>OZ012694.1:29864300-29959300 GCA_963942565.1 Maea johnstoni | reverse complement strand
TATTTCCTTGACTAGAAATCTAGGTCAAAGCTTGTTGTATTACAATATGACTGCACAAATTTGGGATGCATTCTAATGTGTAGTATCATCCATAGCTTATAATTACGAAACTGTATTATTCCAACTTCCTTGTGTTTGCATTCATAGATATGGCAAAAGTGAATTCCAAAGGTACGCCTTTCTTCATTTGATTTGTTAAATTATTTCGCTTTTGTATTTTGAAAATATGGAAGATTTCATATTGGAAAAAGAGAAACCTTTGATTTATTGATAGTTCTTAATATCACAAAATAAGGAAAACAATTAATGAGAGATAATAAGACATGACTTGAAAGTTTTTGATGGTTTTATCAACTGGTAACCTTGTGCAACCTAGCTATTCTAAGTATGGTCCAGTTTGACTTTGGGTCGCTGGTCACCATGATGATCAGCGAAAGTGCAAGTGTTATAAATAAGAGGCACATGAGGTTCTGTGGGAAAACTGATATGGGAGATGGGCACATGAAATGATTTTGATTTTAGTTAAGTTCAGCCTGTCCCAAACTATATAACATATTTATCATATGCACTATATAGATGGGGTGATTATCATTTAAACTTAAGAGAAAGGGCAGTTAAAGTTAGAGAAACAACTTGCAACTGTTACTATCAAACAACTCCGACCCCTTCGGGGCTCAGTACTGAACTTTGATAATCAAGTTCCTCGTTTTTCAAAAAACATAATAGCTTTATAATGCTGCTCATTGAGAAATATGGAATAGTGATTGAGAAAACTACATCAGTTATCTTTAAATTGCCAATAATTAAGAATATTTAATGCAAAATGCCTAAGAAAAAAACATTTGTGTAGGCATCTTAAGTTCCTAACACGACTAAAATTTGGCTATATTTTAACCACTTTCTGTAGTAAATTAATAATCTGGTTTTATTTATCATTCACCTATTTAGTCCACTTTAATGTGAAAAAGGGCGTGATCTTTCATTGAAATAGTTTTTTTGTGTGTTTACATTTTAGGATATGGATGCTCACACTGGTTTAAGTTATACGCATTGCACATCAAGCAATCCACTTGTAGCTACCACCCTACTGGCAGTTTTAGATGAAAGAGAGAAAGTATATCCAGACAAGGAAGCTTTCGTTTTCCTGAGCCCCGGACAGCAAAGAAAAGTGTACACTTACAGGCAGCTCAAAGAACATTCAGAAACTTTTGCCTATTCATTGATTCAATTAGGCTTGTCTCCTGGTGATCACATTGCAATAGCTATGCCAAATAGTTATGAATATCCAGTTGGCTTCTTGGGTGTGATTCGCGCTGGGGGTGTGCCAATGTTGCTTTCACTAGCCACCTTGGCTGCCTTGTCAAAGTCAGATAAAGCGTCAGTAGAAGCTATCCTGATGAAGAATAAGGTTAAGGGGTTAATCCTTGCAAGCCATGAAGAGAGCCCATACTTTGATATCTTCAAGAATATAGTAGAGAAGCCAGAGATAAAGTTCACCATCACTTATCCGAAAATGGAAGGCTCAGTAGATTTTCGTCAACTTCTTAAACGTCCAGTTGACTATGATCCAATGGTTGTAGACCAAGTTGCCTCCCAAATAACTTTTGAGTCTTATCTAGCCATATTCCTGACGTCAGGAACAACAGGCATTCCAAAGGGTGTTCCTTGGAGTCATCACAATTTCCTGAACATTTCAATGGATTGTCTTAACTTCTGGAATTTGAATGAGAATTCATGTATTTTCAATGAAAGACCACTGAGCCACCTGTCAGGCACTGGGTATATGGTGGCTAGCCTCATTAGAGGATGCACACTTATTGCTTGTCCTCCATTTCCAACAATTAAGAAAATCAACCCACTTGATTTCTTTATCAAGGTCATGGAAACTGAAGAATGTAACAGTGGATTTTTCTTTCCCTTTCTTTTGTATGAGATGTTAAGGAGGAGTGAGGAGGGAACTTTAACTCTTCCAAAAATGAAAACTGGTATGTGGGCAGGACAACGAATTGATGGCCAGGATATTAAGAAACTAGGGACAATTTTCGAATCCCTTCTATGTGGATATGGCTCCACTGAAATCTCTATTACATGCCAGAGATACACATGGACACCAGAGCAATGTATCAATAATGTGGGGGCTCCCCTTTCTCATGTTGAGTTGAAAATTGTTGATGATCAGCAGAATGTGGTTCCTTGTGGTGTAATTGGTGAGATATTTGTGAGAAGTTATCGCACAGCAGAACTGTGCTATATTGAAGACCCAGAAAAGACAAGGAAAGCCAAGGCAGAAGGTGGGTGGTTCAAAACTGGTGACCTCGGCTACTTAAATGAGACAGGTTCCCTTACTTTCATTGGAAGGAAAGGTGAGCTGATAAAGTATGGTGATGCTTTGATCTACCCTTCAGTGCTAGAATCATTTTACTCTAACCATCCCAAAATAGCTCAGATTCAAATAGTACCTGTTGTAAACAAGGGTGAAACAGAACTCTGTGCCTGCATCATTTCTAAACATCCTGGTTCCCTCAAAGTGTGTGATCTTAAGGCATACACTCCACCAGAACTTGTTTCGGAACCGCAAAAGGTGCCGAAACATCTTCTGATAATGGAGTCTTTTCCAAGAACTACAGGTGACAAACTTGATAGAACCAGTCTTGCTAGACTGGCTTCAATGACACTTCAATGATTAGTATCTATGGTACTGCCAACAATAATGCAAAATGTAGACTTATCATAAGCTCATTATGTTTTTCTGAATTCGAAATAAAAGCATTATTAATGAGGAAGATGATTGATAGATACTGCAAAAACAAAAATGCGATCATCAACACTTTAAAAGCTATGGTGAAGGGTTAATTTTGTATTAGGTACTAATTTGTCTTATGTAACATAAACAAGATAGTTTCTCCCTTATGAACAAATAAAATGTTTGTTTAAAACTTCTGTACCTTTCCAAGAGCCCTTTGTGATCTGGTCTTCATAATCTTTGCTAATGTTACTATGAGGTAATTATCACTTGGATGATACAAAGAGTATTAAAAAAACAACCTTAGTTATGGAATCAGCTAGCTTCCTCTTTCACGTTGCAACAAATGTATAAATCATAATGTATGTATTGTCAATATCAGAAGATAAATTGTATTGTTCACAGTTGTTTACATCATCCTAAAACATCAAAGTGAGTGTGACTCCAAAGTAACTCTTACTAAAGTCTTAACCTCTGAGTGGTTTACTTGTAATGGGCTATTTGAGATACAAGTTGTTTGGAAGGAATGCCCTTTGCACAGTAACAAGATGACAAGAAAGAGTACCAAGATTGAGCGATTTAGAGCCAAGTTGTCAGGAAAGGCTAGATTTCTAATATCTTGTAACATATGTGCTAAGGGCATGCCATATTGTTGTGGCAAATTTTACCAAACCAGTGTGTTAATGTGAATAACCTTATAATTTACATTCTGGCAGATATATGAATGCAAGTAGTAGATGTCTATAACTTTGGCTCATCTTAATGTCGAAATATTGTTAGGACATTTCGTATTGAATGCACAAATACCTGTTTTTTAAGGTGGGGGCTGAACTTGTCAGACACTGTAGAATTTTGGAGATGCTACCTGATTATGCTAACACAAAAAGCACCTTCACATAGGAAAGCAAGTCACTGGTCATGGTTTGAAGCTGAGCTCTTTATGTTTGTCTTAAAAATGTCTGAGTGATATAAATAAAATATTTGACAACAATGTTGCATCCAAGTTTGGCGAAATACGGTTACCTTATCAGCTAGTTTGAGTCTCAGACCATCTGGTCCGCACAAAATCTACAATAGGGTTCTGACAAATGAGCACCCAGAGATATGGATGTGCATGGTAGGATGGTGCATGTGCTGGGGTTTTGTGTGTAAGCTAGGTTTCACCATTAACACTGTTTGTATGTACAGCTTCATGTGTTGTGTGTGAAATTGGAGCATTTTAATTATATAAGGCATATATAACTTATCTGTGGCCCTGCATTATTTTTTGATTTTTAAATCATTTTTATTCATTCTTCAGTAGGTCAGGCATGACCATAGCATAGCATGTATGCCAGTTATTAAGTATAGAATATATATTGAACATGGTTTTACAATAACATATATTATACTTTAACGCAAACTTTGTTTATATTAACATGGTGCGATGATTTTGTGAAAAAATGTAACCTTCTTGAACTGAACTTTATATAATTAATAAAATGTTTGCTGTAATTGAAATGTGGCTTATGTCTTCTTTACTATAACTTTCCGTTTTCCCTTGAACTCTTGTCAAATATTTCTCATGGTGAAATATTTGTTGTAGATTACCTTTTACGGTACTTGAAAGATTGTTGTCTATCTTCTTTTTTACTGTTATAAATTGTCTTTTTAGTGGCCAGAATGATGATGTTATAGACAGTTTTTTTTCCAAGTCTCCTGAGATTTTCTTGTTATCATTTAGATTATAATCTGTACTCCCAACCTCACCGATCTACTGGCAGACTTGATCCCATAATTCACATACCTGAATGCATTCTAACTACATATGGACATTTCTATTATTCTCAAATTTACAAAAAGAACAAATATCAGAGTCAGAAAAATTACACCTAACTAACACATCATCCGTGTAGAATCTACAATGGAGCATCAGAAAGTTAATGTATATGAGATACTGTAGAATAGGAAATGATTCCGAGCATGTAATTAATCCGAATTTACCGAATTGGAATATTCCGGTATAATTAAATTTGGATTTAAATCTGCCCCCAATCTGTGTTAATTTGTGAACTGACTGTTCGGAAAAATTTAATTTGGAAAGGTCATTTTTGGTCAAATTCGGTATATTTGCAATCTGGATTCATCTCCAATTGTACAGTATACATCTTCAACAATCCGGTTACCTCTCATAAAAGATCTTCCTCTTAATAATGATTCCAGCCTAACATCAGCCTTCTCATTCCACTTTAAGAATATCTTTGATCATTGTTTCGCTTACTGGTTTAATAGCTCTAGAGAGGTTGGGACACCTTCTTCTGTATCTAATAATGAATTCAACAAACTGTTTGTTTTGAAAGCACGATGTGTTAGTTTTTTTCTTTCCATTCTAGATGAGCCTTTTTTATGATTCATATTTTGTTTTATTTCATATTTTTTGAATAAGCTTCACTTTTATATCATAAAAATTGAGTTCTACACTGTTATTCCATGTTTTTGTGTAATCCGAATTTTGTCCAAATTATTCATTATCAGGATTTTGCCTAATCAGGACAGAGAGGTAGGGTCCACATTAGTCTGGATTACGTTGTATATAGAGAAAGCCCCACTCAAAGCCCCACTTTAACCAGGTTTTAGCCAGGATTCAGAAAGTTGGTGATCAAAATGGGTCATCATGAAAATTTGCAGTGTTCTTTATTCGAAGGTATGCCATGAAACCTTTTCATTACAACCAAAATAATAAATATACCTAGTAAGTAAGTTTAAAATAACTTAAAAGCAATCTTCTAGAAATTGAATTGCAGGAAATATTTCAATTCATTTGCTTGAAATTGACATCTTACCAATTTCTAGGTACCCCAAGTGGGATTTTCCAAGGTTTGAGTAAAGTCCCTTGGCCAGGGTCCATATTTTGGCAAATTGGTACCACTTAGAGGACAGCAAATAACCCCTCTTTAAGTCCCTACATGATGGGCATCTGTATCTGGTACCACAGGTAGCTGCTTTGAGATATTGACCTAATAAGGTACTGGGTATGTCCATTTTAATGCAAATCGGACTTGAAGAGAGGTTCAAGGGATTTCAAAATATAGGGGTTATTTGCGGTCCCCCGGACTGGTACAATAACCCCTACTGGCCGATGGACTAGTGTCCAAATAACGCCCAGACAAGACAAACTAGGTAAGAACTTGCACCCAAATAACCTTGGAGAGCACAAAAGGTTCTCCGCAAGTGGTCATATTTCTCTATTATATATTTCTCATATTTCTTTATAACATCCAAATAACTCCCAGACAAAACAACCTGGCTAAGAACCTAAATAACATAGGCAGGCACAAAAGATTCTCTGCAAGTGGTCATATTTCTCTATTTCAGGTATTGTGATAAATGAAAGTAGAAGATATGTAGTGGTGTCATCCAAATAATGCCCATACAAGACGACCTGGCTAAGAACTTGAACCCAAATAGCCTTGGAGAGCACAAAGATTCTCCGCAAGTGGTCATACTTCTCTATTTTAGATACTGTGAAAAATGGAAGTAGAAAACATGTAGTGGTTTCATCCTAACAGAACCATTAACCATTATTGCCTCCCTATTTATCACAGTCACCCTCCAAATAAAACCAAATTCATCGGCGTCCTGGACAAATCCAGTTAACTAAGACATTGCATGTGAATAATTTCCGTTCCTTAAGATGACACAATTGCCTTATATGTCTTGATATTGAGTATTACTATTGATGCAAAGTGTTGAACAATAACACTAGCCTGAAATTGTAAGACTGCAATATAGTCTGTCCAGAATTGCAAATTAAAGAAAACACATTTTAAATACCAAAGACTAGGGAATGGAGCATGATAATATCAATAAATAAAACATTTTAAGATATTTTTTAAATTAAATACCAGAATCGGAATAGGTCCTTCTATCAGGGTCTTAGCCAGCTGGGTGTCAGGGTGTCATTTTGACACCCTGTTCCATGAAAAATACCTATTTTGGGGGTAAAAGACACCCTTTTTTGAAAATGTTAATTACAAGTAGATATTTTAAAAAGTTTAATTCTTAAATAAAAACTAGAACATTTGCTGAAGAAATAAAGTGCATAATTACTTGATTTGTCAATGTATATGGTCAGTATGATGACTTTTTTTTCAGTCAGGGGGTTTGGACACCCTGTCTTCTTGAAACGCCATTTTGGACACCCTGTTATGAAAATCCTGGCTAAGACCCTGCCTTCTATTTGAACTTATTTTCCTGTGGCTTGTAGGGGCTCTCTGTAAAAATCTTTAACTGGATTCCCATTTTTTATTTGCATTGGAGAGGGGATTAGATCAGTTTTTTTCCTTAATTTCCATTCAGCAAACAGTAACGCTATTTTTCTTTAAATGTTTCCTCCAGAACCCTTTTATAATGTTTCACAACCTCTGAAGCAGATGGTCTGAAATCTGGGTTTTTCTGCTTACATTTCTTATGTACTGAAAATAAGTGAAATCTAAGTAGGTCACTCCTTGCTCCGTCTCCAAAGAAGAAGTCACACACATCTGAGTGATATAGCCTGCCGGTTGTAGTCCCTGTAACATCTTCAGCCCATATTGAAAATCCTCGAAGAACCTCTCTGTTGCTAGCACGCTGTATGCCACTTGTCTGCCTTGCCAATTGCCCAGGAATACCTAGGAGAGTGAAAGAGTACCGTAAGAAAGTGACTGAGTAGCTAAATCTGGACAGGCAGAACTTTTGGAATTGCTGTTTTGGACAGGCAATTTTGAAATTCTGGCTAAGTCCCTGCCTGTAGGTCTGAGTCCCTGTCAACTTGCAACATAACCACTTGCAGGTGAATTTGGCAAAAAAACGGCAATCGGGCAAGCAGAACAAGACCCTAACTTGCCCCGCTCAGCAAGTAATGTTTTAGGCAAAGTCCAACATCACCTTTGTTTAACAGAGTGGCAGGGCAAGTGGAAGAGCCGGCGGGCCAGTCAACTTTAGGGGCAGCTTGCCCCGCTCAGAAAATAATGTTTTGCATCCTATGTTGCACCCTGCCTGTTGACTTCCAACTGATTTGAATATAAAACTCACAAACATTTCTTAAATTGATTAATAAAATCAAAGGTCAGCTGCTACATACCTTTTCAATTATGTTGTCCCAACCCAACTGTGATGTCACATTCGATAAGTGTGACCTGCCCTGATAGTAGTAAGCTTACCTCTCACGCCATATTTACCGTATTACCCTGCATACAACCCGCACTTTTATACAGTGCAGCAGTAGCAGCACCTATGTCAAGGAGGGGGTGTGTGTTATTAACGGGTACAAGAACCAGAACTTTCTACACATCGATGCCACGGGTGCGGGGACGTGTGGGGCAGGGTTGGGAAACACCATTTAAGTACTCCTAGGAGGAAAGGACGGCATATACATCCATATTTGGATTTTAATTACATTATAATTAGGGGATAAAAGAGTCTCGTGAGGGTGAATTGAAATTGATACTGATAAGCCAGGAGAGCAGAGTTGGCACGAGCTGGTGTCTGCTCTCATCTCGGCTTTTGACGAGCGAAGTCAACAAATGGGCACCAATCAGTATCAATTGTGATTGTAATTACAATTCACCATCACAACCCTTATCAAATTGTAATTAATGTGCCCTGTTTATTTGTCCTAGACTCGCTCCTCTCAACTGAAAGACCAAGGCAGACATATAGCTCTCTGCACTTAATGGCGAACTCCCCCTGCGTGTAATAAAAGGGAAATTGTATTTTACATAAGGGAAAGGGGGTGCGTATTATATAAGGGGTGCGGGGTGCACGCGGGGTAATACGGTAGATGTCATCCGTTGTGGACAGATGGTACTGCAGTATGCTAGTGCTGGTAGTTGGAAGTACAACCCCCTTGTGTGGCAAATGTGTGAACCCAATGGCCAACAGTAGGTCACAAGCCCTTATGCAAGTGTATTTAATTAATGTTATGTATATAACATGGTAAAACACAGTAACACCTAGTAGCTAAGCTAGGATAGTAGGGCGGGACAAGGCATTTTGGTTATTGTCCCTGACAGCTGTCATTCACCTCCACCAAGGTTTCAATCCTGCTAGCAACTTTAGGGTTAGTCAGTGGTTTGTTTTCCCAAGGTACTTTGGTTTACTCCATTAACACTAAGGCCTAAAAAAAGAAATGGTTTGTTTCCTGTAACGGTCTGAAAAAGATTGGGTAGGTAGGTCGGTAAAATAATTTTTGGTGGGATTATTTTTTTAAGGGATATAGGAATTACTTTTCTGCCTGCATACAAAGGCAACAAAACAGGGGTGGAAAACACTTTTTAGAAATTTGAGTTTAATTTTGCTGAAAATTCGCATGAGTAAGGAACAAAGCACAGTGATCTTCAAAAACAACTTTTATTCATGGGGTCATCGACTTTGCGTTTTTGAAAAAATAATGTAATTTAAGTTAAGTGGTCCAAAGAATTGCAACTGCCGGTTTGCAGTTGTTTTCCCCGAGAAATACAGTGTCAGGTAAAATATGATTATTTATTCTAGTTAGTCATAATGTCATATATTCAATAGGTGTCACCGTTAAAGAGTACATGTATTGTAGGACCTTAACCACTAAAATGGTTAACGGTTTAACGGATCAGAAAAACCGAGGAAGTGTATGTATGTATGTATATTTATTGACTGAAAATCATATTTTCAAAATCATACAGTACAAAAGGTGTTCAACATAAACAGAAGAAGACGAGCTTCTTTAGCAAATACAGAAAGGCATATAAATGTAACAGCTTTGTTAAGTAAATTATGTATTATAGATTGAATTATACCAGAAAAAATATCAAAGTTAAAAAACAAGCGGGAAAGCAGTAGCCAGTATTCCTTTGATACATTAGAGGGTCAGTACCTGATCAGGGATATTCTAAAGGCATAAATCATAGATTATCCAGTCCCTGATCTTTCCATCATGACCAACTTATACATCCTATTGATCCATTGTATTGACACACTCCAGATAGGTATCATATCACTTAAAGGGGCATGCAAAGGATTCCCTCCTAGGAGGGTTTCTAGGGATCAGTTGCATGCCATATCTCACTGCACTCACTTGATTCCGAAAGTTCTTTAAACATTGACTTCCTTAGGAAGCTTGTTTTTTGAGAGGGGACCGTATTAGACACCCGTTATTCAACAATAGACAATAGTCTAATTTCTTTTTGGAACAGCCCGAAGCAGAATCCGGTGTGTCTAAATATTTTAGTTCTGAAGCACAGTCAATACGTCCTAGAACACAGGACTTTCTGGTGGCGGTTCCATAAAAACCGTGAATATTTCATTAGTTAAGACCCAGAACATTCAATTGATATTTTTTCATCAAATTGAGTTCACTGGATGCTTAAATACAATTTGTATCAAAAACGATTCAAGTGAAATATATAATAGGTTCTATTGGTTATGTTTAGCGAAAATTTGCCGGTTTAAAAAGTGCTTTTATTTTTGGCTTGTTGTGTGTTTTGAAGCCCATGTCACACGCTCGTCGTAATTAACAACACTGGCGACTCCAACAAAGGGAATTACCCTATTGTTGAAAATTTATTTGCAAAAAAGCAAAAAGCGTGCCCTATCACTCGTAGCTCTGTAGCAAGAAAAGTAACTCGGAACACCCCCATTATTTTTTGCTATACTGAAAGCAAATCTACAGAGCAAGAACATATCAAAAAATAAAAAAAATTCTCTGGACTAATTTATTTTTTACAATTTATTATGTGTGACATAATGCGTCCTGGCAAGCGGGTACGACTCCAACAAAGGGATTTTTCCCCTATTGTTGCCACAACAACAGGGAAACAAAGGCAGCGTCATTGTCTTTTCATGTCTTAAAAAAGCAAAAAACGTACCCTTTCACTCATAGCTCTGTAGCAGAAAAAGTAACTCGAATCACCACCAATTTTTTTTCGCATACAGAATGCAAATTTACAGGGCAAGAACATATCATAAAATAAAAAAATTCTCTGGACTAAATTTTTTTACAGTTTATTATGTTTGATAAATTGCTCTATATATGTGTCCATTCAATTTTAATTCAACCCCTCCAGTTCAATTTTTGGCTCTGCAGAAGATATTGTAAGGTTTAAATTATAGTTTGTGCAAGCCGAAAGAGGACCTACTCCATTAAATAATGCGAATTTACGTTTATAAAGATTTACAATTTATTTTTCTGCACACGAACAACGCAGAATGAGCGGAAAATCAGATGTGTGACGTGATGGCCTTTTTTCTCTTATATGGACACTTTTCAAAAATCACAAATTTGTCTCTAACAAGTAAAATCAGCCAGACAGCCAATTTCTTTTTACATTTCCTTTAGTTTTGTCCCACAAGGTACAACATATCCAAAATTTACAAAATTCTAAGGACAAAAAAAACAACTGGTGCGGGCATCCTTAAAAGCTGCTAAGGTCCCGAGCCCCCTTAAAACACCGAGGCTATTCTGCTCACGATTCAGGTCAGACGTAAGAGCATTTTATTTCACTTACCTATGCACTGCTCATCACAGGTAGGCCTAGAGTATTCTCTGCATGCTCGCAAAAAAGAAAGATAGATAGATAGATATAGAGAGATATATACACATTTGTATATAAATACATACCTACATATATATATATATATATATATATATATATATATATATATATATATATATATATATACATATATAGTTATCACACACACACACACACACACACACACATATATATATACATATATATATATATATATATATATATATATATACATGTATATATATATATATATATATATATATATATATATATATATATATATATATATATATATATATATATATATATATATATATATAAAGTTGTGCTTCATGCTAAACCTAGCCAGTCGTGTGTAGCATAACTAAGTAATGCTTACACCTGACCTATTTGCATTTTGAATGTTATGTTGCAAGTAGACAGGGCAGACGAATCAGACGTCAGTATTGTCGTTGACACTGATTGCTTAAATTGTTTGAGCACTTCACTCATGATATCCATGCATAACTTTCAAACCTCGTCTAGAATTCATAAAAGACATGTTTCTTGCTCTAACATATACTTGAAGTACATCAGATATGGTTGCTAAGTTCAGATGAGTATGCTGATCATCTAGCACACTGGTGCACAGTTCGTTTAAAAATGTGTGACATTGGATTTCAGTCTTAACACCTGCTAGCTGTACGTCTGCCTAATAAAATTGAGATATACAATGGCATGTTCTACTACCACTTTATTTTGATGCAATATATCAAAGTGGTGGTTACTAGCATTACCAGTTGAAGTTGTACTTGAAACACACAGGAGCATATTGATTCAAATGCTTCATATATCAATATTCAAATAATGCAAGTTTGTTTTTGCAGATTTTCTGGATAAACGGAGGAATTAGTTACAGGAATACTTGTTCACAGAAAAGGTATATTATTATTAGAAATGTGTGTGTATGTCTTTCATTAATGCCATTAAATGAAATAGAATTGACCCAAATAGCTTAAGTCATCGATTTCATTGCCATATATTTAAACGCTAAAAGGAAATACCGGTACATGTAGTTATACCAATTTTTGTGAGCATAATTAGTTATTTAGCATTATCTTTTTTTCAATTTCTAAATAGTTACAATCCGATAGTCTATATTTCCCATGCAATTAACGATACCAGGGTACTATATTTCACAGCATTCAGTTGATGAGGATAAATTTCCCGTTTCAGTAAGTGTTGGTTAGTTGCAGAGAATCAACACTTATTTTTTAACTGGATACAATCACTTTAATTGAACATATAATTACTGGTGTATTTCCTTGACTAGAAATCTAGGTCACAGCTTGTTGTATTACAATATGACTGCACAAACTTGTGATGCATTCTAATGTGCAGTTTCATCCATAGCTTATAATTTCGAAACTGTATCATTCTAACTTCCTTGTGTTTCTATTCATAGATATGGCAAAAGTGAATTCCAAATGTACGCCTTTCTTCATTTGATTTGTTAGATTATTTCCCTTTTGGATTTTGAAAATAGTTAAGATTTTATATTGGAAAAAGATAAACCTATGATTTATCAATAACTCTTAATATCACAAAATAACACTTAATGAAAGATATTAAGACATAATTTGACAGTTTTGATGGTTTTATCAACTGGTAACCTTGGGCAACCTAGCTATTCTAAGTATGGTCCAGTTACACTTTGGGTCGCTGGTCACCATGATGGTCAGCGAGAGTGTAAGTATTATAAATAAGAGGCACATGAGGTTCTGTGGGAAAACTGATATGGGAGATGAGCACATGATATGATTTTTATTTTAGTTAAGTTCAGCCCATCCCAAACTATCTAACATATTTATCATATATACTATAGATGGGGTGATTACCACATAAACTAAAGAGAAAGGGTATTTTAAGTTAGAGAAACAACTTGGAACTGTTACTATCAAAGTTAAGCAACTTCCCTCTTCGGGGCTCAGTGCTGAACTCAAAAAACATAATAGCTTGATAATGCTGCTCATTGAGAAATCTGGAATAGTGATTGAGAAGACTACACTGGTTATCTTTAAATTGATTAAGAATGTTTAATGCAAAATGCCTAAGAAAAAAACATTTGTGTAGGCATCTCAAGTTCTCAACATGCCTAATGTTTGGCTATATTTTAACCACTTTCCATAGTAAATAAATATATTCTGGTTCTATTTATCATTCACCTATTTAGTTCACTTTAATGTAAAAAAGGGAGTGATCTACCATTGAAATAGATTTTTTTGTGTTTACATTTTAGGATATGGATGCTCACACTGGTTTAAGTTATACGCATTGCACAACGAACGATCCACTTGTAGCTACCACTCTACTGGCAGTTTTAGATGAAAGAGAGAAAGTATCTCCAGACAAGGAGGCTTTTGTTTTTCTGAGCCCCGGACAGCAAAGAAAAGTGTACACTTACAGGCAGCTCAAAGAACATTCAGAAACTTTTGCCTATTCATTGATTAAATTAGGTTTGTCTCCTGGTGATCACATTGCAATAGCTATGCCAAATAGTTATGAATATCCAGTTGGCTTCTTGGGTGTGATTCGCGCTGGGGGTGTGCCAATGTTGCTTTCACTAGCCACCTTGGCTGCCTTGTCAAAGTCAGACAAAGCGTCAGTAGAAGCTATCCTGATGAAGAATAAGGTTAAGGGGTTAATCCTTGCAAGCCATGAAGAGAGCCCATACTTTGATATCTTCAAGAATATAGTAGAAAAGCCAGAGATAAAGTTCACCATCACTTATCCGAAAATGGAAGGCTCAGTAGATTTTTGTCAACTTCTTAAACGTCCAGTTGACTATGATCCAATGGTTGTAGACCAAGTTGCCTCCCAAATAACTTTTGAGTCTTATCTAGTCATATTCCTGACGTCAGGAACAACAGGCATTCCAAAGGGTGTTCCTTGGAGTCATCACAATTTCCTGAACAATTCAACAGATTGCCTTAAAATCTGGAATTTGAATGAGAACTCATGTATTTTCAATGAAAGACCACTAAGCCACGTGTCAGGTGCTTGGTATATGGTGGCTAGCCTCATTGGAGGATGCACACTTATTGCTTGTCCTCCATTTCCAACAATTAAGAAAATCAACCCACTTGATTTCTTTATCAAGGTCATGGAAAATGAAGAATGTAACAGTGGATTTTTCTTTCCCTTTCTTTTGTATGAGATCTTAAGGAGGAGTGAGGAGGGAACTTTAACTCTTCCAAAAATGAAAAGTGGTATGTGGGCTGGACAACGAATGGATGGCCAGGATATCAAGAAACTAGGAACAATTTTCGAATCCCTTCTATGTGGATATGGCTCCACTGAAATCTCGATTACATGCCAGAGATACACATGGACATCAGAGCAATGTATTAATAATGTGGGGGCTCCCCTTTCTCATGTTGAGTTGAAAATTGTTGATGACCAGCAGAATGTGGTTCCGTGTGGTGTAATTGGTGAGATATTTGTGAGAAGTTATCGCACAGCAGAACTGTGCTATATCGAAGACCCAGAAAAGACAAGGAAAGCCAAGGCAGAAGGTGGGTGGTTCAAAACTGGTGACCTCGGCTACTTAAATGAGACAGGTTCCCTTACTTTCATTGGAAGGAAAGGTGAGCTGATAAAGTATGGTGATACTTTGATCTACCCTTCAGTGCTAGAATCATTTTACTCTAACCATCCCAAAATAGCTCAGATTCAAATAGTACCTGTTGTAATCAAGGGTGAAACGGAACTTTGTGCCTGCGTCATTTCTAAACATCCTGGTTCCCTCAAAGTGTGTGATCTTAAGGCATACATTCCACCAGAACTTGTTTCGGAACCGCAAAAGGTGCCGAAACATTTTCTGATAATGGAGTCTTTTCCAAGAACTACAGGTGACAAACTTGACAGAAACAGTCTTGCTAGATTGGCTTCAATGACAGTATTTGTTTAGGAAATGACTAGTATCTATGATACTGCCAACAATAATGCAAAATGTAGACTTTTCATAAGCTCATTATGTTTTTCTGAATTCGAAATAAAAGCATTATTAATGAGGAGGATGATTGGTAGATACTGCAACAAAAAAAATGCGATCATCAAAACTTTAAAAGCTAGGGCGAAGGGTACATTTTGTATTAGGCTTTTATGTAACATAAACAAGATAGTTTCTCCCTTATGCACAAATAAGTTTTTTGTTTAAACCTCATGTACCTTTCCAAGAGCCCTTTGTGATCTGGTCTTCATAATCTTTGCTAATGTTACTATGAGGTAATTATCACTTGGATGATACAAAGAGTATTAAAAAAACAACCTTAGTTATGGAATCAGCTTCCTCTTTCACGTTGCAACAAATGTATAAATCATAATGTATGTATTGTCAATATCAGAAGATAAATTGTATTGTTCATAGTTGTTTACATCATCCTAAAACATCAAAGTAACTCTTACTAAAGTCTTAACCTCTGAGTGTTTTACTTGTAATGGGCCATTTGAGATACAAGTTGTTTGGAAGGAATGCCCTTTGCACAGTAACAAGATGACAAGAAAGAGTACCAAGATTGAGCGATTTAGAGCCAAGATGTCAGGAGAGGCAAGATTTCTAATATCTTGTAACATTTATGCTAAGGGCATGCCATATTGTTGTGGCAAATTTTACCAAACCAGTGTGTTAATTTGATTAACCTTATGATTTACATTCTGGCAGATATACAAATGCAAGTAGTAGATGTCTATAACTTTGGCTCATCTTAATGTCAAAATATTCTTAGGACATTTCGTATTGAATGCACAAATACCTGTTTTAAGGTGGGGGGCTGAACTTGTCAGACACTGTAGAATTTTAGAGATGCTACCTGATTATGCTAACCCAAAAAGCACCTTCACATAGGGAAGCAAGTCACTGATCATGGTTTGAAGCTGAGCTCTTTATGTTTGTCTTAAAAATGTCTGAGTGATAAAAAAAAAGTATTTGAACAACAATGTGCATCCAAGTTTGGCGAAATATGGTTACCTTATCAGCTAGTTTGAGTCTCAGACCATCTGGTCTGCACAAAATCTACAATAGGGTTCTGACAGATGAGCACCCAGAGATATGGATGTGCATGGTAGGATGGTGCATGTGCTGGGGTTTTGTGTGTAAGCTAGGTTTCACCATTAACACTGTTTGTAGGTACAGCTTCATGTGTTGTGTGTGAAATTGGAGCGTTTTACTTATATAAGGCATATATAACTTATCTGTGGCCCTGCATTATTTTTTGATTTTTAAATCATTTTTATTCATTCTTCAGTAGGTCAGGCATGACCAAAGTATAGCATGTATGCCAGTTATAGAATATATATTGAACATGGTTTTACAATAACATATATTATACTTTAACGCAAACTTTGTTTATAATAACATGGTACGATGATTTTGTGAAAAAATGTAACCTTATTGAACTGAACTTTATATATAATTAGTAAAATGTTTGTTGTAATTGAAATGCTGTTTATGTCTTCTTTACTTTAACTTTCCATGAGATTTTTTTCAAATCTGCCAGTTTTCCCTTGAACTCTTGTCAAATATTTCTCATGGTGAAATCGTTGTTGTAGATTACCTTTTACTTGAAAAATTGTTGTTCTTTCTTTTTCTTACTGTTATAAATTTTCTTTTTAGTGGCCGGAATGATGATGTCATAGACAGTTTTTTTTTTCAAGTCCCCTGAGATTTTCCTATTAACACTTAGATTATAATCTGTGCCCCCAACCTCACTGATCTACTTGCAGACTTGATCCCATAATTCACAAACAAGAATGCATTCTAACTGCATATGGACATTTCTATTATTCTCAAATTTACAAAAACGACAAATAGCAGAGTCAGACATATTACACCTAACTAACACATCATCCGTGTAGAATCTACAATGGAGCATCAGAAAGTAAATGTATATGAGATATTGTAGAATAGGAAATGATTCTGAGCATGTAATTAATCTGAAATTACTGAATTAGAAAATTCCCGTATAATTAAATTTGGATTTAAATCTGCCCCCAATCTGTGTCGATTCGTCAAGTGACTGTTCGGAAAAATTGACTTTTAAGGGATAAAGAATTAAACAAGAAAAACACATGGTCTTTCCTATATTTTATGTTTTATTTCATGTTTTTTGAATAAGCTTCACTTTTGTATCATAAAAATTGAGTTCTACACTGTTATATTCTATGTTTTTGTGTAATCCGGATTCTGTCCAAATTACGCATAATCCGGATTTTGCCTAATCCGAACAGAAATGTAGGGTCCACATTAGTCTGGATTACGCTGTATATAGAGAAGGGGTCTTTTTTTAAGACCTCCGCATGTCCGCGATTTTGTAAAAGAAGGGTACTTTTTTGTACCCAGGTACGAAGTATGGGGGTCAAAATCCCCTTACAATCCACGAAATATACGTGGCTCTGACGCCGAGTGACTCACGAGGTGAATGGGCTTCCGAGTTTGCTGCCGCCACTTGCTGTGTTTTAATAAAAGAAGGGGTGTTTATTTAGTTGAAAAAATCAACGTTTTATTAAAATAAGGGTGCTTTTCTGGCCAGAAATCAGTGCTTTAGGGGTATTTTTTAATTTTGATAACGAGTGTATGCATCCCCACCCCCCCCCCCCCCCCCCCCCGTGTCTCCTAGCAATTGAATTGCAGGAAATATTTCAATTCATTGGCTTGAAATTGACATCTTACCAATTTCTAGGTGCCCCAAGTGGGATTTCCAAGGTTTGAGTGTAGTCCCTTGGCCAGGGTACATATTTTGGCAAATTGGTACCAGTTGGGGGGACCGCAAATAACCCCTCTTTAAGTCCCTGCATGATGGGCATCTGTATCTCTTACCACAGGTAGCTGTTTTGAGATATTCACCTAAAAAGGTACTGGGTATGTCCAAAATCAGTGGTCGTGGACCGTAGAGAGGTTCGCAAACCAGTCGACGGTCCACGTCCTTTCTACGGACATTTAGGGTGAGGTTCCACATCGAGCCCGTGCGAATGCGACTTTATGCAAATGATATGGTAATGAGGTTTTTGAGTCGAATTCGACGTTTAGAAAAAGTCGCAATCGACGTTTGTACCTAAGTTCGGCAAATCAAATTCGACCTTCTTTTTGGCGCGAAAAATGAAAAGTCGAATTCAAAAATCAAAAGTCGCATTCGCAAGTTGGGGCCTTCCAAACGGTTGGGAAGGCCCCAACATCGTTATTTTGGCGCATTCGCGCGGAGTCGACTTTGCCGATATGCTAATGAGTTAACTCCCAGTTCCTCATTTGCATAAAGTCGAAAGCGACATCTGGGAAGTCGAATGCGACTTTTTTAAAGTCGCATTCGACTTCTTTGAAATCGAATGCGCAAAATAAACTTACCCATTCAATAAGTTGATTATTGTGGTTATCTATCTGTCTATCTATCTAGATATCTATCTAGATATCTATATCTATCTATCTATATCTATATATTCATCTATCTATCTAGCTAGATATCTATCTATCTATCTATCTATCTATCTATGTATCTAGATATCTATCTAGATATCTATATCTATCTATCTATATCTATCTATTCATATATCTATCTATCTATCTATCTAGCTAGATATCTATCTATCTATCTATCTATCTATCTATCTATCTGTCTATCTATCTAGATATCTATCTAGATATCTATCTAGATATCTATATCTAGATATCTATATCTATCTATTTATCTATCTCTCTATATATCTATCTATCTAGATATCTATCTATCTATCTATCTATCTATCTATCTATCTATATCTATCTATATCTATCTATTTATCTATCTATCTATCTATCTATCTATCTATCTAGATATCTATCTAGATATCTATCTAGATATCTATCTATCTAGATATCTATCTATCTAGATATCTATCTATCTATCTATCTATCTATCTAGATATCGATCTATCTAGATATCTATCTATCTAGATATCTACCTATCAATCTAGATAGATATCTATCTAGATATCTATCTATCTAGATATATATCAATCTAGATAGATATCTATCTAGATATCTGGATATCTAGATAGAAATCGATATAGATATCTATATAAATATCTAGATAGATATCTAGATAGATATCTAGATAGATATCTGGATATCTAGATAGATATCGATATAGATATCTATATGAATATCTAGATATCTATCTAGATATCTGGATATCTAGATAGAAATCAATATAGATATCTATATAAATACCTAGATAGATATCTAGATAGATATCTAGCTAGATATCTGGATATAAAGATAGATATCGATATAGATATCTATATGAATATCTAGATATCTATCTAGATATCTGGATATCTAGATAGAAATCAATATAGATATCTATATAAATACCTAGATAGATATCTAGATAGATATCTAGCTAGATATCTGGATATCTAGATAGATATCGATATAGATATCTATATACATATCTAGATATCTATCTAGATAGAAATCAATATAGATATCTATATAAATATCTAGATAGATATCTAGATATATATCTAGATATCTAGATAGATAGATAGATATTGATATAGATAGACAGATATCTAGATATCTAGATAGATATCTAGATATCTAGATATAGATATATATTGATATAGTTAGATAGATATCTAGATAGATAGATATCTATATAGATAGATATCTAGATAGATAGATTTCTAGATAGATATATATCTAGATAGATAGAAGTCCTACTGTGACCAAGCGCACTGGACTGAAAAACGTTAGATGTATATTTCATAGATATGACAACACTAATTACACGGATGGCTTCCCAGCGTTTGTCCACGGAAATATCATCAATAAGTCAATCCCTTGAGCTAGATAGATAGATATCTAGATATCTTGATATCTAGATAGATATCTAGATAGATAGATAAATAGATACATATCTAAAGTTCGAATGCGACCAGTTCCATGTCGAATGCGAAGAAATAATGTCGCATTCGACATCTTTTTTGGTCGCATTCGACATTTTATTGTCGCATCCGACTTATCCAATGTCGCATTCGACTTTTAAAAGGTCAAATGTGACAACAATCTGCAAGTCACATTCGAATTTATAAAAGTCACATTCGACTTTTTATTCTTCGAATGCGACTTTTGAAATGTCGAATGCGAATTTAATTGTCAAATGCGACTTTAGGAAAGTCGCATTCGACCTAACCTGTCAATCAACCAGGAAATTTGCATAAAATCGCATTCGACAAGTCTTTCGTGCGTTCGCACAACCGTTTTCGACCTTTCGACTTCTAACACGTCGAATGCGACGTTTAGCGATTCCACATCGCATTCGACACGCCTAAAAATGCCTAACCCCACGACAATTTTACGTGTCGCATTCGACTTTTAGCGAATTTTTGCAAACTGGTCGAATTCCAGCCAGCTCGATGTGGAACCTCACCCGTACTGACTGAGCGTCTGAAGCACGGCGATTTTCAATGCCGTGCGGCCCTCGCACTGATCCTTGAGAGTGCCTTACGCCACTCTTTTAAACAATGAATGTTAATTTTATTCAACAAGGACCGTGAGTCCACAGGAAGGCCTCCTCAAGGCCTCTTCAAGGTGGTCATGCATCCTCCGCGCAAAGAGGATAGTGCATTAATAGGAACATGATTGTAAAACTTGTCACGACTGGCTGCAGGGCCAATTCATTTGTGACCACAAATAAAAGATCTCTGTATGGCCGTATGCGACCTGTTCACGGCACTTTGGACGCATGCGATCAATCAGCCGCACGGAGGTCTTTGTTATATGTGACCAGGGCTTTAAGTAAACTCGACTCGGGAGAGCGGGGAGGGCATCAGGGGTCGCTCGCTGACCGCCCCAAATGCCTGGGAATGTGACATTCCCCCTAAATGAGTATAGAATACCTTTTGAGCATTTATACATCAAAATATCACAAAAACACAGTATCAAAAGCTGCTAAGGTCCCGAGCCCCCTTAAAACACTGACACTATTCTGCTCACGATTCAGGTCAGACGTAAGAGCATTATATTTCACTTTTCTAAGCACTACTCATCACAGGTAGGCCTAGAGCTTTTCTCTGCATGCTCGCAATATAGAAAGATATATATATATATATATATATATATATATATATATATATATATATATATATATATATATATATATATATATATATATATATATATATATATATATACACATTTGTATATAAATACATACATACATACATACATACATATATATATATATATATATATATATATATATATATATATATATATATATATATATATATATATATATATATATATATATATATATATATGTGTGTGTGTGTGTGTAAATATATATACTTATCACACACACACACACACATATATATATATATATATATATATATATATATATATATATATATATATATATATATATATATGTATATATATATATATATATATATATATATATATATATATATACATATATAAAGTTGTGCTTCATGCTAAACCTAGCCAGTTGTGTGAAGCATACCTAAGTAATGCTTACACTTGACCTATTTGCATTTTGAATGTTATGTTGCAAGTGGACAGGGAAGACGAATCAGACGTCAGTTTTGTTGTTGACACTGATTGCTTGAATTGTTTGAGCACTTCACTCATGATATCCATGCATAACTTTCAAACCTCGTCTAGAATTCATAAAAGACATGCTTCTTGCTCTAACATAAACTTGAAGTACATCAGATATGGTTGCTAAGTTCAGATGAGTATGCTGATCATCTAGCACACTGGTGCACAGTTCGTTTAAAAATGTGTGACATTGAATTTCAGTCTTAACACCTGCTAGCTTTACGTCTGCCTAATAAAATTGAGATATACAATGGCATGTTGTACTACCACTTCATTTTGATGCAATATATCAAGGTTTGCACTAGCATTACCATTTGAAGGTGTACTGATACTCACACGAGCATCTTGATTCAAATAATATTCAAATAATGCAAGTTTGTTTTTGCAGATTTTCTGGATAAACAGAGGAATTAGTTAAGGGAATACTTGTCCACAGAAAAGGTATATCATTATCAGAAATGTGTGTAAAGTCTGTGTATGTCATTCAATTATGTCATTAAATGGAATAGAATTGACCCAAATAGCTTAAGTCATCGATTTCTATGCCATATAACGCTAAAAGGAAATACATGTGATTTTACCATTTTTGTGAACGTAATTAGTTTTTTTAGCATGGGGTATGTATTTTTCAATTTCCAAATAGTTACAATCCAATAGTCTTTGTATTTCCCATGCAATTAACGATACCAGGGTACTATATTTCACAGAATTCAGTTGATGAGGATAAATTTCACGATTCAGTAAGTGTTGGTTAGTTGCAGAGAATCAACACTTATTCAATTTCACTGGATACAATCACTTTAATTGAACATAATTACTGGTGTATTTCCTTGACTAGAAATCTAGGTCAAAGCTTGTATTACAATATGACTGCACAACTTTGGGATGCATTCTAATGTGTAGTATCATCCGAAGCTTATAATTACGAAACTGTATTATTCCAACTTCCTTGTGTTTGCATTCATAGATATGGCAAAAGTGAATTCCAAAGGTACGCCTTTCTTCATTTGATTTATTAAATTATTTCGCTTTTGTATTTTGAAAATAGGGAAGATTTTATATTGGAAAAAGAGAAACCTTTGATTTATTAATAATTCTTAATATCACAAAATAAGGAAAACAATTAATGAGAGATATTAAGACATAACTTGAAAGTTTTTGATGGTTTTATCAACTATTAACCTTGTGCAACCTAGCTATTCTAAGTATGGTCCAGTTTGACTTTGGGTCGCTGGTCACCATGATGATCAGCGAAAGTGTAAGTGTTATAAATAAGAGGCACATGAGGTTCTGTGGGAAAACTGATATGGGAGATGGGCACATGATATGATTTTGATTTTAGTTAAGTTCAGCCTGTCCCAAACTATATAACATATTTATCATATGCACTATATAGATGGGGTGATTATCATTTAAACTTAAGAGAAAGGGCAGTTAAAGTTAGAGAAACAACTTGCAACTGTTACTATCAAACAACTCCGACCCCTTCGGGGCTCAGTGCTGAACTTTGATAATCAAGTTCCTCGTTTTTCAAAAAACATAATAGCTTTATAATGCTGCTCATTGAGAAATATGGAATAGTGCTTGAGAAAACTACATCAGTTATCTTTAAATTGCCAATAATTAAGAATATTTAATGCAAAATGCCTAAGAAAAAAACATTTGTGTAGGCATCTCAAGTTCTTAACACGACTAAAATTTGGTTATATTTTAACCACTTTCTGTAGTAAATGAATAATCTGGTTTTATTTATCATTCACCTATTTAGTCCACTTTAATGTAAAAAAGGGAGTGATCTTTCATTGAAATAGATTTTTTTTGTGTTTACATTTTAGGATATGGATGCCCACACTGGTTTAAGTTATACGCATTGCACATCAAGCAATCCACTTGTAGCTACCACCCTACTGGCAGTTTTAGATGAAAGAGAGAAAGTATCTCCAGACAAGGAAGCTTTCGTTTTCCTGAGCCCCGGACAGCAAAGAAAAGTGTACACTTACAGGCAGCTCAAAGAACATTCAGAAACTTTTGCCTATTCATTGATTAAATTAGGCTTGTCTCCTTGTGATCACATTGCAATAGCTATGCCAAATAGTTATGAATATCCAGTTGGCTTCTTGGGTGTGATTCGCGCTGGGGGTGTGCCAATGTTGCTTTCACTAGCCACCTTGGCTGCCTTGTCAAAGTCAGATAAAGCGTCAGTAGAAGCTATCCTGATGAAGAATAAGGTTAAGGGGCTAATCCTTGGAAGCCATGAAGAGAGCCCATACTTTGATATCTTCAAGAATATAGTACAGAAGCCAGAGATGAAGTTCACCATCACTTATCTGAAAATGGAAGGCTCAGTAGATTTTCGTCAACTTCTTAAACGTCCAGTTGACTATGATCCAATGGTTGTAGACCAAATTGCCTCCCAAATAACTTTTGAGTCTTATCTAGCCATATTCCTGACGTCAGGAACAACAGGCATTCCAAAGGGTGTTCCTTGGAGTCATCACAATTTCCTGAACATTTCAATGGATTGTCTTAACTTCTGGAATTTGAATGAGAATTCATGTATTTTCAATGAAAGACCACTGAGCCACCTGTCAGGCACTGGGTATATGGTGGCTAGCCTCATTGCAGGATGCACACTTATTGCTTGTCCTCCATTTCCAACAATTAAGAAAATCAACCCACTTGATTTCTTTATCAAGGTCATGGAAACTGAAGAATGTAACAGTGGATTTTTCTTTCCCTTTCTTTTGTATGAGATATTAAGGAGGAGTGAGGAGGGTACTTTAACTCTTCCAAAAATGAAAACTGGTTTATGGGCTGGACAACGAATGGATGGCCAGGATATCAAGAAACTAGGGACAATTTTCGAATCCCTTCTATGTGGATATGGCTCCACTGAAATCTCGATTACATGCCAGAGATACACATGGACATCAGAGCAATGTATCAATAATGTGGGGGCTCCCCTTTCTCATGTTGAGTTGAAAATTGTTGATGACCAGCAGAATGTGGTTCCGTGTGGTGTAATTGGTGAGATATTTGTGAGAAGTTATCGCACAGCAGAAATGAGCTATATCGAAGACCCAGAAAAGACAAGGAAAGCCAAGGCAGAAGGTGGGTGGTTCAAAACTGGTGACCTCGGCTACTTAAATGAGACAGGTTCCCTTACTTTCATTGGAAGGAAAGGTGAGCTCATTAAGTATGGTGATACTTTGATCTACCCTTCAGTGCTAGAATCATTTTACTCTAACCATCCCAAAATAGCTCAGATTCAAATAGTACCTGTTGTAAACAAGGGTGAAACAGAACTCTGTGCCTGCATCATTTCTAAACATCCTGGTTCCCTCAAAGTGTGTGATCTTAAGGCATACACTCCACCAGAACTTGTTTCGGAACCGCAAAAGGTGCCTCAACATTTTCTGATAATGGAGTCTTTTCCAAGAACTACAGGTGACAAACTTGATAGAACCAGTCTTGCTAGACTGGCTTCAATGACACTTCAATGATTAGTATCTATGGTACTGCCAACACTAATGCAAAATGTAGACTTTTCATAAGCTCATTGTGTTTTACTGAATTTGAAATAAAAGCATTATTAATGAGGAAGATGATTGGTAGATAGTGCAAAAAGAAAAATGCGATCATCAAAACTTTAAAAGCTAGGGCGAAGGGTACATTTTGTATTAGGTTTTTATGTAACATAAACAAGATAGTTTCTCCCTTATGCACAAATAAGTTTTTTGTTTAAAACTTCTGTACCTTTCCAAGAGCCCTTTGTGATCTGGTCTTCATAATCTTTGCAAATGTTACTATGAGGTAATTATCACTTGAATGATACAAAGAGTATTAAAAAACCAACCTTAGTTATGGAATCAGCTTCCTCTTTCACGTTGCAACAAATGTATAAATCATAATGTATGTATTGTCAATATCAGAAGATAAATTGTATTGTTCATAGTTGTTTACATCATCCTAAAACATCAAAGTAACTCTAAAGTCTTAACCTCTGAGTGTTTTACTTGTAATGGGGCATTTGAGATCATCCTAAAACATCAAAGTAACTCTTACTAAAGTCTTAACCTCTGAGTGTTATACTTGTATTGGGCCATTTGAGATACAAGTTGTTTGGAAGGAATGCCCTTACACAGTAACAAGATGACAAGAAAGAGTACCAAGATTGAGCGATTTAGAGCCAAGATGTCAGGAGAGGCAAGATTTCTAATATCTTGTAACATTTGTGCTAAGGGCATGCCATATTGTTGTGGCAAATTTTACCAAACCAGTGTGTTAATGTGAATAACCTTAGGATTTACATTCTGGCAGACATATGAATGCAAGTAGTAGATGTCTATAACTTTGGCTCATCTTAATGTCGAAATATTGTTAGGACATTTCGTATTGAATGCACAAATACCTGTTTTTTAAGATTGGGGCTGAACTTGTCAGACACTGTAGAGATTTGGAGATGCTACCTGATTATGCTAACCCAAAAGGCACCTTCACATAGGAAAGCAAGTCGCTGGTCATGGTTTGAAGCTGAGCTTTTTATGTTTATCTTAAAAATGTCTGAGTGATATAAATAAAAGATTTGAACAACAATGTTGCATCCAAGTTTGGCGAAATACGGTTACCTTATCAGCTAGTTTGAGTCTCAGACCATCTGGTCCGCACAAAATCTACAATAGGGTTCTGACAAATGAGCACCCAGAGATATGGATGTGCATGGTAGGATGGTGCATGTGCTGGGGTTTTGTGTGTAAGCTAGGTTTCACCATTATTACTGTTTGTATGTACAGCTTCATGTATATAAGGCATATACTTATCTGTGGCCCTGCATTATTTTTTGATTTTTAAATCATTTTTATTCATTCTTCAGTAGGTCAGGCATGACCATAGCATAGCATGTATGCCAGTTATTAAGTATAGAATATATATTGAACATGGTTTTACAATAACATACTTTAACTTAAACTTTGTTTATATTAACATGGTGCGATGATTTTGTGAAAAAATGTAACCTTCTTGAACGGAACTTTATATAATTAATAAAATGTTTGCTGTAATTCAAATGTGGCTTATGTCTTCTTTACTATAACTTTCCGTGAGATTTTTTTCAAATCTGCCAGTTTTCCCTTGAACTCTTGTCAAATATTTCTCATGGTGAAATATTTGTTGTAGATTACCTTTTACGGTACTTGAAAGATTGTTGTCTATCTTCTTTTTTACTGTCATAAATTGTCTTTTTAGTGGCCAGAATGATGATGTTATAGACAGTTTTTTTTCCAAGTCTCCTGAGATTTTCTTGTTATCACTTAGATTATAATCTGTACTCCCAACCTCACCGATCTACTGGCAGACTTGATCCCATGATTCACATACCTGAATGCATTCTAACTGCATATGGACATTTCTATTATTCTCAAATTTACCAAAAGAACAAATATCAGAGTCAGACAAAATTACACCTAACTAACACATCATCCGTGTAGAATCTACAATGGAGCATCAGAAAGTTAATGTATATGAGATACTGTAGAATAGGAAATGATTCCGAGCATGTAATTAATTCTAATTTACCGAATTGGAAAATTCCGGTACAATTAAATTTGGATTTAAATCTGCCCCAAATCTGTGTTAATTTGTGAACTGACTGTTCGGAAAAATTGAATTTGGAAAGGTCATTTTTGGTCAAATTCGGTATATTTGCAATCTGGATTGATTTCCAATCCTACAGTATACATCTTCAACAATCCGGTTACCTCTCATAAAAGATCTTCCTCTTAAAATTGATTCCAGCCTAACATCAGCCTTCTCATTCCACTTTAAGAATCTCTTTGATTATTGTTTCGCTGACTGGTTTAATAGCTCTAGAGAGGTTGGGAAGCCTTCTTCTGTGTCTAATAATGAATTCAACAAACTGTTTGTTTTGAAAGCACGATGTGTTAGTTTTTTTCTTTCCATTCTAGATGAACCTTTTTTATGATTCATATTTTAAGAAATGTACAAATTATGAAGATTCACCTTTATAGGGTAAAATTTATCTGAAGATGTTACGTCTAGATTTTTACACGCCTTGCCGTGCGTGCCTGCTAAATTCTACATCGGCTCATGTTGTACAATGTAACAAGATCCTACAATAACATCATTATCATTTTCCCCAATCTTTTGGAAATTTTATGATGAACCTTTTCATTATAAAGGAATCAAGAATTAAAAGAAAATTCTTTTTTTGAGTGTAGTAACTTCATCTAAGATATATATGTACATCATTATCATTTTCCCCAACCTTGTGGAAATTTTATAATGAATCTTTTCAACAAAAAAAAGACTTTTAAGGTATAAAGAATTGTACAAGAAAAACACATTGTCATTCCTATATTTTATGTTTTATTTCATGTTTTTTTGAATAAGCTTCACTTTTATATCATAAAAATTGAGTTCTACACTGTTATTCCATGTTTTTGTGTAATCCGAATTTTGTCCAAATTATGCATAATCAGGATTTTGCCTAATCAGGACAGAAATGTAGGGTCCACATTAGTCTAGATTACGTTATATGTAGAGAAAGCCCCACTCAAAGCCCCACTTTAACCAGGTTTTAGCCAGGATTCAGAAAGTTGGTGATCAAAATGGGTCATCATGAAAATTTGCAGTGTTCTTTATTCGAAGGTATACCATGAAACCTTTTCATTACAACCAAAATAATAAATATACCTAGTAAGTAAGTGTAAAATAACTTAAAAGCAATCTTCTAGCAATTAAATTGCAGGAAATATTTCAATTCATTTGCTTGAAATTGACATCTTACCAATTTCTAGGTACCCCAAGTGGGATTTTCTAAGGTTTGAGTAAAGTCCCTTGGCCAGGGTCCATATTTTGGCAAATTGGTACGAGTTGGGGGACAGCAAATAACCCCTCTTTAAGTCCCTGCATGATGGGCATCTGTATCTGGTACCACAGGTAGCTGCTTTGAGATATTGACCGAATAAGGTACTGGGTATGTCCATTTTAATGCAAATCGGACTTGAAGAGAGGTTCAAGGGATTTCAAAATATAGGGGTTATTTGCGGTCCCCCGGACTGGTACAATAACCCCTACTGGCCAATGGACTAGTGTCCAAATAACGCCCAGACAAGACAAACTAGGTGAGAACTTGCACCCAAATAACCTTGGAGAGCACAAAAGGTTCTCAGCAAGTGGTCATATTTCTCTATTATATATTTCTCATATTTCTTTATAACATCCAAATAACTCCCAGACAAGACAACCTGGCTAAGAACCTAAATAACCAAGGCAGGCACAAAAGATTCTCTGCAAGTGGTCATATTTCTGTATTTCAGGTACTGTGATAAATAAAAGTAGAAGACATGTAGTGGTGTCATCCAAATAATGCCCATACAAGACGACCTGGCTAAGAACTTGAACCCAAATAGCCTTGGAGAGCACAAAGATTCTCCGCAAGTGGTCATACTTCTCTATTTTAGATACTGTGAAAAATGGAAGTAGAAAACATGTGGTGGTTTCATCCTAACAGAACCATTAACCATTATTGCCTCCCTATTTATCACAGTCACCCTCCAAATAAAACCAAATTCATCGGCGTCCTGGACAAATCCAGTTAACTAAGACATTGCATGTGAATAATTTCCGTTCCTTAAGATGACACAATTGCCTTATATGTCTTGATATTGAGTATTACTATTGATGCAAAGTGTTGAACAATAACACTAGCCTGAAATTGTAAGACTGCAATATAGTCTGTCCAGAATTGCAAATTAAAGAAAACACATTTTAAATACCAAAGACTAGGGAATGGAGCATGATAATATCAATAAATAAAACATTTTAAGATATTTTTTTAATCAAATACCAGAATCGGAATAGGTCATTCTATCAGGGTCTTAGCCAGCTGGGTGTCAGGGTGTCATTTTGGCACCCTGTTCCATGAAAAATACCTATTTTGGGGGTAAAAGACACCCTTTTTTGAAAATGTTAATTACAAGTAGATATTTTAAAAAGTTTAATTCTTAAATAAAAACTAGAACACTTGCTGAAGAAATAAAGTGCATAATTACTTGATTTGTCAATGTATATGGTCAGTATGATGACTTTTTTTTCAGTCAGGGGGTTTGGACACCCTGTCTTCTTGAAACGCCATTTTGGACACCCTGTTATGAAAATCCTGGCTAAGACCCTGCCTTCTATTTGAACTTATTTTCCTGTGGCTTGTAGGGGCTCTCTGTAAAAATCTTTAACTGGATTCCCATTTTTTATTTGCATTGGAGAGGGGATTAGATCAGTTTTTTCCTTAATTTCCATTCAGCAAACAGTAACGCTATTTTTCTTTAAATGTTTCTTCCAGAACCCTTTTATAATGTTTCACAACCTCTGAAGCAGATGGTCTGAAATCTGGGGTTTTCTGTTTACATTTCTTATGTACTGAAGATAAGTGAAATCTAAGTAGGTCACTCCTTGCTCCGTCTCCAAAGAAGAAGTCACACACATCTGAGTGATATAGCCTGCCGGTTGTAGTCCCTGTAACATCTTCAGCCCATGTTGAAAATCCTCGAAGAACCTCTCTGTTGCTAGCACGCTGTATGCCACTTGTCTGCCTTGCCAATTGCCCAGAAATACCTAGAAGAGTGAAAGAGTACCGTAAGAAAGTGACTGAGTAGCTAAATCTGGACAGGCAGAACTTTTAGAATTGCTGTTTTGGACAGGCAATTTTGAAATTCTGGCTAAGTCCCTGCCTGTAGGTCTGAGTCCCTGTCAACTTGCAACATAACCACTTGCAGGTGAATTTGGCAAAAAAACGGCAATCGGGCAAGCAGAACAAGACCCTAACTTGCCCCGCTCAGCAAGTAATGTTTTAGGCAAAGTCCAACATCACCTTTGTTTAACAGAGTGGCAGGGCAAGTGGAAGAGCCGGCGGGCCAGTCAACTTTAGGGGCAGCTTGCCCCGCTCAGAAAATAATGTTTTGCATCCTATGTTGCACCCTGCCTGTTGACTTCCAACTGATTTGAATATAAAACTCACAAACATTTCTTAAATTGATTAATAAAATCAAAGGTCAGCTGCCACATACCTTTTCAATTATGTTGTCCCAACCCAACTGTGATGTCACATTCGATAAGTGTGACCTGCCCTGATAGTAGTAAGCTTACCTCTCACGCCATATTTACCGTATTACCCTGCAAACAACCCGCACTTTTATACAGTGCAGCAGTAGCAGCACCTATGTCAAGGAGGGGGTGTGTGTTATTAACGGGTACAAGAACCAGAACTTTTTACACATCGATGCCACGGGTGCGGGGACGTGTGGGGCAGGGTTGGGAAACACCATTTAAGTACTCCTAGGAGGAAAGGACGGCATATACATCCATATTTGGATTTTAATTACATTACACGCCCTGCGGGGAGTCTGCTGGCAGTTAAATTGCACTCAGAGAATGGAGTTATATTCAAAGGAAAATATGAAATATTAATATCACTGATTCATCAGTGGCAGGACAACCCTAGAAAAACGATGCGAAACCAATAATCTTTAATCATTGGTTAATGCAGGTGGTTAATGTGGGTTAACAATCAAACATGATGCTCTGGACATGTCAAAGCTTTCACAGTATTCACAAAAAGGCCCTACCATCCAGGTGCATGTAATATCTGCCTAATAAAGGCATACTTTGGGCTAATTTCAAATGGTGGAAATGCAAAAATAAAAACAAAACAACAACTATTGATTTATAAAGTTGTACTTAACTGGAAAGTACCGCCCTGTTATTCTTCACAAACTCTGGTCATTCAGTTAAATTTGCATATTTGTTCGTAATTTCATAACGCTACGAGTATTTTCGAGGGTAGGGTAGTAAAGGTACCGCATTCTACACCAACTGCGATCTTGCAGTTGGTAGACCGACCCTGCCTGTGCTGCCGCTCAGGAACACGTTGAAGTTGAGACCAGAATTTGGAATTTTCGTTTTTAGTCAGTTTTTTTCTGCCAAATTGCGGCTAGGGCGTATTAAGGGCAGTTGTAACAGTGGAGGAATTAGATAAAAAAAAATCCTTATTTTTTTCGTTTGGCAATTCTTTTAATGAAACTACGAGTATTCTCGAGGGTAGGGTAGTGAAGGTATCGCATTCTACACAAACTGCGATCTTGCAGTTGGTAGACCCTGCATGTGCTGCCGCTCAGGAACACGTTGAGACCAGAATTTGGAATTTTCATTTTAAGTCTTTTTTTCTGCCAAATTGCGGCTAGGGCGTATTTAGGGCAGTTGTAACAGGTGGAGGAATTAGAAAAATCCTTTTTTTTTCGTTTGGCAATTCTTTTAATGAAACTACGAGTATTCTCGAGGGTAGGGTAGTGAAGGTATCGCATTCTACACGAACTGCGATCTTGCAGTTGGTAGACCCTGCCTGTGCTGCCGCTCAGGAACACGTTGAGACCAGAATTTGGAATTTTCATTTTTAGTCAGTTTTTTTCTGCCAAATTGCGGCTAGGGCGTATTAAGGGCAGTTGTAACAGTGGAGGAATTAGATTAAAAAAAAATCCTTTTTTTTTCGTTTGGCAATTCTTTTAATGAAACTACGAGTATTCTCGAGGGTAGGGTAGTGAAGGTATCGCATTCTACACAAACTGCGATCTTGCAGTTGGTAGACCCTGCATGTGCTGCCGCTCAGGAACACGTTGAGACCAGAATTTGGAATTTTCATTTTAAGTCTGTTTTTTTTCTGCCAAATTGCGGCTAGGGCGTATTTAGGGCAGTTGTAACAGGTGGAGGAATTAGAAAAATCCTTTTTTTTTCGTTTGGCAATTCTTTTAATGAAACTACGAATATTCTCGAGGGTAGGGTAGTGAAGGTATCGCATTCTACACGAACTGCGATCTTGCAGTTGGTAGACCCTGCCTGTGCTGCCGCTCAGGAACACGTTGAGACCAGAATTTGGAATTTTCATTTTTTGTCAGTTGTTTTCTGCCAAATTGCGGCTAGGGGTATTTCGGCAGTTGTAAAAGGTGGAGGAATTAGAGAAATCCCTTTTTTTCATTTGGCAATTCTTTTAATGAAATAAATATTAGAGCACACAGATATCCCTACGACCACACACTTAGGTCTACCTAACTTATGTACCAAAAGTTCAAAAAGCTCGGCTAACAGATATGAAATTGATAAATGAGATGTTAAACCGGCTGAAGCTCATGTCATTTGCATTCGTCCTAGTTATTCTCCACGAACTTTGGTCATTCAGTTAAATTTACATATTTGTTAGTAATTTCTTAATGCTATGAGTATTCTCGGGGTTAGGGCAGTTAAAGGTATCGCATGATAATGCGATCTTGCAGTTGGTAGACCCTGCTTACGCTGCCGCGCAGGAACACGCTTAAACTTAAATTTGGAATTTTCATTTTTGGTCAGTTTTTTTGCCAAGCATGCCGGGAAATCTGACTGGGATCTAAAATCAACCTGCTGGGGCGCATGTAAGAAGGTGTGGATGATAGGGAAACCAATCCGCCACTTGGTTTCAAGTCTAAGGCATCAATCTTTCATGCCCCAAGCAGGGACTCAAATTCAGACAGGGTCGAGAGACAGCTAGCAGTCATTGGCAACGCAGTAGCCCACACCACAGGCAAGTTTAGTGGAGGGTATCTGGGCGAACCACCGACACACCATCCACCAAAAATTTGCATTCTCCTCGCGCTCCCGATCTGATAACACATCGAGAGTGACAGGAAAGCGCAACAATCACTGATTGTGCTTACACTACCTAAGCCAATGATCCTATTTATATAGGTAGATTGGAGTACAGTAATGTGCTTAGAGTAGTTGACCAAATTTTAACATTTCCAAGTTATTTGATTGAATAAAACTGTTCAACTTTAACTTTATCGAAATTGTAAATACTAGTAGTTTAGAATATTCCTATTGAAAGAAATATTCATAATTTTGTCACATTGCCGAATTAGGTACCTTTTACACCTCTGTGGGTGTATTTGTTCTTGTTTTATCGCCGCTCATGGCTATTAATAGAACACAGTTCCGCATTTGTCATTCGTCGACCGTGATTGGGTCACATTTTCGATAATTATTTACTTTGCGTATGCCACGATATAAAAACACATTTGAAGTTAGTTAGTGGTATACTATTTTTATCTATCTATTAAAGTGTCGATAACTGTTCTAATGTAATACTTTTGTTGGGAAATGTTAAGAGCTGGTTCTTCATCTCATTTCAAGCATAACTAAAATGACTGGAGAATAGCCAGCAGGAACCACAGACTTCTCCTGAAAATGTGTTTTTAATATAGAGGGTAATAATTAGGGGATAAAAGAGTCTCGTGAGGGTGAATTGAAATTGATACTGATAAGCCAGGAGAGCAGAGTTGGCACGAGCTGGTGTCTGCTCTCATCTCGGCTTTTGACGAGCGAAGTCAACAAATGGGCACCAATCAGTATCAATTGTGATTGTAATTACAATTCACCATCACAACCCTTATCAAATTGAAATTAATGTGCCCTGTTTATTTGTCCTAGACTCGCTCCTCTCAACTGAAAGACCAAGGCAGACATATAGCTCTCTGCACTTAATGGCGAACTCCCCCTGCGTGTAATAAAAGGGAAATTGTATTTTACATAAGGGAAAGGGACTTGGGGAGGGGGTGCGTATTATATAAGGGGTGCGGGGTGCACGCGGGGTAATACAGTAGATGTCATCCGTTGTGGACAGATGGTACTGCAGTATGCTAGTGCTGGTAGTTGAAAGTACAACCCCCTTGTGTGGCAAATGTGTGAACCCAATGGCCAACAGTAGGTCACAAGCCCTTATGCAAGTGTATTTAATTAATGTTATGTATATAACATGGTAAAACACAGTAACACCTAGTAGCTAAGCTAGGATAGTAGGGCGGGACAAGGCATTTTAGTCATTGTCCCTGACAGCTGTCATTCACCTCCACCAAGGTCTTAATCCTGCTAGCAACTTTAGGGTTAGTCAGTGGTTTGTTTTCCCAAGGTACTTTGGTTTACTCCATTAACACTAAGGCCTAAAAAAAGAAATGGTTTGTTTCCTGTAACGGTCTGAAAAAAATTGGGTAGGTAGGTCGGTAAAATAATTTTGGGGGGGATTATTTTTTTAAGGGATATAGGAATTACTTTTCTGCCTGCATACAAAGGCAACAAAACTTTCCATAATACAACATGGACCTAAAACCATGTGTGCGTGACAGGGGTGGAAAACACTTTTTAGAAATTTGAGTTTAATTTTGCTGAAAATTCGCATGAGTAAGGAACAAAGCACAGTGATCTTCAAAAACAACTTTTATTCATGGGCTCATCGACTTCGCGTTTTTTCACAAGTTTTTGAAAAAATAATGTAATTTAAGTTAGGTGGTCTAAAGAATTGCAACTGCCGGTTTGCAGTTGTTTTCCCCGAGAAATACAGTGTCAGGTAAAATATGATTAATTATTCTAGTTAGTCATAATGTCCAATATTCAATAGGTGTCACCGTTAAAGAGTACATGTATTGTAGGACGTTAACCACTAAAATGGTTAACAGTTTAACGGATCAGAAAAACCGAGGAAGTGTATGTATGTATGTATGTATATTTTAGTGACTGAAAATCATATTTTCAAAATCATACATTACAAAAGGTGTTCAACATAAACAGAAGAAGACGAGCTTCTTTAGCAAATACAGAAAGGCATATAAATGTAACAGCTTTGTTAAGTAAATTATGTATTATAGATTGAATTATACCAGAAAAAATATCAAAGTTAAATAACATAAATTTTAAACTTCAAGCGGGAAAGCAGTAGCCAGTATTCCTTTGATACATTAGAGGGTCAGTACCTGATCAGGGATATTCTAAAGGCATAAATCATAGATTATCCAGTCCCTGATCTTTCCATCATGACCAACTTATACATCCTATTGATCCATTGTATTGACACACTCCAGATAGGTATCATATCACTTAAAGGGGCATGCAAAGGATTCCCTCCTAGGAGGGTTTCTAGGGATCAGTTGCATGCCATATCTCACTGCTCTCACTTGATTCCGTAAGTTCTTTAAACATTGACTTCCTTAGGGTGCTTGTTTTTTGAGAGGGGACCGTATTAGACACCCGTTATTCAACAATAGACAATAGTCTAATTTTTCTTTTTGGAACAGCCCGAAGCAGAATCCGGGGCGTCTAAATGTTTTAGTTCTGAAGCACAGTCAATACGTCCTAGAACACATCATTTTCTGGTGGCTGTGGTTCCATAAAAACCGTGAATATTTCATTAGTTAAGACCCAGAACATTCAATTGATATTTTTTCATCAAATTGAGTTCACTGGATGCTTAAATACAATTTGTATCAAAAACGATTCAAGTGAAATATATAATAGGTTCTATTGGTTATGTTTAGCGAAAATTTGCCGGTTTAAAGAGTGCTTTTATTTTTGGCTTGTGTGTTTTGAAGCCCATGTCACACGCTCGTCGTAATTAACAACACTGGCGACTCCAACAAAGGGAATTACCCTATTGTTGCCAATTTATTTGCAAAAAAACAAAAAGCGTGCCCTATCACTCGTAGCTCTGTAGCAAGAAAAGTAACTCGGAACACCCCCATTATTTTTTGCTATACTGAAAGCAAATCTACAGAGCAAGAACATATCAAAAAATAAAAAAAATTCTCTGGCCTAATTTATTATTTTCAATTTATTATGTGTGACATAATGCGTCCTGGCAAGCGGGTACGATTCCAACAAAGGGATTTTCCCCCTATTGTTGCCACAACAACTGGGAAACAAAGGCAGCGTCATTGTCTTTTCATGTCTTAAAAAAGCAAAAAAACGTACCCTTTCACTCATAGCTCTGTAGCAGAAAAAGTAACTCGAATCACCACCAATTTTTTTTCGCATACAGAATGCAAATTTACAGGGCAAGAACATATCATAAAATAAAAAAATTCTCTGGACTAAACTTTTTTTTTACAGTTCATTATGTTTGATAAATTGCTCTATATTTGTGTCCATTTTTGAGAAAAAGTTTTCAATTTTAATTCAACCCCTCCAGTTCAGTTTTTTGCTGTGCAGAAGATATTGTAAGGTTTAAATTATAGTTTGCGCAAGCCGAAAGAGGACCTACTCCATTAAATAATGCGAATTTACGTTTATAAAGATTTACAATTTATTTTTCTGCACACGAACAACGCAGGATGAGCGGAAAATCAGAAGATGTGTGACGTGATGGCCTTTTTTCTCTTATATGGCCACTTTTCAAAAATCACAAATTTGTCTCTAACAAGTAAAATCAGCCAGACAGCCAATTTCTTTTTACATTTCCTTTAGTTTTGTCCCACAAGGTACAACATATCCAAAAATTACAAAATTCTAAGGACAAAAAAAACAACTGGTGCGGGCATCCTTAAAAGCTGCTAAGGTCCCGAGCCCCCTTAAAACACCGAGGCTATTCTGCTCACGATTCAGGTCAGACGTAAGAGCATTTTATTTCACTTACCTATGCACTGCTCATCACAGGTAGGCCTAGAGTATTCTCTGCATGCTCGCAAAAAAGAAAGATAGATAGATAGATATAGAGAGATATATACACATTTGTATATAAATACATACATACATATATATATATATATATATATATATATATATATATATATATATATATATATATATATATATATATATATATATATATGTATGTATGTATATATGTATATATATATATATATATATATATATATATATATATATATATATATATATATATATGTATATATATATATATATATATATATATATATATATATATATATATATATATATATATATATATATATATATATAGTTATCACACACACACACACACATACACACACACACACACACACACACACACACACACACACATATATATATATATATATATATATATATATATATATATATATATATATATATATATATATATATATATATAAATATATATATATAAAATTGTGCTTCATGCTAAACCTAGCCAGTCGTGTGTAGCATAACTAAGTAATGTTTACTGACCTATTTGCATTTTGAATGTTATGTTGCAAGTAGACAGGGCAGACGAATCAGACGTCAGTATTGTCGTTGACACTGAATGCTTAAATTGTTTGAGCACTTCACTCATGATATCCATGCATGACTTTCAAACCTCGTCTAGAATTCATAAAAGACATGTTTCTTGCTCTTACATATACTTGAAGTACATCAGATATGGTTGCTATGTTCAGATGAGTATGCTGATCATCTAGCACACTGGTGCACAGTTCGTTTAAAAATGTGTGACATTGGATTTCAGTCTTAACACCTGCTAGCTTTATGTCTGCCTAATAAATAGAGATATACAATGGCATGTTCTACGACCACTCCATTTTGATGCAATATATCAAAGTGGTGGTTACTAGCATTACCAATTGAAGTTGTACTTGAAACACACAGGAGCATATTGATTCAAATGCTTCATATATCAATATTCAAATAATGCAAGTTTGTTTTTGCAGATTTTCTGGATAAACGGAGGAATTAGTTACAGGAATACTTGTCCACAGAAAAGGTATATCATTATTAGAAATGTGTGTGTATGTCATTCATTAATGTCATTAAATGAAATAGAATTGACCCAAATAGCTTAGGTCATCGATTTCATTGCCATATATTTAAACGCTAAAAGGAAATACCAGTACATGTAGTTATACCAATTTTTGTGAGCATAATTAGTTATTTAGCATTATCTATTTTTCAATTTCTAAATAGTTACAATCCGATAGTCTATATTTCCCATGCAATTAACGATACCAGGGTACTATATTTCACAGCATTCAGTTGATGAGGATAAATTTCCCGTTTCAGTAAGTGTTGGTTAGTTGCAGAGAATCAACACTTAATATTTAACTGTATACAATCACTTTAATTGAACATATAATTACTGGTGTATTTCCTTGACTAGAAATCTAGGTCACAGCTTGTTGTATTACAATATGACTGCACAAACTTGTGACGCATTCTAATGTGCAGTTTCATCCATAGCTTTAATTTCGAAACTGTATTATTCTAACTTCCTTGTGTTTCTATTCATAGATATGGCAAAAGTGAATTCCAAATGTACGCCTTTCTTCATTTGATTTGTTAGATTATTTCCCTTTTGGATTTTGAAAATAGTTAAGATTTTATATTGGAAAAAGCGAAACCTTTGATTTATCAATAACTCTTAATATCACAAAATAAGGAAAACACTTAATGAGAGATATTAAAGGGGAACTAAAGGCTCACATACATATTAGCTTATATGAAAGCAATACACTTCAAGAATAGGATGCTGTCCTCCTTTTTCTCTTAGTGATCCCATGAGGGGAGAATTTTGTGTATTGCCAGCAGCCTCAGCCAGCCCCTAGCAGCCCCTGGTAGCAGCCATGTTTTTCAACTGCTATCAGCTGTGACTCAAATGGGTGGCAGTCCACTTCATGTCCCCTAGCTCTGAGCAGTGTATCATAGACTGTATAAGTGCTCTACACACCAACTCTCTTCGAAAGTTGCATAACAACTTGTATGAGTATCAAACAGGTAAATGGTAAAATCATGAGCAGCAATTGGCTGTACAAAAAGACATGGTAGTAGAATTATATTTCATATATTTCCTGTTGGTAAATTCAGACAAAAACAGTGGCTAGCGTCACTGGATTCCTGTCCTGAAGCATGTAATTTTATGTTCAGACCACTTTGCTGATGCGTTTTATACCAGGAATCATAAATTCAGTCAGGATTACTCAACAGGATGGTGCTGTGCCATTCAGTGTTTTTGTTTTCAACCCTGCTGTATCAACTGCTACAAAGCAAGCACAGAGAGACAGCTAACAGTTAGGTTTATTAGCATACAATTCTAGGTACCTAAACATGGTCATCATTAATCTGTACAATTAAAAATAGACTTTAGGATTGTGTTGGTTGTCTTACAACTTGGGTTTTGTTTAATATCTAGGTCCCTTTGGCAACAACAAAAGGAAGTAACAACTCCCTAAAGGAAAAGGATAAACAAAGGGTTAATTATAACCTTGTGGCATTACACATCTAGATCCCAGGACACAGAAGTTAATCAACGCAGGAAATAGCTATCAGTACTTGGAACATCAATCATTTCCTTTAGTATTTGTGTAGGTAACATGAAAGAAAACAGTTTTTGTAGAACAGCTAGCTTCAAGTAAAATCAAATACTGAGAATCTGGATGATTGGTGATGTACATATTAGTATTGTTTTTATTCAACCCTTCCTTCATAGTCACACAGGTATCCAATGTATTTGCATATGACAGATGTTGAGCTATGTTCATGAATTTTCAAATAACCTTATGATTTGCTGTCTCCCAAGTCCCCTTTTATAAGTAATCCTGACTGTAGTTTGTGATTCCTTACATAATACGCATCAGGGAAGTGGTCTGAACAAAGAACTGCACACTTCAAGACAGGTGGATTTATAAGTTTCAGTGACTGCTAGCCACTGTTTTGTCTGAATTTACCAACAGGAAATATATGAAAAATAACTCTACCACCCTGTCTTTTTGTACAGCCAATTGCTGCTCATGATTTTACCATTTACCTGTTTGATACTTGTACAAGTTGTTATGCAACTTTCGAAGAGAGTTGGTGTGTAGAGCACTACAGTCTATGATACACTGCTCAGAGCTAGGGGACATGAAGTGGGCTGCCACCCATTTGAGTCACAGCTGATAGCAGTTGAAAAACATGGCTGCTACCAGGGGGTGCTAGGGGCTGGCTGAGGCTGCTGGCAATACACAAAATTCTCTCCTCATGGGATCACTAAGAGAAAAAGGAGGACAGCATCTTATTCTTAAAGTGTATTACTTTCATATAAGCTAATATGTATGTGAGCCTTTAGTTCCCCTTTAAGACATAATTTGACAGTTTTGATGGTTTAATCAACTGGTAACCCTGGGCAACCTAGCTATTCTAAGTATGGTCCAGTTACACTTTGGGTCGCTGGTCACCATGATGGTCAGCGAGAGTGTAAGTATTTCAAATAAGAGGCACATGAGGTTCTGTGGGAAAACTGATATGGGAGATGAGCACATGATATGATTTTTATTTTAGTTAAGTTCAGCCCATCCCAAACTATCTAACATATTTATCATATATACTATAGATGGGATGATTATCATATAAACTAAAGAGAAAGGGTATTTTAAGTTAGAGAAACAACTTGGAACTGTTACTATCAAAGTTAAGCAATTTTCCTCTTCGGGGCTCAGTGCTGAACTCAAAAAACGTAATAGCTTTATAATGCTGCTCATTGAGAAATCTGGAATAGTGATTGAGAAGACTACACTGGTTATCTTTAAATTGATTAAGAATATTTAATGCAAAATGCCTAAGAAAAAAACATTTGTGTAGGCATCTCAAGTTCTCAACATGCCTAATGTTTGGCTATATTTTAACCACTTTCCGTAGTAAATAAATATATTCTGGTTCTATTTATCATTCACCTATTTAGTTCACTTTAATGTAAAAAAGGGAGTTATCTACCATTGAAATAGTTTTTTTTGTGTTTACATTTTAGGATATGGATGCTCACACTGGTTTAAGCTATACGCATTGCACAACAAACGATCCACTTGTAGCTACCACTCTACTGGCAGTTTTAGATGAAAGAGAGAAAGTATCTCCAGACAAGGAGGCTTTTGTTTTTCTGAGCCCCGGACAGCAAAGAAAAGTGTACACTTACAGGCAGCTCAAAGAACATTCAGAAACTTTTGCCTATTCATTGATTAAATTAGGTTTGTCTCCTGGTGATCACATTGCAATAGCTATGCCAAATAGTTATGAATATCCAGTTGGCTTCTTGGGTGTGATTCGCGCTGGGGGTGTGCCAATGTTGCTTTCACTAGCCACCTTGGCTGCCTTGTCAAAGTCAGACAAAGCGTCAGTAGAAGCTATCCTGATGAAGAATAAGGTTAAGGGGTTAATCCTTGCAAGCCATGAAGAGAGCCCATACTTTGATATCTTCAAGAATATAGTAGAAAAGCCAGAGATAAAGTTCACCATCACTTATCCGAAAATGGAAGGCTCAGTAGATTTTTCTCAACTTCTTAAACGTCCAGTTGACTATGATCCAATGGTTGTAGACCAAGTTGCCTCCCAAATAACTTTTGAGTCTTATCTAGTCATATTCCTGACGTCAGGAACAACAGGCATTCCAAAGGGTGTTCCTTGGAGTCATCACAATTTCCTGAACAATGCAACAGATTGCCTTAAAGTCTGGAATTTGAATGAGAACTCATGTATTTTCAATGAAAGACCACTGAGCCACGTGTCAGGTGCTTGGTATATGGTGGCTAGCCTCATTGCAGGATGCACACTTATTGCTTGTCCTCCATTTCCAACAATTAAGAAAATCAACCCACTTGATTTCTTTATCAAGGTCATGGAAACTGAAGAATGTAACAGTGGATTTTTCTTTCCCTTTCTTTTGTATGAAATATTAAGGAGGAGTGAGGAGGGTACTTTAACTCTTCCAAAAATGAAAAGTGGTATGTGGGCTGGACAACGAATGGATGGCCAGGATATCAAGAAACTAGGGACAATTTTCGAATCCCTTCTATGTGGATATGGCTCCACTGAAATCTCGATTACATGCCAGAGATACACATGGACATCAGAGCAATGTATCAATAATGTGGGGGCTCCCCTTTCTCATGTTGAGTTGAAAATTGTTGATGACCAGCAGAATGTGGTTCCGTGTGGTGTAATTGGTGAGATATTTGTGAGAAGTTATCGCACAGCAGAACTGTGCTATATCGAAGACCCAGAAAAGACAAGGAAAGCCAAGGCAGAAGGTGGGTGGTTCAAAACTGGTGACCTCGGCTACTTAAATGAGACAGGTTCCCTTAATTTCATTGGAAGGAAAGGTGAGCTGATAAAGTGTGGTGATACTTTGATCTACCCTTCAGTGCTAGAATCATTTTACTCTAACCATCCCAAAATAGCTCAGATTCAAATAGTACCTGTTGTAATCAAGGGTGAAACGGAACTTTGTGCCTGCGTCATTTCTAAACATCCGGGTTCCCTCAAAGTGTGTGATCTTAAGGCATACACTCCACCAGAACTTGTTTCGGAACCGCAAAAGGTGCCTCAACATTTTCTGATAATGGAGTCTTTTCCAAGAACTACAGGTGACAAACTTGACAGAACCAGTCTTGCTAGATTGGCTTCAATGACAGTATTTGTTTAGGAAATGACTAGTATCTATGATACTGCCAAAAATAATGCAAAATGTAGACTTTCCATAAGCTCATTATGTTTTTCTGAATTCGAAATAAAAGCATTATTAATGAGGAGGATGATTGGTAGATACTGCAACAACAAAAATGCGATCATCAAAACTTTAAAAGCTAGGGCGAAGGGTACATTTTGTATTAGGTTTTTATGTAACATAAACAAGATAGTTTCTCCCTTATGCACAAATAAGTTATTTGTTTAAACCTCATGTACCTTTCCAAGAGCCCTTTGTGATCTGGTCTTCATAATCTTTGCTAATGTTACTATGAGGTAATTATCACTTGGATGATACAAAGAGTATTAAAAACAACAACCTTAGTTATGGAATCAGCTTCCTCTTTCACGTTGCAACAAATGTATAAATCATAATGAATGTATTGTCAATATCAGAAGATAAATTGTATTGTTCATAGTTGTTTACATCATCCTAAAACATCAAAGTAACTCTTACTAAAGTCTTAACCTCTGAGTGTTTTACTTGTAATGGGCCATTTGAGATACAAGTTGTTTGGAAGGAATGCCCTTTGCACAGTAACAAGATGACAAGAAAGAGTACCAAGATTTAGCGATTTAGAGCCAAGATGTCAGGAGAGGCAAGATTTCTAATATCTTGTAACATTTATGCTAAGGGCATGCCATATTGTTGTGGCAAATTTTACCAAACCAGTGTGTTAATTTGATCAACCTTATGATTTACATTCTGGCAGATATATGAATGCAAGTAGTAGATGTCTATAACTTTGGCTCATCTTAATGTCAAAATATTGTTAGGACATTTCGTATTGAATGCACAAATACCTGTTTTTTAAGGTGGGGGGTGGGCTGAACTTGTCAGACACTGTAGATTTTTAGAGATGCTACCTGATTATTCACATAAGAAAGCAAGTCACTGCTGGGGGTTATGGTTTGAAGCTGAGCTCATTATGCTTGTATTAAAAATGTCATGAGTGATATAAAAAAAGTATTTGAACAACATTGTTGCATCCACGTTTGGCGAAATACGGTTTTACGGAAATATGGTTACCATATCAGCTAGTTTGAGTCTCAGACCATCTGGTCCGCACAAAATCTACAATAGGGTTGTGACAAATGAGCACCCAGAGATATGGATGTGCATGGTAGGATGGTGCATGTGCTGGGGTTTTGTGTGTAAGCTAGGTTTCACCATTAACACTGTTTGTAGGTACAGCTTCATGTGTTGTGTGTGAAATTGGAGCGTTTTACTTATATAAGGCATATATAACTTATCTGTGGCCCTGCATTATTTTTTGATTTTTAAATCATTTTTATGCATTCTTCAGTAGGTCAGGCATGACCAAAGTATAGCATGTATGCCAGTTATAGAATATATATTGAACATGGTTTTACAATAACATATATTATACTTTAACGCAAACTTTGTTTATATTAACATGGTACGATGATTTTGTGAAAAAATGTAACCTTATTGAACTGAACTTTATATATAATTAATAAAATGTTTGTTGTAATTGAAATGCGGCTTATGTCTTCTTTACTTTAACTTTCCATGAGATTTTTTTCAAATCTGCCAGTTTTCCCTTGAACTCTTGTCAAATATTTCTCATGGTGAAATATTTGTTGTAGATTACCTTTTACTTGAAAAATTGTTGTTCTTTCTTTTTTTTTATTGTTATAAATTATCTTTTTAGTGGCCGGAATGATGATGTCATAGACAGTTTTTTTTCAAGTCCCCTGAGATTTTCCTATTATCACTTAGATTATAATCTGTGCCCCCAACCTCACTGATCTACTGGCAGACTTGATCCCATAATTCACATACATGAATGCATTCTAACTGCATATGGACATTTCTATTATTCTCAAATTTACAAAAACGACAAATATCAGAGTCAGACAAATTACACCTAACTAACACATCATCCGTGTAGAATCTACAATGGAGCATCAGAAAGTAAATGTATATGAGATATTGTAGTATAATGGGTAATGATTCCGAGCATGTAATTAATCTGAAGTTACTGAATTAGAAAATTCCCGTATAACTAAATTTGGATTTAAATCTGCCCCCAATCTGTGTTGACTTGTGAAGTGACTGTTCGGAAAAATTGACTTTTAAGGGATAAAAAATTAAACAAGAAAAACACATGGTCTTTCCTATATTTTATGTTTTATTTCATGTTTTTTGAATAAGCTTCACTTTTGTATCATAAAAATTGAGTTCTACACTGTTATATTCTATGTTTTTGTGTAATCCGGATTCTGTCCAAATTACGCATAATCCGGATTTTGCCTAATCCGGACAGAAATGTAGGGTCCACATTAGTCTGGATTACGCTGTATATAGAGAAGGGGTCTTTTTTTAAGACCTCCGCATGTCCACGATTTTGTAAAAGAAGGGTACTTTTTTGTACCCAGGTACGAAGTATGGGGGTCAAAATCCCCTTACAATCCACGAAATATACGCGGCTCTGACGCCGAGTGACTCCCGAGGTGCATGGGCTTCCGAGTTTGCTGCCGCCACTTGCTGTGTTTTGATAAAAGAAGGAGTGTTTATTTAGTGGAAAAAATCAACGTTTTATTAAAATAAGGGTGCTTTTCTGGCCAGAAATCAGTGCTTTAGGGGTATTTTTTAATTTTGATAGGGAACGTATGCCCCCCTCCCCACCCCAGGTCTTCTAGCAATTGAATTGCAAGAAATATTTCAATTCATTTGCTTGAAATTGACATCTTACCAATTTCTAGGTGCCCCAAGTGGGATTATCCAAGGTTTGAGTGTAGTCCCTTGGCCAGGGTCCATATTTTGGCAAATTGGTACCAGTTGGGGTGACCGCAAATAACCCCTCTTTAAGTCCCTGCATGATGGGCATCTGTATCTCTTACCACAGGTAGCTGTTTTGAGATATTGACCTAAAAAGGAACTGGGTATGTCCAAAATCAGTGGTCGTTGACGCAAACCAGTCGACGGTCCACGTCCTTCCTACGGACTTTTACTGACTGAGCGTCTGAAGCACGGCGATTTTCAATGATCCTTGAGAGTGCCTTACGCCACTCTTTTAAACAATGAATGTTAATTTTATTCAACAAGGACCGTGAGTCCACAGGAAGGCCTCCTCAAGGCCTCTTCAAGGTGGTCGTGCATCCTCCACGCAAAGAGGATAGTGCATTAATAGGAACGTGATTGTAAAACTTGTCACGACTGGCTGCAGGGCCAATTCATTTGTGACCACAAATAAAAGATCTCTGTATGGCCGCATGCGACCTGTTCACGGCACTTTGGACGCATGCGATCAATCAGCCGCACGAAGGTCTTTGTTATATGTGACCAGGGCTTTAAGTAAACTCGACTCGGGAGAGCGGGGAGGGCATCAGGGGTCACTCGCTGACCGCCCCAAATGCCTGGGAATGTGACATTCCCCATAAATGAGTATAGAATACCTTTTCAGCATTTATACATCAAAATATCACAAAAACACAGTATCAAAAGCTGCTAAGGTCCCGAACCCCCTTAAAACACTGACACTATTCTCCTCACGATTCAGGTCAGACGTAAGAGCATTATATTTCACTTTTCTAAGCACTACTCATCACAGGTAGGCCTAGAGCTTTTCTCTGCATGCTCGCAATATAGAAAGATATATATATATATATATATATATATATATATATATATATATATATATATATATATATATATATATATATATATATATATATATATATATATATATATATATATATATATATATATATATATACGTCAGTATTGTTGTTGACACTAATTGCTTGAATTGTTTGAGCACTTCACTCATGATATCCATGCACAACTTTCAAACCTCGTCTAGAATTCATAAAATACATGCTTCTTGGTCTAACTTATACTTGAAGTACATCAGATATGGTTGCTGATCATCTAGCACACTGGTGCACAGTTCGTTTAAAAATGTGTGACATTGGATTTCAGTCTTAACACCTGCTAGCTTTACGTCTGCCTAATGAAATTGAGATATACAATGGCATGTTCTACTACCACTTCATTTTGATGCAATATATCAATTTTTGGTTACTAGCATTACCAATTGAAGTTGTACTTGATACACACAGAAGCAACTTGATTCAAATGTGGCTTCATATATCAATATTCAAATAATGCAAGTTTGTTTTTGCAGATGTTCTGGATAAACGGAGGAATTAGTTACAGGAATACTTGTCCACAGAAAAGGTATATCATTATTAGAAATGCGTGTTAATTCTGTGTATGTCATTCATTAATGTCATTAAATGGAATAGAATTAACCCAAATAGCTTAGGTCATCGATTTCTTTGCCATATATTCAAACGCTAAAAGGAAATACCGCTACATGTAATTTTACCATTTTTGTGACCATAATTAGTTTTTTAGCATTATCTATTTTTCAATTTCTAAATAGTTACAATCCAAAAGTCTTTATATTTCCCATGCAATTAACGATATCAGGGTACTATATTTCACAGCATTCAGTTGATGAGGATACATTTCCTGATTCAGTAAGTGTTGGTTAGTTGCAGAGAATCAACACTTATTCAATTTAACTGGATACAATCACTTTAATTGAACATAATTACTGTACTTCCTTGACTAGAAATCTAGGTCACAGCTTGCTGTATTACAATATGACTGCACAAACATGTGATTCATTCTAATGTGCAGTATCATCCGTAGCTTATAATTTCGAAACTGTATTATTCTAACTTCCTTGTGTTTCTATTCATAAATATGGCAAAAGTGAAATCCAAATGTACGCCTTTCTTCATTTGATTTGTTAGATTATTTCCCTATTGGATTTTGAACTGATTATCATATAAAGGAGATTATCATATAAACTTAAGAGAAAGGGTATTTTAAGTTAGAGAAACAACTTGGAACTGTTACTAACAAAGTTAAGCAACTCCCTCCTTCGGGCCTCAGTGCTGAACTTTTATAATCAACAGTTCGTCGTTTCTCAATAAACATAATAGCTTTATAATGCTGCTCATTGAGAAATCTGGAATAGTGATTGAGAAGACTACACTGGTTATCTTTAAATTGCCAATGATTAAGAATATTTAATGCAAAATGCCTAAATGCCTAAGAAAAAACATTTGTGTAGGCATCTCAAGTTCTCAACATGCCTAAAATTTGGCTATATTTCAATCACTTTCTGTAGTAAATGAATATTCTGGTTTTATTTATCATTCATCTATTTATTTCACTTTAATGTAAACAAAATGGACGCCAATGGCGTCAAGAGGTTGATGTTACATGTTGATTTTGTGTAAAATTGTTTACAAATTTTTCGTTTTTTGCGATTTTTAGACTTCTTCGTTTTTTTGTAGAGGGTGTGTTTTTTCGTCTGTGGTTATTGGTTTTGGTGACTTTTATATTTGATTTGGGTTAGTTGTTATGAAGATTTGGTCATTGTCTGAGTAATATGTTTTTATAACATCTGCAACGTGCACATTTGAAATGTTTGTGTAAATGTGGTCAATTGTGGAGTTTTGCTTTGTTGTTGGTTGTTGTATCAATTGATTTGTTTTGAGGTGTGTGCAAATTTTGGGTTGTCGGGGCCGACTCTAATACTCATTTTATATATTGATGCTATTTGGTATTACAGTCGGGGGAAGCCCCTATATCTTGTAATGGTTAATTTAATCTTCCCAAATTACTCCCTCAGTGCCCAAACTACTTCAGACCTGACTGCACCAGGGTGATAAATGTGATCTAGCAAAGTGTGCCTCTAATTTCATTTGATGATACCCCCACAGTGATTTTCATATTGATTGAATTTGATGATTTGACAAATTTTCAGAACATATGTGTCAACATTCATCTATGAATCAAAGGTGTTCCCTTGCTATTAAAACAATATACTATAGAATAGGCAAATATGGTATCAATTGGATAGCTGATTTGTATCACTTATATGAAATTCTGTCCAAAAAAGACCTTTTTTTACAAATATTATCCATATGCAGTTCTGAAATTGACCATGTGACACATCCTTTTCCATAAGTCATCTTGTCAGGGGTATTTCATGGATGGGTTAGACAATTTTATGTGAAAATTAAATCAATCAATTCTGGCTTATAGCATTTATTCAAATCTTTCTTTCTTTAATTCCATGATTTTGCCCCATAATTCCTATATTTTGGTTGAAAAAATGATAGCAACATAGCACAACAGTATTTTAGGCATGAACAATATCAAGGAAGAGATAAAATAAGAAAAAAATAACACAAACTTGGTGAATTCGCATCTGTAGGGTTGGGGCTGTGGGCGTAATTGTTAGGAACAATTTTGTTTCTAGAATCATAGCTTTTAGTTTTTACTAATATTTTAAATATTGCCTTGGTATTGTTTTAATGTTTCATTTTTGTTTTCAGTGTCAGTTTTTTCCTGTTATGATTTTTATTTTTATTATTGTTTAAGTCTTCTCCTTTTAGGCTTAGATGAAGAAAAGAATGGATATGTAACGAGAGACCAATTACTATATGCGCTTCAGTGAAGGGCTGGGCATGCCAGGGGTCTCTGATCTGGCATTAGCGTGAGGTCACGAGGGAACAAAGACCAATAAGGGATCTTGTATAATGTACATTAAAAGACAATTCCACCATGTATAAAACAGAGTTAAACTATTAATCATTAGCAGTAAAGTAACTGCTAATGACTTAGTTGCACCAACAGCCTGCTTAGAGGCTATTAACTGGCTAAGATGGCCTCCGCCAGTGCTTCTATTTTGTGTCTATTAGGAGGTGTTTGAACAGCAATATACTACTTGTATGAAGGTTGGCACTGGTGGGAACTTGGGTTTAAGTAGAGAATACCATAAGAAACTAATTGGGCCTCTGTTTTATCTTGGATGAAGAAAAGAATGGATATGTAGCGAGAGACCAATTACTTTATGCCCTATCTGACGCCCAAATGAGTGATTCCAGATGATGAAGACAATTTTTTACCCTTTTCTTTTTTTTTTTGGTGTGCAGGGCTGCCTGGTAGAGTCCCTGCCTAAGGGGCCAAACAACATAACATATAAGCCTGTGGTAGTGTTATCCCTACTCTGGTTTAAGCTCAATGTTTATGAAAGTTTCATCCTATCACATACTTAGGGTGTAAAGGGCTCACCAATGCCATAAGCAGGATTCTGAACAGGGGATATCCTACAATGAGCAATAATAAAATTTTAGGCTCAACTGTGGATACCTATTAAGTGTTGGACATACTTAAGGAAATAATCTATTAAAATTTACTGGCACTGCTGCCATTTTTTATAAAGAATTTGGTACAAAACATTTTAACTAAATATGTACCATTAATCTATAACTATATTGGCCTATTCTAAATAATATCCTCAAATTCAGTTTTAAACACTATGGTTTTGCAACAGTGATTTTCATATTAATTGAATTTGATGATTTGCCATATTTTCAGAAAATGTGTGATCATTCATCTATGTATAAAATAGGTCCCTTGCTAAACAATCTTATATTTGGTAACTGTTTAGTTATCACTTTTATGAAATTCTGCCCAAAAAGACCTATTTCACAAATCTTATCCATCAGGGGTTGAGACACTGATCCTGTGACCCCTTCTTTTCCATAAGTCATCTTGTCAGGGGCATTTCATAGACGGTTAAGACAATTTTTTGTGAAAATTAAACCCATCAACTCTGCAATTTATTATTTAAAAACTTGTTTCTTGAATTCCTTAATTTTGCCCCAAAATTCCTATTAAGCAGTAGATAAAATGCTAGCATTATAGCAGATCAGTATTTTAGGCGGTGACATTACCTAGGAGATGAAATAAGCATAAGATAACACATACTGGTATTTGGAGAATGACCCCAAACATAATAGTTGATTTCAAGATAACTGTTCCTTAATCAAGCCAACATAAATGTCAATCAAAGGATACGCAACCAGCAGATTTCGCTCAACAGCCTGGACATGACTCCCAGCCCAGGTATTGACAAGAACTGCTTAAGAAATCTGTTCTGCGCATGTGCGGGAGCAACCTCCTCTATAATGTAAACAAATATGAGTCCTCATTGGTGTGTCACACTGAAAGAGACTAGATTTGGCGAGATTAGGTGCGTGCAGGGTTTCATAATGCGTCCTATGGCGGTTGGTGTGTGGCCACCAATCCATGTTCTGTTCATCTAGGATGCTTGTTCATGTTCATCTAAGTCATAGGTAAAATAAACAGACATTTCTATGTGTCACCCTGACCTTAAATATATGTATACAGATAATCTAAAGCCATATTAACTAGCGTCATGTTTTAAATGCATATTTGTCTCCCTAAATTTGTGTTGGACAATCATGTCATGAGATCCAGTTGCTTGGTGATAAAAAAAATCATTTCCTGTCTACTGCTATCAGTAATAAAAGTTGTACTGAACGTCTCACAATGTCCATGCAATATTATTTTGAATATATTTCTGAGACAAGAAATATGAGGATTTTTTTTTACAAAAAAACACACAAAAATAAGTGTTTACAAGAGTAAATCATTCCCTGCCCCTGGTCAGTGAGATTGAGAATTACTAATGTGAATGAAATGATCGCCATCAAAAACGTTTCAAAAACTTTCTGAACATTTTTTTGTCAGTTTAACACTTTGATAAAGATAACCAATATACAACTTCACTACAATGACAATTCCTGTATGGATTTGATCTCCCTGACCTGATCAATCACCTTACTTACTGTACCAGTACAGACTTGCTCTTAGTCTTAGAACTATCTATCTGACTATCAGCTACGATCTTAGACAAAGATCCAAGTCCATGCTATTACACAGGCCTTTAATGCCGACTAATAACCTCAAGACTTGACAAAGGTGGATGCGACTACTACCAATACCGGTGACAATAACTGAGATTGTTTATTTCATCTGGAACCTTAACAGCCTACCATCTCGGTCGGCTCGCTCGAATCACTGTTCTCGGTCTAGTAATTAGCGGTAAAATTGAGCTGGGTACCTCTTTATTAAAAGAAAAATTTCAAGCCTCTTTGCCGCCACCTAAACGAACGAATAGCCCAATAGTATTTTCAACGCACGGCTTCATGAAAAGTATACAAATCTGGAAGATTCCGGAAAAAGTACAGCGAGATACATTTGACACGTGTGATAATGGCCATTACTTATTTATGAATTTAATCACCTCCTTCCGAAGAGAGCTGTTACGTCACAGACATGCGCAGAGTAATCTACCCCACTTGAAAAATAAAATGCATGACAAGGTCTGGCATAACATTTTATGATTTACCGCCCTTCCCCATATTTCTGCACTTTTGTGCATTTTATTTTTCAAGTGGGGTAGCTCATCCGCACATGTTCACTGCTCGCTTCGTTTGGCAACAGGGATTCCCCCTTCTTGTGCGCATGCATGCATATTAGTATTAAACGTCAGCCATTTCCTAGGTGAAATTCTCAACTGAATGCTGACCGCCTCAACTTTAAAAGTGTGCCATACAGGCACCATGCAACGAATTTTATCAAATAAAGTTATAATCATACAAAGAAAATAGGTACTACAGTTAGAGTTGCTTGAACCAACGACAACCGAGACGACCAAGACCGAAACTACCGAGGAGGAAACACGGGGAATACCCCATACACAAGCGCCATTCATAAAACCAACCCACCGACTCGTAACACAAGGCACACACAAAGAGAAAACAACAAACACATACCACTAACGCGAAAATGAGCACGCAAACACATACATCAACTCATAAACAACAAATACACACAAACAACAACACACACAGCCACACACAAACACCCACTACGGCAAGCCATTTGAGTACCTCCGAGCGCGACCCACACACAAAAATATGTCACACAAACAGCCAATAACAACCCCCAAACCAATACGCATGCGCATCAACGGCCAATTAAAAACACCAAAGCAAACACGTCATACACCTACTTCACTATACATGCAACTAAACCGCACATGCGCAAACAACCCCCAACTCCAGAGTAGCCACCGGCATCAATAAGCGAAAGAGACTGTTAGAAAGACCCCAATCCAAAAAACAAACTCCAATAAAAAATGCAAACAACAACTGAGACCACCACAAAATATAGCAATCGAAAGTATGACCCAAACTTAATCAGAAACACAAAAAAAATATTCCAACCCACCCAAATAAAGAGAACATTCGGCTAGAAAATCCAAAACACCCTGTATAGGACAACATAGAAACCAGGGAAAACCAGCAAACTTAACCAGAAAAGCTAGGACTACATAAAAAACTCAATATCACGGCAATAGAAGGTTGACCGATGGTCAACCTCTAAAAAGGGAGTGATCTACCATTGAAATAGATTTTTTTTTGTTTACATTTTAGGATATGGATGCCAACACCGGTTTAAGTTATGCGCATTGCACAACAAGCGATCCACTTGTAGCTACCACCCTACTGGCAGTTTTAGATGAAAGAGAGAAAGTATCTCCAGACAAGGAAGCTTTCGTTTTCCTGAGCCCCGGACAGCAAAGAAAAGTGTACACTTACAGGCAGCTCAAAGAACATTCAGAAACTTTTGCCTATTCGTTGATTAAATTAGGCTTGTCTCCTGGTGATCACATTGCAATAGCTATGCCAAATAGTTATGAATATCCAGTTGGCTTCTTGGGTGTGATTCGCGCTGGGGGTGTGCCAATGTTGCTTTCACTAGCCACCTTGGCTGCCTTGTCAAAGTCAGATAAAGCGTCAGTAGAAGCTATCCTGATGAAGAATAAGGTTAAGGGGTTAATCCTTGCAAGCCATGAAGAGAGCCCACACTTTGATATCTTCAAGAATATAGTAGAGAAGCCACAGATAAAGTTCACCATCACTTATCCGAAAATGGAAGGCTCAGTAGATTTTCGTCAACTTCTTAAACGTCCAGTTGACTATGATCCAATGGTTGTAGACCAAGTTGCCTCCCAAATAACTTTTGAGTCTTATCTAGCCATATTCCTGACGTCAGGAACAACAGGCATTCCAAAGGGTGTTCCTTGGAGTCATCACAATTTCCTGAACATTTCAATGGATTGTCTTAACTTCTGGAATTTGAATGAGAATTCATGTATTTTCAATGAAAGACCACTGAGCCACCTGTCAGGCACTGGGTATATGGTGGCTAGCCTCATTAGAGGATGCACACTTATTGCTTGTCCTCCATTTCCAACAATTAAGAAAATCAACCCACTTGATTTCTTTATCAAGGTCATGGAAACTGAAGAATGTAACAGTGGATTTTTCTTTCCCTTTCTTTTGTATGAGATGTTAAGGAGGAGTGAGGAGGGAACTTTAACTCTTCCAAAAATGAAAAGTGGTATGTGGGCTGGACAACGAATGGATGGCCAGGATATCAAGAAACTAGGGACAATTTTCGAATCCCTTCTATGTGGATATGGCTCCACTGAAATCTCGATTACATGCCAGAGATACACATGGACATCAGAGCAATGTATCAATAATGTGGGGGCTCCCCTTTCTCATGTTGAGTTGAAAATTGTTGATGACCAGCAGAATGTGGTTCCGTGTGGTGTAATTGGTGAGATATTTGTGAGAAGTTATCGCACAGCAGAAATGAGCTATATCGAAGACCCAGAAAAGACAAGGAAAGCCAAGGCAGAAGGTGGGTGGTTCAAAACTGGTGACCTCGGCTACTTAAATGAGACAGGTTCCCTTACTTTCATTGGAAGGAAAGGTGAGCTCATAAAGTATGGTGATACTTTGATCTACCCTTCAGTGCTAGAATCATTTTACTCTAACCATCCCAAAATAGCTCAGATTCAAATAGTACCTGTTGTAAACAAGGGTGAACCAGAACTTTGTGCCTGTATCATTTCTAAACATCCTGATTCCCTCAAAGTGTGTGATCTTAAGGCATACACCCCACCAGAACTTGTTTCGGAACCGCAAAAGGTGCCGAAACATTTTCTGATAATGGAGTCTTTTCCAAGAACTATAGGTGACAAACTTGATAGAACCAGTCTTGCTAGACTGGCTTCAATGAAATTATTTGTTTAAAAATGACTAATATCTATGATACTGCCAACAATAATGCAAAATAAAGACTTTTCATAAGCTCATTATATTTTTGTGAATTCGAAATAAAAGCATTATTAATGAGGAAGATGATTGGTAGATACTGCAACAACAAAAATGCGAACATCAAAACTTTAAAAGCTCATCGAGCAGAACCCAATGTTTTATGGCGAAGGATACATTTTGTATTAGGTTTTTACGTAACATAAACGAGATAGTTTCTCCCTTATGCACAAATAAAAATTTTGTTTAAACCTTCTGTACCTTTCCAAGAGCCCTTTGTGATCTGGTATTCATAGTCTTTGCTAATGTTACTATGAGGTAATTATCATTTGGATGATACAAAGAGTATTAAAAAAAAACCTTAATTACAGAATCAGCTTCCTCTTTCACGTTGCAACAAATGTATTAATCATAATGTAAGTATTGTCAATATCGGAAGATAAATTGTTTTGTTCATAGTTGTTTACATCATCCTAAAACATCAAAGTGAGTGTGACTCCAAAGTGACCCTTACTAAAGTCTTAACCTCTGAGTGTTTTACTTGTAATGGGCCATTTGTGAGACAAGTTGTTTGGAAGGAATGCCCTTTGCACAGTAACAAGATGACTAGAAAGAGTACCAAGATTGAGCGATTTAGAGCCAAGATGTCAGGAGAGGCAAGTTTTCTAATATCTTGTAACATATGTGCTAAGGCCATGCCATATTGTTGTGGCAGATTTTACCAAACCAGTGTGTTAATATGAATAACCTTATGATTTACATTCCGGCAGATACATGAATGCAAGTAGTAGATGTCTATAACTTTGGCTCATCTTAATGTCGAAATATTGTTAGGATATTTCGTATTGAATGCACAAATACCTGTTTTTTAAGGTGGGGGGTGGGCTGAACTTGTCAGAAACTGTAGATTTTTAGAGATGCTACCTGATTATGCTAACCCAAAAAGCACCTTCACATAAGAAAGCAAGTCACTGATGGGGGTCATGGTTTGAAGCTGAGCTCTTTATGCTTGTCTTAAAAATGTCATGAGTGGTATAAAAAAAAAAGTATTTGAACATTGTTGCATCCACGTTTGGCGAAATACGGTTTTACGGAAATATGGTTACCTTATCAGCTAGTTTGAGTCTCAGACCATCTGGTCCGCACAAAATCTACAATAGGGTTCTGACAAATGAGCACCCAGAGATATGGATGTGCATGGTAGGATGGTGCATGTGCTGGGGTTTTGTGTGTAAGCTAGGTTTCACCATTAACACTGTTTGTAGGTACAGCTTCATGTGTTGTGTGTGAAATTGGAGCGTTCTACTTATATAAGGCATATATAACTTATCTGTGGCCCTGCATTATTTTTTGATTTTTAAATCATTTTTATTCATTCTTCAGTAGGTCAGGCATGACCAAAGTATAGCATGTATGCCAGTTATAGAATATATATTGAACATGGTTTTACAATAACATATATTATACTTTAACGCAAACTTTGTTTATATTAACATGGTACGATGATTTTGTGAAAAAATGTAACCTTATTGAACTGAACTTTATATATAATTAATAAAATGTTTGTTGTAATTGAAATGCGGCTTATGTCTTCTTTACTTTAACTTTCCATGAGATTTTTTTCAAATCTGCCAGTTTTCCCTTGAACTCTTGTCAAATATTTCTCATGGTGAAATCGTTGTTGTAGATTACCTTTTACTTGAAAAATTGTTGTGCTTTCTTTTTTTTACTGTTATAAATTATCTTTTTAGTGGCCGGAATGATGACGTCATAGACAGTTTTTTTTTCAAGTCCTCTGAGATTTTCCTATTAACACTTAGATTATAATCTGTGCCCCCAACCTCACTGATCTACTTGCAGACTTGATCCCATAATTCACAAACAAGAATGCATTCTAACTGCATATGGACATTTCTATTATTCTCAAATTTACAAAAACGACAAATAGCAGAGTCAGACAAATTACACCTAACTAACACATCATCCGTGTAGAATCTACAATGGAGCATCAGAAAGTAAATGTATATGAGATATTGTAGAATAGGAAATGATTCTGAGCATGTAATTAATCTGAAATTACTGAATTAGAAAATTCCCGTATAATTAAATTTGGATTTAAATCTGCCCCCAATCTGTGTTGATTCGTGAAGTGACTGTTCGGAAAAATTGACTTTTAAGGGATAAAGAATTAAACAAGAAAAACACATGGTCTTTCCTATATTTTATGTTTTATTTCATGTTTTTTGAATAAGCTTCACTTTTGTATCATAAAAATTGAGTTCTACACTGTTATATTCTATGTTTTTGCGTAATCCTGATTCTGTCCAAATTACGCATAATCCGGATTTTGCCTAATCCGAACAGAAATGTAGGGTCCACATTAGTCTGGATTACGCTGTATATAGAGAAGGGGTCTTTTTTCAAGACCTCCGCATGTCCGCGATTTTGTAAAAGAAGGGTACTTTTTTGTACCCAGGTACGAAGTATGGGGGTCAAAATCCCCTTACAATCCACAAAATATATGCGGCTCTGACGCCGAGTGACTCACGAGGTGAATGGGCTTCCAAGTTTGCTGCCGCCACTTGCTGTGTTTTGATAAAAGAAGGGGTGTTTATTTAGTGGAAAAAATCAACGTTTTATTAAAATAAGGGTGCTTTTCTGGCCAGAAATCAGTGCTTTAGGGGTATTTTTTAATTTTGATAACTTACGCCACTCTTTTAAACAATGAATGTTAATTTTATTCAACAAGGACCGTGAGTCCACAGGAAGGCCTCCTCAAGGCCTCTTCAAGGTGGTCGTGCATCCTCCACGCAAAGAGGATAGTGCATTAATAGGAACGTGATTGTAAAACTTGTCACGACTGGCTGCAGGGCCAATTCATTTGTGACCACAAATAAAAGATCTCTGTATGGCCGCATGCGACCTGTTCACGGCACTTTGGACGCATGCGATCAATCAGCCGCACGGAGGTCTTTGTTATATGTGACCAGGGCTTTAAGTAAACTCGACTCGGGAGAGTGGGGAGGGCATCAGGGGTCGCTCGCTGACCGCCCCAAATGCCTGGGAATGTGACATTCCCCCTAAATGAGTATAGAATACCTTTTGAGCATTTATACATCAAAATATCACAAAAACACAGTATCAAAAGCTGCTAAGGTCCCGAGCCCCCTTAAAACACTGACACTATTCTGCTCACGATTCAGGTCAGACGTAAGAGGATTATATTTCACTTTTCTAAGCACTACTCATCACAGGTAGGCCTAGAGCTTTTCTCTGCATGCTCGCAATATAGAAAGATATATATATATATATATATATATATATATATATATATATATATATATATATATATATATATATATACACATTTGTATATAAATACATACATACATACATATATATATATATATATATATATATATATATATATATATATATATATATATATATATATATATATATATATATATATATATATATATATATATGTGTGTGTGTGCGTAAATATATATACTTATCACACACACACACACACACATATATATATATATATATATATATATATATATATATATATATATATATATATATATATATATATATATACATATATATATATATATATATATAAAGTTGTGCTTGATGCTAAACCTAGCCAGTTGTGTGTAGCATACCTAAGTAATGCTTACACTTGACCTATTTGCATTTTGAATGTTATGTTGCAAGTGGACAGGGAAGACGAATCAGATGTCAGTTTTGTTGTTGACACTGATTGCTTGAATTGTTTGAGCACTTCACTCATGATATCCATGCATAACTTTCAAACCTCGTCTAGAATTCATAAAAGACATGCTTCTTGCTCTAACATAAACTTGAAGTACATCAGATATGGTTGCTAAGTTCAGATGAGTATGCTGATCATCTAGCACACTGGTGCTGTTTTGAACCACCCACCTTCTGCCTTGGCTTTCCTTGTCTTTTCTGGGTCTTCGATATAGCTCATTTCTGCTGTGCGATAACTTCTCACAAATATCTCACCAATTACACCACACGGAACCACATTCTGCTGGTCATCAACAATTTTCAACTCAACATGAGAAAGGGGAGCCCCCACATTATTGATACATTGCTCTGATGTCCATGTGTATCTCTGGCATGTAATCGAGATTTCAGTGGAGCCATATCCACATAGAAGGGATTCGAAAATTGTCCCTAGTTTCTTGATATCGTGGCCATCCATTCGTTGTCCAGCCCATAAACCAGTTTTCATTTTTGGAAGAGTTAAAGTACCCTCCTCACTCCTCCTTAATATCTCATACAAAAGAAAGGGAAAGAAAAATCCACTGTTACATTCTTCAGTTTCCATGACCTTGATAAAGAAATCAAGTGGGTTGATTTTCTTAATTGTTGGAAACGGAGGACAAGCAATAAGTGTGCATCCTCCAATGAGGCTAGCCACCATATACCCAGTGCCTGACAGGTGGCTCAGTGGTCTTTCATTGAAAATACATGAATTCTCATTCAAATTCCAGAAGTTAAGACAATCCATTGAAATGTTCAGGAAATTGTGATGACTCCAAGGAACACCCTTTGGAATGCCTGTTGTTCCTGACATCAGGAATATGGCTAGATAAGACTCAAAAGTTATTTGGGAGGCAATTTGGTCTACAACCATTGGATCATAGTCAACTGGACGTTTAAGAAGTTGACGAAAATCTACTGAGCCTTCCATTTTCGGATAAGTGATGGTGAACTTCATCTCTGGCTTCTGTACTATATTCTTGAAGATATCAAAGTATGGGCTCTCTTCATGGCTTCCAAGGATTAACCCCTTAACCTTATTCTTCATCAGGATAGCTTCTACTGACGCTTTATCTGACTTTGACAAGGCAGCCAAGGTGGCTAGTGAAAGCAACATTGGCACACCCCCAGCGCGAATCACACCCAAGAAGCCAACTGGATATTCATAACTATTTGGCATAGCTATTGCAATGTGATCACCAGGAGACAAGCCTAATTTAATCAATGAATAGGCAAAAGTTTCTGAATGTTCTTTGAGCTGCCTGTAAGTGTACACTTTTCTTTGCTGTCCGGGGCTCAGGAAAACGAAAGCTTCCTTGTCTGGAGATACTTTCTCTCTTTCATCTAAAACTGCCAGTAGGGTGGTAGCTACAAGTGGATTGCTTGATGTGCTATGCGTATAACTTAAACCAGTGTGAGCATCCATATCCTAAAATGTAAACACAAAAAAAATATATTTCAATGAAAGATCACTCCCTTTTTTACATTAAAGTGGACTAAATAGGTGAATGATAAATAAAACCAGATTATTCATTTACTACAGAAAGTGGTTAAAATATAGCCAAATTTTAGTTGTGTTAAGAACTTGAGATGCCTACACAAATGTTTTTTTCTTAGGCATTTTGCATTAAATATTCTTAATTATTGGCAATTTAAAGATAACTGATGTAGTTTTCTCAATCACTATTCCATATTTCTCAATGAGCAGCATTATAAAGCTGTTATGTTTTTTGAAAAACGAGGAACTTGATTATCAAAGTTCAGCACTGAGCCCCGAAGGGGTCGGAGTTGTTTGATAGTAACAGTTGCAAGTTGTTTCTCTAACTTTAACTGCCCTTTCTCTTAAGTTTAAATGATAATCACCCCATCTATATAGTGCATATGATAAATATGTTGTATAGTGTGGGACAGGCTGAACGTAACTAAAATCAAAATCATATCATGTGCCCATCTCCCATATCAGTTTTCCCACAGAACCTCATGTGCCTCTTATTTATAACACTTACACTTTTGCTGATCATCATGGTGACCAGCGACCCTAAGTCAAACTGGACCATACTTAGAATAGCTAGGTTGCACAAGGTTACCAGTTGATAAAACCATCAAAAACTTTCAAGTTATGTCTTAATATCTCTCATTGATTGTTTTCCTTATTTTGTGATATTAAGAATTATTAATAAATCAAAGGTTACTCTTTTTCCAATATAAAATCTTCCCTATTTTCAAAATACAAAAGCGAAATAATTTAACAAATCAAATGAAGAAAGGCGTACCTTTGGAATTCACTTTTGCCATATCTATGAATGCAAACACAAGGACGTTGGAATAATACAGTTTCGTAATTATAAGCTTCGGATGATACTACACATTAGAAAGCATCCCAAATTTGTGCAGTCATATTGTAATACAACAAGCTTTGACCTAGATTTCTAGTCAAGGAAATACACCAGTAATTATGTTCAATTAAAGTGATTGTATCCAGTGAAATTGAATAAGTGTTGATTCTCTGCAACTAACCAACACTTACTGAATCGTGAAATTTATCCTCATCAACTGAATTCTGTGAAATATAGTACCCTGGTATCGTTAATTGCATGGGAAATACAAAGACTATTGGATTGTAACTATTTGGAAATTGAAAAATACATACCCCATGCTAAAAAAACTAATTACGTTCACAAAAATGGTAAAATCACATGTATTTCCTTTTAGCGTTATATGGCATAGAAATCGATGACTTAAGCTATTTGGGTCAATTCTATTCCATTTAATGACATAATTGAATGACATACACAGACTTTACACACATTTCTGATAATGATATACCTTTTCTGTGGACAAGTATTCCCTTAACTAATTCCTCTGTTTATCCAGAAAATCTGCAAAAACAAACTTGCATTATTTGAATATTATTTGAATCAAGATGCTCGTGTGAGTATCAGTACACCTTCAAATGGTAATGCTAGTGCAAACCTTGATATATTGCATCAAAATGAAGTGGTAGTACAACATGCCATTGTATATCTCAATTTTATTAGGCAGACGTAAAGCTAGCATTTCTAAACATCCTGGTTCCCTCAAAGTGTGTGATCTTAAGGCATACACTCCACCAGAACTTGTTTCGGAACCGCAAAAGGTGCCGAAACATTTTCTGATAATGGAGTCTTTTCCAAGAACTACAGGTGACAAACTTGATAGAACCAGTCTTGCTAGACTGGCTTCAATGACACTTCAATGATTAGTATCTATGGTACTGCCAACAATAATGCAAAATGTAGACTTTTCATAAGCTCATTATGTTTTACTGAATTTGAAATAAAAGCATTATTAATGAGGAAGATGATTGGTAGATAGTGCAAAAAGAAAAATGCGATCATCAAAACTTTAAAAGCTAGGGCGAAGGGTACATTTTGTATTAGGTTTTTATGTAACATAAACAAGATAGTTTCTCCCTTATGCACAAATAGGTTTTTTGTTTAAAACTTCTGTACCTTTCCAAGAGCCCTTTGTGATCTGGTCTTCAGATGCAAATGTTACTATGAGGTAATTATCACTTGGATGATACAAAGAGTATTAAAAAACCAACCTTAGTTATGGAATCAGCTTCCTCTTTCACGTTGCAACAAATGTATAAATCATAATGTATGTATTGTCAATATCAGAAGATAAATTGTATTGTTCATAGTTGTTTACATCATCCTAAAACATCAAAGTAACTCTAAAGTCTTAACCTCTGAGTGTTTTACTTGTAATGGGGCATTTGAGATCATCCTAAAACATCAAAGTAACTCTTACTAAAGTCTTAACCTCTGAGTGTTTTACTTGTAATGGGCCATTTGAGATACAAGTTGTTTGGAAGGAATGCCCTTTGCACAGTAACAAGATGACAAGAAAGAGTACCAAGATTGAGCGATTTAGAGCCAAGATGTCAGGAGAGGCAAGATTTCTAATATCTTGTAACATTTGTGCTAAGGCCATGCCATATTGTTGTGGCAAATTTTACCAAACCAGTGTGTTAATGTGAATAACCTTATGATTTACATTCTGGCAGACATATGAATGCAAGTAGTAGATGTCTATAACTTTGGCTCATCTTAATGTCGAAATATTGTTAGGACATTTCGTATTGAATGCACAAATACCTGTTTTTTAAGATTGGGGCTGAACTTGTCAGACACTGTAGAATTTTGGAGATGCTACCTGATTATGCTAACCCAAAAAGCACCTTCACATAGGAAAGCAAGTCGCTGGTCATGGTTTGAAGCTGAGCTTTTTATGTTTATCTTAAAAATGTCTGAGTGATATAAATAAAAGATTTGAACAACAATGTTGCATCCAAGTTTGGCGAAATACGGTTACCTTATCAGCTAGTTTGAGTCTCAGACCATCTGGTCCGCACAAAATCTACAATAGGGTTCTGACAAATGAGCACCCAGAGATATGGATGTGCATGGTAGGATGGTGCATGTGCTGGGGTTTTGTGTGTAAGCTAGGTTTCACCATTATTACTGTTTGTATGTACAGCTTCATGTATATAAGGCATATACTTATCTGTGGCCCTGCATTATTTTTTGATTTTTAAATCATTTTTATTCATTCTTCAGTAGGTCAGGCATGACCATAGCATAGCATGTATGCCAGTTATTAAGTATAGAATATATATTGAACATGGTTTTACAATAACATATATTATACTTTAACGCAAACTTTGTTTATATTAACATGGTACGATGATTTTGTGAAAAAATGTAACCTTATTGAACTGAACTTTATATATAATTAATAAAATGCTTACTGTAATTGAAATGCGCCTTATGTCTTCTTTACTATAACTTCCCATGAGATTTTTTTCAAATCTGCCAGTTTTCCCTTGAACTCTTGTCAAATATTTCTCATGGTGAAATATTTCTTGTAGATTACCTTTTACTTGAAAAATTGTTGTTCTTTCTTTTTTTTTACTGTTATAAATTGTCTTTTTAGTGGCCGGAATGATGATGTCATAGACAGTTTTTTTTTTCAAGTCCCCTGAGATTTTCCTATTATCACTTAGATTATAATCTGTGCCCCCAACCTCACTGATCTACTGGCAGACTTGATCCCATAATTCACATACATGAATGCATTCTAACTGCATATGGACATTTCTATTATTCTCAAATTTACAAAAACGACAAATATCAGAGTCAGACAAATTACACCTAACTAACACATCATCCGTGTAGAATCTACAATGGAGCATCAGAAAGTAAATGTATATGAGATATTGTAGAATAGGAAATGATTCCGAGCATGTAATTAATCTGAAGTTACTGAATTCAAAAATTCCCGTATAATTAAATTTTGATTTAAATCTGCCCCCAATCTGTGATAATTTGTGAAGTGACTGTTCGGAAAAATTGACTTTTAAGGGATAAAGAATTAAACAAGAAAAACACATGGTCTTTCCTATATTTTATGTTTTATTTCATGTTTTTGGAATAAGCTTCACTTTTGTATCATAAAAATTGAGTTCTACACTGTTATATTCTATGTTTTTGTGTAATCCGGATTTTGTCCAAATTACGCATAATCCGGATTTTGCCTAATCCGGACAGAAATGTAGGGCCCACATTAGTCTGGATTACGCTGTATATATATAGAGAAAGCCCCACTTTAACCGGGTTTTAGCCAGGATTTAGAAAGTTGGTGATCAAAATGGGGCATCATGAAAATTTGCAGTGTTCTTTATTCGAAAGAATACCATGAAACCTTTTCATTACAATCATAAGAATAAATATACCTAGTAAGTAAGTGTAAAATAACTTAAAGCAATCTTCTAGCAATTGAATTGCATGAAATATTTCAATTCATTTGCTTGAAATTGACATCTTACCAATTTCTAGGTGCCCCAAGTGGGATTTTCCAAGGTTTGAGTGTAGTCCCTTGGCCAGGGTCCATATTTTGGCAAATTGGTACCAGTTGGGGGGGGGGGGGAGGGGGGACCGCAAATAACCCCTCTTTAAGTCCCTGCATGATGGGCATCTGTATCTGTTACCACAGGTAGCTGTTTTGAGATATTGACCTAATAAGGTACTGGGTATGTCCATTTTAATGCAAATCCGACTTGAAGAGAGGTTCAAGGGATTTCAAAATATAGGGGTTATTTGCGGTCCCCCGGACTGGTACAATAACCCCTACTGGCCGATGGACTAGTGTCCTAATAACGCCCAGACAAGACAAACTAGGTAAGAACTTGCACCCAAATAACCTTGGAGAGCACAAAAGGTTCTCCGCAAGTGGTCATATTTCTCTATTTCAGATACTGTGATAAATGGAAGTAGAAGACATGTAGTGGTGTCATCCAAATAATGCCCATACAAGACTTCCTGGCTAAGAACTTGAACCCAAATAGCCTTGGAGAGCAGTAAGATTCTCCGCAAGTGGTCATATTTCTCTATTTCAGATACTGTGATAAATGGAAGTAGAAGACAATGCCCATACAAGACTTCCTGGCTAAGAACTTGAACCCAAATAGCCTTGGAGAGCAGTAAGATTCTCCGCAAGTGGTCATACTTCTCTATTTTAGATACTGTGAAAAATGGAAGTAGAAAACATGTAGTGGTTTCATCCTAACAGAACCATTAACCATTATTGCCTCCCTATTTTCCACAGTCAACCTCCAAATAAAACCAAATACATCGGCGTCCTGGACAAATCCAGTTAACTAAGATATTGCATGTGAATAATTTCAGTTCCTAAAAATGACACAATTGCCTTATATGTCTTGATATTGAGTATTACTATTGATGCAAAGTGTTGAACAATAACACTAGCCTGAATTTTGTAAGACTGCAATATAGTCTGTCCAGAATTGCAAATTAAAGAAAACACATTTTAAATACCAAAAAGGAATGGAGCATGATAATATCAATAAATAATACATTAAATATGATATTTTTGATTTAAATATCAGAATCAGAAAGCCTTGTATATGAACTTATTTTCCTGTAGCGTGTAAGGACTCCCTGTCAAAAATCTTCAACTGGATTCCCATTTTTATTTTGCATTGGAGAGGGGATTAGATCAGTGTTTATCCTTTTCCATTCAGCAAACAGAGTAACGCTATTTTTCTGTAAGCATTTCTTCCAGAACCCTTTTATAATGTTTCACAACCTCTGAAGCAGATGGTCTGAAATCTGGGTTTTTCTGTTTACATTTCTTATGTACTGAAAATAAGTGAAATCTAAGTAGGTCACTCCCTGCTCCGTCTCCAAGGAAGAAGTCACACACATCTGGTATTTTCCATATATCAGTTCGCTCATCATAAAAAAGCATCTCTTCATCTGCAAACTCTGTATTGGGAAATGGCCACAGTTGTTCAGGAGCTATGAAATCTCCAAATAGTTCCCTATGGCCACATTTAATTGTCACATTCTTTTCCTTTTCAACCAGTGGCAGAGCATCAAGGTCGTTAGCAACAAGTCCAAGGTCAGAGGTCAAAAGATACTGGTTCAAGGTCTTTTGAAGGTCATTTGAATCACACATGACCCTTGTGCCAAGAGGACTCGAGTGAAGGAAATTAATGATGTCAGCATACTTAATACAGAAGCCAAGTCTAATTTCTAGGGTGTTGTACTTTGAATTGCTAAGATTATTCAAAGCGTCATTGAAATGTTCTGCTGATCCAAGTTGATAGAATTCCGTAACGAATGAATTCCCGCACACACCTATAAGCTGAGTGATATAGCCTGCCGGTTGTAGTCCCTGTAACATCTTCAGCCCATGCTGAAAATCCTCGAAGAACCTCTCTGTTGCTAGCACGCTGTATGCCACTAGTCTGCCTTGCCAATTGCCCAGAAATACCTAGAAGAGTGAAAGAGTACCGTAAAAAATAGTTCCAAATACCAAAAAGAGTGCAAGAATACTGTAAAAAACATCTAAATATCAAATGGAGTACAAGAATACTGTGTCAAATATTTCCAAATAATCTACTTCACCTAAATTTGCTGGATTGAGTTGGTATGGTAACTAATGTAATACTTTAGTGTTAAACCTCTAAGAAAAATCGCAAAGAAATTAACATTTAGTTTATTTTTTGCCATATGCATTAACTTCATTCGCTTTCAGGTTGATATTCATGAAGTCCTGCATTATCCTTTAAAACTATTGATTAGTATCAGGAATCATCCATTTTTAACACTGATACTTAGGTACCCAAACCAGGAATAAGCAATCATGGTACGTTTTAAATTGATTGAAATTCTGAATGAATGAGCAAGCTGGAAAAAGACCATTCCTAACAGTACCTGCAGCACCCCTCCCTGCCCTATACCCCTGGGGGGGGGTCACTTAGGTATTTAGGGGGGTGCATACCTATCCCTGAGTGCCCCCGCCGGGCCTATACCCTGTAGGCAGGGACTAAGCCTAGGACCCATGCTACCCGTATTTTGGACAGGCAGTTTCCTGAAAAACACCTTTTTGGACAGGTGAAAATTTCTCTGAAGAAATTTTGATTTAGACTTATGGGGGGTTATAACAATTTATCTTCTAGCACATGGCTCAAGTGTAAATTGCCCTTTTTGACATAAAGGGCTGTAAAATGCAGTTGTTATAATGATTTGAAGTGACTGAGTACAGTGAGTAGCTAAATCTAGACAGGCAGAATTTTTGGAATTGCTGTTTTGGACAGGCAATTTTGAAATCCTGGCTAAGACCCTGCCTGTAGGTCTGAGTCCCTGTCAACTTGCAACATAACCACTTGCAGGTGAATTTGGCAAAAAAACGGCAATCGGGCAAGCAGAACAAGACCCTAACTTGCCCCGCTCAGCAAGTAATGTTTTAGGCAAAGTCCAACATCACCTTTGTTTAACAGAGTGGCAGGGCAAGTGGAAGAGCCGGCGGGCCAGTCAACTTTAGAGGCAGCTTGCCCCGCTCAGAAAATAATGTTTTGCAACCTATGGTGCACCCTGCCTGTTGACTTCCAACTGATTTGAATTCAAAACTGACAAACATTTCTTATATTGATTAATAAAATCAAAGGTCAGCTGCTACATACCTTTTCAATTATGTTGTCCCAACCCAATTGTGATGTCACATTTGATAAGTGTGACCTGCCAGGCACCGACCTAATTTTCAGAACTAACTTGCCATGCCGGGCAAGTAGTTAATGATTCTTACTTGCCCGACATTGTTTTGGACTTGCTCGAAATAAGTTTTAACATATGCTAGAAAGGAATGTATTGTTTATCATGGATTTAAAGATTTGAAAAACAAGTTTTTTTTCAGTTTTGTTGCATTGTTTGGCAATGTTTGCATATTTCTGCCTGCTCCAGAGTCAGTGTCTGAGATTAAAAAGCCTGATAGAAAATCTTCAAATGTGGCAGACACCTTTAATAGCTATTTTTCCTCTATTCCACACAAACTTTTATCTGAAAATCACTTTCAATTGCCATATAATTCAATCAATCTTGATGACAATGTCAAAACCAAAATGCCTTTAGAGAATATCTCCGACATACCACCTGTGAGTAATTATTTTGTGCATAAATTTCTCAGCTCCTTAGACGTTAACAAAGCATGCGGATTAGATGAAATCTCCCCGAAATACCTAAAGATGAGTGCTAATGTAGTATCTCCCATTATCACCTGTATTATCAATCAAAGTATCTTGAGTGGCATCTTCCCATCGCAATGGAAAGAATCTAAGATTACCCCTCTCCACAAGGGTGGTGAACCAGGTGATTTAAACAATTACAGGCCTATTTCTATCTTAAGTACATTATCAAAGGTGTTAGAGAGACATGTCCATGATACACTTTATCAATATTTCTCTGATTGGAACCTATTCCATGTTTTTCAATCAGGTTTCAGACCAAAGCATTCTTGCCAAACAGCATTAACCAAAATGATGGATACCTGGCTAAGTGCAATTAATGATCACAAAATTATTGGAGTTATTTTCTTAGATTTTAGGAAAGCTTTTGATGTAGTGAATCATGAAATATTACTGAAGAAACTTGAAACATATGGGCTTGGTAGTTGTTCACTTAAATGGTTCTCTTCTTATCTTTCTGATCGTTATCAAAAGGTTTCTATTGGACCATCTTTGGCAGGTCCAGAGCACACCTATGTAGGAGTACCTCAAGGTTCTATTCTTGGACCACTATTGTTTCTTATATTCATAAATGACCTTTTTATGGTGATAAAAAATGATTTTTTGTTTTTTTTGCAGATGATTCTACAATATCACTTGCAGGTCATAAACTGTCAACTATTGAATCAAGCTTACAAAATGTAGGGGTAATCTTGCAGGTCATAAACTCTCAACTATTGAATCAAGCTTACAAAATGATCTTAAGAATATTGAGAAATGGTGCCAAGTAAACAAAATGATTATAAATGTGGAGAAAACAAAAGCTATGGTGATATCTACCAAACAAAAACAAACAAGATCTATTGAGAATTTTAATCTCAACCTCTTTATGAATGACTCAAAATTAGAACTTGTCACTGAACAAAAACTTTTAGGTATATTAGTGACTAATACTTTAAATTGGTACAAACATGTCAACCATGTATGTAAGAAAATATCAAAAGGGATTTTCGCTTTAAAAAAACTAAAATTGTACATGGATCTTAAAACAAGAAATTTTTTCAATGCGTACATACTTCCTCACTTTTATTACTGTAATACCATTTGGGGCCACTCTAGCTCCGAAATTCAAACAAGAATGCTTAAGGTACAGAAGAAGGCTGCAAGATATATATTTGATGTGGATTGCTCTCATCCAAGCAGGGGTCTATTCAAAACACTAAAATGGTTACCTTTCCTTAACAGAGTTCAATTTAATACTGCTATTCTGATGTATAAATCTGTCAATGGACTGAGTCCAATATACCTGAAAAATATGTTTCAGTTCTGCTCAGGTCAACATGGTCACCTTACAAGATCAAATACATCTCATAATTTGGTTCCTCCACCGATCAAAATCGAGCTATTTAAACACTCATTCACTTACCAAGGCATAGTATTATGGAATTCCTTATCTTTAATAGGGCTGCACACCGTTAAGAATTAACGATTTGATATGATACTGATAACTTTGAAACGATACGGTTTCTTAACGGTTTTTTAACGATACCGCGTGGGACGAACTTCTGAAAAATAGCCAAACTTTCGTATTCAAAACCTGTTGTTTTTTTCCATGAAATATGATTTCATATTTTTTTGAATAAAACAGAATCGTATATTTGATTATTATGAGTTTTATTTTGCCATAGAATATTAAATTTGAACGAATTATCCATTAAGAATTAAATACGAAAGTATTGATGCCAATGCCAAGCCATTGTTTCATTGAATCACGGTGCTTGGAGCGATGTCAACAGTAAGGTAAGGCAGTTTCCTCATAGCTGCTTTATCGGTTTTTCAAACCGGTTTATTTTGGGACGGTTATCATTATCATTAGGCAGCCTAATGATCGGTTACGGTCTGCAAACGGTTTTCGGTGTGCAGCCCTAATCTTTAAATATGAAAATGGCACCATCTCTCTCATCATTCAAGAAACTATACCTTGAAGAACAATTTTCAATTCCGTGGCCTGAAGAATTGAATGTATAATCCTTAAATCTGAGGGCCACAGCGAAAATCAAATCTTGTATTTGACTGTGTTACCCTCATGAAATAAAGATTATTATTATTATCATTATAATTTATTATTATTTCTGGGTATTTGGGCCATTTAATACAAAATAATTTTGTTTAGTTTTCAGAAAATCAGCTTTCCCATTCGGGCAAGTGAAAACTAAAATGTGCTTGCCAGAAAGCCCTTTTTCCAAAAAATCACATGCCGGGGCAAGTGGGCTAGTATTTATGTCGGTGCCTGCCTGCCCTGATAGTAGTAAGCCTACCTCTCACGCCATATTTAGATGTCATCCGTTGTGGACAGATGGTACTGCAGTATGCTACTAGTGCTGGTAGTTGGAAGTACAACCCCCTTAAAATTGTGTGGCAAATGTGTGAACTAAATGGCCAAGAGTAGGTCACAAGCCCTTATGTAATTGTAAGCATTAATTTATGTGCATAACATGATAAAACACAGTCAAACTTAGTAGCTAAACTAGGATAGTAGGGAAGGACAAGGCATTTTGATCATTGTCCCTGACAGCTGTCATTCACCTCCACCAAGGTTTCAATCCTGCCAGCAATTTGAGGTTAGTTAGTGGTTTTCCCAAGGTACTTTGGTTTACTCCATTAACACTAAGGCCTAAAAAAGAAATGGTTTGTTTATTGTAATGGTCTGAAAAAAATAGGGGTAGGTAGGTCGGTAAAATAATTTTGGGGTGATTATTTTTTTGGTCAGAAATGTGTGTTTTATGCATGTTTTACGTTGATTGGGAGTTGGGAGGGCGGAAAAAACTTTAGGGTAGGGATTTTTTTGTATAAAAACTTGTTAGGGTTGGGTTACAGGAAACAAACAACTTTGTTTAGGCCTAACAGCAACAGTGACTAGCCTTTATTTACCCCCTACAAACAGTGATGAAAAAAAATGAATGCAAAATGGAAATACACACCTGTTTGACTGCTCCTTGACCGATCATTTTATAGATAGTGATGTTGCTGATTTCTTCGCAGTCCAGCCAAGGCCTACAGGTGGCCATGCCAGGTAGGCTGAAATATCCATGTGCACATCGCGGACGACATCTATCCTCGTCAGCAACGACATCCCACCAACAGAGGGAGCCACTGATGTCCAATCTGTTCAGGTAGAGCCATGTTAGAATCGCTGTCAGGAGTGGCACCAGAGTTGCAGCCAAATGTGCATTTGTCCAGTTGAAGTGCATTTGGTATGCTCAGGCAAGACCTTTATGACCTATGTGAAATAGACAAAGTTTCATTCATTACAAACTGATTCTGTAGTGTGATTGGATATATTCATATTATCACTAAATATTATACCAGGGACATCAGAGAGATGAGATGCAATAACATACAAAAATGCCGATGTAACAAGAAATTTGATGTCCCTGTCATCCCCTTCCCAGAAAGAGAAATTCCAAGGAAGTCTTCCTTCCTCCCCAGCAAATCTGTCACCATGAATCTCCTCCTACTTCTAAAATGCTTTTTTACCAAAATCTCTTTTCTGAAGTACGATGGTTAGTAACGGAGATGACACCTTTCCAAGTGAAATAATTTCTTTTTAAAATAGCAATCAATATTAAGGGCAATAGGTAGGAAGATCACATACACAAATAACACAATGCCTGCATATGGTAAACCATGGTCTTAGCCAGCAGAGCAACACCCAAACTCTTAAAAAGCACCCCTCAGGACACCCAATTTATTTTTTGTGAGGAATTTCTTAAAATGTAAATCTCAAGCATAAAATTGAATTTTTCATCTCCATATAATTCCAATGACATTGTATAAGAATATCATGCCTTATTCATACATGTTTATGGTTGAAATCTGAATATATTGTGGTCCCCCTTAAAAATTTGGACGTCCCAAAATTTCACAATTGCCAACTTTGGGCACCCAGTTTCTAAATCCTGGTTAAGACCCTGCTCCTTCCGCACCATGATTTTTGTTAGGAAATCTACTCCACCCATCCCCATCCCTAATGACTCAGTAGTAATGAGCATCAACTCTTTCTATCGTGGCCGTTAGTACCGTTTTAATTTGTAAGATCAGATTTGAGATTATTTGTGAAATGCTGAACTTGAATCTGAACTGTTGTTTCCTTTGTCAGACATGATTATATATATACATACATACATTTAATGTATCTAGAGAGAGAGGGAGAGAGAGAGGAGGGGAGAGATAGATAGATAGATAGATAGATAGATAGATAGATAGAGATAGAGATATAATAGGCCTTTTGAGATGCTCGCAATCATGCCATAGCATTAGTGTGACGTCACCTAAAGAACCATACAGGGACCATGAAAGTCGTCCAGACCCCACGTGCAAGCGAGTTCCGCTTTCGTATGTAGTTTAAGTAACGACAGATTTGATTGGTCAGCAATGACGCAATATAATAAAGTCCCTTTCATTGGATGAATGAACTTGCATTGTTGTGTATAAATTCCCATGCGCTGTCTTCTTGCTTCGCTCGCCCTCGAAGCCCTCCTTCCACATATTAGTGAGCAAACCTTGGAAGTCAGCAGGCCTTGCATTGTTGTGGATAAATTCCCACGCACTGTCATCTAGCTTCACTCGTTCTCAAAGCCCTGCTTCCTCATATTGTAGCGAGCGTAGCTCGGAAAGGCCGCAGGCCTTTTGCGAAGCTCGCAGTCATGCCATAGCATGGGTGTGACGTCACCTAGAAATCCATACAAGTACCCAGCGAGTCGTCATGACCCCACGTGCGAGCGACTTCCGCTTTTGTATGTAGTTTAAATAACGACCTTTTTGATTAGTCGGCAATGACGCGATATAACAAAACCACTTTCATTGGATGAAATGTGAAGTGATTCACGTGCATGAATGTGGGCATTGTTGTTGGTAAATTCCCACATGTGCACTGTCGTCTAGCTTCGCTTGCCATTGAAGACATGCTTCCTCATATTATAGTGCACACCACTCAAAGGCTGTTAGGCATTGACCATTAGATATCCAGGGGGGGGGGGGGGGCCAGTGTATAGAATTCAAAAAAATAATCTTTGAAAAAAATAATTGAGCCCTGATAATCAGTGAAAAAAATAATTGAGCTCTGACTCCATGAAAAAGAAAATTGGGCTCCGGCCAGACAGCCCTGCACACCAAAAAAAAGGGTCTCAGTTAAGGCTGAGAATGCATCTCAGAGCATCTAGAACCCTCTGGCTTCTGGGGACCTTGAGCGGCCCCCCAAAACCCCGCCACAATCGCAATGCACCACAGGCGCGCAGCCCTGCACACCAAAAAAGGGGGAAAAATGGTAAATTGTTTTCTCAAAACAACAAATTTTCATCTGGAATCACTCATTTGGGCCTCGGTTAGGCTGATAATGCTTCTCAGACCATCTAGAACCCTCTGGCTTCTTGGGGCCTTGAGCGGCCCCCCAGACCCCCGGCTGCAATGGCACGGCACCACGGGCGCGCAGCCCTGCACACCAAAAAAGGGGAAAAAATGGTAAATTGTTTTCTCAAAACAACAAATATTCATCAGGAATCACTCATTTTGGCCTCGGATAAGGCTGATAATGCATCTCAGAGCATATAGTACCCACTGGCTTCTGGGGGCTGCATTGGCAGCGGCGGACGGCCCCATGTGCGCCAATGGCATACGGACTTGGACAACCTAGGTCCCTGAAAGTGATGAAAAAAATTGAGCCCTCAAAATCTGCGAAAAAAAAATTGAACTCGGAAATGATGAAAAGAAAATAGAGCCCTGAATCTCAACGAAAAAAAAATTGTGTCCTAACTTCTATACACGCACCACCCCCCCCCCCCCCCCCCCCCCCCCCTTGGATATCTAATGGTCAATGCCTTACATCTCTTTATCAATATCACTGACCCCTCAACAAATACAGCAGTGCCACCTGTGTCATTCTAATCTTGACACTGCCTGCCCAAAGCTACTCACTTCATCTAAATCTCTTTTACTCTAAATCACACGAAACCATACTGAAATGTAACTATTCTTATACCTGAAATACTCAGCATCAATCAGTCAATATTGACATCCATCCTTCACACAGCAGTCAACATACCAATTCGTCTAAAACGATTTCTTATTGGTCGAAAAAAAACAATCAACCAATGGCGAACGTTGTTAGAAAGCAAGCTGGTTCTCTGACCCTCTTCACTGTTTAACTTCGACACAAGGCACCAGTCCAAAAGGTTTTGTCAACACAGTTGATTTTCGGTGGTGAAGTTATCCGAAAATGGCAGCATTGGCTAAAATCCTAAAAGCGACAACAGGACCATTGCACAGGCATGTTATAAGCAGTGCTATCCACACCTCCGGGGCAGCTCAAGCCAAGGTTGCAGTAGTGAGTAAATGAATTTGATTGCAGCATGTCGGGATTCTCGATTATCGCTCGCCGGTAAATAGAATCAACTGCCTGCAAAAAAAAAATGCCCCTGACAGTATCAAAAAAAAAATCTGGCCCTGATAGATGAGAAAAAATCTGTACGTGAAAAATGAGAAAAAAAATCAGGCCTTGACGCATTGTTCATACCCGCGGCGCGTAGCGGCCTGAAAAGTGAAACGTTATAGTCTGTCTGACTCAAGTTTGGCAATCACTTATGCCACATTTTTATGACAAAACGTTCGAGTTTGCCATCCAAAATTGGCAAACCTCTTTGGAGCACTACTACGTGTAAGTACATACATACTTTTTGTCTCAGCTCCGCAAAATGTTGATTTTGCTCATTAGTCCCTATTGTAAAATGTGCACATTGCCGACACTACGATCTGGCATGTTTGTCTGTTGCGAACAATACAAACACGCAAGATCGTATTGTTCAATGTTGGCAATGTGCACATTTTACAATGGGACCTAATGAGCAAAATCAGCATTTTGCTGAGTTGAGACAAAAAATGTGTTTATACATACACGTAGTACTGCTCCTAACATGTTTGCCAAGTTTGGATGGAAAACTCGAACGTTATGTCAAAAAAAAGTGGCAAAAGTGATTGCCAAACTCGAGTCAGACAGACTATAGCATGTAAAAATCTGAACGCATCCAGAGCAAGTTCCTATGGTAGACATTTTTTGACGGAGAGGCCTTAAATTTAATGACATTTAAAGGTGTATATATAGCATAACTATTGTTTCTTTATTTGCAAAGGCCGAAGGGATAAGGTTGGTTGAGCTCAATTGTTTTGGCGCTCTTCTTTGGTTTCTAACGACATTCGGTGATCTAGAGCCAGGTTTGGGCCATCATAGATACCCATCCAAGCTGGGGAAATGGCTCTTAATTGCAATTATGATTTAAAATAAAGGTATTTCTGTGTGTATAAAGAATGAAGGAATTCAACTTGAGATTATCTAAATGAATATTCATTTTATATATGTCGCAATTACCACCTTTTGGACATGAACAACTTTGTTGCTCGACAAGTGATCAACCAGTGAACTTATACCTTCCACCACCAGATGGTCAATTGTGAAACCAAGGCCTAGAAAAAAATTGTTTGTTTCCTGTAATGTTCGAAAAATCAAAGGGTAGGTAGGTCGGTAAAACATTTTTTCGATTATTTTTTTGGTCGAAAATTTGTGTTTTATGCATGTTTTACGTTGATTGGGCGTTGGGAGGGAGGAAAAAACGTTATGGTATAGCAGAGTTTTTATTGTTTAAAAACTTGTTAGGGTAGGGTTACAGAAAACAAACAACTTTTTTAGGCCTTAGTGTGAACTCCCCCCCCCCCCCCCCCCCCCCCCTCTCCTAAAGAAATCCTGAATCTGCCCTTGTTTGTGTCACATTATTTAAGCATCTTATAAAAGTGGAAAGTATTGTATACTATATTTGTCCCATAATGTCTATTTTAGGTTCTGGCTGGATGTGGTGTGTATGATGGAAGTGAGGTACATGAGGCTTCGGCGTAAGTTATCTTGTTACAGCTTAATTGAGTCCTCTTTCTCATTGAGTGAATCCTAACTTTCGAACTTTTGTCACACAAACATTTCAAAGTTAATTTTCCCAAGACGTGTATGACATATCCCAAACATAAACTGTTATTCATATTTTTCAAAAGGTTTAATGCAGCTTAGTCTTAGCAGAGCTATGTATTCTTTGAGTAAAATACTTTGAACTATTGTTGTAATGATATCAATACCAATATTACGACCCTCATTTTATTGTTTATCATTTTGATCATAACTACTATACCGTATTCGCCCGATTAAGCGCACGGTCACGAATAAGCGCACCCCCCCCCCCTATTTTTCACGGTTAGAGGAGGAATGGCTAGCGCAATTGTCATGAAAAACTCGTAAAACTTCCCCCCAGAAGTAAGAAAAGCAAAATAACATACCTTTCCTCTTGCTGTGTCTGCAAACCAGCACTGAATTCCGCCATTTCAGCAGTTCCTTTGCGCTCTCACTGTTCATATTCGCGGCATGATTGTACTATTGACCAATTAACAATCTTTTCAGAGGCTGCAAATGTCTTAGCAAACTGAACAGCGAGAGCGCATAGGTGCAATAACGGCTATTATGCTCCTACCGGCAATCATTGAGGGGTGCGGTAAAACAGAAGATCGCCAACAGCCCTACTTCCGAAAAATTTCCCAACCTCTACCCGCACCGTGCTCTTAATCAGGCGAATACGGTATTGTTATAATTACTGTTCGGGCACTATTTAACATTGGCTTTCAACCCTAGGGCCGAGGGCCAATGTTAAACTGTGGAGAAGGTAACATCAGAAATTAACATTCAGTCACATGATATGAGTGGAGCATTCTCATTGGAAGAAACAATTTAAGTAATGACAATGTTATTAACCTTTCAGCTGCCTTGTGCACCTCAGCAGAGCAGGTGCTGAAATCTCCATGTTTGCTCCGGATATTGATCAGATGCACGTAGTTGACCACACCAAGGGAGAAGAAATGCAGCCCAACAGGTGAATATTTCTGCAGAACTGGCCCAAGATAGTCATACAATTTCATAGAAGAATTAGAGGTTCTCTAATGAGTGAGCTAGAGGAACAGAAATTCTGACATGAGGTGTATTATTTGTGGGGTTGGCAACTACTCTTGGCAATTTCCCAAAGCTGAAAATGATACATGGAATTTCACAATTTTCGTTCCTATTGCTATGGAGACGCTGTTTCTTTTATTTTAGATAGATGATTATTAAAATGAAAATGCCACAATGAGAATATGATCCTTTATGTGAATGCCAATAAGAAAATAACAATGGCGCCTGCCTTCTCAACAAACTTTGGTAATGGCTATTGAGAATGTTTTTTTCAATGGTTATTTATGCCTGATAGTTGTAGAAATAGTAATCCAAAAGCAATCAGTAACCCTCCCTCATCACTAAATGTATTTCACAAGTTTATGCTTTATTCTTAAGTAATTTTAAAACGTAGAATAGATCCAGACAGTTGTACATGTGAATCTCTAAGTCTAAACAGGCACGTCCTTTCATGATCTTAGTTCCCACTAGCAATATTTTTCTTATTTGTTTATTGTAGGAATGTCCTTACTGAGTCTGCTAGGATAGCCAGAGGGAACATTCAGGCTCTCTCCGCTCTCTCAACCGACAACTTCGATGCCCTGGTCTTTCCTGGTGGATTTGGGGCTGCCAAAAATCTGTATGTCATAATTGATTGTTTGAAAGATAAAGGATCAAATGAGTTCACTCTTGCCAGTTCTCACTGAAAAAAGTGCACCATGTCCGTGGATTCATTTAGCTTTAAAAGGCCTCTCCACATATTATTCAGATTTTGGATTGGCATTTTTCTGCCATTTTTCTTATCGTTTATTTTGATTAGTGGAGAAAAGTATGCGGACATTATACAGTATATGTAGGTAATCAGTTATTAAAAATAATTTATCTCTTGTCAGGGTCTTCTAATCAAGGTGGCTGATTAGTAAATATAGGGTCATTTGATATTTTTACATATTTTAAGGCCTACATATTTGCCCTCATAATTATACCAAATGTGACTGTCTAGGTCACCATTAATCAGAGTAAGTAACCCCATAAGCTACCTGAAGTAACTGAACTGGAGAGTGAAATGCATTTTCAACTATATATAAATTATTTAGTCAGTTACATGAATAGATAACATCAGTATATGTGTAGGATATATACATACATGTATGTGATAATTCATCCTCATATCCTTCCACAGGTCTACCTTTGCTGTCGCTGGTACTGACATGACCATCAACAATGAAGTTGAAAAAGTAATAAAAGAGTTCCATCAGAAAAAGAAGCCAATTGGGTAAGATTTGATATGAAAAAGAGATCTCTGTTGACTGACTTTAATACCTGTATATGATGAAGTTTCACAAGTTGAACATTTGATACACATTCTTTTGTTCAAGTACAAATTTCAACTGACAAGGATTAAGTATAAAAGGACCAGGAATGAAAGTTTAAAAAAAAGTTATAAAATCGTATTAATTAAAAGATGAAACAATGTGCTATTATCATGTTCTACTAATAAATGATTATTTTGGAATGGGGAGGGGGATTTTACTTTCAATCTCTCTAGAAGAACAGCTGTTAGTTGAGTTCAATGAACAACTCTCATTCCTCCAAAAATTTCAAAAAGAAAATGTTCACTAAGATCCCACCATATTGTGTGTCCATTCTGAGGAGAGGTGATTGTGTAAATAAATGCTACTTGCTGTGTTGTTATTTTCCAGTCGCTTTTTTATTTCAAATTGCACACATGTGCAACAGGATTTTTATTCTCCATATTCATTTTTCAGTAACAAAAAAATACTATTGTCGTTATCTTGCAGTTTGGCATGTATTGCTCCTGTGCTGGCTGCCAAGGTTATCCCCGGCTGCAGTGTTACAGTGGGTCAGGATACGGATGAGGGGGGAAGGTGGCCGTATGCCGGGACAGCTGGGGCCGTCGTCACAATGGGGGCCACCCACAGCAACAAGGCTGTCACTATATCCTTCAACTAGCTACACTCAATATATAATGAACATTTTTGGGGCCTTATATTTGATATTGATATAATACACTTTCAGACACTTTCATTTTATATGTAGATATTTTTATCATCATTATATCTTACCTTTTTTCAGGCCTTTTTTTTTGTATTATATTTGAAAGTAGTAATCCGTCTGTTAGTTCTATTATTTTATGAAGGTATTTCATTTCTTCATTTTATATGTAATCCTTATTTTTGGCCTATTTTCTAGTCTTAAATATTAATTCATACCACAGAAAATTCACAACCCAAACCATTTTATGTAGGTGTTTCATTTCAGCATTTTAAGTAACCTTATTTTTGGCTTTACTTCTTAGTCTCATAGATATACATGTAGTTATTTATACCAAACCTTTTTCACTAGTGTGTATATTTCTTTTTAGCATTTTATGCAACCATTATTTTTGGCCTCTGTTGGTCTTATAGATATATAGTCATTATATATATTCGACTACCGTCCACTCAATGGTCATAATTTTAGTACAGGTGAACTTGGATATGACAGACTCAATGGGACCAGGAGAATTGGTCCGTCATATGCAAAATCTGTCGTATACATATGACGAATACTTGATATGCATCGGACTGGGACCAAGCATATCGTCCGTCATATGCAAAAATCCGTCGTACAGTAGTCCGTCATATCCAAGTTCACCTGTATGACTATTATGTAATACTTAGATAAAGAAATTTTAGTGCTTTAAAAAAATTCTTTATGGCTTTTTTGCAATATTTTTGTTCAGTAGTCCTATTACTACTTACTATAGTCTATATGATTCTGTACCACATTTTACTGTTTTGCTCCTTGACTTTTCCCAAGAGGCTCTTGTGGACAATACCAACAAGATCGTCACGACACCAGCATTTATGTGCAATGCGGAATTCCACGAAATCTACGATGGCATCGGCACGTTTATCAAAGAAATTCTCCAGTTGGCAAAATAAAGCAACAACATTGAATACCAGGTTCATGAACTTTGAAATATCGCACTTGATGCCACCCTAGGCTAAATCATTACATATATGTACTTGAAGTTAATTGTGAAGAAAACTGGGATATCCAGGGAAAATCACTGAACACACCAAGACTGGAAGAGCTCCTTGTTTCTTTTGCGCCAAAATTACTGAAGTAACTTTTATTCATGACTTTTTTCTGAAAGTTTGCTTAGTAGTGGCATACAAGTCACATTCAGTTTACAGATATGATAGATGGTTTGAATTAAGTGGGTGAATTAGTCAAAATAGCATTATGTCCTGTTCAAAACGGGTCTAGAGATATTTTGCAATTTTACACACTAAACATGTATGTGTAGCTTCAAGCAGCGGTACGCGTTGTAGGCTTTGTTAATATTTAACACACTTGGCTTGAGTTAAAGTTAATGAAGTTCAGAAAAGGTGCTGAAAGTCTCTAAGACGTTAATTGTGTATGACTTGTGATTGTATACAATATAGTTAAGTTTAGTCGGTCTGTCTACATCAGGCTTCTTGGCATGTTAGACAAAGAGGCATGCCAAATGTTATTGATAGAATATTGCAGATCATGGTAATAAAATTTTAACATGAAAAAGAGATTCATGTCTCTGTTTCCTTATTGCTCTTCCATGAACTATAAGGCATATCACATGCTAACGTATAACCAATACAAAACACAAATGGCATCACCCAAAGAACAAATCCCAATCCATCCATCATGCAACAGAGAACATCATTAATAACATTGTCAGACAAAGTGTTCGTTTTCTTTTCTTTGGTTGAGGAGAGAATGGGACCAAAGACAAATGGACAAGGTATATAATGCATTCTATATTTATTGATTATATACAATTATATACATTTATTCACAGAAAATATACAAAGCTGAATATGTTTTTCTCAGGGTAATGTCATGAAAGGAATAGGTTAGAAGATCTCAACTATGTAATCTCCTGCCCTTCTATTATACTCTGCTTGTGATCATTTTCTCCCAGCTGATATCAAAGTGAGCACTGACCTTGTTGGATTTCCCCGACTTTCGGTGATTAAATTGATGTTAAGACAAAGATGACACAAATGTCCATGACAGGAGATCCTCTGGAATAGAGATTTTTGCACGCCCTGACTTGGTTGCCAGCTTCCTATTGGCCAAGTGCAGATGCTGTTCCTCTTCCAAGCACTACCATTCATTTGTAAATTTTTTTTATCAGAACTCATTTCATCACTTCAGGGTCTTAGCCAGCATTCAGTAAGTGGTGCCCAACATTGGTAATTGTAACGTTTTTGTTCATACTATTTTTCGAGAGGCACCAATATATTTAGAGAACAACCATTAACAAATATTTACTTAAGAAATAGGCATAATACCCTAATGCGAAGTTTTTTAAATAGTAATATTTGAAAATGTCTCATTGTTTGTATGAAACTGACATTTTTAGAAATTCCTAAAAAAAAATGGCATCCTGATTAGTGCTTTTTATGGTTTGGGTATCCAAACCATGCCGTGACTCCCTGCTGGCTAAAACCCAGTTTGCTATCCTTGATACTAGCGGTAGCATATATGTTTTTATGGAGAAAGTTATTCTTCCACCTCACATATACCTAGCCTCTGCATTCTTACAAGTCTGCAAGCATCTTTTGAACATCCATATCCTTGTTCTTTGAAGTGGCATGACTATGCTATTCTGTGGATTTTATTTATTCTGTTGATGAAAGAGTTTTCTTTTTCTTGAAGTTTCATGGAAACCTCAGACTGTAAAAAATAAAGAGAAACAGTAAGACAAGATAAATGAGCTTTGGACATCATTTCATATGTCAATGTCTGTTTACATGTACTTCCAATACTGTACAACATAAGCTATTAGGAAAGGTTTTAGATTGAGGATTTTACCACATGGACCAACTAATCCAAGGGACATCAGTAACACTTCTATAAATCTTGAAATCTAATTTGTTTTTTTAGAGAAATAAGAATAATATTGGAAGATTATTTTAGCATTATGAACAGATTTGATGCAGGTCATACTAGTGTTCTACAGATGCCACTGGAACCTATGGATCAATAGCTAATACTAATTGTTTGCAGCATGTTTTTTTTTATTATCATCCTAATGCCCCCAGTTCAATGGTATTAAGTGGCGGTTTTCCCCAGCCATTCCAGTTTCCTCACCATTAGCAACTAGCTGGTCATAATCTGGCTGTAACATTTTTTTATCTTTCAAAACATTTTTATTCAGTTCTGGCATGGAATATCAAGTCATAACACAATAATAATATAGAATCATTTGTAGTTGTATATAGGCAAACATAAAGACATAAGAATAGTTTGAGAGAGACCGTTGCATGAGACAATGGCCAGCATTGTATTTACATGCGATTATATATGTGAGATTTAGAAGAATACAGCTTAAAACACCATTGATATGTGTATTGTCAATTATAGTTTACATAGGCAAAAAGAAAATGAGAATTAAAGGATTGTAATTATTGGAGATATACCTTTTGGTTAACCAATGTTTGAATTATTATTTACATGTTATTGGTTATAAGGACATTGTTTACGATACACTATTTTGTAAGGCAGTTTTGATGACTAATTGACATGTAGTTTGTCAAAAACATTGAAGGTATAAATATAAATTGCAAATAGGTACTTTGTTTTGTATAGCAATTTTGTAATGACTGTAACATGGCAGAAAAAGTGGTGATAAGTGTAATTCTTTCCTTCCAAACATTCAATTCCCCCAGTGCCTTCACCCATAAAGTTCCCTTATATAAGACTCCCAGCCCCAGAGAGCTGACTTACCTTTAATCCACCAAGAAGTTCCCCGGCCACCTTGTTGACAATGCTGGAGACCTCCTCTGCAGAGAGCTGGGACAAGAGGTCCTTGACATGCTTCTCATCAGCCTCCTCTTTCTTCCTTCTCTCCTCACTACTCTCGCCATCAGAACCCTCAGCCGCCGCAGACCTCGACTCCCCCTCTCCCTCTTCTGTACCACGGCCAGGCTGAATCAAAAACATATCCTCACTCAGACACAGATAGATGATAAATTATGTTTGCCTTCAAACATATCCTCTCTCAGACACAAATCAGTGATAAATTACAGTAGCTTACAAACACATTTCTATGACACCGGCCAGTGATAAATTACAATAGTCCACAAACGCATTATCTCACACAAGAATCAGTAAATAAATTACTCTAGCCTACGACCACACTCTCTCTCAAGCGCAAAGCACATTGGCACACTTAGGCCATGAGGTGCCATAAAAAATACTAAAAATCAGTCCTTATGTCATTGTTGAAGTAAAATGGTAAAGGAATAAATAGATGAAAAATATTTGCACATGCATTCTCTTTTCCTCGGTTTTGATTGTTGATAACCTTTTCAAACCTGTAGCATCCAAAAAGGCCACATTATCTGGGAATTATCTTCCTAGTTAAGCATACTTCAAAAAGTTGTTTGGTGGGAAATGTTTACCAGAACAAGGACTTTCAAATATCATGTCTTCATATTTTTTTTCCTAAGTTACTATCAAAAGTATCATAGATCCAGAAAGCACTTTGACTGATAACATGAATGGGTGAAATTCATCATATACTGCGAAATCCACTACCTGTTCTCTGAGATGCAAGTGAGGAAAATGGACCCCCTCATTGACAGAATATAACAAGGCATACCTCAGGTGTAGCTTCAGGTGTCTTGACTTTGATGTATTTGACAAAGATATCCTCGGGGATGCCTTCCTCTAGAGGTGGTGGCCATGGCATGTCGGGAGGTTTAGCAACTTCAAGATCCAACTGAAATAACAAACATGATCTTCACTGAAAACATGGAGATATTGCTATAAGCATCAGAATAATTACTCGGAAGCCAGCCAACTGACCCTTCAACTCTGGACTTTTTTCCAATTGAATTTGTGAAAAAAAACATTGGCCAAGATAACCAATCTAAGAAAGAATGTAACCTTCCGGTGTTAACTCTGGAATGTGGAATTTTGATTTTCTTCACTTTTTCTGCCATATAGTGGCTCAGTCATGACTAGCCAGTTGTAAGTGGTGAAGGAAACGGGAGTGCCCATCTCACCCCAAGTCACTGACAACTTTCTCTCATGCCCCAGCCGGAATTCGGAACTAGGCAGTGGTGAGAGACAGCTGGCAGTCAGTGACAGCACCTTAGACCGCACAACCATCAGGGAAGGCCCCTGTTAAAATTATAATGAATTCAACTTAGGATATCAAAATTGGTGTCAACATAAATAAATGTGCACTGAAATTCTCCTTCTTTGGCCTTCAAGGCACCCTTAGGTGCCCACTATATGTCTATTGGCCCCTCAATGTCTGGCATATTTTGCTGGTGGGCTACTCAAACTCCAAAGAAATCCATGAAAAAGTTAAAATTTCAAAGAGTGGTCTATGTATTGACACGACATGGGAGTATTCCATGAGTATTAAAAGTAAGAACCTGCATAGAATAAAATTTTCAAAGAATGGTCTACACATTGACTCTTAATTGAGTATTCCCTGCATGGAATTTGCTTTGAGTGTCATGCTAGTTCGATGACTTAAGCTCAGGTCAAAATATGAGTTTTTATTATTGAATTTCATTGTTATCATAACTTCTAATACTTACATCAGTTCCTATAATTTCTTCTGCTTGTGTTGTGGTAAACATATAGTCATATAATTTGTAATGCTGAAATAAACTGATAGAAAAAATACATTAAATAAATGCTGACTACTTATCAATCAGATATTTATTACCTGTCAGAAAATAGGACACTGTCAGAGGCAGTCACAAATAAACAATGTAATGACATAAAAATAAGAAAAAAATGTTGAAAGAGACAATTCATCATTTAAAAATGCAAATTACAGGTGGTAAGTACAACTGCTTGAGCCATGATAATATAGCAACCCATTTTTAGAAACTTCTTTTCTTTCTTTTCTTTTAATGTCTAATCTGAGACAGCCCGCACAGGTTGGCCTTTTGATTAAACTAACTTAGTCTTTTAAATATTTGAATATCAAATTGAGAGAATAAAAGTATACAAGGAAATTTCTCTAACCTCACATTGACATAATCTGCTACTTCTTTTGACTTCTCCACATCAAAGAAGTCCAGTCCTCCACTAACCTCTGGACTATCCTGGCCAATTCCAGCAAACATCTTTTTAAATTCAAAAAGATTCTCAGCCATTGTCAAATGTTTTTCTGAAAAAAGGGCAAAATCATTGCATATATTAGAGGAATTCTTTCAAGGTCACTGTCAATCGATAACATCATGAAAATGGTGGATATCCTACAGACTATGGATAGGTACAACACCTTATAAGGCATTAACTGTAAATTTACAAAATATCATATAAGTTTTGATGGATGTCTAGGTAATTACTTGCCTTACCATATCAAAAATCAATACTTTTTACAACTTCCAACTCAAACTGACTTGAATCTTGTAATATCCACACAAATGATATGCTGACAAAGATTACTTGTGACATACGGTACCTATAACCCACATTTGAGAAACAGCAAAAAAACGGCGCCTAATACAATTATAGCAAATTTTAATTTTTCTTTTAACATCCTTAAATCCCACCTATGCTCGGAGACGTTTTACTTATCAATAACGCTAACCATTTTAAAGGCATTACCCTTGATGTTCTCCATTAAAGTATGTAGAACAGTGAAGAAGCCTGAGAGTTGCTGCACTGAGTAACCTTTCTCCTTTCCCCACCACAAGCCTGACGTATAGTAATCCGACAAAGCTGCATCTTTCAAGTCTGTATCACAGTTCTGTAATTCCATAAGCTTAGATAATTTTCTGCAAGAGAAAAAGTATTGAAGAGTAAGTACTTTATATTTGTGTGTATCCCATATACCATAGCTATTGCAGCCACAAAGAATCCCTAGCATGTGCACCAAATACAATTTCTGGTCAGAAATGTAGCATATCACAGCCATAGAACCATAGCTGAATGACCAACCAGCTGACCTATGCATGTGCTGGACACATTTTATGGTTAGATCTGCAGCATAGGCCAAGACAGCTATCCATACAGCCACCACTAAGACAGAGATAAAATATTCATTATCAATACATAGAAATTATATTTGTAGTGCTTTAAGTCGAAAAAATTGGTTCTGAGCCAGAGAGAGAGAGAGAGAGAGAGAGAGAGAGAGAGAGAGAGAGACTACATTTATCTTTAAGTTGCAAATTCAACAGCAGCTCTCTGATAGAGTGAGAGATAAATATGATCTTTCATTGAAAAATTGTCCAAGTTGATGCATTTTACCATCCAATCCATAACAGGAAATGGTCACATAGAACTTTTGGTAGTTATATTGTATAAATGATTAATCTTCAAGTACAAAATAATATTTACTCTTGAACCTCCTCCACGGTTGCTAGATTCATGAGATCTTGTGTGTGTTCTAAGGACAGCACTTTATATGCCAAGTGACCTGATTTTTCGCCATCTCCATTATCCTGAAAAAAACACAATGAAGGTATTATTGTTGTAACAGGATAGAGAAATTCATAAGTCAAAACTATGCAACATGTTTGTTTTGCTTGTCTGTTTTGGATCCTAAAGAGAGCTCCCCTACCACCCTGGCCACTCGTCACACCAGGGCCTCGACTTCCTTCATGAATGTTCCCTATCCCCCCCCCCCTGTACTTTTGTCATTCATCCAGCATCAGGTCTGTACCCTCCCCTGTTCTGTACATATATCCTACCAGATATCTGGCCCGTCCCTTTCTTGTCTTCCCTTCATTTAGCTCATGTGAGCGTTTATGGGCGCCATCTATAGTCGGATGTTCATAGCTGCCCAAACAGGGCTCACAACTTAACCTTAAGTCCTTAACAATCATGAGTAGAACAAAAAAAGAATTGTTGATGCCCTCAAATCTAGTCAGAGCGCTGCAATTTTACTTGCATCTTGACTCCTTTATGGACAAACTGCATCAATTGGCAGTAAAGTTAACTTCGATTGCTGGCTTGGCACTTTATTGTGCCTAGTTAAAAATTTGAAGCGGAGTGTTTGCTAGCTCCCCCATTTTACGGACATCCTTTTATTTTGTTCATGAATTTTTCTTATTGGCTGGCTCCGATCATGTGATCAATGACATCATTACAATGTCCACCATGTCCGAAAGATCGCTCCCGCCTCAGACTTTAAATTAACGAAAAGAAGACTTACTTTCAGCTGATTTAAAAAAAGATTGACATCAGCCTGTAGTGATATATGTCCGAGAAGGCAAGATATCATTGCATATAAGTTTTGGGCAGCGGCATCTGTGCGCCTACTGGTTTGTCTTAAACACAACCAAGACCCCAATAGGCGGAAGTCATAAAATGTACATGACAGGATTTGCGCACACTGAACTAAAGGAAGTCAATAAATGCCACTTTCTGACTACTAAAGGGCCCTAGAACTCCTACATCAAGTTGCTAACTATTGTATCATATAATTCCTTAAATAAATATCCCACTTTTGTGCAGTCATTTCCAAGAAAGATGCTTTTATACTCAATCTTCTTCAACGAGTGGAAATCTGTAAAGCTGTCACTCCGTGTGTTGACACCCCCGCCAATACACATAACAACCAGAACGTCCGGGCCTGTCAGAGGCAGCGTTCCCGAGGGGGTTGACTAGACAGGAAGCACGGCTGTACCACAGTGTGCGATCGTCCTGGCCACTCCACAAGTGGAGTGGCCAGGACGAATACAGGCGAAAACGCCCGATATGCGAAAACGCCCTAGTCGAAAACGCCCTATTTTTCTTACTTTTCACAACAGTGTATTTCTTCTTCTTTTCTTCCTCCTTTCTCTTCTTTTCCTTTCTCATTCTCTTTTTCTTAGTTATTTACGTTCTTAGTCGAGTTAGTAGTAGTGTAGTTAGTGGTGTCCATTTATTCTTTGCAGGTTTATACTCTCACTACACCTGAGAGTTGGATCTGGCCGCCGTGGATTCATTTCACTCGTGTGTCGGCACATGCTATGTCCCTTTGAAACATTGGAATAAAGTTCGAAAATGAGTCATTTCACCATTATAAATAAATATATGGCTTCACTCATCAACGACAAGCGGACACATGAGGAACAGCACATACGTAGATATATTTTAATTGCTGGCGGCTGGCAAGTGCACTGACAGTTGACAGACTGTCAATAACAACAACTGTGGCAATATCCATGAATTATATGGAGACAGTATAAATTATTATAACTGAAATTAAATTGACAACAACTGTTAACGACGGAGAGAGCTGTTCACTTCACGCTCACGGCAGCACTTGAAAAATAGGGCGTTTTCGCCTGACACCGCCAGGACGACTGGCAGTGTGGCCATATCCAGTAATGTAGACGTCTTTGCACTCACAGGGCTACCCTTCATACACATATTTAAACCCCACATAATGATACATGAACCCCTCAACTCTTCAAACCACACATGTAAAATGTGTTAGTTTTTTACTTCCAACAGTGAACACATTTGTCAATAATCTTGTGTTTGGGAGTCAAAATGACTCCCTGACTCCTGCCTGGGTAAGTCCCTGATTTCCTCTTGTACCAGAGAAGTTGACATTACAGGATATGGCCACAGTACCAACCGTCCTGGCCACCACGGTACCGTGGTGGCCCGGACGGTTGGGAGCAATGCTTCCTTTCATACGCACTCCCTAGAGAACGCTACCCACCTGGCCGGCACTGGCGTGCAGATCCTTATCTATATGGGTCAAATGCAGCCAGCTAGTAGCAGTATACGATGGAGTGTTGACGCTAGATGTGACAGCCATACAAATTTCCACTTGCAGCAGAAAATTGAGTATAAAAGCTGTTTTCATGGAAATGACTACAAGAAAGTGGTATATTTAGTTTAGGAAGTATACGATACTCTGGCGTGCAGCTTAATATAGGAGTTTTAGCATGCTCTTGAGGGTTGAAAGTTGTAACAAGTGACTTTAAAAAGTTCTGTGTGACCATATCCTGTCATGGATATTTTCTAAACTATCTATAGATCTATCATACAACCAAAAGCATTTGTTTAACCCTTCGCCTCTGTACTCTTTTGCCATAAAACCATCTGTTCTCACTTTAAGTTCGTTAAATATATACATGACTATACTCTTTGTAAGAAGTAGTACCTTTATTTTCACTTTAGCACTTCCTTTCGCCCCACCACTCATCATAGTAGAAGAGGATGATGTAGGAGACTTCGCTTTTTGACGGGCTTCAGATTTACTGGCCTTCGTCGCCATATTGAAGCACTGGTTGCTAAGTATTTTAGATCTTCTTTTCCAAGAGAGTGGTAGTTTACCACGCACCTGCCAGATGGCGCGTTGAACGTAGTGATGCCATTGACTGTAAGCTGTGCGGCCAGGGCTGTGCGGCATAGAAATTCCAGTCTCAGTTAGCAGGGGAGGAAAGGTTTCTCATTGTAATTTGAGGAGTGTAATTACCACCTCAGCTTCTTTGCAACTAAGGGAGAAGCCTTTTACTATTTGACTGGATTAGTGGCTAATACCTTTTCTTACATTAAAAAAAGTATGAAGCAGGATTTATTCGCAACACCATAAAAGGCATTGTCATCATCATTATCACTATCATCGTCATCATCATTATCACTATCATAATCATCATCATCAGTGATCATTGATAAGAAGTTTAAGCTGCTGGTGACGAAACGATAATAAAAAGTTTATTGTCTTGTGTCCACCGAGATGTTCAGACAACCTTCCTCCCCTAGCATACTGTGATATGTGCAACTTCTGCGGTGAACCAGAGATATACATACTTCATTTAATAGAAGATACTAAATACTACTATAATTTATAAACTCCCTGGGTGAACAGAGTAGGGTGACAATAGACCTAATCTGTAAAGTAGTTAAACCATGGACATATATACTTGAAGTCTCTGGTTAAACTAGACATCTCCCCTATATATTCTAGCAAACCCAATTTAAACACGTCCGTGATTTAATCAAAATCGCTATGTTTCCCCTTTTTGACATTTCGAATTTCTGTCACTCTACACGCCACCAACTTCAAATATTTGAGGTCGAAGTGCCACTCTCAGCAGAAAGTGAACATTTAAATTAACATTAACCTGATAGTATATGTGTGCCCAATAAAGGTATGTACAGAACTAGAAATAGTAGGTGTAATCAGAGACTTATAACCTATATATATATATATATATATATATATATATATATATATATATATATATATATATATATATATATATATATATATATATATATATATATATATATATATATATATATATATATATATATATATATATATATATATATATATATATGTGTGTATATATAAATATATATATATATATACATATATATATATATATATATATATATATATATATATATATATATATATATATATATATATATATATATATATATATATATATATATATATATATATATATATATGGTGTAATATTTTGAATAACGCGCACCTGCTCACCAGTACTGCATAGGTTATAATATCATTCTACACATTGAAATGTGTCGAAACAGTATTGTCGTCAAAATATCTTAAGTGAATGTGATACTAGTATACTGTATATATATATATATATATATATATATATATATATATATATATATATATATATATATATATATATATATATATATATATATATATATATATATATATATATATATATATATATATATATATATATATATATATATATATATATATATATATATATATATATATATATATATATATATATATATATATATATAAAGTTATATGTACTCACTTGATTCTGGCCGTGTCGTTTTCCTTTCTGAAATGAAGAAGGATATTCAACAAATGCATTCAACAAGAGCGACATTGCATTGAGTTAAAACTGGAAAGAAACAAAGACAATCATCATTACATATACGGACCTATAGAGTGATACCTCCTGGTCAATGTCATGAAAATCTTAACCCATTAATACTCACAGCAGCCGAAAGCAGTCTGACAATTTGGATGAAATCTTTCAAGCGAAAGCATAATTCCCAAAGTATTTGATAGCGGAAATATTTATTAGAACACTACCATTAACTCTCCTTCAAATATTTTGCAATATCATTCTCAATTCAAAGGTTATGGTCCAAAGTATCATAAACGCAGACTATAATTTGTAGAGGAACCTTCAAGCGGTAATGGGTTAATACACTTGTAGCGGCCAAAAAGAAGCTGAATAAGGTGAATCTCCTTGCAAAAGCATATTTTGGAAAATATTTTAAATCTTAACCAGACCTTCAATAACTAAAAATTCGTCTTGAAATATTTAACGAATTATTGCTTTACTCCAAAGTTTTTTTAAAACGCGTCACTGATCGAGACGACAAGTTCTGGAAGAGTCTTTAAGCATTAAGAGGTGTCCACATCGGAAAGGCTCTTTCGTTCACTGTGCGAATGACATATATACAGCCGGGAAAGTGTATTCACAATGTATGGGACGTGTTGATATTTCGACGGTTCACTCTAAAGGATGATTCAAAGAAATTGGTACCTGAAAAGTTTTGCCGCACAAGACACATACATATTTTTTGTTGCTTCATGCATGTCTATTGGAAATGTCTTTGTTATCATTGGTTCTTTTCTCATGCCTAGGTCTATAGTATTTCTTCTTTCTTGGAATGTTATTATTGTGACTGTTTCAGTCATGTAAGGTCTCAGTATGTGCAGTCAGTAGTACAAACATGGGAATCCCAGGGAAAGTGAAATTCAACCGCTTGCCCCCTGACATTTTTTCGCATGCGGTACTCCGGCCGGTGTGCGGTGGTGAGACACGGCGATCCGTCGCCAGGCGTGCGATGCACTTGACCGATCAGCCATAGAGGATGGCCTGTTTACGAGCGGGAGTTAGGTACAGGGATACAGTACTCTGATACAAGGATGCAATGTGCGGTAATAAACGCACCTGCATCCGCGCGGTTTGATCCATACCCTTACATAACATTTTCCATTAGCGGCGAGAGTTATGTACAGAACGGGTTGACAAGTTTCCAACTCCGAATGGTTGAGTAACAGGATACCTGATGTATGGTATGGTATGGCTCTGATCGATACCTTGCAAGTAGTATACTAAGAAGATTTCATAACTAATTTGGGCTGCATGGTGATTCGTTTGGAGGTCGAAGCCAACACAAAATCCGCAAATGGCGACCACATAACTCAATATCTGAGATTGTAAACATAGATGCGATCCTGGGCATGTGAGAAAGTTGCCAGTGACTTGGGGTTAGGCGGTGGTTCTCGCTGGGTACTCTGGTTTCCTCCACTAATTACAACTGGCTAGTCACGAATTAGCCACAATTGACATAAATGTGACGAAAAACGAAATTCCAAATTCCTAAAAACATAGATGCGACGGTTTAAATCAACATCTGCAAAACAAAATTGACATATGTGTGTAGGGTTAGGCGGTGGTTTTTGCCGGGTCCTCCGGTTTCCTCCACCAGTTACACCTAGCTAGTCACGATTTAGCCGCAATATGGCATAAAAATAGACGAAAATGTGTTACCTGTAGATACCTAACATTTATATAGGGCTTCTCCCACACTACCCCTATTCTTCAATGCAACCCTAGTGGTCATGATATGTGGTTATACTTTCTTCAAATCATCCAAGTTAAAGTCCGTACAAATGCAAAACTTGCGCAGCATAGAAACCGCTACAGGAATTATTGGGAATTTTGATATTGAGAAGCACGCTAGAAAAAGAGAGGATTTCAGCAACTCAGGTGGAGATCGGAAGATAAAATTTAGAATTTCGTTGACCGTCTCCTTTTTGTCATGGGTGGGCTTGAATCGTGACACTTGGTTTTAAATGGTGGAGGGAGTACCTCGGGAAATCATTGGCAACCCTAAGTCACCAGTAACCTTCCCACACGCCTTTAGCAGGACTCTGTGAAAGGCAACTAAATTTGTCACAACAGGAATTGCACAAATACTAACTTCACTGGGGCAAATTCACTTCCTCCCTTCATAAATCCTTCACCTTATTATTAAGCTGGCCTAGCCATCTCCATAGCAGGAGATGAGGGAACCAACAGCGTGGTCTGTGCGATTGCATTTTGGATTGTTCCCTTTGGAGGGAAGGATTGTGTTTGATCGTATCTGACCATTATCTCCATTACGTATACCTTTCAGACCTATACACACTTGTTAGGAAAATAGAGAGTGCGCTCACTTGTATAAAGCTAACTACCCAGTTACATATAGTTACGTACAGTGACAGCTCAACCCGTACCTAATGATGCTTGCAGCGCCCGGGCATCATTTCCACTTCACTGATGCCTCACTGATCTATACATCCTTCCGAAATAATTTGGAGGGGAATTCTTATTGAAACAATTGATCACAGCCATCTGCCCTCTCCGTTAACTGATGTTTTATTTGTTTAATTATTAGTTTAAAATGACGTAAATCCAGTTGATACATTTTAAGTTAATATCTTTGCAGAAAAGGTGCTAGGCGCTATGTCAATCCACATATGGTCAACGTTTTCTTTACTAACAACATTCTCCTTTTTTCAAATTGAGCATCGACTTACTTGCAACATGGCCTTTAAAATATATTGAAAAGGGGAGTGCGTCGTTATGATTTCGAGTAAATAGGCGCCATCTACGTGGTACCTATGTGTAGGGTGGCCAAGTAACATGTTAATTTAGCCTGTCACTGATATACGTTTATCTATACATCTATGAATGCTATAAGGGAAAACGAGGCATGTACGTTGTGTAGGTCTACTACGAACTTGCGTCTACTACGAATTCAAAACTGCCCCAATGAACAGGACACATTTAACACGTCTATGCGTGTGTTTGTTGTGCAGATGCAAATGCGAATGGGTAAATAAAAACGTGCATATAAGCTGAACACCTCCATAAGTTGAAGTTTCTGAAGACCCTGTGATATTTGTTTTAACTATGTTCGAGGACCAATAAGAACGTGTAATTTGAACACTTTGGGTGTTCTGGAGAACCCGGTTCCAGTGCATATATTTACTTACTATTAAGGTAGCGTTAGCAGGGATCACAACAGAGTTCTATATACTTCCTAGCTGTTAGAAGGGAAGAGTTTGGTTACGTGCAGTATCTTGACTTCAGCTTGAACATGTGGCTAGCAGTGGCATATTATGTATTAGACACTTACCTTTGTCCGTGTAGTAGATCGACTTGTTGCCATATTAAAAGCCGGTGCGCTGATGACTTTCTGTATCGGTCGGTATTCTATTATAGTGCGTGTGTGTCGCGCCCTGCTTGTTTCCCCAAGCAAACAACAAACCGGCAACATAAAATATTAACGACTGAAAA
>OZ012694.1:29862380-29864100 GCA_963942565.1 Maea johnstoni | reverse complement strand
TATGACATTTTGAGTGAAACTAATTTAATTTGTAAACATCTCTTATCTGTACTATGACATTTTGAACGAAAACCAGTCATTTCGTAAATCTCATTTCTCTGCATTGCCTTGGTAGGAATACACACTTCAAAATACCACCAAGGCCAACTATTTGTGTAGATGGCGACCATTTGCTAAGACCAATACAACTAACTCGGCAGCCTTGGCCATCTGACAATCTCAAGGCCGTCTGCCCCCCCCCCCCCCCCCCCCCCCTCACACTCAGAGGGGTAGACGGGGGCAACTCCAAAACCATTCGCGTAAAGTGTACATAAGATCTGACACTGACATATCCTGATAACAAAGCAACATTTTGAGACTTGAAGTATTCGTGTAGTATGATATATAGTATCGTTTGGTTCATTGGTCATCTCTTATATAATTCTCTTGTTTGGAAAACGTACTTTTGAGTTATTGACAACTTATTGACAACTTTTTACCTAAGGGGGATTCAAACCCAGCCAATACAGAGAGGCAGGTAACAGTCAGTGGCTACCAACACATCAGACTATTCCGCTTTCAAGGAAAACCCCAAATATGGGACAATTCGTCCATTCTTCCATAGATCAGATGTATTTCAGATATTACACTATTTGAGAAGAGTTATGAACTTATGTTTGAATTTGTCTGAATGCGTGCACTACTTTATGTTACCAAGAATATATGACGGTTATATGTAGTATTTACTTTGTTTTGGAGTGTAGGCACACCTCAATAGAACAGCTGAGCGCCTGCCCCCCCCCCCCCCCCCCTTACCAATACCTTTGTTCTATACTTGAATGAATGGACCTCCATGCACTGCACTCTCCGCTTGCAGACTCAGTATTTAGACACACAGGAATGCCAACCATTAGTCACGTGGTGTGCTATGGATAATTCCTGTCTTCATGCCAGAGGAGCTACGAAAATATCACCCCTCCGAGGACGACCAAATCCGGCAGAATACCACTACGAGATGAGTGGTCAGTTACGTTATTTAAGGGTTTACACTTCTCTTCATATAACTCCCGGCCATATGGTCAAGCCCTGCTTCCCCCTTTAACCCTTCCAATGCTGAGGCTACTTTCGTCCAAAGCACAATGACGCAAGATTTTTGAAAAAACATCTAAACCCTTTCGTGTTGGTATTCATTGGATAGCTCTCACTGAGTACTCTTTGATGAATAACCATATTTCAGTGTTTCAGTCACTTTTTAGGTTTTTTGCATCATTTTGTATTGCCCAAATTAAGGGTTAAGTAAAGCTTACCACGGATGAAACACATATATTTAAACCTATTATCTCATCGTTACATTATCTGTCATTTAGGCTAGGGCATGACTAGCTAGATGCTGAAAATGGAGGAAACGTGACAGCCTGGGAAAACTACTGTCTTACCCCTAAACATAGACAACGTTCTTATATATTACATGTCCCGATTGGGGACTCGATAGAGCGCTATCGGGGCTTATTACATGTACCACGTCTCATAAAAAAACTGGACACTACCTAGCATGTTGTGTAGAACCATGGATTCAGGATGTCTAATGTGTTTTATGCTATACACTTCTTGAGTGCACAGCCAGTCTAACAACTTTGAAGACGTCTTCTCTATTAAATAGAAGAATGTTTGACAAACAATTGAAGGGAAATTGTTACACCCAACTTTCACTCAAATATTTCTCGAAATGCTGCTTTGTTAT
>OZ012694.1:29839880-29857380 GCA_963942565.1 Maea johnstoni | reverse complement strand
TTTCACTCTAACTCTTGACAAAGCAAATAGGTGGCGCTGAGGTAGTCGCACGGCAGGCGGCGCTTGTGCATTGCTCGTCTGAAAAGATTTGTTTCGGGTAAAGATAATTCGAGTCTCTGATTTGAGAGAAATTTGTTCATTGTGGCTGGTTTTGCTTCCGCAATGTTATATAAGTGGATAAATTGTTAACGATTATAATTGAAATTATAATATAACCGCCGGTTCGTCGATCCTCGCGCCTGCCTGCTTCAGCTGTACTGCTAGGAAGATGGACTTCCACTTGGAAAGGCTTTACGAAAGGCACCTACAGAACAGACATTTAATTCCTAAGCCTGTCGACCGCACGTCTACCAGTGCCTGGTTGTGAAACTCCAATGGATAACAAGGTAGAAAAAATAAGCCAAGCACAACAATGACCCACGTACCTTTCGAATCAAAGCTAGGTTCATGTGTGAGGTCATCCGTGCATCCATGCCCAGGAAACTGTGTGTCAATCGGGCATGCAGTCGTGTGTTATGGCTAGGCTGCCCGGGCATTTAGTGCAGGAATTATATGTCGACACTGTATGGAAGTAACAGCACGAACTACTAGAATATCACTAATGCCTTATCTTTAGACTTGTCAGTAGACAACCATCTCATTCTAAAACTACACTGGAGGGCTCGTGTTATTTTGATGGCCTTATTAACTTATAGTATTGGGATGCATACTGATAAACAACGACTTACTATGAATCACACGTGGTCAGGATATGGACACTTTCATGAAGACATTCAGATACAATATATTCAGATACAGGGACAACAGAACCAAGACGTTCTAGTATTATTTCATACAACTTCTAGACACCTATTACTAGTATGCAAGCACTACGTCCAGCCATCGTTTCAGGCCCGCTGACAGCTATCTGCGTAGCACACAACTATCGGTCAACTCGTTTCAATGATCTTTTGAAATCATCCATTTGTCAAAAATAGATTGAAGGGTATCATTGTTGATTTTGACTTTTGTGAAAATGTGTCGTTTAATAAAAATTGCCCTGTCGTTTCCGAATACTGCTACTTCATACTAGTTAAAACAACGAGTTCTTTATTCCAGGCAATAATTATAATATAATCAATTATATCATATATCATATTTGCATAATAATTATTTTACAATCAATAATCATACCGCAGCAATACAATATGGTAAGCTTTAATTAAACGTTAATGGGGACTTATTGGTCAACATACTGTTTCATTTTTAAATGTGAGCAACCTGATAGACGAGTACAATATTATTCATTCAAACATTTCTTTAACTTTCTATAGTGTTATGTGTATCTTAGGGTATTCTATAGCTCATTGGTTTTAGAAATATCTAGGTGTCCGTGACCTTTACCGTAGTTGTTACGTAAGACCTCTACCGCATTGAAGTCTCGCATGGTAAATCTATTGAATGGACACATTGTGGTCCGCGGTGAGTTGAGCTTTGGCATAATTGATCAGAGAGGCTCCCCATCTCTATAATACGCAGACATTGTGCGCATGTAATAACTGAACAGTCAAAGTGAAATACACCCACTCGGAGAAATGGAAATACTTTAAGTATTGAATTCGAAAATATGTTCGCATTTTATGACTGGTCAGTCAAATTTGAATACAAATCCCGGGAAAATGTGGATTTCTCAGCCTTGATCAATTCACATCTGGAGCTCATACAGATAGTCGGTCATACTAGTATTTGAAAATATCTTGATAACAAACAATATTTTGAAAAATATATGACTTACATATAGGACTAACAATCTCTTAATGTAGTATTTGCAAATAGTACACTTTTGGGTGAGATGTTTTCATAAATGACTGAACATTTGTGCAATTGAGATGCAATTAATGAGTTAAATATAGACTTAGTCATGCGTATAGTAACTTGATGGTTAAAGTGGTATACATATCCCCCAATCCCCGAACGACGGTGGATTTCTCAGTCTTGAATACTTATAAAACGCGTGGAAGTATTAAGTTCTCGTGGGGTCCGAAGGGTTGTATTTTTGATTGGCCAAAGGTATCGTGTTAAGAAGTTTGCGGTTGGGTAGGCTGTGCAATCAGCGTCCAAAATTATGTTTTCAGTATTCGTACGTGTAAAAGCTGTAGCCATGGTTAAGGTATGAATATAGCCATTTATATCCTGGTGATTCCTGACAGTACTATTCTAAGCATGCATATGAATTGGTTAATCCTCACAAGGTCTCCCGTGGCCGGTTCCAGTATTCCCTTAATACTCACAGTCCTTCATAACTATATTGGATCTCCGGCACAATGCAAAACGGGATCTGTCTTGATGTATACCAGGCGGTGTTTTCGCCGGGTATTCCGGTTTTCCCCGCCCCTTACAACTGGCTAGTCACGACTTAGCCGCAATATGGCAGAAAAAGAGATGAAAAATCGAAATGCCATTTCCACGTGACGTATCTAAATCCAACTTGTTACGGGTCAGCCCTGGTAGCCGAATGGTCTAAACTGCGTTGCCACACTCAGCTCGCAGTCACCCACCTTTGTCCGGTGTGCAAATACCGATCAGGGCATGTGAGAAAGTTGCCAGTGACTTTGGGGTAGGTGGTAGTTTTCACATCAACTTGTACTTGAACTATGGTTTTCCAAAGCTGATGCCCCCATGTAGGAGAGACAGTTTGTTCATGCTCGTTATCATTATTGTTGTTTTATTGTAATTACACCCATTTGTTAATATATTCACATTTTCTTGTATAAAACGTCGTTTGTTGTTATTCCATTTACGGTTTGTAATGCATACAATTATATGCTCTACGGCGGGTAATTTTGGCTTTGTTTTTAATTTGCCAGTGTTTGCGGCTTTGAATATGGACCCCAATACTAAGAACGGCAAAACTTGGCCTGTATTTTTGTTAAGGACAATTGATACGATTATTAAACTACAATATTTTCCAGGCTCCGCAATAAAACACTGAATCTACACTTTGGCAATTTTCTGTTAATGACAAAATTCTCCTATACTTTGTGTTGGCTGCAATTATCATTTATATGCATAAGCTATGTAAATGTCTTAAGGTAACCATTTTGCTGACTGAAATAGAAGCCGCAGGGGATTAACCAGGAGACAGTTTCACGAACCTGCCCCAACAAGAAGATGCCTTGACTAATACTTAACTCTATCTATATTTTTGAAAAGAGCCTTTTAAAATGTATGTTTATATATATATATATATATATATATATATATATATATATATATATATATATATATATATATATATATATATATATATATATATATATATATATATATATATATATATATATATATATATATATATGTATGTATATATATATATATATATATATATATATATATATATATATATATATATATATATATATATATATATATATATATATATATACTGAGTGTATATATATATATATATGTGTATATATATATATATATATATATATATATATATATATATATATATATATATATATATATATATATATATATATATATATATATATATATATATATATATATATATATATATATATATATATATATATATATATACAATGTAAATGAAATATACATATCCTTTTAATCTTTAAAACATAGGCCTTTGAAAATACCAAATGGACACATGCTTATTATGCCAAAAAGGAACAACGACGAGTAGACATAATAAAGTCAGGGGAATGGCTATACCAAAAGCTCAAAAATATATATCACGAAAATGAACATATTCCCCAATTCCAGCAAAAAGAACCACTACTGAATGAGAATTATTGAAGAATTTGGATATGATCTTTAATCACACCGAATGCACATATTCTTTTTGTGCCAAAAAGGCACTCCCTTCTGGGCGAATAGACATAATCTAGTGATGGGAATGGCTACACCGAAAGCTCACGAAAACGGACACATCCTATTGTTCCAGAAAAGAAAGCCCCTTCCCCAGGGCGAGTCATCATAACATAATCTACAGTGTGAGGAGGCAGCAGTGCCTGCAGGAATAAGCTAGAGCAGTGCAGGGCGACCACGTGGAAGGCGGCTGTGCACTGTACATGGATAATGCACACATCAAAAGAGACGTTAATTCAAGACAATGGTCCGCTAGTCAATACTGGTTCTTTCCCTGTTGTGCTTTAATATCATAGCTTCCCTGAAAATCAGGTATATCTTTTTAAAAAAAGCCTTTATCTCATATCAAGAGTGTTTCATTATTTATCCATCGAGCCAAAAATTTGTATCATAATTGCGGATGGTAGAAAATGAAATTCTAACACATCGTATTTCTTCTAAATTTAGCAATGGTCATACCCAAGTAAATATTTGTTGCGATCCCTAAATGAGTTTCTACTTACACAAAAGTGTAGGCTCACTAGTTGCTAGCCTCCAGATTCAGATGTCATGGCTTCCAGTATGTGTGTGTGTGTATGTGTAGGTATATGCATATACATATATATATATATATAAATATAATATATATATATATATATATATATATATATATATATATATATATATATATATATATATATATATATATATATATATATATATATATATATATATATATATATATATATATATATATATATATATATATATATATAAATATAAATATATCGGGAAGATTAAGGAATGAAAAGTTTGTTAGTGAATAGTGATATAGGATTGAATGGACGAGGGAGTTAAATAATCACATAAAGGTGCGTACTATTACCTTGGGGGGAATTCCAATGATATATCATAGCTAGCTTACTTCTTTAGTTCCCAGCTTGGCCTCGTCTGGTGAAAGCAATGAATGTGCAAATAAGTACTCACAGGCTAGCCGATCAACTTGATCACAGTGTCCCTAACATGGGACGATGAAATTTATGTTACAATCAATTGGGATGTAGTCATCAATGATTGATCCAACGAATCGCAACTTGATCTGTTTTCACCTACCTGTCATTTGAGTGAAAAGTTGTAAATATTGAAATGATATTAGAATGTGGGTTGACAAAGGACGGTTGTCTATGATATTCTATACCTGATATTAAACACACAAGAATCTGGAGATACACCTTGTTATATGATTTTGCTGCTGTTTGTTGTGTTTTGGGATGGGGCTTTTAACTAGCTTGCAATGGTACTCATCACCTTATTAAAACCTAAGAGCGCCGAAATGGCTGCCACGGTTGCATTCTCCCCAGGGAGTTGAAATGGTTCAAAGAGTGAACAGGCCTGCCGCGGATTAAATGTATAGAGTCGTGTGAACATTGATACAATGGAACAAGACTATATTTATTTATTTATTAAAGGGACAGCTATTGGGCAAGTCAAAATGGCACCTCGTATTTGCGGCCTAATATTGAAGTATCCCGAAACCATCCAACCTCTAGACTCACAATTGTGAATCTATACGCTTAAAAACAATTAAACAAAACTGAATCTTTCCCCAAAGGCTAATGGCATCCTTTTATCCTCTAGCATACTGTGCAGCAATTCCACAACCTGTATATAATGCAATTAAAGGAAATTAATTTGATAAATTGACATCTAAATTCTAAACCAAAGCAATCGTGTGTTAGTCAGATGAAGTAAAAAATAAAGGTTGAAATGATTAAAATATCAATTTCTGATGAGGTCCTGTGACTAGGATTAGCGTGGTAAACCAGTGTCAGAGCAAGTGAGAAAGTTGCCAGTGACTATGGTTTAGAAGGTGGTTATTCCTAGGTAGTCAGATAGCTTTCACCCACCATCTACAACTGCCGTGTGACAATATAGCAAATACATGGCAAAAAAATGAGTATAAGCGAAAGTGATATTCAAAACCAACCAAGGTCAATTGTCTGACCACTCTACACACATTTTGCTACAACAGTGAACAAAATATTTGTAATTAGGTGATCCCTATTAAGCAGAGGCCCTATCAGATTGCCATTTAAAGGGCAAATTCAACATCAGAATGATTTAGGTTTAAAATGAGCTTATACATGTCACCTTTCACAAAATAACCTTCCCTAAACCTGTCCTTTTCAGCATTCCTTAGTTATAGCATACAGAAGTGAGTTTAATTTGTAAGAAGCTTAAGATTGGCCACCCATCTTGAGCAGGCTTGTTGCGCAACGTGAGTCGCTGCTGTGCCACCAGTGGTCAAGAGATAGCAGTACCAGAGAAACATAAATTTGCATTCCTCCAGATCTCTGAATAGATCAATTCCACCATTTCATATTTTTACTTTTTGTAGGTCAATTTGGTTCTAGAAAAGTGTGATCACTTATTGTAAGCTAGGAATGGAAATTAGCTTCTTATCAAGAGTGTGTAATTTCTTTAATCTAGTGTAGATGGAGCCTAGTTTTGTGTTTTAGTGCTCCTATTCCAACGTGTTCCAAGCAGACCAACATCCAATGTGAGAGGTCCTGTTTTGTAACTCTTTGACTAGGGTTGTTCTCCTGTGCGTGTATGTATGTATAATCTAAATCCAAGCTGGGCATTATAATAAGCTAGATATTTGTTTCTCTTTTTGTGTTTATATTTGTATTGATAAGCGTTTCAGCTTTATTTTCTTTTGCCATTGTGATTTCGTGCAGTTAGAACAGTCAATAAACATACAACACAATACAATGGCTACCCCCCATTGGGCTATCTCAGGCCTGTTACTAACTCACTTATGTAGGCCATAACTTAGGAGTGCTGAAGAGGACAGGCTGGGGAGGGTCCTATCTGAAAGGTGACAAGTAGAAGCTCATTTAAACGTGAACTATTCTGATGGTGGATTTACCCATGTGGCTTTCACCAAATAAACTAAGAAGTATCACCACTCGGCGTCGCTAGATATATCTACTGAAAAATATCCCATAAGATAACAACCAACAGATGAGATGAATGTATATACATATTTTATTCATGGATACCCATGCATCAATCATAGTGAATTACATACAGTTCACAATCCAATAAATATCTCCCCTTTCTCCTTCGTCGTTCTCCTCCTCCTCCTCTTTCTGACACACCCTAACCCACCCATTCCATAAGTAGCATTGAAAGCCAGACAACTTCAGTGATATCTTTAATTTCAGAGCATATCTAAGGAAAAAATGAGGGATAGAAAATGTCAATCAGAAAGTAATTACCAACTCGTTTTTTATTATATTTTGGCAGATTCATGCTTTTTTTCGAGTTATTATTGAAAAATATTACACCAGTACACATTTTGAAAAACACTGTGGGCATGAATAGGTTAAAGCTATTGTATCCTATAAGCATCATAACAACAAGCATGTACCGTATTACCCCGCATACAACACGCACTTTTATACACCACAACACCTATGTCAAGGAGGGGATGCGTGTTATCAACGGGTACATAAACAGAACTTTTTTTACATCGATGCTATGGGTGCGGGGCGTGCATGGTAGCGAACATCTATCTTAGTGGGTTCCTATTGTCTAGTCCTGTCACCATGACGATGTTATGACGATTGCTATTCTGATACCCTATATGTACCAGCTCATGTTTGAAAATAGACTACCCGTACTGGTAATTGGTATCACCTGTACAGTGACTCTGAGCACTATAAACACTGTAAGCCTCTAATTCAAGAGGCAACGCGGGTTACGGTACAAGGGTCAAGTACTTGACCGGACACTCCACACTCCCCATCTCCGCCTGCGTGTTATTAACGGGGAATTGTATTTTACATATGGGAAAGGGACTTGGGGAGGGGGTGCGTATTATCTATGGGGTGCGTGTTGTATGCGGGGTAATACGGTATATCGTCGCATTATCTGGGAACAGCGATAAACCTTAACATGAGTAACCTACTCATAGAAAATCCTACCATTTCCTAACAATTTAAGTTATAAATACACACCTTAATCTTGTTCAGTCCTCAGCGTGCAAAAACCACACTCGCCATCAAAAACAGGAATATTTGAGTAAAAATCAAAGACTAAGGTTTTGCGCAACTGAGACACAAACAATGTTGCAGTATGAAAAGGACACTCCAAGGTTGAGTATAATGGATCTGATTACAAAATAATTAAGAATATTAGATATAAAGCCTACAAAACCCCTACCTCCAGATATTTACCTAAAACCAGCGGCAAAGCATAAACCCCTCTGTGTATGTAAACCCCCTAAAAAGGAATAATTAAACAAAGGTACATTCCAGTACTTGAAATAGGGTGGGGAAATAATTTAATGTGTACATAAAATGAATATCTTTAGAAAATTCCCATGAAAATGATACACGCCTTTCCATTCAAGGCACACCAAAAACTTGTATGAGTAAATTACGAAACAATGTAGGAAACTAACGAAAGCATCAGGTTCATGGTATACTGGCTGAGGATGAATAAGTTTGGTCTAGTTATTTGTCTCATTCATGACTGGAGCTGCCCAATAAATAGACCTGGCTTTGGTTATATCATTCTGACCAAATAATCTTTTGGAAAAAATATCAGCAGGGAAGTTGTTGATTAGTATCTAGTATGCATTTCTGTTTGTATTATGCTTTCACTTGTAAGACTTTGCCAAAAGAGACAGGCCCTATGGGTTGGTCCAGACATGAATGGGTTGAAACAAATATTAAAGTCTGTGCCCGAAGACTTTGCGTTCAGCCATACAAATACTTATAATAAACAGCACTGGCCTGCCACCTATTGGAGAATTATGTGTCTCATGTTCAAGCTTTAATAATCAGGAAAAACTCATTCAAAGTGTGTGGACTTCATATTCTTTGCAGTATTCATCAGAAAGCAGGCTAATACGTTGACAAGATAAACAAAGGATAACATCCATAATACCCAATTCCTCATTCATAGGCCCAAGGCATTCTATCCCCCCCCCCCTCAAAAAAATCATTCATACTATTTATAATGCAAGAACAACACCCAACCCGCCCCCCCCCTTCTCCCTGCAAAAGAAATTACTATTTATTCCACTTCTAACTTGTTCTCTCATTCTTTCTTAATACAGGTATTAAGGGATACACCCCATTCATACAATCATACAATAAATTAAGGATATCTCAATCAATTCTATACTGCATGAGGTTAGCATGAGATAAATAGATGATGCTATACAAAACAACATGGTTAATATAGTGGGGATGTAATACCAGGCAGTCTCCAATACAGTCAAACCTGCTCAAAAGAACCACTTGCGTGTCTACGAAAAAAAATGGTCCAAATTTCTGTCAGATGAAAAATGCTCTCTATTTCCTTGTTAATTAAGATCAGCTTTCTGGTAAGGCCATATTTGGGACCTCCCTTATGTGCCAATATGGACTTAGACATTGCCACTGACTGTTCAAGTTTGAATTCTATCTGGAGCATGCGCGAAAGTTGCCCGTGACTTGGGTTTAGGTGTTTGATTTTATCAGACGAATCAATTTATAATCATACTTACACTGTCACAGAGACAATACATGTAGTAGGCAGGTAAAAAACAGAACATCTATACCATTAAACCATTATTTCAAATAATAAATATCCCAAGATAACAGACCACTTTCATAGCCTGTAACCTCTAGATACATACATATTGAATAGGCAAATGCATGCATGCTCACATTGCCCTTTTCTCATTGTCAGTAAATGTGTGTGTTTGAACTTGACTTATTAACTAGCATCGTATGTAGATCATTGTTTGTTCAACTGCTTGATAGAAAAAGACTCATTTCAAATTATCTTGAAAACATCTTACATCTCCAAAAAGCATTCTCATCAGGTCACTATAAGGCTAGCACGCTTCTCCTTTTCATGATGGCTATGTGCAGTCTCAATATCTTAGCTTTCAATTTTCTAGAAGTCTTAGTTTAAACCAACCCCTTCAGAAAATAACATATTTTTCAATGAAATCTGCATATAAGAAGCATTTCACTTACTTTTTATAAGTAGTAATTGCATACCATATTTGATATTCAACATATTGCAGTTTGTGGTACTTTTAAGGTGAGTATTTCTTTTCACTTAAATAATAGAACATATAGAGCCCAAACAGATATATCATGAAAAATGATACAGCCTAGATTTGTAAAGCAGGAAATTGAGTTCAACATCTAGTGGTCAGCAGATACAAGTGACATGGTATAATAATTAATACATTTTTGTCCATTCCTCTGTTGTCTTCTTATCGCATTTGTACCATGGATGATGATGGTAAGGCTGATATGGCATCTGACTTGATTTGTACGCCTGAGATCAGCTTCTAGTTTCAACCGGAACCAACTGGAGTAAACCAGAACTGGTTAGAACAAAAAAAACTGGTGCCAAACCAGAAAGAACCAACTGGTCAGTACCAAACTGTACTGGAGCTGACAAATGATATAGATCCATTAACCCATTTACACTCAGAGCAGCCAAAAGAGGCCTGACGATTTTGTAAATATTTTCCTTACATACACATTTTTTTGAAAACATTTGAAGTTGAAGGAGAAGTGTTTATCAGAAGACAAACAAGAAATCTCCTTCAAATATTTTGTGAAATTTCGCTTCATTTCCCAAATTATTTCCAAAAGTACGAAAGTAGCAGATAATATTTCGAGAGGAACTCTTGAGTGTGAATGGGTTAAGGAACTGCTTAACCAGTAAGACAGGAGCAGCCAGAAACTAATTAGATACCAGTTAAAATTAGTTGAAACCAGATTGGACTGGAACACACCAGAAAGAACTGGATCATACTAGAATGAACCTGTTAAAACTGGATTTGTCTAGCATCTGTTGGGGCCTGTTCCACTGGACAATATGGACACTTCACTCTGAAATCACAAAATGGTAAGGATTAGTTTTTCAAATGAAAATGATTGATTTTTCTTCTATCCATACCATTGGATACAACCATTCAATAGAACAGATTAAGCCCTAGTATTTACATTGAAAAGATTTTTTCAATTATTAGCAAGATATAAACTTTAAAAAGAGACCTCTCACCAAAATGTTTACGTGTACTAAGGTGCAATTTCTAAGGGGTTAGGTGTCCACATGACACCCAGCCTCCCTTCTAGAAGGTCATAATTTAAGACTACATAATATCTTGAACTAAAATCTGAAATTTATTTGAAAGCATTCATTGAGATTGTATAGTCAACTAACTTATGTGAGATTTTTCTTTTCTCACCCTAGGATTGTTCTATAATAATCCATTATGGCTTGCTTATTGCTGCTGGTCTATCATTTGAGGGCATCCATTAAGATTGCATAGTCACATTAATGTTACGTAGACTGTATAATTACTGTATACCATGTTATTATTGTGGAAGTTCAATTAATGTGTACTTTGCACACCCTGGAGTACGCATTTATAAAACTGTGCACCATTATTTGGACATCCGATCCCTATTCTAGTATCGTACATCACGTCAACGTGATAGCTCAGCATTCAACACCAGTAGGCAAATATTAAACTGTACATCAAAGGCAACTGCCTGTCGAGTGCATTATTTATATGTGCAAAATTAATGTGGTATACAGTATTCTTTTATAATCCTGAAATTGTTCTATATGAACGCATCCAATTTAAGGTCCTACTGCTGGTATACAAGGCACGCAACAGACTCACACCTAAGTACATCAAGGAGCTGCTCATGCCTTATAAACCCAGACACCATCTATGATCAGAAGCCAAGAGCCTTCTGGATGAGCCTCGGACTACTCAAATTTGGAGGTTGTGCTTTCTCCATTAGTGCATCGAGATTATGGAATGCGCTTCTACAACACCTGAAGGATTCTACATCGTGTAAGGCCTTCAAGAAGCGTCTCAAAACACACCTTTTCAGGCTTGCCCACTGAGGCTTTGTGGACTGTGACTCAAACTATGACAATGTGCAGCACTTTAGAAAATTTTACGAATGGAAAGGGCGCTATATAAATTTCAATCATTTTTATTATTATTATTACTATTATTATTATAATCATTATTATTATTATTATTATTCCAATTATTATCATTATTATTAATGTAAGACGACCTACTTATTGCCGTTGGCCAGTTTGTTGAGGGCGTCCCTGGAGATGACGTGGCCGCACAGTAACCTCACTGGAGGGTTATTCTCTGTACTCTGCTGCCGCAGGATCGGGCACGCGAAAACTGAATGGTACCGACAGTCACGCCCAAGGTCTATCTCAACCTGAAAACAAAAGAAATAGGAACATGTACTGCAGAACTTCCTAAAATCAATTCTAACCCATTCATGCTTAAGTTTCTTAACCCTTCCAATGCTTAGGCTACTTTCATTCAAAGCACAAGGATGCAAAGATTTTAAACTCTGTCATGTTTGTATTCATTAGATAGCACTTGCTGAGTACTCTCAGATGAATACCAATATGTCAGGGTTGCAGTGATTTTTCAGGGTTTTTGCATCATTTTGCATTGGCCAAATAAGCCATACGCAACGTTAAGGGTGAATCAATTCTATAAAATTTATACTTAGGGAATAGTTACTTAAGAAATTGCAGTCTGGATCTAAATGCAATTCTTAATAACATCTTTGAAGGAGTTGATATCCGTGTTTTAATTCATCAAAAGACAAGATATTAAAAGTACTTATTGAGAGAAGGCCTAGGATGAACCCTAACATTGACATCCAGATGGCTTCAAGGAGCAGTGGTCATGTGACTTGGCGTCATATTCTACTCACCGGAAGTTCGTCCTTTGCACTCCAGACCCCGGTACACTGTCTCTGCTGCATGACTTGCTTGATATTGAGTAAAGGAGGCAGAGCAGTGCAACCCGCTGTAATACTGAAACACAGAGAAAATTTATCAAATAACACATACTGAGAAATATATATATATATTGAGCATGACTTGCTGGATGCTAAGTAAAGGGCATGCAGCAGTGTGTGTGTATATATATATATATATATATATATATAGAGAGAGAGAGAGAGAGAGAGAGAGAGAGAGAGAGAGAGAGAGAGAGAGAGAGAGAGAGAGAGAGAGAGAGAGAGAGAGAGAGAGACAGAGACAGAGAGAGAGAGAGAGAGAGAGAGAGACAGAGAGAGAGAGAGGAGAGAGAGAGAGGGAGAGAGAGGGAGAGAGAGAGAGAGAGAGAGAGAGAGAGAGAGAGAGAGAGAGAGAGAGAGAGAGAGAGAGAGAGAGAGAGAGAGAGAGAGAGAGAGAGAGAGAGAGAGACTAATGCATGCCATGCAGGGTTAGTCCATGTCAGCTTCCTACAGCTAGGAAAAACATTTTAGTTGGGATACAGGTACTATTCTTTGATTGAATGGCTAAATCGATTTTTTCCCCTAACGCTGGTAATAAAAAATGCTATAAAAATAAACTACAAAATAGTCATGGAGATACTTCAACCAAGAGTCCAGATTTCCAGCTTGTGGTGTATAGAAAGGGAGATTTTTTGAGATTTGGGGTAATCTATAGAAGTGTTAATCATACCTGACACTGAGTGGACTCTCTACAGAGAGACCCAGAAGGGTGCAGGCATCCCTGGTGAAGACATCACAGATTTCCAGCCAGTGGATGGGATCCAGCAGGTGGGCATAGGGAGACTTCTCAATGCCAATCTTCATGTACAGCAGGCTGCCCATCAGGATCTGGACATCTGAAACAAAAAAAAACGATTTGCATTCTTTGTAACTTCATTTCCCTTAAAAATACTCAATCTGTAGAATGCAACCTTCCTTAGAAATATTAGACATTCCTTAAAACAAGATGTTTCATAGAAAGTAGAACTGGACATCCTTTGAATTTGATATTAGATCCAATAACTTCCCTAGTACCTTCCCTGGAACTTCACTATCGTCAAAAGCGTCTCTTCACTCTTTTCCGCCTTGCCTGCTATATCAGCAGCGAGGCGGCTTAGTCATAGTACCGGTACCAAAATACAGGCTACTAATTATACAGTTTTTTACCGGTATTTTCGGGCGGAGTATCGGTACCCTCACGGTACGGCGGGTACCGGTGTGGACCCCTACCTAGAACTGAACTCTATTTGAAATAAGACAAGTTCCTACACATTTCATAACCACATATCCTTTTGAAATGCACATTACCAAGAGCTGCAATTTCTTCAGAATCAAGTTTTCCGTATGTGTAAACATTTGTGAGTAATACACATTCCTCAGAACTTCCCTTTCTTTTAAATGACCATCTTCATTTTACACTTTACTGAGAACTCTTCCCCCCCCCCCCCCCCCCAATCCTCTAGATGAACATGCTATTCATTATCAAAATCCATTTTTTGTTAACATGGTTGATAAAAAAAATAGGTAATCCAACCTCTCTGTTATCCCAGACATACCCTGTTCTGCAAAGCTTTCCTTAACATTCTACCATGACATACCTTTAGCGTGTGAATGAGCGAATGGCGCGAAGTTCCTGGCGTAGGCGAGCGCCTGAGCCTGCGTGTGCCCCCCCTGGTGGACAAGTGTGATGAACTGCAGCCGGTGCAGCTTGAACTCAAGCGAGCTGTGATTAGCATGGAGCTGGCCGCGGTTCTGTTGAGCCCACCTGGAACAACAAAGGCTTATATTAAGTGGATGAAGGGCTTGGTATCTTTTTCTTTTTTTTTGAAGAAGTGTTTTGTTTATTTTCCTGGAAAGGCTTGATATCTTGAATACTAAGATTTAGAAACTAGGTGCCCAAAATTGGCATTTAAAAAATGTTGGGCTTTCTTATTTTTCAAGGGAGACAACAATATATTCAGATAACGACCATAAATATTAACTCACTTATTGAAAAAGGGTAAGATAGCCTAATGCAATGCTGTATCATGGGATTAACATTGATGGGAAAATCTTCATTATTTACCTGAAATTGATATTTTCTGAAATTCTTCTGAAAAGAATTCAGTGTCAAAATCAACTGAAAAAACTATGCACCCAATTTTGCACATCTCAGTTCAAAAAGGCATTTGGCACCCAGTATGAGTGTCCTCCAGATGGCAAAGGGTTAAGCATGTAGATAGTGTACTAGATACTATTGTCATACTCACTCGAGGGCTGGGAGAAGATCACGCTTCTTGAGTGCCTCAAGAATTCGGTGCAATTCAAGGAATGGCTCCTTCTGTTTATCCAATATTTTTAGGTCGGCATCCTACAAAAAAACATCAATTACCATAAGCTTACACATTTGAACGTATGTCAACCAAGCAGACTCTATATTTGATAAATTATAAAATCAAGCACAAGAATCACGTTATCATTGATTCCAAGCCTTATGTCATAAATTTTGAAGTGTTGACTTGAGGTAGACTTCCTCATTTACAGCATATCGTTATCAATCATTAAGATTTTAATTCTTTCAAGTGAGTCTAATCTGCTAGGCAGCTCTGTAAAAAAGTCTTGAATTGGACGGATGCAGCAGGGGCAGATTCTCAACGTGTAACATGATTTTGAAATGTAAATCAGCATGATAGCACTCCTTAGGGATGTTGAACCTATGTTTATTAACACCAAAGTTTTGTTTGAATATGTGCTAAGCTTGCATACTAAATTTAGTAGTGAAAGAGACTTAATCTACTTCACAAAAGCCTTCATACTTTTCCCTGTTTTTACCAAGTTGACAACTTGGGGCATAGTATATTGATCAATAAATGAGGCCTAAAAAAGTTGTTTGTTTCCTGTAACAAGTTTTTACTCAAAAAAATCCTGTAACCCTACCCTTACAAGTTTTCACTCGAAAAAAATCCCTACCCCAAAGTATTTTCTGCCCTTCCAACTCCAAATCAATATAAAACATGCATATATCACACTTTTTTGAACAAAAAATAATGCATTTTTTTTTACCAACCTACGTACCCTTTCTTCAGACCGTTCGAGGAAAGAAACAATTTTTCTCTAAGCCTGAGGACCACTTACCACAATAAGTTGCTCTGCTATTTCAAGCATACCCTGCCGCAGGAAGTGTTCACAAACTACCTGATTCAATAGGTGGCGCTTCTCATCTCCTTCGAAGGCTGACTCAACCGTCACCCCAGTGAAATCAGAAATGAAGTTCTGAAAGTATAATTACAATGATGAATGTTGAACCCAACTTATTAGTCCAGAATTCATTTCATAAGCTTGCTTGCTACAGAGGTGAATCACTATTTTTTGTCATTGGCTTCCCAAAATAGAAGTGAACATAATGAAAACATCAGATTCACTCTTCATCATGAAGGTTAGAGAAAACTATTACCTACATAAATAATAATATATGAATATTGCCTGGAAAACAAGATATAAACTAATAGTTTTGAAAATGTGATTTTTCATAATTTCACCTCAACTTAATTTTGTGATATTCCCACTAAGTATGTAGAGTCACACTATGTGCAATTTTAGACTTTAAGTTTGTGTTACTTTCCCCGCTTCACAGTTTCATGAAATACAGTAAATGCACACAGGGCTTGAAATCCAGTTATAATATCCATTCTAGATTGGTTCCTAAAAAAACGATCATCTCACCCTATCAACAGCTTTTCCCACTTTGGACACGCTGCTGTGTAAATCCTTGTGTTCCTGGCCCAGGCAGCTTGTAGCATCCTTGATTTTCTGTATGCACTGCGACAGTATGAGGGACTGTGTGGCACTTAACTCTGCATCTGAGGATGCTGGAATGGAAAATAAATTAGGTGATAGAACTGTACAGTACAGTTTACAGAATGAGATGCAACATTTCTAACAGTCTGCCGTCTGTAACAGTATGCAAAAAAAATAGGGAATGTAAGTCGGGAAAAAATTGGATTATTTTTTGTTTAAAAATGTGTGTTTATGCATGTTTTATGTTGATTGGGAGTTGGGAGGGCAAAAAAACTCAAGGGTAGGGATTTTATTGAGTAAAAACTTGGGTTACAGGAAACAAACTTTTAATCCCTTGCTGGTTTACTTTACTGTACTTCTTTATATAGTAGATTTGGCAGTTTCAACCCTAGGAAAGGCACATTTTGATGCTAGCTTTTCCAAGGGACTTCACAGTTCACACACTCATCTTGGGATCTTAACTGATCATTAATGACCAAGAAATTGTAAGAAATTAATAGGGCTGTCAAAAATTTGCAGAACTCAAGCAGAATCTGAAAGCAGTAAAGTCTATTGGAGTGACAAGGCAAAAATTGAAAGTAAACCTTGCTGTCAATTTCATTAGAATTGTCAATGTCTTGCTTCATGTTGCGACCTCAGCTGCTAGAAACAGCTATCCTCCCTCAGCCTAGAGAATCATCCAATTCAGCAGCCTAGCTAAATCATGACCCTTTTTCCAGACAGGGCCCAACCTCCCTCAGTCTTAACTCTTAAGGTTTATTCTTTTTTTTCTAATTCAGCAGCCTAGCTCAGTCATAACCCTCAAGTTATATCCAGGCCAGGGACTTAGCCAGGACCCGTCCTGCCTGTCTTTTAGACAGGTAGTTTCCTAAAAACCTCCTGCTTGGACAGGCAAAATAAATTATGAAAATATTTCAATTTTGACTTTTGGAGTGTAATAACCAAATATTTTCTTAACAAACCATCTTCTAAGACATAGTTGAAGTGTATTTTGCTCTTTTTGACACACT
>OZ012694.1:29804880-29834880 GCA_963942565.1 Maea johnstoni | reverse complement strand
CCACTGCTAGCTAGAATGCAATGGACTGCTTGAAATCACAAAACAGTCCCTTAGCTAAAAAGCAGTTGTACCCATAATTGTCTTCTTTTTATAAGAATGTGTAAATCCTACTTAACATGTCATGCTTATCATATATGCTTACTGCTTACACATGTTTTAATCGATGCTGTAAATTTAATGGCATTCAATCGGTATAACAGAGATACAGGTGTAGACAACGCGTCTATGGAATGTCAAACGCTTGTGTAATGCATGTGGAAATTCAATAATTATATCTAGCAGAATCAGAGTATCGCCATTTTCGAAATACACAATCAACGCAAATTAGGAAAAGATATTCTTATCTGAAGTAACTTTATCTCTTTATGGCAAACTCGTGACTATATGATGGTTAAGGAATATAGAAACCAGTAAGGCATAGAACTTTGGGGTGCTACAATTTCGTATTTTTAGCAAAATTCTACATTGATCTTAAAAATAGTTTCACATACTACGTCGCCTGATGTGTTTGGAGATCGCATGCATAAAACAAATTACTGGGAGGTCACTTATATAATTATGTCAACATGTTATAATTTTTGAAATAAAAAAATAAGAAGAAAACTGATTCTCTCTGGTGGTTCGAAAGATTTTTTTTTAATCGGGGACTACCTTTTTGGGAACTATATTTTGGGGTGGGATGAGCGTGTAGCTGTTCAAAGGTAATTTGAGTGCACTCATGAGTATTTTGGTACCATTGATATATCCCAAGGACTTTTTAAATGCAATATTGTCTTTGTCCTTTATTTTACTAGCTTATTAGGCATCAACCATTTGATATCCTGAGGAGGGGGAGGGGGGGGGGGGGGGTGGAGCATGTTCATTTTTCAAAAATGTTTTATTTCAAATTTTCAGAGACAGTTTTTCTTTAAATTGTCTGAAACAGATTTTTTTAACTTCACAGGCGAGGAAAAATATTGAATTTCAAGTTTTTGGTAATAGTATGTTCTTATATGGTACTACCTTTTACATTTTCCAGAAGTGGGTATTCTTTAGCTGCGATGATTGGTTCATTTATCATTTTCAAGTATTCTATTCTAGTCTTGCATTTGATGTATTTTGAGAAACATCCTTATAACTACAATACTCATCTCGGTATAGATGCCATAGTATTTTCCAATAAATATGTACCGGTAGTTTTTTATTTTGTCTTAACATGTAGCTTAAGCTTTTTCATTATGTTTTGCAGGTTTATACTATAGCTAAATACTATACCCAGTGTTACATGTTTTCAATTCTATTAAACATAGATACAGCTTAAGTCAGTCATCGTGTTATTAATCCTTCTCTCTCCACTCAGTTTCCCAAGCTAGGGGTCCTTCATATTTGTGTAACAATCTATGCCAAATGTACTGTAGTCAAGCATGGAATCAAAGACAAATATATTTTTTCCAGGGGCTGGGACAGATAATTTTTTCACAAATGTTCAGAAACAGTTTTTTCCAAACTTTCAGAGCCATGGACACATTCCAAAATGTATAAACTCCCCTCCCCCAATATGTCAAGTGGCCGATGCCCCAGGCTGTGGACCCCCTTTTCACATTTCTGTTGCTGCATAACGGGTTCGTAGATACTTAGTAGGTATCAACTCTACGAATAGAAGCAACACATGCAAGCAGTCCGGAATTTCTTACAAACTGCGGCAACGAACGTTGAAAACCTAATTTAATCTAATCTCAAACTCGTAAGTAACACGAGTATTTTCTCATCTTGACAGGTAACTGTTTATCATGAATATGCTTTCGTCAATGGCAGTATTTAATTCTGCTCCACCTTAATACTTGTTATGAGGTTATGATGACATTTTTGCGGTTCGTGATTATCATTATGAAGATATCTTTTATGCCACAACAGATTACTGATTAGCCGACCGGGGCCAATTGTATTACCCAATTTACAATCATATATTGGATGTATCTACAGTAATAGAGTCGGAGAACACCACTATCTCTTTCCAGTGTAAATTTCTTCCTTTCTATTTTTTTCCTTGGTGCTCTTTACCTGCTCTATCTACTCCACAACTGACTCAGTCAGTGACTCAGACTGAGTCTCACTCTCAGTGCACTTATGTAAATACTATTGTGCTGTCTATATGCGTGCTGCTTCCTTCATTTGTCAAAAAACTCAACTATAAGTAACGCATAGGGAGTCCTCAGGGATTGACCTTAAAATTTTCAGACAGGAGCAGGTTTGGCTCCTAGGATTTTAAATTTAGGAGCAAGTAAATCCCTGTGCGGGCACCACGCTGGTAAGATTTTGCCAGAGGCGCACTGTCCAGGTTAGGGGCTCTTGGACCATGCTCCCCCAGAAAATTTTGAAAAATATGTGCTTTCAGATGCATTTTTTGGCACTATTAATTAGGTAAAGATAAGAAGATAAAGAAAGTCAAAAAAAAGGAAAAAAAGGAAAAATGCTCCAATTGATAATTAATATGTCCATTCACAAACTTGGCTCCTATAATTCAACATCTGGTAGCAAAATCACATGATCCAGGGGCATATGCCCCTAAAACAACCATAAGGTTGATCCCTGGTCCTAGGTACAGTGCTGTACACCTAAATAAACATTTCCACCATTGCGTCACCTTTCAGTTTTACATGAAAACAAAAGGAGAGCCCAGGAATTGGAATATTTAATTTCTGTATCACTCACATACTGCCAGTCACATCTTAAATCAATCGCAACAAACTACTTTGTTATATAAATATTTGTTTTGCAATTTCTGAGTAAATTTTCTCAACAGAGATCTTCGAATAACCTTTTCCGTTGTTTATTTTTGCAAAAGAAATTGTGCACCCGATAAGCTCAATTAATCCTTTTACCAGCCTATTTTAAAAATCCTAGTTAATACTGCTTAAGAGTCAGTCTGGTCTTTTCACTTTTAAACACTTGAGACACATACACATAATCAAAATTGAAATTACATGGCAAATTATTTTTTTGAATATTTCAAATACACATAAATACACTATTCTATTGACAAACCATACCTTAAGTTGTTCTCTTATCAAAATTTATGATGACTGTAGCGTGCATTATGGTCTTAGCCTGGAATTTTGAAATGCCTGTCAAGAACTGCATGAATTCACAAAATTTCAGCCAGCCCAGATTTAGCTACGTGGCTTTTTCAAATACTTACACTAACTGCTTTAAATAGTCTATTGTGTCAAAAAGGGTAATCTACTCTTAAACCATATATTAGATGATGGTTTGTTTAGGTAAAGATGTGGTTATCAAATATTAACCCAAAAAATCATAAAATTTTTGCATGTCTAAAAAGAAGTTTTTCAGGAAACTGCCTGTCTAAAAGATGGGCTGGGCGGGTCCTGGCTAAGTCTCTGCTGTGCATGCCCAGCCATAATGGTGACCAAATGATCAGCATCACTGCTACCTCCGGATGTGAACAGTTTTACCCTGGTCCCAAGGATGTTTACATCTCTGAAGTTTCACTGTACCAGTTTATATATAATTATATATATATATATATATATATATATATATTATAAGAGAGGAGGCCCAATCCTTTGCAACGCATGATCTCCGTTTCCGCGCCTGTTTGCCTAATTCTGAGTTGGCAGTTTGGTGGACGAGTGTATCTAGATGGTTCTTAACGTAAACTAATTTCAAAAAATTAAACAAAAAGGTGCGTTTGATGCTGATTTCTTATCCTCAAGCACGGCCGGGTGTGGTATGACCACCCGGCGATATATAGTACAACCGATATCAAACTTCTGCTTCCACAATGGGGTTGCACTGCACGGACTTTGTTGGTTGTCCGGTGGCAGAAGCATGCACACTGTAGTAGCGTAGCTTACCCGGGTAATCAAAGGGAACCTGGGCATGCATTGAAAGGGTTTAGGCGGCATGGACACAATGGACAATGCCTGCATCGGCGCTAAGAGCATACAGACACATCCCTTGGGAAAAACACAATCAAAGGTTGTGCGCTTAGAGAGAGAGAGAGAGAGAGAGCATTTGAACAAACCCAAACAATTCAGCATACTACGGTGGTGCATGGGTAACATGCATATTTGAGCTCACGAAAAATTCGGACTTTTCTATAGTTCCAAAAAATGTTTTCCATACAGCCAGTATATAAGCTACCCGGCTTTAAATAGATACAATTTGAAAGTTATCTTTATCAAAATAAATTGTGATGGAACTTAATGTCTATGTATATTTTATAGAACCACCTCATGCCCATACCTCACTTTGGGTATGCTTGGAATTAATCCGTGTTTGAACGAAGATTGTGCCTCCTTTGGAATATGTTTTCCTTCAACAATTATTGAAATAGTATTGTTTTTACATTTCCTTAACAATCATAGCGTAGCAGCTCAAATATCTATTTATCATTTTTGGGGGGAGGGGAGGATATCCACATAAAAGTTTCATTTGGAAATAATTTGTGGGTAGAATCATACCAAAATGCTTACTGGCCAACTCATACACATTCTTTCCACGTTTTTTTTGTATCTGGACTTTATTCCCAAAATATTTCATTGATAGCATATACATATATATATATACCCGGTATATATATATATATATATATATATATATATATATATATATATATATATATATATATATATATATATATATATATATATATATATATATATATATATATATATATATATATATATATATATATATATATATATATATATATATATATATATATATATATATATATATATATATATATATATATATATATATATATATATATATATATATATATATATATATATATATATATATATATATATATATATATATATATATATATATATATATATATATATATATATATATATATATATATATATATATATATATATATATATATATATATATATATATATATATATATATATATATATATATATATGTATATATGTATATATGTATATATATATATATATATATGTATATATATGTATATATATATATATATATATATATATATATATATATATATATATATATATATGTATATATATATATATATATATGTATATATATATATATATATATGATTATATTTAGCACCTAACCTGCGGAACCTATGTCAATTAATATTCATGTGCAGCTTTAAAACAACATAGGAAGTTACCAACAGACGTGTAAAGAGTACTGAATTACGCAAATTGGTAAAATAAAGAATATTTCTTTCAATAAATGTTTTAAATTATTTACGATTTTGACAAATTTATATATGAACTGACCACATTTATTCAATCAAATAACTTGCAAATGTTTAGTTGGCCAATTATGCTAAGCAGATTACTGTGTTGCACTTTTATTGAAATTGCATTATTGCCAAGAGAGAATCCAGCGCAGTGAACGATTGCGAGCTTTCTCTCACGACATTCTTCAACTCCAGTTAGGTTGGGGTGCGTAATGAGAATGGCAATGGGGGCTAAGGGTATGTAGGTGGTGTTCGCCGTTTACTACGGCACCAGTCACTACGTATCCCTAAGTGGCAGAGAAGAAAGCAAGCAAAGCTACGAATTGTTATATCACAGTTCGTGTAGAATGCATTAGAGTCTACCATTCAAGTGTAAGAGGTTTATACATCTGTGTTTCCTCCTCTAACCTACCCCATTATTAATCTTGGCTTTAAAAAGTTGTAAACGAGTCTGTAAATCATACCGAATGACAAAAATTCATAAATAATATCTTTCAACAGGAAGAACCAAATTAGGACGGGTGTAAATGACATATCGTATGTCATATTTTATATTGATCTTACTAAACGAAAATTGTTTTGAGTAGAAATGATTAGAATTCGTCATGAGTGATATGATAAATGGACACCACCCCACCACCACCTTTCCAATACCGGTTTGACAACTTATCTATCAATGGCATATATGTTTACCAAGCCTCTTGAATTATTGATCCATAGGTTAGGTAGCCCTAAGTGTGTGGTTGCAAGGATATCTGGGTGCTCTGATATTTTTGACGTAAAAAGAAATTTCGTGTTTACCGTCCGTAGGACGGGTACTTTTCTAGTATATATATATGTAAATATATACTGTAGAATGGCTAATTTTTCTGTGTGTTTTATGTTCACATTTTTTCCCTAATGCCATCAAACGGGAATAATTAACACAGGAAAAATCTATACAGTTCATGTCCGGACTTAATAAACACGGAAAATTCTGACCATAGTTAAATAGACTGGCCTAGCTTTATCTCTGAAGTGTCTGATCAGCGTTTACTCAGAGTGGTAGCAGTCATCACTCATTGCAATCTACATGTGGCAGGGAACAATCGCTAATTGCACAGGGTGACCACTGATCATGCTGTGACTGCTGCTCAACTATGTGCCACTTCACAGGTTTTGTCGCCGTTGATCTATTTCTGTACGCCTCTCTAGACTGGTTATAGTCCCATCGCCACGTGCGTTGCTGCAATTAAGGCCCTGCACGTGCAGGTACCCATTGATATTTACTCTCTGGTATACTAAAATTAAAGGTTACATAAATCGGGAAAATTAAAGACAGAAAAAACATATATGTCCTCTTTTTGGAAATATTAGAAATGGAAACACCCAAAAATGAGAAATAAGGGAAAATTGTCAAACAGAAAAATTAGCCATTCTACAGTGTATATATGAATATACAATTATGGCGCTGCAATTAATCTTGATTCTTACATAATATAGATCATCAAGATGAATTATGGTAGGCAAAGACACCACCAGCGAGATCATGGCAGATATTCGGGTTCCAGCGGTGGCAGGAAGAAGAAGAACACCAGGCGTACTATGGATTTGACATCGGCAGAGAAAGCACAGATGCTTTTCAAGTATATGCAAAATCGCTATGGAGATTCTCAGGTAGGTGCCACAGGAGGTAGATTAAGATATTGTTAGCATATAGCTTTATAAATCCTTAAAAAATCCAAGGGTGGCCAACTGTCACATTTATATCGCCCCAGCATGCAACAGAGGCTTCAAAACTTAGGACATATCAAATTCATCTAGCACAACATGACAGGTTGAGCCTTTTGGTTATTTTCTCTGTTAATTGTTAATTCAGATTTCATTGAGCATGTCATCTTCATCAGAATAGATTGTGTATTTATGGGGTTTGATAGCATGGCATGGCATACATGATAGTGCCATATGATCATTATTTTCAACCCCTTGATGCCTGTCAGCCACTAAAAGTTCTGTTTTCTAGAATTAATCTACTGTTTGTTCTAGGATAAGTATACTTGGACACCCCTATGTATCATTCCTATAGCATCTAAAACGGCAGATGATCCTAAAATCTGTCAAATCTAATGAGAGATCAGCAATATTGAACTCATATCCAGCTGAATTTATAACTACATATGTATACTCAATTGGTCAATACATAGAATGTTTGGAATGGAAACTCCTTAGAAATCTTTAATTTCATGCACACTGCATCCCACAAAGTATTGTTATGCATTAAACTCTATCTGTCCATCCATCTTAAAGTTTATGATTGTAACCCCCTCTGACTAAATTTGCACAACAGTACCTTATCAAAATGGAAAAATCTCACTGATATCATTTCCCAATAAACATTTAGTCTTATTTGATGATTATTTCTTCTACAGTATTCCCTGCCTGAGCTGGAAAGTATGTTTAAAAGTGGAGATATTTCATACGCCAGGGGACTTCAAAATGACTGGAGGGACTGCCGTAAGGAATATTTTGATAATCAGGCTGCCAATTCTGCAGACGCGTATAGGGATACAAACCAAGATAGCCAAAGAGGTAGAGATCAAAGGAATCAAGGTGACAGTTACCATGGTGCAGATTATAGCAGGGGTCATGGCGACAGCTCTCAACATCACTATGGAGATGAGCTGCAGTATGCTAATCAACACCATGGCAACAGTCAGCAGTATGACAAGGGTCATCACTACGGAGACGATCGGAGATATGCTAGTCCTCGTCATGGCAACAGTTATCAGCAAGAGGACAGAAGTGGTCACCACGGAAATGATAGAAAGCATGCTAGTCCTCACTATGGCAACAGTCGTCAGGAAGAAGACAGGGGTAGTTACCGTGGAGATGATAGGAGGTATGCTAGTAGCCATCACCATGGCAACAGTCGCCAGCAAGAGGATTACTATGGTTCAGCAGATGCCAATAGGGGTCAGCAGGAGAGCCAGGGTTTTGGTGGTGAGACAAGGCGTAATCGCGACCACTATCAGCAGAGACAGGACGCAGCGCAGGAGGGGAGGTTCGGGCCCCGACAGAAGGAGAGACCCGGTTACTCTCTGTCCACTCCACCCAATGAAGAACAGGATCACAGAAGAAGTGCAATGGAATATGCCAGGTAGAAACTGAAGTTATCAAGAAAATTCAAACCTTATTCTTCAGAAGTTATCATTTGAACGTATGAATTGTATGTTATCTGTGGAACACTTATTAAGTGTATGAACTATCATGAGATGAATGCCTGAGAAGAAGAATTTCAAATCACTCCACTTAGTTATTCTCTTAAGTACCATACAACTTGACAATAGCTTTAAGAAGGATCCTCAGGAGTGAATGTGTTAAGAAGGTTTCTTAAGCATGAATAGGTTAAATGTACTTTTGAAATAGGTGTCTGGATCTTAGATACTTTTTGTGATAACTGAAAGTAAGGATCATTTAACAAAATACTTGAATGAGACTTATGAGAGTTATTGATATTGTTCTCCTTCAATCATATTCTAAAATATGGTTTTGCCTGAAAGATTTTGCCAAAATCGCTAATCTGCTTATTGCCGCAATGAGCATTAGTATGTAAATATATTTTTTCATTTGCTATGTATTTTCCAGTCCAAGGGGGGGTCAGAGAGCGAGCAACCTGCGATCACCTGAGACTTTAATAAAACGCGCCATTCAAGATGTCCGTGGTGGTCTCGAGAGGCAGATGAGTCCTCTTCAAGGTGGTCCGGACCACCGGGATGTGTCCTCGTCCGAGGGAAGTGTGGATAGACAGACTGCGACGCCACCTAGTGGCTACAGCATGAAACAGGACCAACCCTTTAACCAGGAGGGGGAGGGAACAATGGAGGAGCCAGATGTAGACAGAGGTAAAAATGTCATAAATCAAGAATGTCTTTTTGCATTTGCTAAATCTTTATCAACTTCTGAAACGAAAAATATTTTTAAAAAAACCTTACCCCTAGGTCCAAAAGGAAGCAAAAAACACACTAAAAACAAAGAAACAAAAATATTAAAAATGCTTTAGTCCAAACGACCAAGACCTTGATGCCACAGGTGTCCATCTTGTTGCATTTGCCCACAATCCACCCTTTTATGGACGTATGCAAGGAGGTAGGCAGGAATTTCAAAATGTTTTTCCTCTTATCGAATATACAACGAATTAACAACATTCATACATCTTTGATCATTTTGGTCACTCAAGGGTTAACTCATAATTATATGTATTTTTCAGAATCTTTACCATATATGGAAGAATGGGTTGACACAAGCAGTAAGGAAGAGATTGGCTGTTTCTTCATTAACAAAACCACACAGGGTATGCCAGATCTGACCTCTGACCTTATGTCAGAGGTCAAGCCCATGGCCTTCAGTGATGTAGTTATTGTGGATGGCCTGCAGATGGCACTAGTAGTTCAAGAGGAATGTTACGATCCTGCAGATTTCAGCGCCATGTTTCCCAAAGATGTTCAGCTGACAGTGGTCTGCCCTATAAACCCTGTAAGTGCCTTTCTCTTTAGAACCGAGATAACTACTTTTCTAAGACAATGTTTTAGTCACTACCCACTACCTAGCAATATAATAGTATGTCCTAAAGGGTCAATCGTAAACATTTTGGGTGTCCAATTTGTTAATGAGAGACCACAATATGTTCAGACAGAGACTCCATTTCTCTGATTCCAATAATTACTAATAAGACTCAATTACTATTTGAGAGTGTGTTACATATGATTGTCCAGTCCCTGCCTTCCAACCAACCTACTTGTTCTAGTATTACTTTTAGGTAAATATATGGTCGATCTGTTGATTTGTCAATATACAGGAATTGATTTATTGGTGGTTTTGAAATTTGATGAAAATACCCTACAGGTGTATATTTTAAGATTTGCTCATAGGCCTAAACAAAAAATATGTTTACATGCTTGAAAAAATAGGGTAGGAAGGGAATTTATTTTTATTTTATCATTATTTTTCTCTCCTCAACATGCTATATTAGATGCAAATGTAAAGCAAAATAGTAGCATCTTGAGTAGTGGGGTATCTAAATCTATTCAAATGCACTGTACTACTATTATATGCTGATATTTGATGTTTTATTCTTTCTTTTTTCAAATTCTTTTGTATGCCATGCATGGAATATGAAGCAATTACAAATTTTGACCTTGCTTTTTGTAAAAAAAAGTATATTTCGGGCAACAAAAATATAAGTGTGGTTGCAAAAAATTAGAGCCAGTAGGGTAAGAGGAAACAAACATATTTTTAAGGCCTCATTCTTGCCAATATCTGTGTTTGAATGAAAACAACACTCCCCCTCATAATGAACCAACCTCATACTATCAAATCCCTTATTCCATAGTGTGCGATGTAGGAATAATGCTTGGGCTAGACTATTGGCCAGGTTAGAAAACTTCCTCTATGATATTATTGTCTGATGCATATTTTTTGCAGGATGTACATTACAACGGTCTTGTCACAAAGAGCTTGAAGGAATGTCACCAACATAGGCAGGAATACAGTAAGTCTTCTCTTTTTGCTTTTTGTTCATATATTCATGCCAAAGACTAGGGCTGTCATTGTTAGGGATTGACTGGTACTCAATATTGATATTGATATTGAATAGGGAAAAGCATCATATAGAAAAAGTTAAGTATCGTATAGTATCGTTAAGATTTAAAATATGTAGAAAATTGACTAAATTGCTGGACCTCTCCGCACAAAGTTAATTCGCTTTTTATTGGCGGATTTCTTAAAGTTATTGTGCTTTATTTAACAAAATTAGGTCCCTGAGAGGCAGGCAGTATTGTTAGAAATATTGTTACGATATTGTTAAGGAAATATCAATATTGTATTATACCTTGGATATTTTAAAGGTGCCAATTCTTAATCATTGTTTGATATATTTTTTTATTTGATATGTACATGTATTTGATATATACATATATATCTATATCTATCTATCTATATCTATCTATATATATCTATATCTATATCTATATCTATCTATATATGTATATATGTATATATGTATATATGTATATATGTATATATATATATATATATATATATATATACATATATATATATATGTATATATATATATATATATATATATACATACATATATATATATATATATATTTATATATATATATATATATATATATATATATATATATATATATATATATATATATATATTTTGTTCCTGACCCTTTTGATACAAGGCAATGAAGTATTGATGTAGGTATTTTGCATTGTACCAAGTCTGGGTTCTATGACTTCTATCCCCTAGTGATGACTACAGCGTTTGGCTTGTTTTATTGCAGTGCAACTGGATGACAATGGGGATTATGAAGATGTAGGTTGTGACTGCCCTGATGTGGCACAGGTTAACATAGTTCATCCCGAGAACAGTAGCACCCTGGGAATGAGGCTCCTTCTGTTGAGGTAAGTGTTCATGTAGGCTGGGCTCCTTGTCCCTGAAAAGTTGACATTACCTTCAGAGTTGACTCATATTGTGTGTTGCCAATGGGAATTGTATTGTTTAAGGGACCACCATGGAAATAAGTGAATTATTCACTTTCTGGTGCTATCCCTGGGTATGAATTCCTAGGGTAATTTGTGCAATAGCATGGTGTTCTCCTGTTGACGCTTTGCAAAATGTATCAGCAGTTTTCTGTATATGTTGCATGTATTTTACCTATGTTGTATTGTATACCTTAATAAACATCAATCAGACCAACTAGTGTGGAGAAGCACCAGAAATGGCCCATAAGCAGAGACGGAGCCAGCCTCCAAAATTGACCTATGGACCTAAACCACAATAATATATAGATTGTCTGTTTTTCATTTTAGGGGGCTTTATGCTATATTATTTTTTCATAAATCAAACAGGTATTTTTGGAAAGCCCAAGTTATTATGAAATGACACAAATGGTAGGCTTGTGATTAGGTAAGCAAAGATGGCAATGGCTTGCAGACAATGGATGACCTTTCACTGAATCAATAATCATGTCTCCCCCTTTGATAAGGGTAGATATTGTATTTGGCACTGTTCCTTTTGCATCAGTGTTCAGCCTTATCTGCAAGATTACCTCAAAACTTTTCAATGAAATCCTTTCATATTTTTAGGCGTGTTATTTATAAAAGCCTGTTGACCTCGATTCAGGGTCTCAGCCAGGATTAAGAAAATGGGTGCCTAAATTTGGCAATTGTAAAATTCTTAAGGGGCACCACAATATACTCATATTTCAACCATAAACATGTACAAATTTATCAAACTAAAGCTTGGCATCCTTATAGAATGTCAAGGGAATTATATGGAGATGATAACATTCAATTATATGCTTGAGATTGACATTTTAAGAAATCCTTCACCTAAAAAAGTGAGTGTCCTGAGGGATGCTTTTGAGGGGTTTGGGTGTCCAAAAAGACACCCAGATGCCCTGCTGGCTAAGACCATGGGCCTCGTCAACAGGTCCATATTGATGAGGGCGCCATCTTTCACCTCGTGTTTCTCTCTTTGTTTAAGGTATACTGATCACCTGCGCGTGGTTCTTCCAAGTCTCCCCCTTAAACCTGCAGTCTGGGAGCAGCTGCAGCAGCTAGGCTGGCTCTGTGATCTGCCCACTGTAGAGACGGAGACAGGTACGTAGGAATTAGTGTGTAACACTTTAATATGGAGTGTCAAATATTTAGCACGGTTAAGCATCAGTATAACATGATTGCGCAACATTAAGATAGCACACTTAACCCCAGCCATTATCTTAGTTACAATACACTCAAGGTCATATATAGCTGAAACATAAATTTGGCGGACATTTGCTGTGCACTATTATAGCTAAATTAATATTCCCACTAACTAAACCAGTTATAGAGTAGCACCTTAAGAATTTTTTAGATGAACAAAATCAATATTTCCATAACATTTAAATTATAATGTTATCGCCTGCATCACAGGGAACTAATTTTTGTAAAATTAAGCACTGGTAGCTTCAGTAGTTTTGCTAAAAAGGACGAACTGCCTTTCTTTAGAGATGTCTACATAGCATTTAAGTCAATTTGATTTGGTTAATATAAACAGTATTACTATAGTAAATCTTAGTGTATATATAGTAAATCTGATTGTGGGTTCTCACTAAAACTCACACTCTGCACGCTCATGGTGATCTGTGCAGATTTTGACAAATCGCTGAAACTGTTGTTATATACAATCTTTCTAAGATTGCACTGCATCTTTACTACGTCGTCACTAAGTTGTAACTTCATCCTGCCTCATGTGTGTAGTTGACTCAGAAAAGTTGACTCTCACTTTATTCAGTCGAGCCAAATAATTCCATCGCCTTAGATCACTTGGCTAACAGGGCAGGACCCATGTTTTAACCCTTCCATTGCTGAGGCTACTTTCTCCCAAAGCACAATTCCACAAAGATGTTTAAAAAACATCTAAACCCTGTCGTCTTGGTATTCATTAGATAGCTCTTGCTGAGTACTCTCAGATGAGTACCCATGTGCCAGGGTTTCAGTCATTCTTAAGGTTTTTTGCCTCATTTTGTATTGGCAAAATTAGCCACCAGCAGCATAATGGTTAATTGTGTTTTCTCTTTGATTGATTAGATGTGGAGAATCTGAAGCTGGAGCTGTGTACTGTTCTTAACAGCATAGGAGTTACTCCCCTGCAGTACGTGGACCACATTGACTGCAGCAAGGTCTCACCCTGTATCAGGCTCATGTTCTCCTCCCCAGGTAATAACTACTTTATATTAGGGATAACAGGGGTGGTTTTTATGTCGCGATCAGGGTTATTTTCAGGACGGTATTTAGGGTGGTCTCTTGGGTGTGTTTTCTTTTGCATTGTAAAGGTTAAAATATCCAGTTATTTGTTTGAAATTTACATTTTTTTAAATTTTTCACAAAAAATTGGATGTCCTGATACACAATTTTCTAAGGTTGAGCATCCAAATAATTCCCAGACATCATTGCTTGCATTCTATAGACTACAGACTTGTATATATACACATATATATATATATATATATATATATATATACATGTATATATATATATATATATATATATATATATATATATATATATATATATATATATATATATATATATATGTATATATATATATACATGTATATATATATACATGTATATATATATATATATATATATATATATATATATATATATATATATATATATATATATATATATATATATATATATATATATATATATATATATATATATACTCGAATGTGGGAACTGCCTTAGTTTATGGCTAGTAGCTAAGCATTGTATCAAAGACAATGATTGACATGTTACTATTCTAGTAACAATACCACTCTTTCACTCTTGCATTCATCAATTGGTGCTTTGTGTTTTAGAAACAAGTAACACAAAGGCAGGAATCGTGCGCTTGTTGAGGGGTGTCCCGTGGCGTGGCTTAAATGGTGACAAGAAGGTAGGTAGGAGATGATGCACGCTCCTTAACCCATTAATACTTAAGAGATCATCTAGCAATTGTCGTCTGGATCGATGATAATTTTGACGATAAATTTTGAATTGAGAATGATTTTACAAAATATTTCAAGGAGAGTTGTTGGTAATATTCTAATCAACATTTCTCCTTCAAATTGTTTGCTACCTGTGCTAGAGCCTGAAATATTTTATCAAAATTGTCAGGCTGGTTTTGGCCGCTGTGGGCATTAATTAGTTAACCCATTCATGTCTGGGGATCACCTGGTCAAGTGTCCTCTGGACCAGCAATATAATTCATGGGATTAATTTACAAAATATTTGAATGAGAGTTGCAGGTATTGTTCTTGATGATCTTCTTTTCCTTGAAATATTATCTGAAGAAATGTACTGGTCAGAAGGATATAAGGAAAATATTCACTACATATACTGGCACTACTGGTGTTATTGGGTTTATCTATTCATCCCCACAATTTTTTTATGGTCTGGCTTTTGTGGAAATATGTCTCTCTGTAGGAGCATTTTTGGAAAATATGTTATACCCTTCAATGAAGAGTAAAATTTCATCACAATTGAACCTATAAATCTCATTCCAATATCTACCCCAATGTAGGACTGACTGTTTTGGGAATGTCTTCCTAACATAAAAATATTTGAAGCGGAAAACTTAATAAAGATCACTGAAGAGATGTCATGCCAGGGGCCTTTCTTAATACCACCATCTCAATAGAACTTGTGCTCTGCAAGCTCAAGGTAATCCTCGCAAACTTTGACAAGGCGCTGAACATTGCAGTTGAATCGTCATGAGGTCAGGGATGCGCGTTTCGGTGGTAGTGACATATCCATGACATCCATGACATCACAATAAGCCTTATGATTGTGGGGAAGTGACTTTTTCATGTAATGCAATTTAGGATATAGAGGGAGTTAGACAACCCAGCTTGACATCAGAATTTTGCTTTGCTGCCTAGAATTGTTACTTATGATTAATTTTGCTATAAAAATCAGTGAGGTAGAATACCAACCCTCTGTGAAAATGAACCTCACCCCTTCATACAGAATGAATTCCCTTCCCAGACTCCTGGATCTACCCCTGTTCTAAGTACTGGTCAGATCATCAGCTGCACAGAGATATGGTAGTAAGCCTCACTTTGCTAGAAATAATTGACAAATCGCCAATTTCACTTTGTCAATTAAATCAAATCGAAAGTTTGAGTACCAAATCAAAATAATCAATATTTTCTACCCCAATTCTGCATATATTTATTGATAAAAAAAATAGTTTTGCGAGGCATTTTCCTGTTTAACTAATGCAAAGTAGAACTCTGACTCTGACTGAAGTATTCTTTATAGTTTTTGTAAGACAAATTGGAAGGAATGGTGTAATTTACTCAGGCATATGGCCAAGAGAGACAGTGTATCGAATCAAATCGATAAATTGGTAAGATTATAGCAATTTGTTAAATAAAAAAAGGGATATCAATGACATACCTAGTGGTGCCTGATGCCCTTTTTTCATGAAACGTTCCATCAATTGATTTCTGCACCTTTTTCTTTCTTTCAAGACTATCCTGCAAACAGTGGGATTTTCTGGCCATAAGAAAATATTTCCAAATTTTCTCCAAGCACAGGATTTAAAGGTGAGTGACTAATTCAATATTTGTTTGTTCATCTGATCTTGTTTTGGGAGAAAGTGTTTTACCTATTTCTTCAAGTATGTTTATGCACTTGGTAAATGTAAATTCATTTGGATGAAGTTGTAATCTGGTTGTAGCTTTAACCATTCAAGTTTGAAATCATTGAAACTATCTTAGACCAAAGTCTTGACAAAACTGATCCAGCAAGTATGTTTATATGGATAAACTTTATGTACTCTTCTATGTAAGAAAATACATGTAATTTATGCACTTGAATATCCATATGTTTTGATGTATCTTTTTAGGTTATTCATCCCTCACATATGCAAATAGAAGAGAGCTTCCGTAGCTCAGGATTGGAGAAGAAGATCCAGAATGATTTGCGACAGAAAATTGAGTATTCCGATATGTACGTGTTACAATTAGGTGATATGAAATTGATTTTTGATTCTCTCAATTTGCCAACGGGAAAAAATGGAAGCTTGATAAAAAAAAAAAATGTGTAATTGATTCACAAAATATTGAAATGACAGTTGAGGGTTTGGTTTAAATGTACATTTTTCCTGTAAATATTTTCTAAAAATTGTTCTTTTAACAAAATGTTTTGCCAAAATAGGTCACTTTTGAATCTTACAAGCATGGAAGGGTGAATTTGCGAAATGGTACTGTTGACCCTTGAGAAGGGTTCAGGGAAACCCTTCTTTACTTTCAAATGTGTAGGGGAAGTTGAATATTCTGTAGTCCACTTTTCCTACTGGGAAATTAGGAAAAAATACATTGTCCTCGTATCTTGCCTCTGGAGTCTGAACCTCTTAGTCTAAGAAACAATTGAGGCATCATCATCAGCCATTGAATTTGAACTTATATTTTCTTTTCAGGAACAGTATGTTCCGCCAACGCCTTTTTGAAGTCCCTGGTGCACATCCATTCTGCAGTAATGTAAGTACAACATGGTGTAATACTGTTGCATTTGTCATACTCTTTCCTCCGTTAACCCTTATGTTGCTGTTGGCTAATTTGTCCAATACAAAATGATGCAAAAAACCTGAAAAATGACTGAAACCCTGGCACATGGGTGCTCATCTGAGAGTACTCAACGAGAGCTATCCAAAGAATACCAAGGCTTAGATGGTTTTCAAAAATCTTTGCATCCTTGTTCTTCAGACAAAAGTAGCCTCAGCATTGGAAGGGTTTAGGGGACTACCTCATTGGTGGAATGGTATAATGCTCATTATTTTACTAAATGCTTGCTGTGCCTGAGAGCTGTAGATGGTACTGATTTTCATGAGTGCTTCCATTTTATAGAAATCGAACAATCCTAATATAACAATAATTTTCGTTCATTTTCCATTGTGGAAAACTTTATTTCTGGTTTGAAAAATCAAACACTACAGTGACAACATGCCTGCATTGGTTAAACACTCATAGGGCAAGAAAAGTTGTTCAACATTTTCAGCGGTTCAAATTATTGAGTTTTTTCCTTGCACTCAAATTTTAAGTTGTGATTTGTGAAGGAAATGTTCAAAGCTTACCTGACATTGTAAATTCTGGGGTGTTAAGATAAAAGAGTGCTCTGTCATATCTTGTGGTTCTTGTTTTTTTTGATTAGGTGTTGACGGTTTCCCTGTATACTAGTATGCATGACAGTATTGTGGTTTTTGTTTTTGATCGGCTATTTATGGTTTCTCTGTACATGTTTATGTTTTACATGTATTGTTGGTGTTGTTTTTGATCAGGTGTTCACAGTTTCACTATATATGTAATACATGTATTACCAGTGTTGCTTTTGATCAAGCGTTCACTGTTTCACTGTATATGAATTACATGTATTGTGGCTGTTGTTTTTGATCAGGTGTTCACAGTTTCATTGTTTGTATTACATGTATTGTTGCTGTTGTTTTTGATCAGGTGTTCACAGTTTCATTGTTTGTATTACATGTATTGTGGCTATTGTTTTTGATCAGGTGTTCACAGTTTCATTGTTTGTATTACATGTATTGTTGCTGTTGTTTTTGATCAAGCGTTCACAGTTTCATTGTTTGTAGTACATGTATTGTTGCTGTTGTTTTTGATCAAGCGTTCACAGTTTCATTGTTCGTATTATGTATTGTGGCTGTTGTTTTTGATCAGGTGTTCACAGTTTCATTGTTTGTATTACGTGTATTGTGGCTGTTGTTTTTGATCAAGCGTTCATAGTTTCATTGTTTGTATTACATGTATTTTTGGTGTTGTGTTTTGCTCAGGTGTTCTGCCAGTGGGTGTGGGATGAGGATGAGCAGGGTAGACCATTGTTTGTATTACATGTATTTTTGTTGTTGTGTTTTGATCAGGTGTTCTGCCAGTGGGTGTGGGATGAGGATGAGCAGGGTAGAGCTGTCAAGTATGGCTGGATGATGGTGGGGAGTCATACCCTGGTATCTCTGGGAATAACTAGGAAGAGCAGTCACTACAGACTTGGGGTAGCCCTCCTGCCTTGGAAAGATCATGACACAAGTGAGTCAATGCGTCATTAACCCATTAATGCTCACAGCGGCCAAAACCAGCCTGACAATTTTGATGAAATCTTTCAGGCTAAAGCAGAATTGGCAAAGTTTTTGAAGGAGAAATGTTCATTGGAATATTATCCACAACTCTCCTTCAAATATTCTGTAAAATTATTCTTAATCCAAAAGTTATCGTCAAAAGTATCGTTGATCCAGACAACAATTTCTTGAGGAACTTTTAAGTGTTAATGGGTTAAGATTATACAGTGTTTTCTCATATATAATATTTTAACTTCTCTGAGTCTATTATCAATAAATCTTGTAATATTCTTGAGAGCTGATCATACAATATTTTCCTCATATATTGTATTCATATTCATAAAGTGCTCATAACTTGAAGCATGCAAGTATCAACAATAAAAGTGGTGGTTTCCTCACCATATTTTAACTTCTGAGTCTATTATCAATAAATATTGTAATATTCTTGAGAGCTGATTATACAATATTTTCCTCATATATTGTATTCATATTCATAAAGTGCTCATACCTTGAAGCAGGCAAGTACAGGTGAACTTGGATATGACGGACTCAATGGGACCAGGAAAATTGGTCCGTCATATGCAAAATCCGTCGTATACATATGACGAATACTTCACATGCATCGGACTGGGACCAAGCATATCGTCCGTCATATGCAAAAATCCGACGTTCAGTGGTCCGTCATATCCAAGTTCACCTGTATCAACAATACAAGTGGTGGTTTCCTGACCATATTTTAACTTCTCTGAGTCTACCTATCAATAAATCTTGTAATATTCTTGAGAGCTGATTATACAATATTCATAAAGTGCTCATAACTTGAAGCAGGCAAGTATCAACAATAAAAGTGGTGGTTTCCTCCCCATGTTTTAACTTCTCTGAGTCTACCTATCAATAAATCTTGTAATATTCTTGAGAGCTGGAGTAAGATAAGCATTAGTCTTGCTTAGCATTGATCTATGAATTAACACATGTTGCTTCTTTCTGTTCATTCCTGTGATTCTTTAACCCATTCATGCCTGTAGCTCATAAAACCTCCTGACTATTTTGTTGATAAATTGTCATCCCCTTGTTATCACACAGGCCTCAACGCTAAGGCCAAGAAAAAAATATTGTTTGTTTCCTGTAACGGTCTGAAAAAAAATAGGGTAGGTAGGTAGGTCGTTTGCATTATTTTTTTGGTCAAAAATGTTTGTTTTATGCATGTTTTACGTTGATTCGGAATTGAGAGGGCAGAAAAAACTTTATGGTAGGGATTTTTTTGAATAAGTTCCCCTTGAAAAAGTTGTTTAGATTATATGATAGTTTTGAAAATGATTCATTTCCAAAAATGATGATTATAGAAAAGTTATGTCAAAATCGGCAGATATTTTTGACTCCTGTTCTGATAAAATGTTACCATATTAACTTATGGCTGATATTTTATTTATTTATTTATTTTTTTCATTTCTTTCAGACACTTTGTACATGCCAGATATGCAAAAGATTGGCCTACCATTCCATACTGACTTGCTCAGGAAATACGCTCGAGAAGACCGCCCCTTCTCTCGTCCATCCCAGAGAGAAAAGACCTACTTTAGTGTGGGACAGATCGTTCGCTCACCACCTCACCGTCCCTTTTGTTTTGTCGATAACAGCTCAACTGAACACCCCCTCTGGTGAGTGAGTTAAGAACTAGTGATTGTCTTACATAGATTGCTTGATTCTGACTTTTTCAAACTTGAATCTTTTTAAACAGACTGTTGCATACTTATCTTAAGGTCTGTTAAGTACTGTAATAGGATGAAATAGTGTAAATAAATGTATAAAGCATTTTCATGAAATTTGAATGGACATGAGGTTTACATTCACTACATGATTTTATTTGTTTCATTGTAATTAAGGCAGGATGGGTATGATGTCTTATTGAACCACATCAGAGACAGGGTGTTATTACTGATTTTCTTGTATTTTAGGCAGGATTGGTATAATGTCTTATTGTACCACAGCATATATGGGGTGCTTCTTGATTAGTTTTTTCATTTGTTTTATTGTATTTTAGGCAGGATGGGTATGATTTCTTACACCTGCTCTGCTGTGATTTTTGGATGCTGATTGGTCAATAAATGTCTGACATGCAGCAATTCACACTGTTTTTAAATGATGAAAGTCTGAATTTGACATCACGCACCATAATCAATATAACTTGTAAGCCTGCAATGAGATGTATTTGATTTTTTACCATGAAAGAGCAGGTGATAAATTTGTGATAGATTCCTTAATCATCCGTATCACACCCGGCTCCGCCTCGTGAGATACGGTTGTCTCCGGGTGGATATCAGGTCGGACCACACTTTCCAACAGGGTGTAACTAATATTACCATACCACAGCAGGAGTGTTCTTACTGGTTTTATTGTATTTCAGGCAGGACGGGTATGATGTCTTGCCATACCACAGCAGAGATGGGGTGTTTTCATTGGGTTTTATTGTATTTCAGGCAGGACGGGTATGATGTCTTGCCATAGCACAGCAGAGATGGGGTATTTTCATTGGGTTTTATTGTATTTCAGGCAGGACGGGTATGATGTCTTGCTATACCACAGTAGAGACGGGGTATTTTCATTGGGTTTTATTGTATTTCAGGCAGGACGGGTATAATGTCTTGCCATACCACAGCAGAGATGGGGTGTTTTCATTGGGTTTTATTGTATTTTAGGCAGGACGGGTACGATGTCTTGCCATACCACAGCTGAGATGGGGTGTTTTCATTGGGTTTTATTGTATTTTAGGCAGGACGGGTATGATGTCTTGCTATACCACAGCAGAGACGGGGTGTTTTCATTGGGTTTTATTGTATTTCAGGCAGGATGGGTACGATGTCTTGCCGCACCACAGCAGAGACGGGGTGTTTTCATTGGGTTTTATTGTATTTCAGGCAGGACGGGTACGATGTCTTGCCGCAGCACAGCAGAGACGGGGTGTTTTCATTGGGTTTTATTGTATTTCAGGCAGGATGGGTACGATGTCTTGCCGCAGCACAGCAGAGACGGGGTGTTTTCATTGGGTTTTATTGTATTTCAGGCAGGACGGGTATGATGTCTTGCCGCAGCACAGCAGAGACGGGGTGTTTTCATTGGGTTTTATTGTATTTCAGGCAGGACGGGTACGATGTCTTGCCGCAGCACAGCAGAGACGGGGTGTTCCTGCATGCAGATGTGTGGAGACAGTGTGGGTTCAATGAGCCGTGGCAGAGAGGGGTGTTTTTGGAGTATACCGCTATCACTGAGCACGATGGCAGGAGGGAAAAGTGTAGGATCAACTGGATTCACAGAATCCTACCCAGGTAAAGACCAGTGCAGGGCTCAAAATTAACCTTTGAACGCACTTGCCAAATAGGGCAGGTAAACTTTAATTTCTACCTGCACGACACAATTTTGACCTGCCCTGCAAAAGGTGTGATAGCATGAACATGAAAGTGACTTTTTATAAATGTACTGTACTTGTACCATTTAACTGTTTTCCTGCTAAAGCTTTATCTGTACTGTTGAAAAAATATCACTTTACCCTTGTGTTATGGTATCTCTGATGTTGAATGATGAAATCTTGCCTGCCATGTAGGGCAAGCACACTCTGAATTTTACCTGCCCTTCAGCCATTTTGAAAATATTTACGTGCCCAAGGCAGTAGGGCAGCCCTTAATATCAAGCCCTTTAGTGTGGACATTTGATTAAATACATACAGTTGGACTGGTTCTCTAAATTTTTCAAATGATTAATCTTTTCACATCTGGAGAGAATACATGTCCCTAGTACCCCCTACTTGACTGGTATTGATGATTATCAATCAGGCAACTTGGGATCTTTTACCCTGTGATTGAGACTGTGTTGTCATCTTAATCCGGATCAAATATTTGCTAATATTTCTTTCAAAAATATGTGATTGAGAAATATGAAAACCAAGACAGAAACTCCTTTTCAATTATATTTTGCAGTTATACTTATTTTCAAAGGTTTCATGCATCCATTGTTTTTCTCATGCAGGCCTGAGGAAAAGCAGTTTTCAAAGCAAGCTGTGAGGTTGAAGATTCTGAAGAAGAAGATTGAGGATTTGGGTAGGTGGAAAATTCAAAGATTTTATTTTTCACTCATCTTTAGAAATATATCTTTCATGGCAAATTTACATTTATATTTGCAATTGCATCGCTCGTAATAGACACTTGTTGTCTATTATTTCCACGCAAAAGTGTCCATAGCTTGTTCATTATGAACACTTTCACTTTGACATCTTTTTGTGAAGAAGACCACTGAGATTCATCTTACTTGCCTGAGACAAACAGTTATACCCTGATTATATTGCATTGTGGTACATCGGTTTTTACTATAGACTGGCTTATTTTTCCATGAATTTTATTTTTTCCCTTTTTTTACCGAATGCTTTCGAACGGGAATAAACAACACAGAAAAAAACAATACAGTACATGTCCGGACTTAATAAACAAGGAGGAATCCTTGTCCTTACCCAGCCCTGCTGGAGAGTATTTGCGCATTCAAGCTCTCAAACCATATATCTATTACTATATAGATTTTTAAATTTAAAGAATTTTTGGTTTATTCATTGCCTGCCAGCTATGGCGATCGCATACTAATACATACTGTTGTTGTTGTGTTGTTTGCTCGCATGTGAGTAAACTTACAAATAATACGATGGTTAGTGTGACCTCCGTTCCAAAACATTAGAACATCTGGGAGGATTTTCCTGTAAAAATAAAGTGTTATTGCACATATAGAATATATCTAAGACCATTCGTTTACTAAGAGATGCCAGTCTTTTTCAAATTTATCTGTACTGTTTGTTATATTTGCCAAATATTTTGAGTGTATATATTCTTGTTTCAATAAATTCTTAAAATTGAAAAAGTTTGGTGTTTTGTCTTTCAATTTTGCAGAATAAATCGTTATTTTGGCATACAGTATAATAATTGAAATAAGACGGTTTTTGTGGATGTCACTTGTTATAATGCTGTTTTCGGTTAGCTTATAATCTCGCACACCCAGATGGTTAATCCATCTTTCTACATCCGACCAGAGTTTTTTGGATTTTTCGCAGTAGAGATTACTATATGGATATTTATCTGAAGGATGTTATTTTTGGGGCTATCATGGGGAGTGCAAAAATAGCGAAAATTAAATGCCTGTAAAAAATGCCAGTTATACAGTATGCTACAAATGTGAATGAACATCTAATCGTTCCCACCATCTCTTTACTATTAGGTTTGTTTCTGTTTCCAAAACATTACTGTTGTTTTATTGGATTTATTTTAAATAACAAATACTGTCATCTGATATCAATAACCTGTAAATATCAGTAGATATATTGCAAGGTTTGAATTGAAGAGATAAGGATATAGCTTTATGTTCTGTTCTTATCAAAGATTATATAAGGATTATAAGGATTATATAATTCATTATGATGGTGTGAAATTCAGGCTTTTATATGTTATTTCTTCTAGAAACAAAACTATATAATTCTTTACAAAGTTTGAATTACTGATAAGTATAGGTTTGATTTTTTATTCCTTCAGGAATCAAGACTGAGGAGGACTTTCAAGATTACTTTAATCGTCAGCCCGTTGTTGGGCCTCTCAGGACAGCCAAGTTCATGTGAGTTTTCCTTTTCCTTCCAGGTTATTTTAGATTCTATCCTATGGAATATGAGAACCTAAAGTGCCTTAACCCATTAATGCTCACAGCGGCCAAAACCAGCCTGATAATTTTGATGAAATCTTTCAGGCTAAAGCATAATTGGCAAAATATTAGAAAGAGAAATGTTGTTTAGGACATTAACAACAACTCTCAATGCAAAAGTTTTCTTCAAAAGTTTCTTCGATCAAGACAACAATATCTGGAACGAAATCACCGAACACGAAATCACAGTCCATATAATTACATGCCTCGAGTCAAATTCATATCTTAGTAATGGTGAAAAACAAGCAATACCAATCAGATGCATCATCTGACCTCTTGACTATCTGTATCAGGAAAAGGGCAAGCCCCCAAATCTTAAGTAGTGTAACAATTGTAATAATGAAAATGTTTTGCAGAAAAATATGACCATAGCTATGTAAATTCAATTGAGTATTCATATATTTTTAGGGAGTCTTCTGCCAAGAAGCTGAGCATGGAACCTGCCAAGATCATCCCCCGCGAGGCCTGGCTGGAGAGACACGTCAATAAGACTCTGGTGAAGGAGTGCAATCTCGAAGGTCCTTATAGGTATCACCTACTGGAGCTCCCCCTGGAGGCCAATAGAAAACAACTGATCGTTATGTGAGCAGGGAATCATATCATTCAACTATAAGAGCTCCCTCTAGTGGCAAAATAGAAAACAACTGATTGTTATATGAGATTTTGGACAATAAGATTTATCCAAGTCACCAATTTAAGTTACTCCTGAAGATAGATTTTAAAAATCTCTTTGTCAGTGAGGAAATGGTGAATTACAATTTTTCAAGTTTCCTACTTAAGCACCTCCTTAGGACAAATAAAGAGCCATTATTATGTTTTGAAGTTGCCGAAAGTAAGAAAATTCCTCATCAAAAAACTCATGTTTGTATGTGGTAAATTTAACTGTTCAAGTTACTAACTGAAGCACCTTCCGCAGACAAATAAAGACTCATCGTAATGTTACAAGGTGGCCAATTTTAAGAAAACTCTTTTTTCAAAAACTCTTGTTTGGATGTTGCCTCAATCACATACTAGAGCTCCACCTGGTGGCAAATAGAAAAACTAATTCTCGGCATGTGAGGAAGTGGCCAAATTCAAGTTACCTACTGAAGCATCCCCTGGAGACAAATAAAAAAACTACTCATTATCATGTGAGGAAGTGGCCAGTAAGGATTGTGCCAGCAGAAGGCTATTTAGAGTGGAACGTAACCCATTCATGCCTGAAGCAACCAAAACCACCTGGCTATTTCAGTGACATCTCTCTAACAAAAGCAATTTTCTCATAATATTTGAAGGAGAACGGTTAATAGGGCACTAACTAACAAGCCTTCTTCAATTTTTTTCCAATTAATTTTCCAGTTGATTTTCAGTCACTTGACACATTATGTTAAGATATACCACGCTCACATTTTGTCAAATTATGTATATATATTTTTTATCACAACCATTATTGCACAGAAGTAAACAATTGCTCTCCTTTTGTATCTTTGAAATTAATTTGAAAGACTTATGGATGTTGTTGTGTATTTTCCTACTAGCCCTCACTAAGTCTAGCAAGTTTTCAACTGAAATGCCTCGCAGGCCAGTTACATGTCAATCTTGATAGTTGTCAATATTATAATTCATCACATTGAAATGCTGGGATTTTTCTATCATCTAATGTCAGAATACAGTCAAACTTACTTCAGAACCCACCTGTCGAAAAAGGCCACCTGTCATAAAAGACTAATTACCTCAAATGAGAAATGTATTATATATACTTATAAGTATAGAGCCCTGACTTAACAATCTTGATGGTTGTGATTTTCATTGCAGGTTTGACTGTGTGCTTATTAAACATGTTTATCATTAGTATAGGTTAAAAGGTTTTTGCTTTGATTTTACTAAAGCATGGAAATATACACACCTTTGTGTAGATTGGTTTAACTACATGGCAGGGTGCAACATAGGTTCTAAAACATATTTTGCAGAGCGGGCAAGCTGCCCCTAAAGTTTACTTGCCCCGTCTGCACTTCCACTTGCCCTGCCACTATGTTAGACAAATGTGAGTTACACTCTGCACAAAACAAGGACATTCAGTTCTATTCACTTCAAAATCATTCATCTTGTACTGAGCACAAGATTTAGGTTGAAACAACAAAGATGTATGATATTTTTTCTGATGTGATGTACGTGTTGAGGAAACAATGCGATTGTGTATTGTATACATAACAAAGCCAAAGATTGTATCGTAGAGGATAAGAAGGAAAAAGTATGGTATTTTTGTTTTTGTTGGTTATTAAGAGATATACATTGGACCAGATATTTGTTGAGTAAGTTTATTTTACATTCATAAGCCTTGCTCAATATGGTGTTAAAATGTCACAATATTGAAATAAACAAAGTTTAAGTCATTCACATCTGAGGTTCATGCATAATCTGACATCGAAAGACAATTCTTGAAAACCAAGTGATATCTTTTTAAATACTTGACCCAAAGTTGTTCCTTGTAACTTTAACCCTTATGCTGCCGGTGGCTAATTTGGCAAGTACAAAATGATGCAAAAATCCTGAAAAATGTCTAAAACCCTGGCACATATAAGGGTACCCATCTGGGACTCCCAGACTGGGAGTACTTGTTGAGAGCTATCTAATGAATACCAACATGCAGGGTTTAGATGATTTTCAAAATTTTTTGCATCCTTGTGCTTTGAATGAAAGTAGCCTCAGCATTGGAAGGGTGAACAAACCCAACTCAAAAACTTCTCAAATATTACTCTATTTCAGATGTATTTTTCAGTTGCTAGGCCATGTGTGTACTCTATATATGCAAACGGGTGAAGCAAATTTGTTAGAATTATTTTAAGATTGTATTCATTTGTTCAATATAGACCTGTTTTCAATTATGACAAAATGGTCCAAGTAATTTAGTTATTATCGTTGATAACTTTTTTTAGGATACAGAAAAGATCTCATAAAGCTTCACGTTTGTTTTTTCTGTATGAGATATCCTAATAGTTTATGTTGGTAAAGAGAAGACAATTTGAATTCTTTTTCATTTCTTAGAAAATTTCCATTTGGTTGATGAGAGTTATCAATAAATTGCAGTTCAACAGAAAACAAAGTATTTGAATAGAGAATTGGTTATTTATGGCTTTGACCTGCTTTATCTATATAACCAAAAATACATGTGAAAAGTGTTATTGATCGTAAACTACCAATACACAATTGTTGCACCTTATTAATTTGAAAGAATGTTCCTAAATGATCTCTTATTTCTGTTACACAAAATAAAAAATTTCATGTATACATTCAAATCTGCCTTTGTTTTACTGTATTCCATGCCAAATATATATATATATATATATATATATATATATATATATATATATATATATATATATATATATATATATATATATATATATATATATATATATATATATATATATATATATATATATATATATATATATATATATATATATATATATATATATATATATATATATGTGTGTGTTCCCTCACAGTTTTTGTGCCACATTCCAAACTGAGACATATCTTCTATGATATGACTGCTGGCAGTTGCCGTTGACTGCCGCTGTCTCTCACAGGCTGTGAATCCTTTTGGGGGCAAGTGAGAAAGCTGCCAGTGACTTTGGGTTAGGCAGTTGTATTCGCTGTGGACTCCAGTTTACTCCAACACTCATAACTGGCTGGTCACAAATTAGCCTAAATATGGAAGAAAAGTGACAAAAATCGAAATTCCATATTCTCAGCTCTGCTAAAGGTTGGGGAATTGATACATGTGAGAAAGATGTCAATGACTTAAGACAAGTCAGTATTTTCCCTAGGTATTCTGTTTTCATTCATCCTTAGTTACTGGCCTGTCATAATCTTACCATAACTCGCATTTAAAATATAGGGAACTTAATGTATAACAAGTGATTATTAGTAGCCTAGTTATAACAGAGAGAAGCTGATGAGTGAAAAGTAGATCAAGGTAATAGACCTGTAAACGTCTCTTGCATCAGGTGTTGCAATGAAAAATTTACATATTTTAATAGTTTTTCTAAGGAGAAAAATGAACTGAACAAATCTCTAAGAAGCTAATCATACCTGGAAAGGAACAACCACCATATGATACCAGGAACCTTCATTAAATTTCATTTAATGAAGGTTCCTGATGATACCAACTTGTCCAATAGTGAGTATGGTTGAAAGAACAGATTTTTGTTTTGTCAATATTCCAATCAGTCAATTTTCTAGAATTTAGAAGATTGTAGGCACTAGGCATCAAGGTATTTCCTCACTTGTGACACTTGGCTTCTGTTTTCTGGTTCTCTCTCACAGGCTTGTAACTGAAGCCGGCATTATTCAATCTAAGATAATGAAGTAAGCATTTTATAGATGTTCAAACTTTTGATGACATTAATGAAAAGATCATTTATAAGTCCCATGCTCTAGAGGAGTGGTCTATTGTATCACGGTGGTCACACACACTATATACAGGTGAACTTGGTTATGACGGACTCAATGGGACCAGGAAAATTGGTCCGTCATATGCAAAATCCGTCGTATACATATGACGCATACTTGATATGCATTGGACTGGGACCAAGCATATCGTCCGTCATATGCAAAAATCTGTCGTACAGTGGTCCGTCATATACGATGGTGCAAGTGTGAACAGCAGAAAAAAAATATTTAAATTTATTTTCTCCACCGTTTTTTTACCAAAACAGCAGAAAAAATAAATTTAAATTTATTTTCTCCAACGTTTTTCCAAAAACAGCAGAAAAAATATATTTAAATATATTTTCTCCAACGTTTTTCCAAAAACAGCAGAAAAAATATATTTAAATATATTTTCTCCAACGTTTTTCCAAAAACAGCAGAAAAAATATATTTAAATATATTTTCTCCAACGTTTTTCCAAAAACAGCAGAAAAAATATATTTAAATATATTTTCTCTGCTGTTTCACATAGTTTGCCCTTCTCCCGCTAGATGTCCCCCTTCACCACTTCCAAGGGAGCACTCATTATTTGAATTTGATAGTATGTGGTGACCAAAATGGCATGTAAAAGTGGACAAAAAAGACATTTTGGAACATTCATAATTGATATTGAATATTGATAAATGAATGAGGAATTTCATAGTTCATTTATGAATTGCAAATATTCACTTTTCATTATGCAGTCGTGACCAGACTCGGCTCTACGACGGTCAGCGTATATAGGCCTGTCATGAGAGTGGCATGGGGAAAGATCGACTCTGTATTAAAGGAGCATAAGCACGGCCACTTTGCACCTTATCAGTTACTCAGGAAATCACAAGTTTACCTGAGGGGGGGGGGGGGGGGGGTCTAGTATTTAACAAATGATAAACATGATTCGAGAACGCCCCGACCAACTTCCAGTTTG
>OZ012694.1:29767379-29804680 GCA_963942565.1 Maea johnstoni | reverse complement strand
ATCTAAATGTTTTTTTTCTTATATCAATGAAATTTACTTGGTGGCCGACTTTTGGTGAAATGTGTCCTTGGATGGATCGGGGGGTGGGCGAGATTCCCCAATAATTATTTTGTACATTAATTATAGTGGCCGAGATTCCTAGGGCGGCCGAGATTTCCGAGAATTTACGGTATGCACCTAAACCACAATAATATATAGATTGTCTGTTTTTCATTTCAGGGGGCTTTATGCTATATTATCTTTTCATAAGGCCTAAAAAAATGTTGTTTGTTTCCTGTAACCCTACCCTAACAAGTTTTAATTCAAAAAAATCCCCACCCTTAAGTTTTTTTCACCCTCCCGACTCCCAATCAACGAAAAACATGCATAAAAAAATAATGCAAAATTATTTTTTTTCGGACCGTTACAGGAAACAAACAATTTCTTTTTTTAGGCCTAAATCAAACAGGTATTTTGGGAAAGCCCAAGTTATTATGAAATGCCACAAATGGTAGGCATGTGATTAGGTAAGCAAAGATGACAATGGCTTGCAGACAATGGATGACCTTTCACTGAATCAATAATCATGTCTCCCCCGTTGATAAGGGTAGATATTGTATTTGGCACTGTTCCCTTTGCATCAGTGTTCAACTTTATCTGCAAGATTACCTCAAAACTGTTCAATGAAATCCTCTCAAATTTTTAGGCGTGTTATTTATAAAAGCCTGTTGACCTCGATTCAGGGTCTTAGCCAGGATTTAGAAAGTGGGTGCCTAAATTTGGCAATTGTAAAGTTTTTCGGCATCCAAATTTTTAAGGGGCACCACAATATACTCATATTTCAACCATAAACATGTACAAATTTATCAAACTAAGGCTTGGCATCCTTATAGAATGTCAAGGGAATTATATGGAGATGATAAAATTCAATTTTATGCTTGAGATTGACATTTTAAGAAATCCTTCACCTAAAAAGGTGAGTGTCCTGAGGGATGCTTTTGAGGGGTTTGAGTGTCCAAAAAGACACCCAGACGCCCTGCTGGCTAAGACCATGGACCTCGTCAACAGGTCCATATTGATGAGGGCGCCATCTTTCACCCTGTGTTTCTCTCTTTGTTTAAGGTATACTGATCACCTGCGCGTGGTTCTTCCAAGTCTCCCCCTTAAACCTGCAGTCTGGGAGCAGCTGCAGCAGCTAGGCTGGCTCTGTGATCTGCCCACTGTAGAGACGGAGACAGGTACGTAGGAATTAGTGTGTAACACCTTAATATGGAATGTCAAATATTTAGCACGGTTAAGCATCAGTATAACATGATTGCGCAACATTAAGATAGCACACTTAACCCCAGCCATTATCTTAGTTACAATACACTCAAGGTCATATGTAGCTGAAACATAAATTTGGCGGACATTTGCTGTGCACGAAACTCCCCTTTTAATTCGTTTTTCTTTCATTTTCGGTATTATTTTGTATTGATTTTATGATTTGTTAGTTCATTTCATTATATTATCAAAGTTAAAGAGTTAAAAATGGCGTTAGAGAGTTAATTCTGCATATGTAACGCCTCTGAAGGTGATTTAAAGTGGCGCCTCCTATTGACAGACAGAGAAACTAACAGACAAAAGGACGAGCGAAACTCCCCTTTTGTTACGGTTTTCTTTCATTTTCGGTATTATTTTGTATTAATTTTATGATTTGTTTTATGATTTGAATCTATTTTTCATATCATGTTCTATTCTGATACTGTACTTACCTAATGCCCTAGCCTATATACTTACGTCTTGAACGTGATCCATCGATCGCCGCTGAAAAAGATGGAAGGTAGAGAAAGGTACCATGTTTTATTTATAGAAATTGACATAAATCGAACATACAATGAAACAATGAAAATCGAAAATAAAATAAAAGAGTACTTATCGTAAAATGATCGTATCCACGCTGCCCAGCCACGTTTGAATGGGTTCCGTTCATCGTATCCTCCGCCGCCATCTTTGTTTTCGCCAACCTGAAATACAAACGATGGCAAAGGTAAGAGTTCATTTAAAGAATAATAAACAATATAAACAATAATAATAAATATAGAATCAAAGACAAGAAATCGAAAATCAAATAGATATAATGAAAGTATACTTATCGTAATCAAATTTGGTCCAGGAAGGAAGGAAGGACAACAACCAGTGGCGACATCTACCTGAAACTAACAAAACAAAACATTACATTTTTGTCCGTTTTTAAACATTCCGGATTCTTCCAAACGGAAAAATCCGGAATGTTTTTACACACGGACTATTAAGGCAGTGTGATACAGTATAGCTAAATTAATATTCCCACTAACTAATCCAGTTATAGAGAAGCACCTTAAGAATTTTTTAGATGAACAAAATCAATATTTCCATAACATTTAATTTATAATGTTATCGCCTGCATCACAGGGAACTAATTTTTGTAAAATTAAGCACTGGTAGCTTCAGTAGTTTTGCTAAAAAGGACGAACTGCCTTTCTTTAGAGATGTCTACATAGCATTTAAGTCAATTTGATTTGGTTAATATAAACAGTATTACTATAGTAAATCTTAGTGTATATATAGTAAATCTGAGTGTGGGTTCTCACTAGAACCCACACTCTGCACGCTCATGGTGATCTGTGCAGATTTTGACAAATCGCTGAAACTTGTTATTTACAATCTTTCTAAGATTGCACTGCATCTTAACTACGTCGTCACTAAGTTGTAACTTCATCCTGCCTCGAGTGTGTAGTTGACTCAGAAAAGTTGACTCTCACTTTATTCAGTCGAGCCAAATAATTCCATCGCCTTAGATCACTTGGCTAACAGGGCAGGACCCATGTTTTAACCCTTCCAATGCTGAGGCTACTTTCTCCCAAAGCACAATTCCACAAAGATGTTTAAAAACCATCTAAACCCTGTCGTCTTTGTATTCATTAGATAGCTCTGGCTGAGTACTCTCAGATGAGTACCCATGATCCAGGGTTTCAGTCATTCTTAAGGTTTTTTTGCATCATTTTGTATTGGCAAAATTAGCCACCAGCAGCATAAGGGTTAATTGTGTTTTCTCTTTGATTGATTAGATGTGGAGAATCTGAAGCTGGAGCTGTGTACTGTTCTGAACAGCATAGGAGTTACTCCCCTGCAGTACGTGGACCACATTGACTGCAGCAAGGTCTCACCCTGTATCAGACTCATGTTCTCCTCCCCAGGTAATAACTACCTTTTACTAGGGATTACAGGGGTGGTTATTATGTCGCGATCAGGGTTATTTTCAGGACGGTATTTAGGGTGGTCTCTTGGGTGTGTTTTCTTTTGCATTGTAAAGGTTAAAATATCCAGTTATTTGTTTGAAATTTACATTTTTTTAAATTCTTCACAAAAAAATTGGATGTCCTGATACACAATTTTCTAAGGTTGAGCATCCAAATAATTCCCAGACATCATTGCTTGCATTCTATAGACTACAGACTTGTATATATATATATATATATATATATATATATATATATATATATATATATATATATATATATATATATATATATATCTATAATATATATATATATATATATATATATATATATATATATATATATATATATATATATATATATATATATATATATATATATGTATATATGTATATATATATATATATATATGTATATATTTATATATATATATATATATATATATATATATATATATATATATATATATATATATATATATGTATATATATATATATATATATATATATATATATATATATATATATATATATATATATATATATATATATATACTCGAATTTGGGAACTGCCTTAGTTTATGGCTAGTAGCTAAGCATTGTATCAAAGACAATGATTAACATGTTACTATTCTAGTAACGATACCACTTTTTCACTCTTGCATTCATCAATTGGTCCTTTGTGTTTTAGAAACAAGTAACACAAAGGCAGGAATCGTGCGCTTGTTGAGGAGTGTCCCGTGGCGTGGCTTAAATGGTGATAAGAAGGTAGGTAGGAGATGATGCACGCTCCTTAACCCAATAATACTTAAGAGATCATCTAGCAATTGTCGTCTGGATCGATGATAATTTTGACGATAAATTTTGAATTGAGAAGGATTTTACAAAATATTTCAAGGAGAGTTGTTGGTAATATTCTAATCAACATTTCTCCTTCAAATTGTTTGCTACCTGTGCTATAGCCTGAAATATTTTATCAAAATTGTCAGGCTGGTTTTGGCCGCTGTGGGCATTAATTAGTTAACCCATTCATGTCTGGGGATCACCTGGACAAGTGTCCTCTGGACCAGCAATATAATTCATGGGATTAATTTACAAAATATTTGAATGAGAGTTGCAGGTATTGTTCTTGATGATCTTGCACAACCCCGCTTGACATCAGAATTTTGCTTTGCTGCCTAGAATTGTTACTTATGATTAATTTTGCTATAAAAATCAGTGAGGTAGAATACCAACCCTCTGTGAAAATGAACCTCACCCCTTCATACAGAATGAATCCCCTTCCCAGACACCTGGATCTACCCCTGACCTTAGTACTGGTCAGATCAGCTGCATAGAGATATGGTAGTAAGCCTCACTTTGCTAGAAATTGGGATACCAGTGGTGCCTAGGAATGTCATTGGTAATCGACAAATCGCCAATTTCACTTTGTCAATTAAATCAAATCGAAAGTTTGGGTACCAAATCAAAGTAATCAATATTTTCTACCCCAATTCTGCATATGTTTATTGATAAAAAAAAATTGAGGCATTTTTCTGTTTAACTAATGCAAAGTAGAACAAATTGGAAGGAATGGTGTAATTTACTCAGGCATATGGCCGCCGAGAGACACAGTGTATCGAATCGATAAATTGGTAAGATTATAGCAATTAGTTGAATGAAAAAAAGGGATATCAATGACATACCTAATGGTGCCTGATGCCCTTTTTTCATGAAATGTTCCATCTAGTGATTTTAATTTGCACCGTTTTCTTTCTTTCAAGACCATCCTGCAAACAGTGGGATTTTCTGGCCATAAGAAAATATTTCCAAATTTTCTCCAAGCACAGGATTTAAAGGTGAGTGACTAATTCAATATTTGTTTGTTCATCTGATCTTGTTTTCGGAGAAAGGATTTTAGCTATTTCGTCAAGTATTTTTATGCACTTGGTTTGTAAATTCATTTGGATGAACTTGTAATCAGGTTGTAACTTTAACCATTCAAGTTTGAAATCATTGAAACTATCTTATACCAAAGTCTTGACAAAATTGATCCAGCAAGTATGTTTATATGGATAAACTTTATATACTCTTCTATGTAAGAAAAAACACGTAATATCTTGATAACTTGAATAACTTGAATATCCATATGCAGGGCTCGACATTGGTGCTTGCCCCATTGCCCCGGGCAAGTAGAATTTGTAAATTATAGCTGTGGGGCAAGCGAAAACTGCATCTTGCTTGCCCCACTGGGAAAGTACGTTTTGTTTATTTCAGGTTTACTTTAGAGAATGTGTGCAAGTTTCGTGGTCTGCCATCCAAGCTTGTCCTAGAAAATATGCTTTCACATGCCAGAACCATGTTCTACTTGGTTTTAAATGAAATATTATAAAATTATTATACACAATTTTTTAAGGGCAAGTGAAAGTTGGAGTAGGGCAAGTGAAAATTGAATCTCACTTGCCCTACGGGGCAAGTCGCTGCAAAAGTTAAGGTCGTGCCCTGATATGTTTTGATGTATCTTTTTAGGTTATTCATCCCTCACATATGCAAATAGAAGAGAGCTTCCGTAGCTCAGGATTGGAGAAGAGGATTCAGAATGATTTACGACAGAAAATTGAGTATTCTGATATGTAAGTGTTACAATTAGGTGATACGAAATTGATTTTTGATTCTCTCAATTTTCCAACGGGAAAAAATGTGTAATTGACGAAAGAAATGTGTAATTGATTCACAAAATATTGAAATGACAGTTGAGGGTTTGGTTTAAATGTACATTTTTCTTGTAAATATTTTCTGAAAATTGTTCTTTTAACAAAATGTTTCACCAAAATAGGTCACTTTTGAATCTTACAAGCATGGAAGGGTGAATGCAAAATGGTACTGTTGAACCCTGAGAAGGGTTCAGGGTAACCCTTCTTTACTTTCAAAATGTGTAAGGGAAGTTGAATATTCTGTAGTCCACTTTTCCTACTGGGAAGTTAGGAAAAAATACATTGTCCTCGTATCTTGCCTCTGGAGTCTGGACCTCTTAGTCTAAGAAACAATTGAGGCATCATCATACACTGAATTTGAACTTATATTTTCTTTTCAGGAACAGTATGTTCCGCCAGCGCCTTTTTGAAGTCCCTGGTGCACATCCATTCTGCAGTAATGTAAGTACAACATGGTGTAATACTGTTGCATTTGTCATAGGGATGTCATCGATAGTCGACAAATCGATAAATCGACATTTTCACTTTGTCAATTAAATCGAATCGAATGGTTGGTTATCTAATCGATATTCTGTACCCCAATAATGGCGTACGATTATGAGTGAAAAATACACTTTTCCCAGACATTTTTCTGTTAAACTAATGCAAACTGAAACTAAAAATTAAAGTATTTTCTATGGCTTTTGTGAGAGAAATTTAAAGGAATGGTGTGCTTTACTCAGACATATGGCCAAGACACAGGGTATCCTACCAAAATAAAGAGATATCAATGACATCCCTATAAATAATTGTGCCCCACAAGCATGTTACGGGGTATCAAATCGAATCGAATCGGAAAATATATCAATTAATCGAATCGATAAAATTTCATATCAATGACATCACTAATTTGTCATACTCTTTCCTTTGTTAACCCTTACGTTGCTGTTGGCTAATTTGTCTAATGGTATAAAAAACCTGAAAAATGACTGACACCCTGGCACATAGATGCTCATCTGAGAGTACTCAATGAGAGCTATCCAAATCCAATGTATACCAACATGACAGGGCTTAGATGGTTGCATTGGAAGGGTTTAGGGGACTACCTCATTGGTGGAATGGTATAATGCTCATTATTTTACCAAATGCTTGCTGTGCCTGAGAGCTGTAGATGGTCCTGGTTTTCATGAGTGCTTCCTATTTTATAGTAATCGAACAATCCTGTAATATAACAATCATTTTCGTTCATTTTCCATTGTGGAAAACTTTATTTCTGGTTTGAAAAATCAAACACTACAGTGACAAAATGCCTGCATTGGTTGAACACTCAAGAAAAGTTGTTCAACATTTTCAGAGGTTCAAATTATTGAGTTTCTTCTGTTCTGTTGTTTTTGATCAGGTGTTCACAGTTTCATTGTTTGTATTACATGTATTTTTGGTGTTGTGTTTTGATCAGGTGTTCACCATTTCATTGTTTGTATTACATGTATTTTTGGTGTTGTGTTTTGCTCAGGTGTTCTGCCAGTGGGTGTGGGATGAGGATGAGCAGGGTAGAGCTGTCAAGTATGGCTGGATGATGGTGGGGAGCCATACCCTGGTATCTCTGGGAATAACTAGGAAGAGCAGTCACTACAGACTTGGGGTAGCCCTCCTGCCTTGGAAAGATCATGACACAAGTGAGTCAATGCGTCATTAACCCATTAATGCTCACAGCGGCCAAAACCAGCCTGACAATTTTGATGAAATCTTTCAGGCTAAAGCAGAATTGGCAAAGTTTTTGAAGGAGAAATGTTCATTGGAATATTATCCACAACTCTCCTTCAAATATTCTGTAAAATTATTCTTAATCCAAAAGTTATCGTCAAAAGTATCGTTGATCCAGACAACAATTTCTGGAGGAACTTTTAAGTGTTAATGGGTTAAGATTATACAGTGTTTTCTCATATATTGTATTCATATTCATAAAGTGCTCATACCTCAAAGCTGGGAAGTATCGACAATAAAAGAGGTGGTTTCTTCACCATATTTTAACTTCTCTGAGTCTATTATCAATAAATCTTGTAATATTCTTGAGAGCTGATTATACAATATTTTCCTCATATATTGTATTCATATTCATAAAATGCTCATACTTTGAAGCAAGCAAGTATCAACAATAAAAGAGGTGGTTTCCTCACCATATTTTAACTTCTCTGAGTCTATTATCAATAAATCTTGTAATATTCTTGAGAGCTGATTATACAATATTTTCCTCATATATTGTATTCATATTCATAAAGTGCTCATACTTTGAAGCAAGCAAGTATCAACAATAAAAGAGGTGGTTTCCTCACCATATTTTAACTTCTCTTAGTCTATTATCAATAAATCTTGTAATATTCTTAAGAGCTGATTATACAATATTTTCCTCATATATTGTATTCATATTCATAAAGTGCTCAAACCTCGAAGCTGGGAAGTATCAACAATAAAAGAGGTGGTTTCTTCACCATATTTTAACTTCTCTGAGTCTATTATCAATAAATCTTGTAATATTCTTGAGAGCTGATTATACAATATTTTCCTCATATATTGTATTCATATTCATAAAGTGCTCAAACCTCGAAGCTGGGAAGTATCAACAATAAAAGAGGTGGTTTCTTCACCATATTTTAACTTCTCTGAGTCTATTATCAATAAATCTTGTAATATTCTTGAGAGCTGATTATACCATATTTTCCTCATATATTGTATTCATATTCATAAAGTGCTCAAACCTCGAAGCTGGGAAGTATCAACAATAAAAGAGGTGGTTTCTTCACCATATTTTAACTTCTCTGAGTCTATTATCAATAAATCTTGTAATATTCTTGAGAGCTGATTATACAATATTTTCCTCATATATTGTATTCATATTCATAAAGTGCTCAAACCTCGAAGCTGGGAAGTATCAACAATAAAAGTGGTGGTTTCCTCACCATATTTTAACTTCTCTGAGTCTACCTATTAGGGCTGTACACCGGTACCCGGTACCAGCACCGTACCGAATACCGCTTCGCAAAATACCGGTGCATACCCGTTTCAGTTTTTTACGGTATGCTTATCAGTATTTTACAAGTCACAACAACCAAAGCACACACTTACTCACTTAGCCTAGTTCTTGACATACAGAGATAACATTTCAATCTCTGTTAAGTATGTTGATAAAAGTTGTACTTACTTGGCTGCCAAACTTGTGAAGTTGTTAACTGCACAGTTACGCTATAGCGAGTACCATATCGCTGCCATAGTATTTACTGTGATAGCAGTATACCGTTAAAATACCGTATCGTTTCGTTGGTACTGGTTATGGTACCGTACCGCTTCACCCTTAGCGGTATGCAGCCCTACTACCTATCAATAAATCTTGTAATATTCTTGAGAGGTGAAGTAAGATAAGCATTAGTCTTGCTTAGCATTGATCTATGAATTAACACATATTGCTTCTTTCTGTTCATTCCTGTGATTCTTTAACCCATTCATGCCTGTAGCTCATAAAACCTCCTAACTATTTTGTTGATAAATTGGCATCCCCTTGTTATCACACAGGCCTCAACGCTAAGGCCAAGAAAAAAATATTGTTTGTTTCCTGTAACGGTCTGAAAAAAAATAGGGTAGGTTGGTAGGTCGCTTGCATTATTTTTTTGGTCAAAAATGTGTGTTTTATGCATGTTTTACGTTGATTCGGAGTTGAGAGGGCAGAAAAAAGTTCCCCTTGAAAAAGTTGTTTAGATTATATGATAGTTTTGAAAATGATTCATTTCCAAAAATGATGATTATAGAAAAGTTGTGTCAAAATCGTCAGATATTTTTGACTGCTGTTCTGATAAAATGTTACCATATTAACTTATGGCTGATATTTTGTTTATTTTTGTTATTATTTTTCATTTCTTTCAGACACTTTGTACATGCCAGATATGCAAAAGATTGGCCTACCATTCCATACTGACTTGCTCAGGAAATACGCTCGAGAAGACCGCCCCTTCTCTCGTCCATCCCAGAGAGAAAAGACCTACTTTAGTGTGGGACAGATCGTTCGCTCACCACCTCACCGTCCCTTTTGTTTTGTCGATAACAGCTCAACTGAACACCCCCTCTGGTGAGTGAGTTAAGAACTAGTGATTATCTTACGTAGATTGCTTGATTCTGACTTTTTCAAACTTGAATCTTTTTAAACAGACTGTTGCATACTTATCTTAAGGTCTGTTAAGTACTGTAATAGGATGAAATAAGTGTAAATATATGTATAAAGTATTTTCATGAAATTTGAATGGACATGAGGTTTACATTCACTACATGATTTTATTTGTTTCATTGTAATTAAGGCAGGATGGGTATGATGTCTTATTGAACCACATCAGAGACAGGGTGTTATCACTGATTTTCTTGTATTTTAGGCAGGATTGGTATAATGTCTTATTGTACCACAGCATATATGGGGTGCTTCTTGATTAGTTTTTTCATTTGTTTTATTGTATTTTAGGCAGGATGGGTATGATTTCTTATCACCTGCTGTGATTTTTGGATGCTGATTGGTCAATAAATGTCCGACATGCAGCAATTCACACTGTTTTCAAATGATGAAAGTCTGAATTTGACATCACGCGCCATAATCAATATAACTTGTAAGCCAGCAATGAGATGTATTTGATTTTTTACCATGAAAGAGCAGGTGATAAATTTGTAATAGATTCCTTAATCATCCATATCACACCCGGCTCCGCCTCGTGAGATACGGTTGTCTCCGGGTGGATATCAGGTCAGACCACACTTTCCAACAGTGTGTAACTAATATTACCATACCACAGCAGGAGTGTTCTTACTGGTTTTATTGTATTTCAAGCAGGACGGGTATGATGTCTTGCCAAACCACAGCAGAGATAGGGTGTTTTCATTGGGTTTTATTGTATTTCAGGCAGGACGGGTATGATGTCTTGCCATACCACAGCAGAGACGGGGTGTTTTCATTGGGTTTTATTGTATTTCAGGCAGGACGGGTATGATGTCTTGCCATACCACAGCAGAGACGGGGTGTTTTCATTGGGTTTTATTGTATTTCAGGCAGGACGGGTATGATGTCTTGCCATACCACAGCAGAGACGGGGTGTTTTCATTGGGTTTTATTGTATTTCAGGCAGGACGGGTATGATGTCTTTCCGCACCACAGCAGAGACGGGGTATTTTCATTGGGTTTTATTGTATTTCAGGCAGGACGGGTATGATGTCTTGCCATACCACAGCAGAGATGGGGTGTTTTCATTGGGTTTTATTGTATTTCAGGCAGGACGGGTATGATGTCTTTCCGCACCACAGCAGAGACGGGGTATTTTCATTTGGTTTTATTGTATTTCAGGCAGGACGGGTACGATGTCTTGCCGCACCACAGCAGAGATGGGGTGTTCCTGCACGCAGATGTGTGGAGACAGTGTGGGTTCAATGAGCCGTGGCAGAGAGGGGTGTTTTTGGAGTATACCGCCATCACTGAGCACGATGGCAGGAGGGAAAAGTGTAGGATCAACTGGATTCACAGAATCTTACCCAGGTAAAGACCAGTGCAGGGATCAAAATTAACCTTTGAAGGCACTTGCCAAATAGGGCAAGTAAACTTTAATTTCTACCTGCATGACACAATTTTGACCTGCCCTGCAAAAGGTGTGATAGCATGAACATCAAAGTGACTTTTTATAAATATACTGTACTTGTACCATTTAACTGTTTTCCTGCTATAGCTTTATCTGTACCGTTGAAAAAATATCACTTTACCCTTGTGTTATAGTATCTCTGATGTTGAATGATGAAATCTTGCCTGCCATGTAGGGCAAGCACACTCTGAATTTTACCTGCCCTTCAGCCATTTTGAAAATATTTACGTGCCCAAGGCAGTAGGGCAGCCCTTAACCCTTCCAATGCTGAGGCTACTTTCGTCCTAAGCATAAGAATGCAAAGATTTTTGGAAACCATCTAAACCCTGTCATGTTGGTATTCATTGGAAAGCTCTCGCAGAGTACTCTCAGAAGAGTACCCATTTGCCAGGGTTTCGGTTATTTTTCAGTTTTTTTGCATCATTTTGTATTGGCCAAATTAGCCACCAGCATCATAAGGGTTAATATCAAGCCCTTTAGTGTGGACATTTGATTAAATACATACAGTTGGACTGGTTCTCTAAATTTTTCAAATGATTAATCTTTTCACATCTGGAGAGAATACATGTCCCTACTTGACTGGTATTGATGATTATCAATCAGGCAACTTGGGATCTCTTATCCTGTGATCGAGACAGTGTTGTCATCTTAATCCGGATCAAATATTTGCTAATATTTCTTTCGAAAATATGCGATTGAGAAATATGAAAACCAAGACAGAAACTCCTTTTCAATTATATTTTGCAGTTATACTTATTTCCTTGTTTATTTTCAAAGGTTTCATGCATCCATTGTTTTTCTCATGCAGGCCTGAGGAAAAGCAGTTTTCAAAGCAAGCTGTGAGGATGAAGATTCTAAAGAAGAAGATTGAGGATTTGGGTAGGTGGAAAATTCAAAGATTTTATTTTTCACTCAACTTTAGAAATATATCTTTCATGGCAAATTTACATTTATATTTGCAATTGCATCCCTCGTAATAGACACTTGTCTAAATTTTGCCACGCAAAAGTGTCCATAACTTGTTTATTATGGACACTTTCACTTTGACATCTTTGTGTGAAGAAGACCACTGAGATGCATCTTACTGGCCTGAGACAATCATTTATACCCTGATTATATTGCATTGTGGTACATCGGTTTTTACTATAGACTGGCTTATTTTTCAATGAATTTTATTTTTTCCCTATTTTTACCGAATGCTTTCGAACGGGAATAAACAACACAGAAAAAAACAATACAGTAGTGGTGGGAGTCAGTTGAATTTTCCCAACCGATCATCAGTCAGCTAGGCCAACCGACTATCACCGATTAATCGGTTCATCGCACCTTCATGAGAATGTGTGCTTGTCAAAGCTTAAGTTTAGCATGTTAACACTTATTATAATATTGTACTATTTCAAATTATCTATTCTATCTTGGCATCAAACTTTCTCAAGTGTTTTTGATTTATGCTATGAAGGATTATACATGTAAACAGTGCAGGTTAGATATACTTGTATGTTTTCTTTCTTATTTTTATTCAGTAACTTAGAGACAAATTATCAGTATTCTAATAAATCAAAATACTTTTTACAATATGTATGAAGGCATTAAAAGATGTCTTTAGAAAAATAATGAAAGACATCATAGAACACATTTCATCCAACTCATATTTCTACATTTAGAAGGAATCTGAAATATCTAGTTTGCTCAGTACCCCAGTTTTTATCAGAGTCAGTAGGTATACTTCTTGGTATGCTATTACTTACTAATTGCATGACCCATACTAGATCTATTACAGTGCTGGCTCTTAGAAGGTATAAACAGGCCAGTAGGTCAGTACGTGAGACAAGCAACTTTCTCTGTGGGATATCTGGCAAGGAACCCTTTGACCTTAGAGGATGTGGGCTGGCTTAATGGGCTATTATACCGACTAACAATTAGGTGTAAAGTCTCCAGCCGATTAATTGGTTACTGTTAACTTGCTGACGACTTTCGACTACAGTCGATCATCGTCCCATCACTACAATACAGTACATGTCCGGACTTAATAAACAAGGAGAAATCCTTGTCCTTACCCAGCCCTGCTGGAGAGTATTTGTGCTACTTTAAATTTGCGCATTCAAGCACTCAAACCATATATCTATTACTATATAGATATTTATCTGAAGGATGTTATTTTTGGGGCTATCATGGGGAGTGCAAAAATGCCTGTAAAAAATGCCAGTTATACAGTATGCTACAAATGTGAATGAACATCTAATCGTTCCCACCATCTCTTTACTATTAGGTTTGTTTCTGTTTCCAAAACATTCCTGTTGTTTCATTGGATTTATTTTAAATAACAAATACTGTCATCTGATATCAATAACCTGTAGATATCAGTAGATATATTGCAAGGTTTGAATTGAAGAGATAAGGATATAGCTTTATGTTCTGTTCTTATCAAAGACTCAGGATTATATAATTCATTATGATGGTGTGAAATTTAGGCTTTTATATGTTATTTCTTCTAGAAACAAAACTATATAATTCTTTACAAAGTTTGAATTACTGATAAGTATAGGTTTGATTTTTTATTCCTTCAGGAATCAAGACTGAGGAGGACTTTCAAGATTACTTTAATCGTCAGCCCGTTGTTGGGCCTCTCAGGACAGCCAAGTTCATGTGAGTATTCCTTTTCCTTCCAGGTTGTTTTAGATTCTATCCTATGGAATATGAGAACCTAAAGTGCCTTAACCCATTAATGTTCACAGCGGCCAAAACCAGCCTGATAATTTTGATGAAATCTTTCAGGCTAAAGCATAATTGGCAAAATATTAGAAAGAGAAATGTTGTTTAGGACATTAACAACAACTCTCAATGCAAAAGTTTTCTTCAAAAGTATCTTCGATCAAGACAACAACATCTGGAACAATATCACCGAACACGAAATCACAGTCCATATAATTACATGCCTCGAGTCAAATTCATACCTCAGCAATGGTGAGAAACAAGCAGTACCAATCAGACGCATCATCTGACCTCTTGACTATCTGTATCAGGAAAGGGGCAAGCCCCCAAATCTTAAGTAGTGTAACACTTCTAATAATGTCAAAAGTTTTGCAGAAAAATATGACCATAGCTATGTAAATTCAATTGAGTATTCATATATTTTTAGGGAGTCTTCCGCCAAGAAGCTGAGCATGGAACCTGCCAAGATCATCCCCCGCGAGGCCTGGCTGGAAAGACACGTCAATAAGACTCTGGTGAAGGAGTGCAATCTCGAAGGTCCTTATAGGTATCACCTACTAGAGCTCCCCCTGGAGGCCAACAAAAAACAGCTGATCGTTATGTGAGCAGGGAATCATATCATTCAACTATAACAGCTCCCTCTAGTGGCAAAATAGAAAACAACTGATTGTTATGTGAGAATTTGGACAATACGATTTATCCAAGTCACCAATTTAAGTTACTCCTGAAGATAGATTTTTTAAATCTCTTCGTTCAGTGAGGAAATGGCTAATTAAATTTTTTCAAGTTTCCTACTTAAGCACCTTCTTAGGACAAATAAAGAGCCATCATTATGTTACAAAGTGGCCGAAAGTAAGAAAATTCCTCATCAAAAAACTCATGTTTGTATTTGGTAAATTTAACTGTTCAAGTCACAAACCGAAACACCTTCCGCAGACAAATAAAGACTCATCATAATGTTACAAAGTTGCCAATTGTAAGAAAACTCTTTGTCAAAAACTCTTGTTTGGATGTTGCCTATATGAACTGTCTCGGTCACATATTAGAGCTCCACCTAGTGGCAAATAGAAAAACTAATTCTCGGCATGTGAGGAAGTGGCCATAAAGAGCTGTCCAAGTTACCTACTGAAGCATCCCCTGGAGACAAATACGTACTACTCATCGTCATGTGAGGAAGTGGCCAGTAAGGATTGTGCCAGCAGAAGGCTATTATTCAGAGTGGAACGTAACCCATTCATGCCTGTAGCAACCAAAACCACCTGGCTATTTCAGTGACATCTCTCTAACAAAAGCAATTTTCTCATAATATTTGAAGGAGAATGGTTAATAGGGCACTAACTAACAAGCCTTCTTCAATTTTTTTCCAATTAATTTTCCAGTTGATTTTCAGTCACTTGACACATTATGTTAAGATATACCACGCTCACATTTTGTCAAATTATGTATATATATTTTTTATCAGAACCATTATTGCACAGAAGTAAACAATTGCTCTCCTTTTGCATCTTTGAAATTAATTTGAAAGACTTATGGATGTTGTTGTGTATTTTCCTACTAGCCCTCACTAAGTCTAGCAAGTTTTCAACTGAAATGCCTCGCAGGCCAGTTACATGTCAATCTTGATAGTTGTCAATATTATAATTCATCACATTGAAATGCTGGGATTTTTCTATCATCTAATGTCAGAATACAGTCAAACTTACTTTAGAACCCACCTGTTGAAAAAGGCCACCTGTCATAAAAGACTAATTACCTCAAATGAGAAATGTATTATATATACTTATAAGTATAGAGCCCTGACTTAACAATCTTGATGGTTGTGATTTTCATTGCAGGTTTGACTGTGTGCTTATTAAACATGTTTACTATTAGTATTAGGTTTTTGCTTTGATTTTACTTAAGCATGGAAATATACACACCTTTGTGTAGATTGGTTTAACTACATGGCAGGGTGCAACATAGGTTCTAAAACATCTTTTTCAGAGCGGGGCAAGCTGCCCCTAAAGTTTACTTGCCCCGTCTGTACTTCCACTTGCCCTGCCACTCTGTTAGACAAAGGTGAGTTACACTCTGCCCAAAACAAGGACATTCAGATCTATTCACTTCAAAATCATTCATCTTGTACTGAGCACAAGATTTAGGTTGAAACAACAAAGATGTAGAATATTTTTTCTGATGTGATGTACGTGTTGAGGAAACAATGCGATTGTGTATTGTATACATAACAAAGCCAAAGATTGTATTGTAGAGGATAAGAAGGAAAAAGTATGGTATTTTTGTTTTTGTTGGTTATTAAGAGATATACATTGGACCAGATATTTGTTGAGTAAGTTCATTTTACATTCATAAGCCTTGATCAATATGGTGTTAAAATATCTCAATATTAAAGTAAACAAAGTTTAAGTCATTCACATCTGATGTTCATGCATAATCTGACATCAAAGGCAATTCTTGAAAACTAAGTGATATCTTTTTAAATATTTGACCCAAAGTTGTTCCTCGTAACTTTAACCCTTATGCTGCCGGTGGCTAATTTGGCAAGTACAAAATGATGCAAAAGTCCTGAAAAATGTCTAAAACCCTGGCACATATAAGGGTACCCATCTGGGAGTACTTGTTGAGAGCTATCTAATGAATACCAACATGAAGGGTTTAGATGATTTTCAAAAGTCTTTGCATCCTTGTGCTTTGGATGAAGGTAGCCTCAGCATTGGAAGGGTGAACAAACCCAACTCAAAAACTTCTCAAACATTACTCTATTTCAGATGTATTTTTCAGTTGCTAGGCCATGTGTGTACTCTATATATGCAAACGGGTTAAGCAAATTTGTTAGGATTATTTTAAGATTGTATTCATTTGTTCAATATAGACCTGTTTTCAATTATGACAAAATGGTCCAAGTAATTTAGTTATTATCGTTGATAACTTTTTTTAGGATACAGAAAAGATCTCATAAAGCTTCACGTTTGTTTTTTCTGTATGAGATATCCTAATAGTTTATGTTGGTAAAGAGAAGATAATTTGAATTCTTTTTCATTGCTTAGAAAATTTCCATTTGGTTGATGAGAGTTATCAATAAATTGCAGTTCAACAGAAAACAAAGTATTTGAATAGAGAATTGGTTATTTATGGCTTTGACCTGCTTTATCTATATAACCAAAAATACATGTGAAAAGTGTTATTGATCGTAAACTACCAATACACAATTGTTGCACCTTATTAATTTGAAAGAATGTTCCTAAATGATCTCTTATTTCTGTTACACAAAATAAAAATTTTCATGTATACATTCAAATCTGCCTTTGTTTTACTGTATTCCATGCCATATATATATATATATATATATATATATATATATATATATATATATATATATATATATATATATATATATATATATGTATATATATATATATATATATATATATATATATATATATATATATATGTGTGTGTGTTCCCTCACAGTTTTTGTGCCACATTCCAAAGTGCGACATATCTTCTATGATATGACTGCTGGCAGTTGCCGCTGTCTCTCACAGGCTGTGAATCCTTTTGGGGGCAAGTGAGAAAGCTGCCAGTGACTTTGGGTTAGGCAGTTGTATTCGCTGTGGACTCCAGTTTACTCCAACACTCATAACTGGCTGGTCACAAATTAGCCTAAATATGGAAGAAAAGTGACAAAAATCGAAATTCCATAATCTCAGCTCTGCTAAAGGTTGGGGGATTGCTACACGTGAGAAAGATGTCAATGACTTAAGACTAGTCAGTATTTTACCCAGGTATTCTGTTTTCATCCATCCTTAGTTACTTGCCTCTCATAATCTTGCCATAACTCGCATTTAAAATATATGGAACTGAATGTATAACGAGTGATTATCTTAGTAGCCTAGTTATAACAGAGAGAAGCTGATGAGTGAAAAAAACATGTGGTAATAGATCTGTTAACGTCTCTTGCATCAGAAGTTGCAATGAAAACTAAATAGTTTTACTAAGGGCCATTACATTTAAAAGTGTGGTGGGGGAGGAACGGAAGTTAATCAAAGATTCAACACCCCCCCTGCAAGAAATTATATGTAATCTAATGGGTTAAATTAATTCAGAATTCGTCCTTTTCCCCCCTTCAAAAAACCTTCTGTTCCTCCTCCCCCACACACTTCTAAATGGAACAACCTAAGGAGAAAAATGAACTGAACAAATCTCTAAGGAGCTGATCATACCTAGAAAGGAACAACCACCATATGGTACTAACTTGTCCAATAGTGAGTATGGTTGAAAGAGCAGATTTTTGTTTTGCCAATATTCCAATTAGTGAATTTGCTAGAATTTAGGAGATGGTAGGCACTAGACGGTTAGGTATATCCTCACTTGTGGCACTTGGCTTCTGTTCTCTGGTTCTCTCTCAGAGGTTTGTAACTGAAGCCAACATCATTCAATCTAAGATAATGAAGTAAGCATTTTATAGATGTTCAAACTTTTGATGACATTAATGAAAAGATCATTTATAAGTCCCATGCTCAAGATGAGTGGTCTATTGTATCACGGTGGTCAAACACACTATATACAGTCAAACTTGCCTCAACGACCACTTCTCTTAAACGACCACTTGCCTTGAACGACCATTTCAAATCCCCCCAAGGCTATTCCCTGTACATTTTACCTTGACTAAGCGACCACTTGCTTGACGCGACCAACGACCATGAAATCTTTTCCCTAAGAGCACATGGTCCTTTATTCAACGACCACTTGAATGCCTAGTCGCCTTGTATATTTGAAAGGGCACAATAAAATAATGAAATAATCGTAGAAAATTTGAAAGTTTATCATTTCTGAGGGTCCTCAATTAATGATATAGTTTAACTTTTATTTTTCTGAATTGTTTATTCTTAAAATGTTAATGAAGAAATTTCAACAAACGCAGCTGAACATAACAATCTCAATAATTCCAGGTCATTGTTGGAAATTCTTTGCTCAGACCCTCAACCCCTTTTTTAAGAGACCACCTCTTTAAAAGACCACTTTTGACATTTCCCCTGAGCAGTCGCTTAATAGGTTTGACTGTATATATATATATATATATATATATATATATATATATATATATATATATATATATATATATATATATATATATATATATATATATATATATATATATATATATATATATATATATATATATATATATATGTGTGTGTGTGTGTGTGTGTGTGTGTGTGTGTGTGAGTGGATTGATTAAAAATAAACTTCATTTTGAACAACCTACTCATCAAATCTTTGCTAAAAGTATACATGGATTCATATTAAAATACTACTTATACAGAGAATATCTCTGATAACTAAAAATGGGCAATCACAATCCAACTGTAACATTTTCACACCATTGTGTGACAGAGGCTTCAGAAAGTGTGACAGGCCAACGAAACTAACACTGTTAAACTCAGATAACTCTCAGACAGCACAGTCGGTTGAGCCTTTTAGAAAACATGTATTTAAGTTTTTATATAGGTTTCGCCAAAAATGTTAACACCAAATTATATTGCCTACACATTGAACTAGGCCATTAATATATTGATTTGTAGCATTCACTTTTAAAAACGATTTACTCCAGACGTGAGTGCATGTGTTCCAGGATAACTATCTCCCCAATAAGCGGGAGTGGAAATGAATTTAAATATATTTTCTCTCCCCCAAAAACGGGAGTGAAAATAAATTTGAATATATTTTCTCTCACCATTAAACGGGAGTGAAATAAATTTAAATATGTTTTTTTCTTACCAATAAACGGGAGTGAAAATAAATTTCAATTTATTTTCTCTCCTCGAGAAACGGGAGTGAAAATAAATTAAATGTTATTTCCTCTTTCACACTTGGTCCATCGTAATTATAATTGAATGACAGCGATTTCCATCCCCTGATATTCAAACTTTCTGTTATTTATTATATGGTGTATCCATCAATTAATAAACTAAATGTTAAAAATAAATTCAATTGAGTCGGCCCCTGCCAGATATATTTTATAAGTTAAAGTATGATATGTTTCTTTACGTCAAGTGATGGAGTGTTCGCACTACACCCGGAAATCTGTGTCGGGGATTACCTTATTTTTATCACGTGATCCAAAAATGATGACGTCACTGGGGAATTCCTTGCGATCCGCCATGTTCCTACAGTTGTCAAGGCTGGCATTTAAAGGAGAAACCTTTGAGGAATGCCAGGATATGATACAGAATTCAGCAAAAGTCTAAATGATGAAATCCGAAGAACATTGGTATGTTGCTTGGAATATTTACTTTTACATCTGTCATATACTCTGTAGAGCGACAAAATAGTTCAGAAAGTTTTAATTTTTGCTATATTTGGACACTGGTATAGTCTGTCTGACTCAAGTTTGGCAATCACTTTTGCCACTTTTTTGTGACAAAACGTTCGAGTTTGCCATCCAAACTTGGCAAACCTCTTTGGAGCACTACTCCGTGTATGTACAAACATATTTTTTGTCTCAGCTCCTCAAAATGTTGATTTTGCTCATAAGTTCCTATTGTAAAATGTGCACATCGCCGATACTACGATCTCGCGTGTTTGTCTGTTGCAAACAAAACAAACACGCGAGACCGTATTGTTGGCAATGGACACATTTTACAATGGGACCTAATGAGCAAAATCAACATTTTGCGGAGTTGAGACAAAAAATATGTTTGTTCATACACAGAGTAGTGCTCCAAAGAGGTTTGCCAAGTTTGGATGGCAAACTCGAACGTTTTGTCACAAAAAAGTGGCAAAAGTGATTGCCAAACTTGAGTCAGACAGACTATAGTTCAATGATATTGAACCCCCTGCTTTATAAGTAACTATGCACAGGAACTTGCTCCAGCCCTGTACTACTTATTTAATAGTCTTCTATATAGTAGATATGGTGTTCCCCCACAATTTGGACGTACTGGTGGGTCTTGAGATACTTCAGGTCCTGTCCAATATTAGAAAATTGACCTTGATCTAGCTGACTGGAAAACATTTAGAAACTTGAAAGAAAGAAAAATAGTATCAAGTATATATATGATAAAAAGAACAGGAGTGCAACTCCATATCGCAAATCAGACACAATCTCGCAGACCATGCCAGACAATTCAGTGGCTTAAAAACAACGGAAAGGAATAAGGCCAACATTAAGGCCCATAGGTGAGACTGCAATGTAGGCGCCTACATAGTCTGCTGACAGATAAATTTTCAGTCAGATTCATTTTCCTCTGGATACTTGTAATTGTCCTCCTCAACTTCGACACAAGTGTTTGGTTTTTATTGGCACTGTCTCATTAGAAATGTTCTACTAGAGGTATTTACATCATTACATGTATGCCCATGCTTTTAGCCATATACGCAGGTTTTTGTCACAGAAGCTATTTCACGAAAGTTGTATTATGATAATTTACAGCAGCTTGAACACATGCTGATTAGTGAAGCCCCATTCGTATTTTAAAGCAGACTTAGAGATATGGCGTCTACAGGGAGTGTCTGATTCTTGCGTGAGCATTACATTGTACCATCTTGCTTTTGAAGCCATTCCGCATCTGCATTAAATAATAAATTGAATGAACAAGTGAAATATGCAAGAGAAAATAAACATCACAACAAAAAGACAGTTTGCATGATATGGTGCTCACAAAGTCACTCTGAAACCAGCTTTTATAAATTGTTAGCTTACTGGCCAAGCAGGCATTTTATCATATGGGAATATCATTGGGCTTTATATATATATATATATATATATATATATATATATATATATATATATATATATATATATATATATATATATATATATATATATATATATATATATATATATATAATATATATATATATTAGTGATGGGACGATGATCGACTGTAGTCGAAAGTCGTCAGCAAGTTAACAGTAACCAATTAATCGGCTGGAGACTTTACACCTAATTGTTAGTCGGTATAATAGCCCATTAAGCCAGCCCACATCCTCTAAGATCAAAGGGTTCCTTGCCAGATATCCCACAGAGAAAGTTGCTTGTCTCACGTACTGACCTACTGGCCTGTTTATACCTTCTAAGAGCCAGCACTGTAATAGGTCTAGTATGGGTCATGCAAGTAGTAAGTAATAGCATACCAAGAAGTATACCTACTGACTCTGATAAAAAACTGGGGTACTGAGCAAACTAGATATTTCAGATTCCTTCTAAATGTAGAAATATGAGTTGGATGAAATGTGTTCTATGATGTGTCTTTCATTACCCTCTATATTAAAAACACATTTTCAGGAGAAGTCACTGGTTCCTGCTGACTCTTCTCCAGTCATTTTAGTTATGCTTGAATTGAGATGAAGAACCAGCTCTTAACATTTCCCAACAAAAGTATTACATTACAACAGTTATCAACCCTTTAATAGATAGATAAAAATAGTATACCACTAACTAACTTCAAATGTGTTTTTATATCGTGGCATACGCAAAGTAAATAATTTTCGAAAATGTGACCCAATCACGGTCGACGAATGACAAATGCGGGACTGTGCTCTATTAATAGCCATGAGCGGCGATAAAAGATGCAAATACACCCACAGAGGTGTAAAAGGTACCTAATTCGGTAATGTGACAAAATTATGAATATTTCTTTCAATAGAAATATTCTAAACTATTTACAATTTCGATAAAGTTAAAGTTGAACAGTTTTAGTCAATCAAATAACTTGCAAAAGTTAATTAGGTCAACTACTCTAAGCACATTACTGTACTCCAATCTACCTATATAAATATGCATCATTGGCATTGTTAAGGCAAGCACAACCGATGGTTGTTGCGCTTCCCTGGGCTCCCTTCCGATTCGTCATCAGATCGGGAGCGCGAGGGGATTGCTAATTATGAGTGAGGGTGTGTCGGTGGTTCGCCCCGATACCCTCCACTGACCATGACCGTGGCCTGCCGTTTGGACCACGGCCCTGTCCGAATTTTGAGTCCCTGCTGGGGCATGAAGGATTGATGCCTTTGACATAAAAGCAAGCGGCGGATTGCTTTCCCTATCATCCACACCTAATTACATGCGCCCTAGCAGCAACTTGGCAGAAAAACTGACCAAAAATGAAAATTCAAAATTTAAGTTTTAGTGTGTTCCTGCGCGGCAGCGTAAGCAGGGTCTACCAACTGCAAGATCGCATTAGCATGCGATACCTTCACTACCCTAACCCCGAGAATACTCGTAGCATTAAGAAATTACGAACAAATATGTAAATTTAACTGAATGACCAAAGTTCGTGGAGGATAACTAAGACGACTGCCAATGACATGAGCTTCAGCCGGTTTAGCATCTCATTTATCAATTTCATATCTGATAGCTGAGCTTTTTGAACTTTTGGTACATAAGTTAGGTAGCCCCACGTGTGTGGTCGCAGGGATATCTGTGTGCCCTAATATTTATTTCATTAAACGAATTGCCGAAAAAAAGGATTTCTCTAATTCCTCTACCTGTTACAACTGCCGAAATACGCCCTAGCCGCAATTTGGCAGAAAAAACTGACAAAAAATGAAAATTCCAAATTCTGGTCTCAACGTGTTCCTGAGCGGCAGCACAGGCAGGGTCTACCAACTGCAAGTTCGCAGTTCGTGTAGAATGTGATACCTTCACTATTCTACCCTGGAGAATACTCGTAGTTTCATTAAAAGAATTGCCAAACGAAAAAAAAAAGATTTCTCTAATTCCTCCAACTGTTACAACTGCCGAAATACGCCCTAGCCGCAATTTGGCAGAAAAACTGACAAAAAATGAAATTCCAAATTCTGGTCTCAACGTGTTCCTGAGCGACAGCACAGGCAGGGTCTACCAACTGCAAGATCGTAGTTCGTATAGAATGCGGTACCTTCATTACCTTACCCTCGAGAATACTCGTAGTTTCATTAAAAGAATTGGCATACGAAAGAAAAAGGATTTCTCTAATTTCTCCACCTGTTACAACTGCCGAAATACGCCCTAGCCGCAATTTGGCAGAAAAAACTGACAAAAAATGAAAATTCCAAATTCTGGTCTCAACGTGTTCTTGAGCGGCAGCACAGGCAGGGTCTACCAACTGCAAGTTTGCAGTTCGTGTAGAATGCGATACCTTCACTACCCTACCCTCGAGAATACTCGTAGCGTTATGAAATTACGAACAAGATAGGGTTGAGTTTAGATCCCAGTCAGATTTAAGCGTGTTAGATATCCGCGGGAAGGTCAAAGCTCATATAAAGCTACACTTAGTTTCATAATGGCATATAAAAGACAATATTGACAAACAAACAAATTTTCTTTATATGTTTGGCCATATTATTCATTTTGAAATGAAGTCTTTTTAATTCTTTTTTTTGCAAAAACAAGTCACATAGTTTTCGCATCTGCGTTACACCGGCTTGGTCTTCCGCGACTGCTACGACGTTCATTGTCGAGCACGTTTGTGGTGAAAGATCTCAATAAAAACGAAAGGAATATTTTCCAAACTTCTGCGAACAATATATGCGCATATATCGCTGCCAAAAATAATATTTGAGTTTAATCGCGAAATTTATATGAAAGGACTAGGTAGAACTACATCGAGAACATGAGGAGCACCCATAATGACAGTGACGTCACTAGACTGCAAAGCATGCCGGGAACGCTCAAATCTGACTGGGATCTAAACTCAACCGATGCGAAGACGCCCAAGATAGAACTAGAATTAATCATGAGTGATGTTGCAATCAGATATCTAGGTGCTCTGATCTTTTTGGTCAATTTGAAATATTTCATGGTAACTATCTGCAGGACGGTTACTTTCCAGTTAAGTACAAATTTATAAATCAATAGTTGTTGTTTTGTTTTTATTTTTGCATTTGCACCATTTGAAATTCGCCCAAAGTATGCCTTTATTAGGCAGATATTACATGCACCTGGATGGTAGGGCCTTTCTGTGACTACTGTGAAAGCTTTGACATGTCCAGGGCATCATGTTTGATTGTTAACCCACATTAACCACCTGCATTAACCAATGATTAAGACAATTGATTTCGCATCGTTTTTCTAGGGTTGTCCTGCCACTGAAGAATCAGTGATATTAATATTTCATATTTTCCTTTGAATATAACTTCATTCTCTGAGTGCAATTTAACTGCCAGCAGACTCCCCGCAGGGCTTGTTATTTTTCTAAAGACATCTTTTAATGCCTTCATACATATTGTAAAAAGTATTTTGATTTATTAGAATACTGGTAATTTGTCTCTAAGTTACTGAATAAAAATAAGAAAGAAAACATACAAGTATATCTAACCTGCACTGTTTACATGTATAATCCTTCATAGCATAAATCAAAAACACTTGAGAAAGTTTGATGCCAAAATAGAATAGATAATTTGAAATAGTACAATATCATAATAAGTGTTAACATGCTAAACTTAAGCTTTGACAAGCAAACATTCTCATGAAAGTGCGATGAACCTTTTAATCGGTGATAGTCGGTTGGCCTAGCTGACTGATGATTGGTTGGGAAAATTCAACTGACTCCCACCACTAATATAAATATATATATATATATATATATATATATATATATATATATATATATATATATTAGGGCTGTGCTCACCGCTCGCGATGCTCGATGGATCGCGATTTTCATGCCATGCTACGATTATCGAGCATGACATGGAACTCATGAGCATCGCAAAAAAATAAAGACTTCAACTACCTTTTTAAATAGGCTTGTGAAGCTAAGAAATCCTGTCGTGTTGGCGACATCGATGTCCCGATTCACAGCGGAACTACGCAATATGCGTAAGTTCGATATACGCTAAGCCGTTAGAGCGTACTTCTCACTCTAACAGGTTCAGAATCATGAGGTGTAGTTGCATGTTTATACCGCTAGCTTGATATGGCGCTGGCTAGCGGTATCAGCACTTCGATCAAGCTGTTTTTCGCGCCCTGCTTTCACACTATAAACAAAATGGCCGCCGTTTTCATGCTCGTGAGCATTGTTTAGGTTTTGGTGATGCTCGTGAGCTGAAAAAAATTGGTGAGCACAGCCCTAATATATATATAATATATATATATATATATATATATATATATATATATATATATATATATATATATATATATATATATATATATATATATATTAATTTGCATCTGGATCAGCAGGGACTCAGCCAGGACCCGTCAAGCTTGTCTTTTAGACAGGCAGTTACATGAAAGCATCCTTTTTTGACAGTCAAAAATTTCATTGAAGAGTTTTTAATTAGGTTCCTTCTGGGGCTATGACTGCAAATTTCCCCAAAAACTCATTTTCAAACACATGGCTGATATGTAAATTGCCCTTATTGACACAGTAGGTTATGAATGTTGTTGGTAAAAGGATTCAAAGTAGCTGAGAAATGTCATTTGTATGGGTAGAAATTTGGTGATTGCTTTTGAAAGGCATAGTCCAAATCCTGACTAAGCTAATTGACTCCACTAGACCACTGCTACCGTAAATTCTCGGAAATCTCGGCTGCCCTAGGAATCTCGGCCACTATAATTAATCTACCAAATAATTACTGGGGAAATTCGCCCACCCCCGATTCATCCAAGGACACATTTCACCAAAAGTCGGCCACCAAGTAAATTTCATCGATATAAGAAAAAAACATTTGGATTTCCAAAGCTTGCGATTGATTTTACATTATTAATGATCGTTTCTAGTGCCCATATCCGCCAAAAGACGATCGGTGCGAAACCGGAAGTAGGTATCGCATTTCTGCGTGTAGAGTGGAATACAGCTTGGGCGGCGCCATTTCGAAATAAGACTTGTCAACAACTTAAACAAGTATATAATTCAATGCATAATTGACGTGCGGCAGCAAGAATAAACAAGTAAACAACATACAAGGGAGGCAAGTTACTTTACAAGTATATATAGCAGAGGAATGACAAGTCAGGTAGGTGGACAATAATGATTTTGTGGGGGAAAATTGTGTTATTGTTCACGAAGTTAGCGATCGCTTTTTCCATCTAGCTTTCGTTTCAATTCAATTGACAATTGATAATAGCGGCCAAAGTGAAAGACATGTTTAAATTTATGAAGTTTCCGATTGATTTTAGTTTATAAAAAAACATTTCTAGTGTCCCTATATCTGCCAATACGCACCGGCTCCGAAACCGGAAGTAAACACATCAATCTCATGGGCTGCGCCAGTTTGTATAATTCGATGCGTAATTAGGCGTGCGGCAGCAAGAATAAACAAGTAAACAACATACAAGGGAGGCAAGTTACTTTATTAGTATATATAGCAGAGGAATGACAAGTCAGGTAGGTGGACAATAAGGGTTTTGTGGGGGAAAATTATATTCTTGTGTACGAAGTTAGCGATCGATTTTCAGTTCCATCTACATCATAGTACATGTAGCTTTCGTTTCAATTGATGATATCGACGAATCTCGGCCACAGTGTCTGACATTTGATTGTTATTTTCAATAAATTTCAGCCACCATCAGCCAACGAAAATCGTAATTAATAAAAAGCGTCCGAGATTTGCGAGAATTTACGGTACCATTTGTTATGTATATATGTCTTAGAGAGGAGCTGGTTAACCTGCCTTTCCTGGTTCAATGGCTTATCCCCAATTTAACAATATTAGTTCCATGTGTATCTCAGATAGAGGGCACCTGTTTAGCTGACCCTTCAGCTTCTCGTCTCCACCACCACCAATAGTTCAATTCATCTGGACCATATGTACCTCAGAAAATCAAATTCCTGGTTTCATGTGTTGTGAAAAGAGGGAGCCACTTAAATTTTCCTTTTGGATATTCATATTTACTTCAACCTTTAGATACATGTACCATGGATAGAGGAAGTCACTATTATGTCACTTGTAACTTCTGCACCTCCATCACGAATTACGATCCTTAGTTAAATATGTCGATACTTGATAGTGAGCCGATATTGTTTCTCTTTCAGCTCAGCTCTGTGTCTCCTCTGGAACTATTACTGATAGTTCCAGAGGAACTAATAATAAGTTACATCTTACTTGTTGTTTCCTTCTCAGTTCTATATGTCCACTACAACCATTATTTTCCTGTGCCATGGATAGATACATGGATCCACCTGAGTTTCACTCTTAGTTCTGTCTCCACTAGAGTTACAGGCCATGGACTGAGGGAGCCACTAGTTTTATTCTCAACGCTGTATGTCCACTACAAACATTAGTCACATGTGCCATGCATAGAGGGAGCCACTATAGTTTCACTCTCAGTTCTGTGTCTCCACCAACTTATTAGTTAACAGCTATCATGGCTAGAAGGAGCCACTGTGGTCTATCTCAAGAGTAGAAGTAACTATAGTATGTTTGTATGATAATTATCAAAATGATTGTGTTATCTGTAATCAAAAATTAAAACTAAAGCATATTCATAGGAAAGATGTTGGTTTTGTTTTTGCTGATATTCTCCAACCAGCACTCTCATCAGTTATGTTTATCTCTGGAACTGACATATTGTACTTGACATGGATAGTCAAAATGACTGCAAGGAAAGTAGGAATTATTGGGAAGTTTTAATTTTGAAAATTACTAATGCACAGCATATGAAAATTAATAGTTATATTACATAGCTGTAGCCTTTAGATTGGTCATGGTTTAAGGTACCTTACCAGAATATCTGTTTCAATAAATCAATTTCTGATTTTCATTTTGTTTATTATAATTTTATCTTATTTATTTATTTTTCTTATATTATTTTATTTATTTATTTCATTCTTTTTTTTTTGGGGGGGGGGGGACTAGGATATCTAGCTGCATTCTTGACTTTTTGTTATTTAGTTGATCAAAACTAGATGCACCCGCCTATTAGAGCGTTCCCTTATCTCTGAATTAATGAATTCTTTTTTTGGGAAGCTAGGAGAAAAATGAGTGTACAATGTTGGTGTGGGAGCAATGTTCAGCATTATGGCTGTTTCAGGGGCTTGGAACTGTTTCTTAAATTGCTCTAAACCTCCTCTAGACTTCAAATGTTTGAGGCACACATGGCCACTGATTAATAATCCCCAGGTTTATTAGTTGTTTGATACCTACTGTATAATGAAAAGAAATAAAGAAAAAATTGTTATTACTAGGCCTAAAAAAAGAAATTGTTTGTTTCCTGTAACTGTCTGGAAAAAAATAGGATAGGTAGGTTGGTAACAAAAAAATTTGCATTATTTTGGTCAAAAATGTGTGTTTTATGCATGTTTTACATTGATTGGGAGGCGGAAAAAACTTTAGGGTAGGGATTTTTTTAAATAAAAACTTGTTAGGGTAGGGTTACAGGAAACAAACAACTTTTTTTTAGGCCTTATCATTTTTATGTTATTATGTAAAATATGTCATGTTATTGGATTATTTCTATTACTATTATTGAATTATTATAAAAAAATGATCATTCACGGCCAATCACAAGGCCTAAAATATTTCTATGGGCCTTTATTTCAAAAGTTAGTAGGACAGGCTGGCCTCCACCTTAAGATGCTACAGTCATCTGCTGTGGTGTTGATATTGGTACACTAGTTAACCCCTTCATGCCTGTAGCACCTAAAATGACATGATCATTTTTTGTGATAGCTCTGACAATTTTGGAAAATGTTTGAATCAGAAATTCACGACATGACAAGCAATGCCCTATGAAAAAGTTTGTGAATTGATGTTTAATTCCAAGTTATCAACATACTAGTATCTCACCTTGACAACACTTGTTGAGTTTACAAATCTCCAGGCATGAATCAGTTATTTCGCTAACCAGACCGTTCACAGCCAGTGATGAGTGCAAAATGTTCTAGTCTCTCTGACCCTGAAAGCCCTAACTTAACCCTTTCATGCTAGTGGCACCCCCACCCCGAGAAAATTGACTACTTTACAAATGCCTTGATCTCAAAAGCTGCTTCTGAAAAAGATTTCAAGAACAGACACATAAATCAGATACTAAAAAAATCATTCCTTTTGATAATTTTGTAAATTATTTATTCCTAAGATGTAATCATATTTAACCAGACGTTACTTTTCAAGGATAGCTGGGCACATGAATAGGTTAACTCAGTCATGCAAAGTTTATGTGATTTGTTGCTAAAATAGCAAGAGAGTTTATTTTCACTATCATTTTAACAGCAGTGTTTTTAGGATGGGTAAAGATATCCAGTATCCATCTCTTGGCTCGCTTAATCTTAATTTTTTCTCAACTGACCAAGTAATTGAATTCCAGATTAATAGTCTTATCACCTGTTTAGACACTGTCACACAGGAAAATACTTGAATCTTTAGATTTTCTTGTGGCTGTAACCCATTCATGCTCAGAGTCTACTTTGAAAATAATCTGGTATTTATGGACTTATATTGGTACTTTTGTTTAAAATACCTGGGTACTAAGCATCATTTCTAAATTTTAGAAGGATGTTTGTTTGTCAGAAGGTTAATATTTCTCAAGATGCCTTGGTCAAAAAAAAATTCAAACATAAGTAACTTAGAGAAAAATGATTAACCTATTCATGTCTTTAGCACCCAAAGTCACCTCCCCTCTCAAGCCATGGTAATGGTATGACAATCTTTTAAAGGTGAAATTTCGCACCCCTAAGTATAACCATTGGGTAAATGATGGTTACCAGGCACCAACATGATTTTCAGAACAAACTTACCATGCTGCGCAAGTAGTTAATGATTTTTGCTTTCCCAACATAACTTTTTGACTTGCCCAAAAAATAAGTTATGACATATGCTAGAAAGGCATGTATTGTTTATTTTGAATTTAAAGATTTGAAAAACATTTCCTTTTTAGTTTTGTTGCATTCTGTTTGCATATTTCTTGGTGTTTGGGCCATTTTCTATGAACAAAAATCTGTTGAATATTCAGAGAATCAGCTTGCCCATTCGGGCAAGTGAAAACTAAAACGTACTTGCACGAAAGCCCCTTTTTTAAATATTCACTTGTAGGGGCAAGCAGGCTAGTACTTATGTCGGCTCCTCGTTACTATTCCGTGTAGGGAAAATATTCACTGTTATGATTATCACAAAATAATCTTTAGTCTAAGTTTGTGATGGTGTTAGGTTTTAAGTTTCCATAGTTTAGATTTAGGGTGATTTTGTGAGGTGGGGATATTTACGTCGGCCGCCGGGCGCCTTGGCATTCCTGGCTAGCTGGGAGAATGTGCGGCTATGGCCTCTGCCTGTTGCCACACGAGCCCCGCCTGGCCCAGACAAGATAATGTTATTAACTCACAAGTACATCATGTTAATTTGACAAGTCATGGCTACCAGGTCCCTTAACAAGTGGTAAGAGCGAAAACTGCATCATAGACTGGCTGCTCAGTCTCTTGTCACCATAAACTCCTGTTTCAGCCCTTTCACAGGACTCGACAGGGTGAATCGCTGTGTCCAAAGGCCAGTAAAAAAATCCCCAACACCGGCTTCGGGCCAGTAAAAACAGACCTCAACAGGTCCTACCGGACCAGTGAACATTTTCAAATAGATCAAGAACAGTAGTTTTAGGGGGTGATTATCATTTAAAGATTATTACAATATTTTGCTTCATGTCAAAGGAGAAACTAACACTCCAACAAGAATGCAAAAATTAAAAAAAATGAACTTTTGCATGAATCAAAAATTGAAAAATACATGAAGAAAAGGTTATGTTGCAATGATTATTTCTCATTCAAATTATTTTGAAAAATCAAAAAAAAATTGGAAGATATTTCATAAAAAATGTTGTACCATCTTTGACTGCTGCAATGATGAATCAGTTATAGGTAATCCCGAAGATATGTGTCATGGAAATATATTACAATTGGCTGTGGGACTGGTTGAAAATTCATTTGAATGGATAAAATGCTTATTTCGTAGGTTGTTAGACACACAGAAAGGTAATAATGATTAGTTTATAATCAATACCATAAAAAAGCAATATATCTTTGAATATATATATATATTTGTATGCTGGAATAAAACATTCTGAAAAAATGTGATTTTGTACTTAAAACATTTTTTTGGTGTTTTTTACTCAAGTATTTTTTGTTGATATGTGTACAACACCCATTTTTCCAGCAGTATTTCTGTGAAGGGGGCAATTTTTGCTGTGAAGCATGACAGCCCCTGCATGTGGGGGATTCCTTAACCCCTAGCGCTATATTGGTACAACATCGCACACTGTATGAAAATAGAGAATTATGCTGCTGCAGAAGTTTGTCGAGACAGCTGACTTCCTTATCATCGCTTAGTAACAGGAGAGACAGTTGTTATAGAGACTCTGGTGGCCTCAGACGAGGATGGTACATTATCCCATGTCCCCCCCCCCCCCATTATCACTGTATAACATGTAAGGCACACATGAAACTTGAAGTTATCTGAAGTTAATGAGGCTGCCTCATATCCCTGAGGATAGTTCACTAATTGCCAAACCTGTTGACAGACACCTAGTTGTGGATACATGTTATTTGACCACTACTTAGTCAATCTTGAAGACCAAGCATTATTTCGACAAATATTTGGCTAAAGGTTGTTTGTCCTGTTGGGTACTACAATCCTTCATCAAAATATTCTCAGATATTAATCCACTGAATTTCGCCGTTTAAGCGCACATGCAGATAACCGGTTAGGAAAAATTTTGTAAGAAGGGGTATCGGCAATCTTCCATAAAGCTGCACCCCACAGCTGCTGAACTGTTGACCAATGTTTTAATACACAAACAGCTCCGTGGGCAGATTTATATCCATTTGCTGTCTAAACCGGTCAACCGTTTGCTGTCCGCTTGCAGTCCAAAATATTTTTGCTGTGTAGCTAAATAAAGGTAAGGGCGAGAAGTAAGATTATGTGGGACCTTGATGTAGCTACAACTTCGGATGTTAACTTGTCCACAGAGGAAATGGGTGTATGAAAAGTTATGTGTGGTGCTGGGTTGAGATATTTTTGTTGCTATATAAAGCTTAGAGTTGTAAGAGGATGCTGTAGTGGGTAGTTATGATTAATGAATCATTAGCAGGAACCCAGGGGCTGGTAACTAATTAGCAGGCATTTTCAGTGCTGTTTCAGCCGGACAGCTCTCTCATCCTCCAGCCTAATTAAGACGTCTCTTGCCTGGGGTATTAGGTAGTATGATTGGGGTTCTCTGGCCAGTTTAAACAAAACTGCTCTGAAAATAAGTGTCAGTAACTTAAGTGCTATTTTATCCATTTGCATATGTTCATGTTTTGTTGTCAGTTTCTAAGTGAAACTTTTTTGACTCTTAAATGGCAAGAGTACTTTGGAATCAGCATGCAACATATATAACCACTTTCCCAGTTGCAAGTTAGAAGTGAACATGGCAAAAAAACAGCAATAGAGCAAGCAGAACAAGACCCTAACTTGCCCTGCTTATCAAGTAATGTTTTGGGAAGAGTCTTTGCTATATGTAACTCACCTTTGTTTAAATAACAGAGTGGCAGGGTAAGTGGAAGTGCCGGTGGGGCAAGTAAACTTTGGGGGCAGCTTGCCCCCGCTCGGCAAAGAATGTTGGGGATTTATGTTGCACCTTGGGAATGGAATGGAATTTAGTTTGTTTTCATTTTTACTTTCATATTAGGACTAAACCAGGGCTCAATGTTAATGCTTGCTACTCTCATTAAAGCTCAGAAACTTAGGTGCCTGACTAGTTATTTTTACAAGACTATACCTGATACAGGAAATGATAGAATTAAATAGCTAATTCATATTTCCATGTTCCTTTGAGATTGTCATCTGGATCTATGATACTTTTGACAATAACCTATAAATTTAGAATTATTTTAAGAAATATTTGAAGGAGAGTTTGTTGTTATGTTTTGACGAACATTTCTACTTAAAAAAAAACCTATTATGCTTTTGCCTTCAAGATTTCAGCAAAATTGTCAGTCTGCTTTTTCGCCTCAATGAACATTATATGGCCCAGGGTTAAACCAGTAACGCATATATAAATTCTTTTTGAAACTTTCGTCTGAATCAAGGATACTTGTGACAATAGCTTTGGAATTCAGAACAATTTTCCAAATATTTGAAGAGATTTGTTTGTAACTTGCACCAATATGCATTTCTCCCTCAAATATTTTTCACAATTATTCTTTAGCTTAAAAGATTTCATCAAAACTGTCAAGCTGCTTTTGGTCACTGTGATGCCTATAAAAAGTTGTTTGTTTCCTGTAACCCTACCCTAACAAGTTTTTATTCAAACAAAATCCCAACCGCAAGGTTGTTTTTTTTTGCCCCCCAACTCCCAATCAATGTTAAACATGCATAAAACACACATTTCTGACAAAAAATTGTCCAAAAAAAAGTTTTTTACCAACCTACCTACCCTTTTTTTTTGGGACCGTTACAGGCCTGAGCATTAATGGGTTACTATATTGAATAGTTTAATCCAAATTAGTGCATTTACTGAAATTTTGTCACAACCTTGAGCAAAAATTTCAGTTTGACTTTGAGCATTGCCTACTTCACTTTTAGAGGTGTCATCGATACCTGACAAATCGATAGATCAAAATATCATTATCTAATTATTTATTGAGTTTTCACAATATTATAATGCCTTATTCTATCTGTGAAAAGGTAAAACAAAGATAATTTAGAAAAGAGTTTTTGTTCTCCCTGAATATCAGCAGTAGTCATTTGGAAAAGTATTTAAAAAAAAGAGAGGTTTCCTGTGTGCTTAATGAGGATGGCATATCCTAGCTAACTCTGAGGAGGGTCAGGGTACCAGGCGAGCTGTTTGCAATGGAAAATGAATCTACTAAAAATGTGGTCAGTCTGCATGTCATTTAGTCGAGGTGGTGGTACCATTTAAGATAAACATTTTTATTACGTTTTTTCGTTTAGCTGGGCCATAGTTTTCCTGTTCTCGCATCTGGGAAACTGAATTCAATTACGTGTCCCCTGACCAGGTAACTGATCCCACTCATAGGTCTCCTGCTAGAGCTTCAGGGATTGCAGTTTTAATCTCTCGCTGTCACATAAGTAATCATAGCTAAACTAGCGCCCACTCTATGGAAAATTAATTCCTGTTTGTTCTGTACAATGTCTTTCATGTGCAAGTGGTTCGAAATTTGGCAAGTCATTTTTGACGCTTTTTCTGCCACATTATTACTAATCCATAATTAGCCAGTTGTTTATATTTATAAGGAAACCAAAGTACTCGCTGAAAACCACCGCCTAACCCTAACTCACTGTCAACATTCTCTCATACCCCAAGACAGATTTGAAACGGCGGTGGGGAGAGAATAAAGCAAGCAGTCTGTGGAAATGTCTTAGACTGATTGGCTGTCGGATTAGGTCTAGGTCTAGGTCCTAGTTTCCCAAGTCCAACATAGGTGGCGCCAAAAGTTATCATCATGATACAAACTAGATTGTTTTCTTGCAGCCTGACTTAATTGATTAATTAAGTTGATTAATTAAGAAATTTAATGAGGGTAGACTCATCTGTGAGTTGGTTACAGGTATATACTTTTTATATATGAATCAAAAGAAGTGTAAAACTGCATGGTCCATGTCTAGGCCACCCATGTGTGTACACAGCTGCCTAATTAGTCTCTTATCGATAATGAAATTGCATAACAATGCCAATCAACTTTTCACAGCGCCTGACTGAAACTGATCCCTGCACAAGATGAGCTATTCCACCCATGGCCACCTGATCATTGTCGCTCTGGGATTACGTTTTTTAATCTCCCTCTGTCACGCATGTAGACATAGCATGATCCCCTGTAGCAGTGCCTGTATAATTATACCCAACTGCTGCTGCTGTACTGGCCTAGCTTATAGGCTTTGCATTAGGAGAACTGCTGGTACTAGATACAATACCATGAAGACATAGCATGGTCCCCTGTAGCAGTGCCTGTATAATTTTACCCAACTGCTGCTGCTGCTGTACTGGCCTAGCTTCTAGGCTTAGCATTTGTAGCACTTCTGGTACTCGATACAATACCATGTAGACATAGCATGATCCCCTGTAGCAGTGCCCAGGGTCTTAGCCAGGATTTAGAAACTGGGTGCCCAAAATTGGCAATTGTAAAATTTTGGGGTGTCCAAATTTTTGAGGAGGATCACAACATGCTCTGATTTCAACCATAGGGATGTATAAATTTATCAGAATAAGGCATGATATCCCTATACAATGTCATTGGAATTATGTGGAGTTGAAAAAAATTCAATTATATGCTTTTGATTGACATTTTAAGAAATTGCTCTCATAACTTTTGGGGTGTCCTGAGGGGTGCTTTTCAAGGGTTTGGGTGTCTAAAAAGACCTCCAGACGCCCTGCTGGCCAAGACCATGGCAGTGCCTGTATAATTATACCCAACTGCTGCTGCTGTACTGGCCTAGCTTCTAGGCTTTGCATTAGGAGATTTGCATTTGGAAACAGGGTGTCCAAACAGAGGTTTCATAGACTTTGGGGTATCCAAAGTGTGATACAAAGTACATATTACTAATAAAATCAACCCTATATATTGACAGATTTTACTTTTTTAGACCAGTAACTGCTTTGTTTGTATTGTAGAAGTGACACATGCACTATCTTCTAAGAATGGTCATCATCAGCAAATCCAGACATAAAATTTTGGGTGTCAAAACTGTCAAAAAACAGTTATCTGGGTGTCCAAAGGACAAGCTGGACACATAGGTGGCTAAGCCCCTGTCCCAATCCCTTCCTTGCATGGTTAAATCAAACAGGAGGGCTAAAAGCCCTGATAGCCAGGCAGTCAAAGGCATTGCCACCAACAGCTCACTGTCTTTTACCACAGCTTGGGTTTAATCCTTCTCTGGGGTTGTGAGAAAGTTGCCATTGACTTGGGATAAAGCGGTGGTTTTTGTCACCATAACAACTGGCTAGTTGTGATTAAGCCTCACAATGTCAGGAATCAGGAGGATAAACTGAATTTCAAATTCCTAACTAAACATACAGGAATCACGATATTCAGTCGTACACTACTATTTTTTGTCATGCTTAAATGTGCATGTTTGAGAATATTTTATGCTGACTCAAATATCCACTAAGTG
>OZ012694.1:29637373-29764873 GCA_963942565.1 Maea johnstoni | reverse complement strand
TTCACCTCAAAATGTATTTCACTCAATTTGGTAATCGATGTCATTTTATAGAACTATTTCGTCGTGTTTGTTTCAGATGATGGATGAGAGTAAAGGCAAGCCAATGGCGGTCGTGCGACCGTGCGGCAGCGACAAGCTTCTGGATCAGCTAAAACTGGAGCGACTCGCGAACGAGCTTCTCAAGTGCGTCCAAAAAGATCAGCTGGTCAAGGCCAAGTTCATCCTGAAAAACGTCACTCTCGAGGACCGCAAAAAAATCGTCTCCCTCAAGTTTTCTGGGGACCCCCCTCTCTTCATGGCATGCCAAAATGGACAGGTGAGTCATGGGATTTTGTTTATTGCAGTGATGGGGGACAAAGTAGCTCAGTTGGTTAGGTGTCGGACTAGTAATCAGAGGGTCGCTGGTTCAATTCCCGGCCAGGGAACTTTGGTCTGTCCTTGGGCAAGACAGTTTACTCCATATTGCTTCAGTCTAGCCAGCTGCAAAATGGGTACCTAGCATAAATAAGGCAGTGCTTAGAGGGTGTGCGCTATATGCTGCCAGTTGCTATGGAATATCCCCCGGGGGATTGAAATGGTTTCTGTGTGTACAGTGCCGTTTCTACCAAAAATTCTAATGGGCTAGTGAAAGTCTATGTTTACTTGCCCAGAAAATCTGCTAAATATTCTGACCACATTAATTTAGTAAGTACACATCAAGTTTCACATTTCTTCTACATTAGATTATAACTGTCACAATTCATAAATTTTAAGCACAATTAACCATGAATGTTTAGTTATGAAATGGCTGTTGGCTACCCTTTGGTTATCGAAGTGATATGCACCACTAATTTTTCTGGTGGACCACTAAACTATTCATTTTGATTGACCGTTTGACCACCAAGGCTTAGCAAACTGTTTTCAGCACTGTTATTGCCACTTTTTCTGCTATATTAACCTCTAGGTCTCCTTGACAAGCATTGTCTGGATCTGTACCTATGAAAATGAGTTTTGAATTAAGCATAAGTTCACTATGTATTTCAAGAAGAGCTGTAGGATGAACTGTGACTAAAATTTCTTTTTTCAATTATTCATCAATTGTTCAGAGAGATGTCACCTAGATAGTCACAAAAAATGCTTTTATGTTTTTTATATCCCTTTTTACTCCTAGTACTTAAAGCATTTTAATGATCATTTGCATAAAGAACCCTGAGCAGTTCTAGGAATTTCTTTATTATTACCAAGAGAATTGAATTCAATTCAACAATGAAAGGTTGGTGTAGAAGGTTTGTTTGCCAATGAAATATGTCCCTTTTACCTGAAACAATGACTGTAGAAATCTTTGACCTTAACCCATATTCATGCAGAAAGCTCCTCATATAAATTGGTATATTGATGCTTATAAATGTTCATCAGAATTGAAGTTTGGTAAAACAATTAAATTGGCAAGATATTTGAAGGCGAATTGTTGAACAGTTCTTTATGATTTATTTTCTGGGTACTTTCCAAATAGATAGTTTTTTGGGGCATTTTTGTGCGGGGTCTTTGCCAGGATTTTCATAACAGGGTGTCCAAAATGAGGTTTCAAGAAGACAGGGTGTCCAAACCACCTCACTGAAAAGAAATAAGTCATCGTACTGACCATATACATTAACAAATCAAGTAATTATATGCTTTATTTCTTCAGTAAATGTTTTAGTTATCATTTAAGAATTAAACTATTTAAAATATCTTCTAGTAATTAGTATTTTCAAAAAATTCTGACCAAAAGATAGGGTGTCTTTGCCCCCAAAATAGGTACCAGGGTGCCAAAAAGACACCCTGACAACCTGCTGGCTAAGACCCTGTTTTTGTGGTTTCAAGGTTATTTGCATGTCGCACTGCAGGTTGTCTTGGGAGGGTATCAGTCTAAGCCCCATCTGCTTAGATTACCTTCACTCTAGGTGGAACCAAAAAATTTTGCAAAACTTTTGGGATCATAACATACTTAGTTCTTATAAAGAAACACATTTGTTTTGAAATACTTTCTTTAGATGTAGGTTTCAAATTATAACGATAAGCCGGTATCCTGAGAAAAAATGTAAACAGCTAGAATGATAGCAAGAGATGTAGAGGCTTTTCAAAGAGGCATGTGTTAAGACTTGTCATCTTTGGGTGATCTAAATATAGTCATTTTAACCATATATTGAAACATTAACCATTCTTGACACCCATTGGGAATGGCCATGATTAAGAACTTTTTTTCTTCAATGGTTACTTCTGCTTCATGATAGTAGAGGAGGGTTGAGAAGTGGGGAGCAAAATGATGACTTTAGTACTGGTCTCAAAACTGATCCTGGACGTGATTAAATATAGTACCTAAGGGATTAAAGGTACCTTTTGGTATATAATTAATGAAAGAAAAGCCTTGTGTTATTGCAAAACTAACTTTGGAAATCGATTTATTCTTAACCCTTAGCTGCTGTTAGATAATTTGGCCTATAGAAAACCATGCAATAAACCTGAAAAATGACCTAAACCGAGGCACATGGGTACTCATCTGAGAGTATGCAGTGAGAGCTATCCAACATAACAGGGTTTAGATGGTTTTCCAAAATAGTTGTCCTTTTGCTTTAGACGAAAGTAGACTCAGCATTGGAGGGTTAATTAAGGTATGCTAAGATAGTTCTTCAAAGATCTTTTGAAAAGGACTGACAAAGAAGTAGGGAGAGTTTTTATAGATAATCACCACTTGTTGTAAGAATATTTGAGCATGACCTAAGTCTGGTGCCTAGCCCCATGGTGGCCGCGTGTAGCGTAGAGTGTTGTAGCGGTGGCAGTGCTGGTGGTTGATGTAAGGTCTGTCTGGCCTGTACAGACGGGGGACGCGTAATGAATGGCCCGAGTGTGGATCAGCTAAATTAGACCCACATGTCTATCCCTCACACCACCACCAGCTCCAGGTCAGACCAGGAGACAGCACCAGGCATTTTGACCTCAAATGCAATGCTACAAACACAGGCAACTGGCATAAATGATTGCCTGCTTGCATTACAAATAGAAATAGTGGCATTGCAATTAGAGGTCATTGTATATTTGCCTAACATGACGATGAAATTTGAATTTTTTTGTTTGTTTTTTTGATGATTATATATTTTATGTAAAAATGAAATTGATTTACAATGCTAAGAGCTATGCATGGGGTCTTTTAGATGGGTGAGCCTGGCACTTCTTTAAATGAATTTAGTTATCACACATGCATATGCATGCATGGTTCTCTAAATTTATATGTTACCACAGACGCATATATGCATCTGTGGCATTGGAAGGGTTAAGCATCTTAGGTGCCCCCATAATGTGGCATGACGTGAGCATGGTCCACCTTGACCACTGACACTATAGTATGGGTCAGCAGAGGGGCAATATCTGAGCATCTGCTGCTGACCATATATCTTGACCCTTCTAATGCTAAGGCCAACTTTCGTCTAGAGCACAAGAACATAAAAAATTTTGAAAACCATCCAACCCTGTCATGTTGGTATTCATTGTATAGCTCTCACAGAGTACTCTCAGATGAGTACATGTACCCATGTGCCAGGTTTTTCAGTCATTTTCCAGTTGTTGTTTTTTGCATCATTTTGCATTGGCCAAATTAGCCAGCAGCAGCATATGGGTTAGCCTAGCCACTTGCCTTGTGCCAGGGTTTCAGTCATTTTTCATTCTTTTTTTGCATCATTTTGTATTGGCCAACGTAGCCACCAGCAGCATAAGGGATAAGGAGATCTCTAGGTCTTAATAATAATAATAATAATAATAATAATAATAATCTTTATTTCACAACAGTCAAATACAGGATTTGATTTTTCGCTGTGGCCCTCCGATTAAAGGATTATACTTTTCATGCTTCGGGCCACAGAGTTGAAAATTGTTCCTCAAGGTAAAGTCTCTTGAATGTTGAGAGAGATGGTGCCATTTTCATATTTAACGATAAGGAATTCCATATTACTATGCCTTGGTAAGTGAATGAGTGTTTGAATAGCTGGATTTTGATCAGTGCAGGAACCAAATTTAATGGGCTGAATGTCCCTATAATGTGGCATGAAGGGAGTGTTGACATTACCCACACTGTTCGCCTGCTGTTCGGGCCATGAACTATCTGAGTTAGGAATAGTAACAGTAGGTCAGCCGAGGCCCATATTTTGCCCTGAAAGCCATCTTCTGTCCTAAAAATTGCTGTCAACTTCTTGTAGTTGTCCTGAACTTGAATGTTAGCCAACCGCACTGCAATTCAATACTTTTTTGTTGAAAATACCCTGGCAGTCCGGAAAACATGTATCTTCTAATGATGCAAAATCAGCACTTGCACCTAAAATAAAAATTCAACTAAGAATACAAAATTGCTTTTGAATATATGTGATCTGTATAATGATCTATTGTTATTCATTTAGTATGTGATTTATAGTTATTTACTTTCAGTATAAGATCTCTACATGTCTTTTCATACAAGATGTCAACTCTTGTTCAGTTCAAGATTTGTACAATATCAATCTGTATTCAGATTTTGAACTTTGTTTATTGTCACCTTTTCTGTCAAAGTGAGGCTAAAATGTGGCTAGTCAATTATTAGGCAAACTGAGTACCCAGGGTTAGGGAAAACTACCGCCTAACCTCAAGTTACTGGCAACTTTCTCACATACCTCGAGCTGCATTTGAACCATTTCAGTGATGAGAGACGGTGAGGGGTTAGTGGCAACACCTTAGACCACTCGGTTATTGGGGCAGACCCCTTGTAGTGGAAGACTCAACATAGGCGGCTGACAGAGAAAGTTACAGACTAAAATTGTCAGCATAAGCCCTATTATAGGGAGAGGTTATTCTTGAGAGTTTTATATTCATTTCATACAATCATTCATGATATCAGTGTTACCAGCATACACAAAAATGCTTTCCTTTGGATATCGAGCCACCTTCAAAAAGAAGGATGGCGACACCAATATTAAAATGAAAAATTGAAAAAAAGATTGTCTGCAGCCTATTGTATGGCAGACCTGTTGCTAGGTAAGGGAATTATGGCTTAATTCTGCTAATAAACTTCTATAGGAACTGAGAAACTGAGGTAGGTGGTTGGATGGGGGAAGCGGGTCACTTACAATGCTGGGGGTAGGGGTAATTGATGAGCCTGTAGAAACTGAGGTCTATGGTTGGGCCAGGGAAGGAAGGAGTGGGTATATTCAAAAGTGGATAAACACATGTGTTATCCACTTTTGGTATATTATAATGATTGGGGTAGGGGTAGTTGATGAACTCTGGTTGTTGGTATCAAGTGACCGCTGATCATGCTGTCCAGCCTAATAGTTATGCCACTCACTTATGCCCTAATGACCAGGGGAGCATGCCATGATCCCGGCTGACCACTCACCCCGGCCGGCCGCTAAAGACCCACAGACAGGCAGGCCCCTGGCCATAAGTAACAAGGCTAATCACCCAGCTGTCATCCTCCTACTTAACACACAAGCACCCCAGCTATTAGCCCCTCATCACCTAAGTTCCCATGGTAAGTTTCCCGGGGTGCTACAACTCTTTCGAGAATAACAGGAGAAATAGGTTAATAATTCAAAAAGAAATGCACAAAAATAACCCTTCCATTCCCAAAATCTCAATAACAAGTGCCCTTTGGATACTAAAACTTTTTTTCAAGTAAATATAAATATCACTACTTTAAAAAAGATTTGTTAAGAATTAACCCTTTTGATGCCCAAAGTCCACATGAAATGTTTTGTCTTGATGCTATAACAATAATGAAATAACTTCATTATAAACCATTAATGATTCAATGGTGGGTTTTATGGATATTTCTCATGTGACAATTTCCATAGGATGCTTCATTTTAAGATATTTCAGCAAAATGGTCTGGCAGTTCTGGACCCTGCACATATAAGAAAGTTAGCTTAGCCCATTAATGCTTGTAGCAGCCAAAATAGCCTGGCAAATTTGAGGAAATCTTTTAGGCAAAAGAATAATTTGAAAACTATATGAAGATGAAGAAGAAATCATGTAAATCAGAACATTACTTACACATTTTCTCTGAATATTTTGTAAAACAATTCTTGTATTTCAAATTATTGTCAAAAATATTATTGACCCACAGAATAATTTCTTGAGGAACTCCAAAGCATTAACCCTTATGCTGCTGGTGGCTAATTTGGCCAATACAAAATTATTTTAAAAACCTGAAAAACGACTGAAAGCCTGGCACATGGGTACTCATCTGAGAGTACTCGGTGAGAGCTATCCAATGAATACCGTCATGACAGGGTTCAGATGTTTTTCAAAAACCTTTGTGTCCTTGTCCTTTGGAAGAAAATAGTCTAAGCATTGGAAGGGTTAATGGGCTAATTTGCAGGTTTTTACCCACGAGGCATGTGTAGTTTTGTAAGCTGTAAAACTATCACCTGACAAAGATAGCCAGTTATTTTAGTTATCATACAATACCTGAGGACATCGATTGAAGGAAATCGATTGGAAGGTGCATGATGCATTTTACACTCGTCTCTTCAAAAATTGTGCATGATTCGCTTTTATCAATAATGCAAAATCAAAGATATCAGTCCTCACCAGAGGCCAACTGCACAAAGAATCTTAAGTCAAATCTTAGCTAAGTATTTGTCTTCAACAAACGAAAAATCTTACGTCAACAATTGCAACGATAGCAATCGAGTTTTGACTTAAGATTGATGTAGGAATTGGTTTTTAATATCACTCTTTTCTTAGAAAAAAGTAGACCATTTTGTGCAAACTGATGATGAAATATGATGACACACAATGCTCGTAAGTTATCTAAGTAGACAGACTGAGAAATCAAGAGGCGGTTAGTGCTCTGCGACATATCTATTCATCTACTTATCACTATTACTGCTTGTTTATAGCTAGGGAATAGCTCAATAACATCCTGGTAACATGATCTTCTAATGTGGTACTATTACTACTATATGATACTTAAACACTGCTGAGTCTCTGTTTCTTCTTAACCCTTATGCTGCTGGTGGCTAATTTGGCCAATACAAAATGATGCAAAAAATCTGAAAAGGCTTGAAACACTGGCATATGGGTACTCATCAGAGAGTACTCAGAGATGGCTATACAATAAATATTAACATGACAGGGTTAACATGTTTTTCAAAAATCTTTGCGTTCTTGTGTTTTTTTGACAAAAGTAGCCTTAGCATTGGAAGGGTTTAAGCATCATTGCATGTAGCAGGGACAGACTCAGGATTACTGTATGTAGGGGGTCTGCATGAGGGTGTTTTTTCACTTCAACAGAGAAATATTCCTCATTTTTTGAAGCAGAACTAAAAAAGTAACATTTCTTATCCAGAAAATGTGTTGTCATCTACATTTAGTTCCAGTAAATATTGTCTTTTTATCTATTTAATCCATTTATGCCTGTAGTGCCCAAAAAACTGTTTTGGTAATACCAGTGCATATTTTTGAAAGTATTTCAGATGAAATGTTGAACCAGGGCACAACATTAACTTTTGCAGCCACTTGCCTTGCCTTGTAGGGGCAAGTGAGATTCAACTTTCACTTGCCCTACTCCAACATTATATTTGAAACACCAAGACCTCATGGATTAGATAACTATTGCTAGAAAGGGGACAGGAGTGCTAAACTAGGAGTTGTCTTATTTTGAGTGTGTCACCAGCATCACAGCCTTAATACTGTTGTTTTCTTTTTAACTAGGGAAACCCATTTTGGAACTTGAATACATGTTTACATACAAACATGGAATCAGTAACATAAATTTTTCTAATATCATATGTTAATATTTATCTATCGTTATCCATTTTTATATGCTGATGCATATTTTACCATCATACATTGATGTATTTTATTTTATTAGATGTTATCAATAATCAATTTCCATATGTTGGTATCTATTCATTATCCTATATAAATATTTTGTATCATTAGATGTTACCATTTATCAATTTTCATGTGTCAATATTTATCCATTATTTTCTGACAATATTTCTCTGTTATCATTTCAGCACCATTTTGTGAACTTCCTGCTTGATGAGTGTGCTGCGGACATAGAGCAACACGGCGTTTACATGGTTCAGGAGGACCGCTCAAAGCATCAGGTCACTCCACTATGGTGCGCGGCCGTAGCCAACAAATTGGAGGTTGTGCGTACACTCGTCTCTCACGGAGCAAACGTCAACGCTCCATCGGACACAGACTCCACACCCATACGTTCTGCGTGCTACATGACGAACATCGAAATCGTCAAATTCCTCCTGGAACATAATGCAGACATTCATAAACCTAATGTGAACGGTGGGACGTGTTTGATTAATTCTGTGCAGAGTGTTGAGTTGTGTCGTTATCTGATCGATCACGGAGCCAGTGTCAATGTACAGGATAACTCGGGAAATCTCGCCTTACATTACGCGGTGCGCGAGGGACGCGTGGCCACAACACAGTTGCTCATCGAGCACAGCTCTGACCCGTTTGTTAAGAATGAGTTTGGCGATGATAGCATACAGACGTCTTGTATACGAGGGTATGCAGAGATTCTAGAGTATTTATTGAAAAAGGTCAACCCCAGTCCTCTGAAGACTATAGAATCGTATGAATTGCTGGGCACGAACTACGTGGATGAGAAGCACGACTTGCAGGCCGGAATACAAGCCTGGCGGAAAGCAATACAACTCAGATACACAGATGCCTTGAACCCCCTTAGCAAGGCTCTCCCCCTAAAACCTAACCCTGCATACCTTTTCGCCAGGGAGGCCTCCGACTTAAAAAGTCTGGACGAAATTGCCACGAATCCCGATGAGGTGTATATGCAATCGCTTCTTATCCGAGAGCGCATTCTAGGTACGGACCACAAGGACACAACGTTTGGTTTGATGTACCGAGGTGCAGTCTATGCGGACACGCACCGCTACCAGCGCTGTGTTGATTTGTGGAAGTACGCGTTTAAGATCAGACACGACAAGTTAGAACCCTTGAATCATGAGAGTATCTTCACATTGCAGGCACTGGTCAAACTCTTCCTGGAGATCCATCAGGAATTCCAGGCCGGCTTTACGGACGAGCCACTGCAGTTTGACGACGTGATTCAGGTGCTGCAGTGCTCCGTAAAGGAGGTGGAGATCGGACTGGAGTTCTTGAAGGTGCGGCCGTGCCTACTTCACCATCTGGAGGAATTTGACATCGTCCTCCTGCTACAACTTCACCAGATAAGCCTTTTATGCAATGTTGCAAAAACCGACGCACAGACATTCCACTTCAAAAAACTGGTTCACGGTCTCCAGAAGCTGCAGCCTCGGAGTCGCTCAGGGGGCACGCTAATGCATCTTGCCGCCGATTACAAGATCTCACATGTTGGTGACGATTTCTACTCCCAGTTCCCCAGTGCAAAGGTCTTGACAGTGCTGAGGGAGTGTGGGAACCCTATGAATGAGCTGGACGATGAACGGAACACGCCCCTTCATATCTACGCTTCCTCACTGCTCCTCAACCAGTTCATCGAGGGTACGGAGCAGGGCGCGAAGGACGTGGAGGTCCTCCTGGCGGCGGGAGCGCACATCGACGCGAGGAACAGCACGGGGAAGATCGTACACGAGGAGTTGAGGGAAGCGTGCGGGATCAACCCCTTCCCTCATATCACCCTGAAATGCCTTGCGGCCAGGACGATACAGTCGCACCAGCTTGCCTACGAGGGAGAAGTCCCTCAATCCCTTGTGCCTTTCATTCAGCTCCACTAGGTGGCCTCAGTGTGAACCTGATGCTGTATACCGTGTTAATTTTGCGCTGGTGGATAATTTGGTCAAGATAAAATGATGCGAAAAACCTAAAAAAAAATGGACGAAAGTAGCCTCAGGATTGGAAGGGCAAATACTGTATACAGTTTTAATTTTGCGCATATAAAGTAATGCGGTAGACAGGCAGCTATCTTTGATGTGCAGTTTAATTTTGTGTATGGGTGTTAACCCTCATGCTGCTGGTGGCTAATTTGACCAAAGCAAAATGGTTTAAAAAACCTGAAAAATGATTGAAACCCTGGCACATGGGTACTCATCTGAGAGTACTCAGCAAGAGCTTTCCAATGAATACCAACACGACAGGCTTTAGATGATTTTCAAAAATCTTTGCCTTCTTGTGCTTTGGACGAAAGTAGCCTCAGCATTGGAAGGGCAAATACTATATGCAGTGTTAATTTTGCGCATATAAAGTAATGTGTAAGACAGGCAGCTATCTTTGATGCACCGTTTAATTTTGTGTATAATAATAATAATAATAATAATAATAATAATCTTTATTTAGAGAGGGTAACTCAGTCCAATGGTAAGGATCTTCCCTGAGGCCCTCTGGCATGTTTACATTATTTTTTACGCCTAATCAGCGTAGTCAATAAACATACATACACATACATTAATAGCCCGAGGGCCCCAGGGTTACAAAGTAGTATGGTACAATGCTTTTAGGTATCTAGACTTGAAGGAAGGTAGTGATGGTGCACATCTGATTGCTTCAGTTAAGCCATTCCAAACTTTGGGTGTTGAATGACAAGCTATCACGCCACAGTGTTTTGTGCAATACTAGCATAGGGGTGGATATCCAAATGGTGCCCAGTTTGATAAATGTGAAATCTAGGGGTATGCAATTGATTGAACTGCTGCATTATTAACACGGTATACGGTAGGAGGCACTATAGTGAAACTGCTAGGTGACGTTTGTGGTCAACCCTAGTATTTTTGAGCAGATGCAGAGGCATTTTTAGTGGTTAAACCATTTTTGGTATTGAATATCATGGTAGGATAGCAAATTAGTTATTTTCTAATTTTTTGTCTGAAACTGCACTCATCTTTTTCAAATATAAGCCTGTACTGGAATACTTTTTTGGTGTTCTGTGAGGGTTTTATCTTCTTGTATTTAGAAAAAAGATGGTATGAATTTCTTTTTAAGGCTTTTGTTAGCACTATTTTTCTGAGAAAAATACCAGTTTGAAATTTTCTATTTTCTAAGTTACAATTCTAAAAGTATTCAAATTTTGTTTTGAAAAAAGATTAATTTAAGCTTAGCCTAACGTACTTTAAGATATTTCTCTGAATAATTTTTCATATAAAGTAGCTTAGTTTTTTGTATTATATGTGTGCATAACAGATAAGTTAAACCCACCAAACTGAAAAGTGATATTTTATTATATGACATGACAACAGTTACTTTTGTCATTTAAAAATTTATTTAGAAATATATTTGGTGAAAATGACAGGATACTTCATTTCTACACATTACCTTTGACATATTCCAAGCAATAAAATCCCAATAGTAGTTTTTTGCCTGTATGTTTTGCCTTATTAGGAAACGCTTCTTATATCAAAGTATTCTCACCAACACAAAAATGAAGCACCAGTTTCTACTATATTAGGTGTTTTTGTCAGTCTCTTAGTATCTATGATAAATTATTATAAAATGGTTTTATGATACCTCAATAGTATGATTACTGTGATTACTTTTCCTAAAGTTTGTATTTTAGGGTAGAATTTGCGTATTGCGAGTTCAGTAGTGAATGTGTGCACTTGGTGATGTTTGTATTTTACTAGGATATTGAAAAGGCTTAGATTTTATTTGTTCACAAACTGGGTAAGACCCAAAATAGATTTTTATTGCAATAGATGGTCAAACCCAATATTCTGTGGACGCAGTCTCTTATTCTAAAACTGGAAAACTAAAACATACATTTTAAACAAGACACTGCACAATACTATTAACTTTTTTTTGATTATTGTCAACATTCTATGAGCAATTGGTAAAATTAAACAATGCAAAGTAACTATTTGAATTTTCATTGTTGTATACATTGATCACTTTCAATTTGTGAAATGAGATTGAATTTTTGCAGAATGAATTAATTGCGTAAAAAAGGATTATGGTTGTATCATTCAAAAAATGACAGGCTGAATTTTAATTTACCAAAATTAGGCTACTATATTCCAAATTCCAGTTGCATACGTAGGGTTGAATTTAAATATGACCAGATTTTATTGAATGTGGTCGGAGCCAACACCATACACAAATAAATGTATATTGCTGTATGTTTAGAAGAACTCCAAGAGGTAAAGTGAAAAATTGACAAATGAATGCATACTGATTTACGTATAAAAGAGCTCCAATGATAAAAGAGCTTCAAAGATGAAAAATGGTTTAATATTCAGAAATTGGAAGGAGTCCAAGCTAACTTAAATAGTCTTACTATCTACATTGTGTAGGATTAGTCTGTTTGATTTTAACACCAGTAGCAGTATTATGTTATTATGAAGCGAATTAAAGATTTATGTGTGAGTAACTATTATAGAGATATCTCTCTGATTAAAGCATCTTTGCAAAAAGAATAAATGGTAAACATAACAATAGCGACTTTTGATGAAATATAGTTTAAAACCGTGCTTATACATCAAATTATTCTCATAAGAATCAAAGTGCCGGATGATATTTTCTGTAAATTTTGGAACATGGAAGTGTCATTTGGGATCAGCGATATTTAAGTGCCCATATATATGATGCTCTTTCGTAAGAACATTAGAATAAAGCACAAATTTACAAAAGAAAATTAAATGAAAGTCACTGCTTGAGTTCTGATCAACATTTTTCATTCAAATTATCTTCCCAAAGAGGCGTTCCGCAGAAAAATATCATCTAAATAGTTTTTGACATATGTAGGCAAGATTTAGTACAGGATACAAGCTTGTTAGTAGAACTACTTTTAATAGCGACCCAATGAATACTGTTGCAAGTTCTTGAATGTGTCTCACACAAGCTGTTCAGATGATTTCTCTTTCATGTCAGATGCCCCGGTCAGAATTCTTTTTAATTTTTGAAATGTGCATTGGTAATTGTAAAAATGCAAAAAATGTGAGAAAAAAATCGAACATTTAAGGTTTGAGAGCTCATGAAAATAATTCAGGCTTAGTAAATTTTTGGACACAGCTCTACAGGGCTAGTGGAAATTGTTTTCATTTCATTTGAAGTTAAGTTGTTTCATACTGGCAAAAAAATCAAGGCTCACAAAGTTTTGCATCTGGCCCTTCGAGCTGGTGAAAACTTTGGACACAAATTCTTTTGAGCTATTGCAAATTTTGACGTTTGGAGCTGGTGAAAATTTTGGTCATCAAGTCATTTGAGTTATTAAAAGTTTTTGTTATTATCGAGCTCTGTTGGTGATCTCTTTGATCTGTCAAAATAGTGGTCTGTGCCTTACCTGTCAGATTGTGTTAAGAAGACATTTGTTAGGTACAGTTATGCAGTCAATAAACTATATTTATTGAACATTCATTTTTGTTGTGTTTTTGATTATCTTACTGGTTAAACTGTTAGGTCTGGTGCCCAGCATTTTTGAAGAGCCAACAAGCAATAATTTCTCTGACAAATCATCATGTACAGGCAATATCATATAAGCCTTCATTTCAATAATCAAGACCTAGAACAATTAATATATGATATTAATTGATGGTTTTCACAAATGTTGTACTGGTCATAATGTCTAAGTATTTACCAATATTAACAGAACGAATAAGATTTAGTGCGGCTCTAAAATATTCCCCATCCTTCAAACTGCACCTGTGCCAATTTTCACGTTTTTTGTCAAAAAAGTGAACAATTTTCGCCCTTGGCCTCCCCACTAATTTGGTCTGTTGCATACTGGTGTAACAGTTAAACACACCTTTTAAGACAAAGCGATTTGATTTGTCTTTTAAATTATTTTTGCCTCAAAAAAGAATCCAGTTTTCTCTATATAAAAACCTCAATCTCGCCTGATACCCTCGTAACCCTGTCGGTCAGCAGATTTGGCTTGATTGTATTCCGGGGCGAGTTTTGCTTGCCTTGGTGTAAATGTTGCCAAATAAAAAAATAAAATCTATCAATTCAATTGGAATTGGTACCTTTAAAAATTTTGAGTTTTGAGATATCGATACAATATTGATATATCTTTCATGATACAATATCTCGATGATAGTTTCAATGATACTGCATGCCTCCCAGGGATGCAGTTTTGTTAGATTTATGTCTCTCAGCTTCAGAAATTTAGCTAATAAAAAGTGTATTGCCTTTGTGCTGAGACCTTCAGATAACAGTCAAGTCAATCTTATGCCGTTAAGCAGTTGTGGTGTAACAGATCTTAAATGATACAATACTATTTTGGGGCTTGGTATTTGGTATCGTATTGAGCAATGATGTCCAAGTATGAAAATCCATGTGCTGGCTTGCAGCAAATGGTTTCAGACAAACCATTTAACCATCTATCAAATTAGCATTAAGACTAATGATGACCAGGAACAATCAATATAAAGTAAAATATGTTGGAGATTACTTTTTAATAAAAACCTGTACAAAAATAATACATGCAGAAAATATTTGAAAAATTCTTTACTGGCCATATTACCGGAAAATTTACCAAGTTTGACTCTCAAATGGATTTGCCCTGTCACATTTTCTGAAATCTCTGTCACATGCTAGTATAACAATGGAACAGTTGGGAACCCATGTTCAAAAACTATTGGGTCTTATTTTCCTCTTGCTAATAGCTTGTAGTCCAGTAGCCTGATCAAGAAAAGGGCTCTATTTTAGGAGTTATGTTAATAAAAATGGGTGGCTGGCTACTGTACTATTAGGTTGGGATATGGACAAGTAAGGCTCAAATGTTTTCCAGAAGGTACTTAGGCCATATATGGGTGCCATGGGCAGATCCATAATTTCTCTATAGGGGGGGGGGGGGGGTTCATTTTGATAAAAAGGTAGATATGCCTCACTGGTTTTAATAAAAAAAAAAGTAACAATTCCGAGAAAGAAAATCAACATCTTGAATTGTACAGGGATGGGGCTCGAACCCCTCTGTTGCTGCAACTGTCTGAATGTCTCCACAAAGTCTGTCAGTGTTTAGACGTTTGAAGGACTTCCCCTCACAGTTCTGTGACCTGGAGTTCCCTAGCATTGTTGGCATTGTTATTGTTCTCCACTTCCTCTTGAGTAACACTATTATTGGTGTTCCTGGAAAATAGAGAATATGTATATATATATATATATATATATATATATATATATATATATATATATATATATATATATATATATATATATATATATATATATATATATACATATATATATATATATATATATATATATATATATACATATATATATATATATATATATATATATATATATATATATATATATATATATATATATATATATATATATGTATATATATACATATATATATATATATATATATATATATACATGTATATATATATATATATATATATATATATATATATATATATATATATATATATACATATATATATACATATATATATACATATATTTATACATATATATATACATATATATATATATATATATATATATATACATATATATATATATATATATATATATATATATATATATATATATATATATTTTATATATATATATATATATATATATATATATATATATATATATATATATATATATATATATATATATATATATATAAATGCATTCATTTAGACCTAATCTGCAATGTAAAAAACGTAATTCTAGGCATCCAACAGAGGAAGGGCGATATGAGGTTAAATTATCAAGTTATTTGCAAATCTATTTTGAAATAAATTACCAAATTTAAGAGGCTATTATAAGTAATTGTGAGTATATATTACCTTAACTTAGGGTTTGGATGGTACATTCCAAAATCAACAAATGAGGTTGTAGGTTCATTCCTGTAACTGCTTGGTTTCCTGAAGTGGATGAAAATACAGAACCTTATCTCCCAAGGGATCATGTTTGGTTATCACCCAAATTAAGTCACGCTGTGATATTGTAAGTAGATTAAAGCATTAAAAGGCCAAACAGATAGAATAGCTGATATAAATCTATATGTCTATTAATGATGTTACAGACGTGTGAAACCCCATGTATTGTTATGATATATTAATTGATTAAAGTTATTATTGTTGATAACATCGTTAATGTGGCAGAGCCACCTGGTGATATTTATTTCAACTGATTGTCACACAGAGTCCACCATTTGCTGTACTCCAAAACCAATTATTCGTGCTCCAGGACTCATAGATTTTGGCATCCCTGTTCATTAGAATCCTTCACGCTTCTGACAAGAGTCTTACCTGAAGTATTTGCTCATCTTGACATTTGCAATTATTATTACAATGAAGAAGAAACCAACTATTCCAAATGACAACCATAGAGCATTCTGAAAATAAAAACAATGGAAACAACATCAAATCATCAGTAAAATGCATGCATGAATGCATGTTTAATTCTGGTGCTATTAGCAAAAACAACATAAGTAATACCTTATGGATTAACAAATTCAGTCTCACAGTTTCCCTGAATGAGTTTCAGCTGTTTGCTTTGGTACTTTTGTAAGTTGTATAATAACTTAGTAAAAAGCATGTATTCCCCAAATAGTTGTATGTTTTGTTGGTTGACCTATGTGTAATTACTTTTGAAAAGATGATTTTGAAGGAAGATATAATAATTAAAGCAAGGACTTTTTATCTCTTTGACTGCTTCAGACATGAATGGGTTGAGAATCTAAAAACAGGTGATATTTCAATACATTCATAGTAAATGCAGTTACCATTCCATCCAGAACGTAGACGCAAATCCCTGCTGTTAAACCATCATAGATATCCCAGATAACACCGCATTTACCAATATCATTGTTCAGCTGAAAGCAAAATAATTCCAGTTTAAAAAAGGTATGATAAAATGATCCAACACGAAGTATTTTAGGCATTAACAGCTAAACATCTCGTTATGTTGAACAACTTTTAATGCACCAGAGAAATAGATTTTCTTAATATTCAAATGTAATTTAAGAATGAATTGAAAGCCTGCATAAGTTGAATACTATTTCCTTGGCATCAGGTTATCACAAAACTGATACACAGGTTCTTCTATTTACTATGAAAAAGAAAAGTGAGATGCATTTAACTTTGAATATATAATTTTTTACAGATGATATTTTGTGTATTTCCTAAAACAAAGGCTGCACCCTATCCTATATCTCACCCTGTTAGTGACATGAGTGATGTACTGGGAAGGGTAGTCTGTGATTTGGTCAAGGTAGCCAACCACACCCTGATAGAGGGTATCAGAAGCCTCATTCTGGATCCAGGACTCCAGGTCTCGCAGCTGATTGGCCAAGGTGGAAACTGTGCCCTGCAATCAGAAAGTAGGGAAAAGGCGCAGCAAATGTTAGTTTGTATAATACTCGGGGAACAGTTATTGTCTGCCTAATGAGTGGCCAGTAAGGCCTTAATGATTGCTCCCTAGGTGTCTCCCAGCCGGGCCATGTAAGAAAGTTGCCAGTGACTTGGGGTTAGGCGATGGTTTTTGCCGGCTTCCTCGGTTTCCTCCACCAGTTACAAATGGCTAATCGTGGGATTTGACACGGTCCTGAATGCTCCCTTCCTCAATTGAGGACCTTCTTCTAGGCCTTCAGGCCTGTGCCAAATCCCAATGGCACTCTGGGGAAATCTACACAAAGCCTTCAGTATTGCTTAAAAATCACAATGGAATATAAGCAAAAACAGTAAGAATTTTGAATGTGTTTTTATTTACCTGTGCCTACAGAGAGCAAAGAGTCATTATTATTGCTTCCTCAATATAAACCAATGGAATGATTCATTTCATCCCATAAGTCACACTGCAAGTTTCAAAAGTCTCCAAACGAGCATTGCTAGTTGAATTTCATTTTTCATGTCCCTTCGAGGCCACTGTAGATGGATACTTACCATGATTTGTGATGTAAAGGCAGACGTGTTGTTTAGCTGCTCCTCAAGCTTTGTCTATAAAGAAAGAAAGAATTGAGTATTACCGCAAATATATAACAACAGAAATCTGGTTTTGTATATTTCTGGTATTACAGATATATATTGTTCAAAAAGTGATGATATCTTGTAATTTGGGAATATATATTGTTCATGTTTATAATAATGATCACAAAAAAGTGTAAAAGATGACTATCTCAAATCTCATCACTAATTTTGACGTAATATAAGAAAAGAAATTTCGACTTTTTAAATTAATTGAAATTGACTGCAATGATTCCAATAATTCCAATGACAGTGAATGCAGTGGTTACCCCTAATTAAGTGCATACACATGAAAAATACTGAAGTGACCCATAGAGAGGGAATAGTAATCTAATGTAGAGTGACAGTATTATATGATGAATAAATGGGAAATAACTTGAAATAGTGTCTGCTCCAGAAATGGTATCCACTGTCCACGACACAAATCAAAATAAAAACAAAGCCTTACTAGTTCAGATTGCAGGCTGTTGCTGGTAGTCGAATCCATGCCCCGTAAATATGCAGCCAGATCACGGTAACTATTGGAGTAATACTGCAGATAACAAGGATAAGTATAAAACTGCACAGTGTCTGTACAATTATGCAGATGCACATAGAATAGAATATAATTCTTAATAAAAGGGCAGATCAACCTATCTCCTGTGAAAAGGATGAGGTATTTCTTCCAATCAGCATACACTACTACTACTACTACTACTACTACTACTACTACTACTACTACTACTACTACTACTACTACTACTACTACTACTACTACTACACAATTTGTTTAGTTATATTTGAAAAGAAATTGAAGTAGGAATGTAAAATAGAATAGGTGCAACAATTTATAATCAATCGTATAGAGTATATTGCCAATTGTCAAGATAATGCATATGCCCAGGCCATTGCCATGCACCAGATGTGACTGGTATAAACATGCTAGTAACTTACCGGATGTGCTGTCATGTTGGTGGCTAACTCGTCCAGGTAGTCGGCCAGAGTGACGAGGTCCACACTGGACGTTGCTGAGGCCAACTGGAATGAATGTTTTTTTCTCAATTTACAGGGGAATAGTTTTGCATTAATTATACCAATATCATATTCTATCTACTATCCCTAATATGATCAACAATAATTGATAGATTCTACTAAAGCGTCTTTTTCTTTTTTTTAAATTTCTATTTAAAGTTTATGGTTATTCAAAATGTATAGTTATAAGTACATATTCAAAGTTGAATGTTTGAATTACCTCCAATTTCCTATGTTCAACACTGAAATTATAGTTCGAAAAAAGGAGCTATTTCCCATTTTGCTAATTCCTAGAGTTTGGAATAGAAATAACATGATGTTCATTTTTTATTTTCCCAGTTTAACTGGTAACTAAGCATCAAAACACCAGATGTACATTATTTACTAGCTTCAATTTCTATGCTGAATGTAATTCAACTATAGTGGTAAACAATGGGTACACAACCATAAAACAGAAGATTTTTATGAGTTATTCTAAACTGCAAAAGTCTCATCCACTGAAAGACATCTCTTTTAAACATTCTAAAATTCCCCTGATAAAGTTTATTCCTAATTTATTACAAGATATAATATTGTTGTTGTTGTTGTTGTTTTGTCATTGTTGTTGTTGTTGTTGAGTGTGTACAGCTTTCTTACCTGCTCTGTAATCTGTGTGACATTCAGTGCTAATGTGGCATTGCCTATAGAGTCTAGGGTGTCCATTGTCCCTTCGTCCATGATGGTAAGATTGGCCAGGGTGCCATTCAGGGTGCCATTCAGAGAACCCATCATACTGGACATATCAGGTATCATCTAAACAAAAGAGGATCACTGATTATCAGTTTTCTTCATGTCTATAATTCTACAACCTGTCAAACACAAGAACAGTTACCATTCATTTACCCATCAAGGAATTATCCTTTAGAACTTTGTCCATCACCATTGTCATCATCAGTAAGGCCAATAATATAAGAAATGTGTCCATTACCATTGTTATCATCATTATCCCAATCATAATAATTATTATCATATTATTATTATCATTATTATTATTATCATTATATTATTATTATTATTATTATTATTATTATTATTATTATTATTATTATTATCATTATTATTATCATTATTATTATTATCATTATCATTATTATTATCATTATTATTATTATTATTATTATTATTATTATTATTATTATTACCATCATTATTATTATCATTATTATCATTATTATTATTATTATTATTTTTATTATTATTATTATTATTATTATTATTATTATTATTATTATTATAATTATTATGATAATTCTTATTATGATGATTCTTAGTATGATAGTCATTATTATGGTTATCATTAATATCACTATTATTATCATCATTATTGTTATTAGCATTAGTAGTAGTGGAAGTAGTAGTAGTAGTAGTAGTAGTAGTAGTAGTAGTAGTAGTAGTAGTAGTAGTAGTAGTAGTAGTAGTAGTAGTAGTACATGTAGTAGTAGTACATGTAGTAGTAGTAGCAGCAGCATCATCAGTGTCATCATCAGCATCATATCATCACTCACCTCTGATACATTAACCATGGCGTTGATGTCGAAGTAACTCTCAAGAGGGAGAGCTGAGTATAGTGCTTCGTTTGCACGACAGGCTCTGAAAAAGGTGAAATTCTAGACTAAAAATCTCTAACTGACCTTTCCCTACCTCATGCTCTTTACAGATTCTAATATGAAGTGGAAAATGGAAAAGATCTGGAAAAGTAGAACAACGTCCATGAACCCGTGAATAAAAGTTGTTTTCGAGATGACTTTTTTTATTGATGCCAATTTTCAGGAAAATTTCACCGAAAAGTGTCCGTAGACGGCCTTTGGCCTCACTGTTGTAAACCAACCTAACAGTCGTTTTATCTAAGTGTTATTTCTAACGTATAGTTAACGTACCTGATGATATCGCCAATCTTGACCTCGGCACTGCCGTTGCCCAAGAGAGCATCTCCCAAGATGTACTTGCCTCCCCAGTAATCTGGATTGTCTACAAACTTACAATGAATGAAAATAACACCTTCATCTTGCTTAATATACTAGTTGCATGTATTTCCTAGCGATACTATGAGAAACAAGTACATGAATATAACATTTACAGTTCTACAGACTTCCAATGAATCAAAATAGCACATACTCATTGTTTGATATACAAGTTGTATGTATTTAATTTCTAGCGGTACAATGAGAAACAAGTCCAATAATACCACATTTACATTCAATTTTCTACTGACTTACAACGAATCAAAATAGCACATGCTTTTTGTTTGATCTACTACATTCATGTATGTATAATGGTACTATGACAAACAATGTCAACATTATGATAATTACCTTTATATAGACTTACATTGACTCAAATAGTACATACCTTTTGTTTGATCTGCTACATTCATGTGTTTCTAATGGTACTGTGACAAACAACTTTAATATCATGACAATTACGTTTATACCGACTTGCAACTCAAAAAGTACATATATTTTTATTAGATCTACTACATTCATGTATTTCTAATGGTACTGTGACAAACAATTTTGATGTTATGACAATTACATTTATACCGACGTGCAATGACTCAAATAGTACATACCTTTTATTAGATCTACTACATTCATGTATTTCTAATGGTACTGTGACAAACAATTGTGATGTTATGACAATTACATTTATACCGACGTGCAATGACTCAAATAGTACATACCTTTTATTAGATCTACTACATTCATGTATTGCTAATGGTAACTATGACAAACTAGTTCACGATTATAATTAACTTTTATTTATCTAAAATGATATATTTCCTTTGATATACTGGTAAGCAAGTATTTTTATTAAACTGTAGTATGCAAACAAGTTCAAGATAGCGTATGCAGACTAGAGGAACCCTCTTTTTTGGACATCCAAGAGATAAGCTCAATTGCCCTCAATTATCAATTGTATGGTTTTCTGAAACCAGCTAATCATATGATTTATAAGTCGGTTGGGATGAACGAGTTGAAGTAACAAACCAAATATCATAAGGAAATCAAATAATACATTCGAATAACAGTATGATTTAACATCACAGCATACCATTTAACCAATTCAATATCGATAGATCAGAAATAAAACATCCACTTGCTTATCATAGCGCGTATCAGTGCAAACTATCAAAGAACTGTTAAGATACAGATATTCATTGTAAATATTATCTACAGCCAAATTAAAGTGTGATATGGCAATGGCACACAAGCAACGAAAACTTCAAGTTATCATAGATGGTGACTGGTTGTTGTTGTTGTCGTTGTTGTTTGTTTTGTTGTTTTTGTGTGTGAGGGTCAAATCAATTTGAATCTTACCTTGTCAAAAATTGTCAGATCCCTGATAGGTTGACAAATTGCAGTGATGTGGCTGAAGACGAAGAATAGGACAGACCCCAATAGGAAGAATAAAAATCCAAAGGAGAAAGCACAACAGGTAGACCTACAATAAAACATATGCAGTTATCATATTCTTTAATTAAAAATCAACATACGAAAGATAAACACACAATCGGTTTTAGAAGTCTATATTGAAAAATGTACTTGTCAATAGAGTGGCCCAATATTCCCATATAGTTCTCACAGGGAGGTAGGGAGTTACCAATATTAGATTTGGGATTTCGTTAACCTTTCCTATCATACTTAGGCTATAGCGTAGCTAGCTAGAGTGTTATGGTTGAGGTAACCGGATTATCCCCCAAAAATACAGGCCACAAGCAACTTTCCATTGCAGAATGGGAATTCTCCTCAAATGGTACTGACCATCTAATTGGTAATAATCACCCGTTTTATGAGATTTTCAGAGGCAGGGGGTTGCTTAGTATAGGGATTTTCATTATCATTGTCAAAATCATACCTACCCCATCAGCATACATCCTCCACAGTTTCCGCTTGACTTTCTTCGACGTGGGTCGTCGTGGTGACCACACACACCGCACACAATGCCAAATACGGAGAAGGCTATCACAAGCAGTGCCAGACCAGCTACGCCAAGAAAGCCATACTTCCTGAAACAAACCCTAACAGTATACCAAACCAAACCCCATCTTTCCGTTAATCAATTTATACACGCATGAGTATTCCAAGAAATCCATACCACCTGAAACAAACTCCAATATTATTTCAAAACAAAAATCCTAATCAGGATCCTTACAGAAGAAACGGATTTGTTCCCAACTTTCCATTAATTAATTTATATCCCATCTTTCCGTAAATCAATTTATACACGCATGAGTATTCCAAGAAATCCATACCACCTGAAACAAACTCCAATATTATTTCAAAACAAAAATCCTAATCAGGATCCTTACAGAAGAAACGGAATTGTTCCCAACTTTCCATTAATTAATTTATACACGCATGAGTATTCCATACTTCCTGAAACAAACTCCAACGTTACACCAAATCAAAAATCTAACTCAGGAGTTGTTCTAGATTGTGAATTTATAACCCATATTTTCGTTAATCTAGTTATCCCTAGAGTGTTCTTACACGCATGAGTATTCCAAGAATGACACACTCCCTGAAACAAACTCCAACATTATACCAAACTAAAACCCCTACTCAGGATCCCAACAGAAGAAACAGTGTTGTACCAGATAGTGAATTTATCACCCACCTTTTCAGTAATCAATTTATCCCTAAAGTACGGTATTATTTTTCTTTCAAACTTTCGTTATTTCTTTGGTTGTGTTTGTTTGTTTCTTACATTCTTTCTTTCTATTGGTGTACTTATTCACTCATCAATTCAAATACGTGTACTTATTTTATCCATTTTAACAATTTATCTTTCTAATTATAGTACATTTATTTATATATGCGCAATATTTATCAATAATGCAAACAGATTTCCTTAATACATTCTCAAATTCTGGCATAGATTCTTATTTATTACATCAATTTCTTAGCCTATGTACGGCACTCGGCATATGAAAAGGTTAGATATCTGGAGAAAGCGTATAACTTATACTATAAGGTGTGAGCCACTGCAGTCTTATCCTGTGAAATCGTCTCGAATGCGAGTGAAATGAACTGTTTTCAAAATGGTGAGATATTGAACATTTCAAACTAGTAAGTGAGATATTTTTCTGCATTTTAAGTCAAAGAATATGAGTTTGCAATAAATCTACAATATTTTTGCATTTTAAGTCAAAGGATTGAATTTCTTTTAAGAAAATGTACAATATTTCTTTATTTTAAGTCTAAGGATAGGAGTAAGTGAATAATCCACAACATGTTTTACATTTTAAGTCAAGGGATAGGAGTTGGCAAAAATGTACAAAACTAATGCATTTTAGTCAAAGGATTGATTCATGACAATTGGAATTATATCTTAAGCTGGATGGCCTAGAAATATATCTAAAACATACAGGCAAATGTGCAGACATCTACGAATAGGGAAAACGTATATACCCATATGCCACATATTCTTCAGCCATGCCACCATACTCTCTGATCATAGAGCGATACTCTCCTATATCAATAGAGCTGTTTATCATCTGGAAAGATAGGTAAAAAAAACGCGATAGGCACAACAAATCAATGTATAGACAGCCTATTTACATATAAATTGCTGAGCTAGATAAGGCCACTGGTGGCTCAAAATTCGTCCTTTGAGACTGATTGTCTATATTACTGCATTCGCTACTTGGAACGAACCCAGGTTGTTTTAAAGACAGGAGGTCTCCGATTACAGATAGTCTTACAGTTTGGCTATATTCATGATGAAACATGTTTTATTCAAGTGTCGTAGGCAGATTTATGACTAGAGCGTGAAGTTGGTTACAGATACCCATACAGATAACGACATATGTCGTTTATTCTATATGTAAAATGCATTATGTTTGTAACCAGTTTATGACGCAGATATATTTTATCAGGTGACATTTTGCAGTTGGTTTCAAACTAATATCAATCCGCTTCTAACTCATGATGTTATTAAATAAGGTTTGAACACTAGAGCGAAACCTAAGAGATGTGAACACCCTTGTACCAGTCCACAAAAGTTCATATTAGGGCAGTTTACATCGCAGATTTTCTCCTTGTATAACTGGTATAGGTGAATGGTGTTTACAATAGATATGTTCACATCCCAAGGTGTTTACAATGATACGTTTTGCCGTACTGTATATCTCAATATCTTACAGTTATTTATTTGCAATTTTCATATCTCCACACACCTACACACAACTATTTCAGGATCGTTAAGTTCTTACATAAGTGTTAAACAAATTGCGAGTCTGTGTTTCAAGAGGGTGACCTTACCATATCCACCTGAGCTGTGAGATTCTGTATCATTCCTTCAGTCATACTGGTCAAATCTAAAAGCACCGGTTCTATTTCTGAAAGAAAATAAGAATAGTGTGCGACATGAATTACGTGCATCCCTGTATAGACAGTCTCAGGCTTCCTCGGTGTAGATCGATATAGAGCAAACATATAAGATTAGAAAATTGCAGAAGGTTGTTTTGTCTCGCCGAAGAATTAAACAATTGTGTCACAATGGCATTTTTTCCACTTTGATATTTTTACGTAACGTGTGGGGATGTATGCATATGTAAGAAAGATAGCAACTAATAATTTACTTAAAGACAAACTGTATATTCGTTAACAAAAGGGATGGTAATAAGTTGTATACTACAACAAAATATTACCTTTATCCTTAGAAGGAATGATAAGTCCGAAAACTAATATAGAAAATAATTATTCAATTCCAAATAATGGCTTATAAGAATTTTGAAAATTACAAATTAAATCGTTTATAGAAATTACTCAATTTACATCAGCTAAGTGCGTATATTTTATTCTCCACATTTTTGCAAAACAAGTTTTACCTAAGATAATCAGATGCACTAAGAGCTGCTTTTGTTAATCAACAATTACTTTTCTTCCAATAACTAAAGGTAATTTGTGTTTGTCATTCTATCTATAGTATTTATTCCTAAGGCAAAAACAATAAAGGTAGAAATTGAACTACCAGCCAATATGTCATTGATCACTGTGAAGCTGCTGTCATTGATGGTGGCCGGAATGCTGTCAAAGGCAACAGTCACCTAAAGTAGCAGAGAGGAAGAATACAGTGCATATATAATGTGTTTTTTTTTCAAAGACACGTATTTCCTCATTCAATAGGTGTGACATATCCGAGCTGTTAGTTTGCTCATTGAGCGATCCATCGGGTATGTCATATCACAGGAGTTTGCAAATATTCCTAGAAACACAAAGATTGCGTTTTATTGGGCCTAACACACTTAAAACAGACAGATACCTGTTCTCTTTACTAAAATATTCACAGGGTGATTCACGAGGTGAATATTATAGTAAAGAGAACAACTAGCTGTTTGTTTTAATGGGTTTTCCGCCTCATAAAACGTTCTTTTTGTGTTTCTAGGATTATTTGCTAGTTCTGTTTTCATATTCACCCGTTCTTTTGTGTTCTACATATATTTGTCACATACATTAACACACCTGAGCGGACCATTCTATAAACTTGCACTAAGGATGAATCTTATTTGTAGGTAGAGTTTATACGGCAGGGAATGCACTCTGTATAGGACACCCTAAATCAATTATCAGGAATGTATGCGGTTCCTGCATTTAGATTAACATGATGTGTGTAAGAAAAGCCTTTTGACTGCGTATAGCAAAATACATATACACTCAAAAATATATACAATATGTATGTAATACGGGGTGCATGTTTTCAAACCATTTTACTTATTCTATTTCGTTAAATCTAGATAAATATCTGTTGTCATATTGTGCCATAGTATCATGCGTATGACATTGCGTTGCCTTCTGTTTTACCTGTGATGATATGTTGGTAAAGTTCATGGACAGAGCATCTCCAAAACCAGACGTCATGTTGGCGATATCAGGCACCTGTAGAAAAATACATATATTTTGAAATGTGTACAGGACAACCAACCATATTAACATCTATCGAATTCCTAATAACTACACATAAATAGGCTGTTTTGTTTTGGATATGTTTACTTTTGAGAGTGTATTGTTATGTTTATAACCAGTTGCAAGTCGTACTGTATGATCTTCCAATCAAGTCATAAGGTACATGTATATATGAAGCGTACATTTCACAAATATTTGACGGATATTACACAGATTGTTTTCACATTAATATTACTCCTTGCATATGCTGTAAGTTATCACCAAAATAACAAGGCATCCCCTGGTCGCTCATACTTCCAAAGTTCAGTGACCGAAGAGTATTTAGCACCATTCTCTGATTGATGAATTAAACTAATATAATCCACTTAAGCTTCCCTACGACCCAATGCCTGCATTACACACTGTCCTAACACTGATGTTGATGGGATTCATGCGCACAGTTCAGACCTTTGATAGATACCCCCAAGTCACTTACGTCTAGTGTAAACGATGTCGGTATGAGGGTTCCGTTAGGAAGGTCTCCACAAAAAGCTTCAACGTCATCCAGACATTTTTGTTTGATTGCAGTCAAGTTGGTCGATGTTTTATTCAATCCTGTCTCTAATACGGCAGCCAGGGCTGACAAATTAGCAGCAGTGGTGTTTGAAGCAGATATTTCGCTGTTGAGTTCGGTTGTAACTTGAAATACAATTTTTAAAAAAAGCAATGCTTCGATGTGTTAAACAAAACACTTCCTGGCATATCTAAACTTCTATTAAACCCTCTTACTGATGTTAGTTTCATTTCTTTAAGTTAAAGTATTATGATCAAATACTCTTGAATACATATCTTTCTCATCAAAATATGAAATCAACATAGTATTCCATTTGATAAAAATAGTTTGCTTATATAATGTACATATGTTAGTTTGTTGGCTACAGGCGTTAGAATAATTAGTTTATTATTACATTATCTAATCAAAGACATGAGTATACATGGTAAAACTCACACATGGTAAGATTGCTCAACGCTTCTACGATACCGTCTAAATACGTCCCTGCCTCGCTCACGAATGGGCTTGATAGACCTCCACTGATGTCTGAAAATAACGTATAATACTACCTGAATACCAACCGTAGTTTTATGCTTTTTAAAACATTAGGTTTAGAATTGATACAAGCATTCCGAGATCATCAAAAGCACAACATGAAATGCATTTTTTTAAATGCGATAAATGCAACGTTTGTATTTTTTGTGTGTGTTTATATGTGTTAGTGCCAAATAACATTTTACTCTTTCCTGAAAAAGAAATATGTGGCTGGTAACATTTCATGTAACTTAATATCTTTGAAAGTTAGTGTCCTAAGGTTGTTATCGATAGTTTTGCAAGCAATTTTCGGTACAAGTTCGATTGCGGATAAAGAAAAAGCGCTGCCACCACCCTTTCTGTCACTTCCTCCGTCCAACTGGAACATACGTAAACCATCACCTAACCTATAATCACTGGCAACTTTCTCACATGCCCTGGCAGGTATTTGAACACCCAACTTCAGGGCCCGGTTCCTCCAATGTCAGAGGGACTTAACTTTTAAGATAGGCTTTTGGTCAGACACTCTACATTACCATGAAATAACCTCAAACGCCTCGGAAGCGATAGAAGTGAAATTTAGATTCAACCCTTAAAATAAAGTGAAAAATTGTTTCTTATTCCAGTTGTTCACTTACTCCGAATATCGTTTAGAAGAGCGTCCACTGTGAACTGAAGGTCGTCAACCGCAACTTGTCCCACCTCCTGCAAATGAAATTAACCCAACAGTCAGTAAAGGAATATATTGTATGAGGAGAGGGCTGCCCTTATGGTTGAGTGGTCTAGTGCATCACGCTGTGTCTAATCACCTGTGCGCATGGTGCAAATGAAATCAATCCAGCAGTCAATATGGTAACTTATCATACAGGTAGGGGTAGACCCGGTTTGTGTCTCTATCCAGGCCAGCTGTTCTTAATACTGAAGGCCATATAGACGCCAGTATTAAGAAGAGCTGGCCTGGATAGAGACACAAACCGGGTCTAAGGTAGGGGGTGCCCCGCTGACTGAGTGGTCCAGAGTATTACGCTGTTCCTCTTCACTAGCGCACATTGTACATTCATGGGAAATATCTTGATATCAAAGCTATACGTTGATACATATCTGATTGAAAAATTGTGTTCCTATTGGCTTTTACAGTCTCTCCTCAAAATTGCTTAAGCATTACGTTTTGCGAGTTATATCTAAAGTTGTCAGAGAATGTTTGCACTCGAATAAGTTGGATTGCAAATCGTTATCGTTCGAATTTTAGCCAAGGCTTTAAAATAAGTAAAACACCTGCATAAGCAGAGAATAACAAATCCTGCATAGAATTGTCTCGAATGTCGCTGCTCAGTTGCTTTCCACCATGCAAATGATTACTTTTTCTTTGCTGAATTAAGGATTTATGCAAATCATTTTCGGGACCAGATCACTTTACCTAATTCACAATACGCCTGGCAATGACTTCTGAATATCAAATACAGACCAAAACACGATCACGATAGGTTAAGACACTAAACTGGACGGTTTGAATGGAAATTATCTTTATCTAGTTACGACAATTAAATCTTTAATCCACGATGGCCGATCATACTCTGAAGCTGGAATGGATTAGTAACGGACCTTGTGTTTTACAATACAGGATAGTATTAGCGTACCTCGAACATGACGTCTTTGTATTCCAGTGTGTCGTTGATGATGTAAAGGGCTGTTTTTGTGAGGACGGCGGGAGAGGAGGTAATTCTATTCCCAGACACCACAATACAGCCAGCGCCTGCTCTGTTAAATACACACGCATCTTTAGAAAGGTGAATTTGGCAAACGGAATTTTGGGGGAAAGGGCTGAATGATTTTTTAACCCTAAGTGTATAACATAAAAGTGGGTTAGGCTGAACCTGGGACTTCTTTGTTGCCCTGATTTTTTGATTCATTATAAAGCTGCTACCAGTAATTCAATACTAAAAATGCATCATTGTTAGATATATGTTCTCATCTTATGAAATAGACACCTTGAATGATGTGCAAAAAGCTTTTCCGATGTAAACCAATTGAATGATTCCATTCATACCATGTGACTTGCAGATGATTGCCGCTATGTTATGACGCAACTGCCAGGGAGAGTAGCAGAGAAATATACGACCTTGAACTTTGGCATTTGTGGTTACCCTGACTAGTCCTTTGTCTTTTTGTAATAACTCCTTAAAAGAAATAACGACCCTAGTTCATACACTCTTACTTTTCAATTCACCATCTACATTACCAAACCGGAATTGTGGTCTATGGCATTGCCACTGATTGCTAGCTGTCTTGCACCACTGCCCGGGTTTGAATCGCGACCGGGGTATGACAGAAAGTTGCCAGTGGCTTGGCGCTAAGGAGTGTTTTTCACCGGGTACCGTACTCCAGTTTTCTCCACTCTTGTACAATTGGCTAGTCACGAATTAGCCTAAATATTGCTGAAAAAGTGACGATAATCGAAAATCAAAATTCCTGTTTCACTAATAAAAATGACGTAACTGCGTGTATAGTAATTTTGAATTTCATTTTTTCGTCACCTTTTGTGCCCCATTGCAACTTAGTCGTACCTATGGTTAGTTGCAAATGGTTTAGAAAGCCGCACAGCTCAAGAAAAAACTCTGGCTTTCCTCATTTAGTCACCGACGTCCTGGCTGGGATTCGAACCCAGGGGGGGCACTCAGGTACAGAAGGGGGCCGCACCTTCGTTACGTATTTCGATGAAGAAGGGGTCTTTTTTAAGACCTCCGCATGTCCGCGATTTTGTAAAAGAAGGGTCCTTTTTTTGTACCCAGGTACGAAGTATGGGGGTCAAAATCCCCTTACAATCCACGAAATATACGCGGCTCTGGGGCCTGTTTCTCGTATCGTAAAGTACGAATCGTTCGTAATTTACGATTCGTAAATTTAGGAACGTTTTTACGAAGATCAGTTATTGCGTTTCTCGAAGCTCTTCGTAAATGAATTCGAAATATTTTAATTGATGACGTCATTTACGATAAAATATTGTTGTGTCGTCCTTTTGTTGCGCATATAGTCCTATTGTTGCGTACATAGTCATATTGTTGCGTATGCCACTCACTATGGGAGTGGCATCAGTGACATGAACGTCAGGGATGGATGGGGCATTTATCCCGCCGTAGCGTACTTTTGAAGGATACAGCGATTACCTTCAGCCCTGCGTACAAAGGCAACAAAATATTCCATAATAAAACATGGACATACTACCATATGTGTGCGTGAAAAGGGTAGATAAATTGCGTTTTTATGCAGTATTGTTCGTCGTTTAAATTAACTGCTTAAATGGTTAACGGTTTTTAATTATCGGGGAACACCGAGGAAGTATAATTATTACTTTTTCTGAGAGGGGCTGTATTAGACAACCATTATTCAACAATAAACTCAAATCTAACATAAGCCCCCCCCCCCCCCCCCCCCCCCCCTCTGTTCCTCTTTCTGGTATAGCCTAAGCAGAATTAGGGGTGTCCGAATATCTTAGTGGCGGAGCACAGTCAATGTATGCATGTATGTATCAATATTGTATCATGGTTGCACTACTACATGTATATTAGCCCTTAGAGCAATTGTTAAGACCATGACAAATCAATAGACAGTATTTCTAAATTAAGTTTACTAGGGTTTTAAATACAATTTGCATCAAGAAAAATTCAAGTGAAATATATAAAAGCGCACATAGGTCAAAAAAGCGAAAAAACTTTTTATATTCACGTCCATTTTTGGGTGGAGAGAAAATAAAACGACAGATAGATACATACATACATACATACATACATACATACATACATACATACATACATACATACATACATACATACATATATGCATACATACATACATGCATACATACATACAGATAGACAGATAGATAGATGTTAGATATTGATAGATATACATACGAATAAATACATGTTTCCATTATTGATATGGTCGTTTTACTTTGTATAAATGATATTCCATGATATACACGTACGTGGTCTATATTGCGAATTTCGCAAATTATTAGGCTACCTTTACTACGAAAACGAGCCAAGCAAACAGTCATATTCACGGCCGTTTTTTTGAGGAGAAAAGTTAGAACTTTATTTCTCCTCTTTTTCTCCCCCCCCCCCCCCCCAAGAAAACAATGGTCGTGAAAATAAAGTTTTTGTATTTTCTCTCTCCAAAATGGTCGTGAATATAAGTAGTTTTTGTATTTTCTTTCCCCCCCCCCCCCCCCCCCCGTCGTTAAAATATAAGTTTTTATTTGCTCATTCACACTTGATGATGCATCGTACTTGTCGCATGTTTTGATATTAAAAAACGATATATAGATATAACTTATAAACATTTCAAAATCAAAAGTATCTATACATTATTTATGAATGATTGTATTTTTTTATTGATTCGTAAATAATTATGAGATCTAATAAATATTCAGAAACCACTTATTTTATTATATTTAAACAATTATCCATAAATAAATGATTAATATTTATGCACGTGTATATATTAATTAAACATATATTAACATACACAGGTTATCTATAAATATTGATAAATTATATGTAAATACTAATAAATCACGGGCCTGCCCTGATGGTCGTGTGGTCAAGTGCCCGTGTAGGTGCGTGAGATTACCCCACGTTGCCATGCAACAAGGGTCCAAAAACGTCATTCGTAAATTTTCGATGACCTCTGCGGTCCTGGTAAATTTTACGCAATTTTCGTAAATATTTACGAACGGCTCAGCTTCGAGAAACAGAAAAATCGTAAATTACGATTTTCAACAATGAAAATCGTAATTTACGATACGAGAAACTGGCCCCTGACGCCGAGTGACTCCCGAAATGACTCAGGGCTTACGAGTTTTCTGCTGCCACTTGCTGTCGCTAAACAAGCAGAAGATTATAAAATCTTAAGTTAAAATACCGTATACGTGTTCCCGTTCATCCAATGTCAGTGTTTTGGTAAAAGAAGGGGTGTTTATTTAGAGGAAAAAATCAGCGTTTTATTAAAATAAGGGTGCTTTTTTGGCCAGAAATCAGTGCTTTAGGGGTATTTTTTAATTTTGATAACGAACGTATGCACCCCCCTAAATACCCAAGTGCCCCCCCCCGGGGATTCGAAGCCAGGCAGTGGTGAGAAAGAGCAAGCAGTCAGTGGCAACATCTTCGACCCCACAACGCAGTCTTCAGGGTAGGCCCTAGACAAGGAGACTCAAGTGTGCTTTAAGCTTTAGGCTGTCCGTACCGTTTGCCGTGGTATAGGTAAGGCCCGTCAGATGAACAATAGCATAGGGACGTTACATTACGGCATAGAGGGTCTAGGGTAGACCCTGTTGTCCATGCTTCATAGCTTACCCTAGAATTACAAGGGTTGTGAAGAGGGTGACCATGGTGAAGCCACAGCAGCCCGTTGACTGCTTCTCCACCTGCTCCTCGCTGAGCTTACCGCCACAGTTGCCGCAGCAGCAGCGGCAGCAGCAGAAGCACAGACCCACCAGCGGCAGGAACAGCGCCGTCAGCACGCCCAGGCCGAACGGAATGATCAAACACAGTTCATGAGTCACAACCTACAAAATTAGCAAAAATAAGAAAAATCAAATCACTCATCTACGTTTTCTTAGAAAATAACCAATGATATAGTTTAGTATAGTCAAGAGTAGTACAGTATACAGTGCTGAAGTTTAATTCCTGCACCAGTCGACCGGACGTCTGCTATACTATAGTAGTCTGTCTGACTTGAGTTTGGCGACCGCTTTTTCCATTTTTTTGTGACAAAACGTTCGAGTTTGCCATCCAAACTTGGCAAACCTCTTTGAGGGAACAAATATATATATATATATATATATATATATATATATATATATATATATATATATATATATATATATATATATATATATATATATATATATATATATATATATATATATATATGTATATATATATACATATATATATATATATATATATATATATATATAGGGACCTAATGAGCAAACATTTTGCGCAGTGGAGACAAAGCGTATGTTTATACATAAACGTAGTAGTGCTCCTAAGATGTTTGCCAAGTTTGGATGGCATACGCGAACGTTTTGTCACAAAAAAGTGGTTGCACACTCAAGTCAGACAGACTGTAATGAAATGATAAATTGCTGTTTCCTGTTTTGTCATATTCTATTGCTATTGGGTGTGTAACTGTCTTATTCTTATGTTTAAATTACGTCTCCATATCTGGTGATATATCCGTTACAACTTTACTTGAAAATACTCAGCTGTCTTAGTTACGTTACATGCCTAAATATGTACAGTACAGAAATTTAATTCCTGCGCCACTCGACCGGACGTCTGTCAATGCCTGGTTGTACAAACACCCACGGATAACATGTCAAAAGTAAGCCAAGCACTTCAATGGCCCACGTAAATTGCGAATCAAAGCTACGTTCAGTTGTGAGGTCATCCATGCATCCATATCCAGGAAACTGGGTGGCAATCGGGGGTACGGTCGTGTATGATGCCCGGGCTGCCCACTCATTTAGTGCAGGAATTAAATGACGGCACTGTATATATGATGTATACTTTTCTTTGTAAAATTATATCAATCCTGTTATATCAGCACGTCTCTTCATAAACGTATATTCTCATTCATATATGCCAGCCTCTATGATACTTAAATAGTAACAGTCAAAAACAAAATAAAAAAGAGTGGGCGTGGCTTTGTAATTTACCAAACTAAACCACATATAGGATGATGCTATGAATGATCCTGGAACTTATGACAGCAGTTTGTGAACACGTATAACAATCTCTTACCCCCATAATGTCCAAGTCTTCGATAAAAGTTCCGTTCATCAGTTGGGGTAGCCATCCTGGAAAAGAACCCCAAATGATATCATGCTCTACAGAAGACGTACCAGCCGTCCTTCACATTTGATGTAGTTATATGTAGATAGCTATCAAAACAACCTGCATGCACTAAATGGATCGGTATAGCAATTACGATATTTATTTCTATGCATACATTGGTAGCCAAATCTTGATTTAAACTATTCGTTTAATTCCAGATCAATCAACTTACCCCATGGTATTGTGTATGCGGATGTTACGACATTTTTTGCTAGGTTCACCAAGCCGACAAGGGTCCATTTAGGATCAACGGCATTCAAATAAGGCCGCAGAAGATAGTCAGGAACAGCATCAAGCGGAGAATAAACAAGCTGCCCATCGTCAGGAACATCTGTTGCTGAGCAGATAGACATCCAATTTACGCACAAAACAAAACATATCACAATTGCCTTCAATATACGCATTTTGATATGAAAGAAAATTATTTTGTGGTACTATAAGCAATGCCTTGATGTAAAACCTTCGGTCAGATAGCGTAGTCCGCCATGTTGACGTGGCGTCACGACCACATGGTGTCCTCGCGTTCTTGGCGCAACAAAATCATGACGCACGGATGTATTGTTGACATTGACCTCTCAACAATTGGTTATAGAGTCAGTCATATGGAAATACATTGGTGACATTCATTGCATAGCCAGGAAGTATACATGTGGGCATTTCCATTATTTTGCTGTCACGGTGTGTAGAATTACCTTGTGTGCCCTTATTTCTATTTGCCACTGTTATTGGGGTGTGCTAAAAAATATATTTTTATTCATTTTTCTTGTTGGCCTTAACAGCACTTTAGACATTTTTGTGCAAATGTCATGAAAATATCAAAAGCGTCACGACAAAAAATACATAGCTAGTTCCTCTAGAGTCATCTTTATGCATCCATTTCCACGTGAAAGTGGAATATTGGCTGTACTGATAAATTGCTTTATAGTAAAAGTGACATGATGTATATTGTTTAAGCTTCCCTTTTAAACGAAAAAAATAGACAATGACGCCGACAAGGAACCTTATGGTAACCACAACTACATTATTTGAACAACTAAGGGGTGTTGGTTTTTGCGTTTTGATGGGTTGTCAATCGGCTGAGCGATAAGTAGAACAGTACTTATGCCATTTCTGAAGAAACTCAATATCAGTCTGGTGAATGCGCTTTGAGGAGCACTGAACTTCCGTTAAATATAATGCATGTGCTAACTTCCAATTACAATGGCAGATTCATCCCTCAGCTTTGAAGAGATCATGATTACACATAAGCTACATTTTTAATAGGTTTCACAAAATCAATCACATGTAAACTTTAAATCAATTGAAAAGTTAATTTTTAAGGAATATAAGTAAAAGCCTAAGAGAAGTAATGTTATTGGTGGCCATACATGTATGTGTGGTTATTTTTTATTCCGTGGGTTGTTGGGGGCACCCTGTCTTTTCGGAAGGCGTGTTATGAAACTGACATTGACTTGGGTTGTGTGGTGCTTTCTCATGGTTCTGCAGCTTCCCTCAAGATAAGATTTGCCTCAATGTGGTTACAATGTGAGAAATTTCAAATTCCATATGAATTATTAATACTTAACGATTGCGAAAGCAATGATTACGCTATAGGTAGTGCTTGGATGTAAGAATATCAATATGCAAATCCTATGTTCATGCTTTGCTGATATGGTTGCGCTGTTTAGCCCTATGGCTATTAGATACAAAAATAAAGTTTATTTCTTTACATTTTGATTTTTTGCGATGTAAAATGTACTTCGTGCGCAATTCACAAGGACGTTTTTTTTTCAATTGTTTTTCCTATGATTTTGCAGAGGTTCACTTTTTGTTTTATTTCAAGTTTGTTTACATTTTTCTTTATTTTTTTTCTTTAAATCTTTTTCATCGAAGTTTAGTCCATTTCCTGTGTACAGTTCAAGATCTTATGAAATTTATATTTTCGTCGTATTGGAAGTGCGTCTCTGCCAGGTGCCAAAGAATAGGACTATCATAAACATTTATCAGAAACCTTTAAAAACGTCGAAATACTGACCCAGTTACACTGAAACGCTCTGCGGGGATAGCTTTCTCCTGTGATAGAGGATTTACAACGTTACCATCCTCTCATATATTCTTCTTTATAATTAATTTCAAAGATTTATAAATATGTACAGCCAGATATTTCATGTGGTGGCTATAAAGACTGATAGCGTAGACAGGAACTGTGTGGGTTAATTAATAATGAGTACAATATGTTTAAGCTTGAGAGAGAGAGAGAGAGAGAGAGAGAGAGAGAGAGAGAGAGAGGTAGAGAGAGGTGCATTCATTTGAGTTGAAGTCGCGACAATGTCAATGGCCCGATTTGTGCCGATGTACACCGATTCCAACGAAATGAATAGGGCTGTATGTTCTGTATCATTCTTGGTCCTTGACTCCAACAGTCCAAGTGCATTTTGATGTTTTCTTCCAACAAACTCGACGTGACATTTATGTTCAATGTAAGAAGAATTCAAAAATCAATATAATGGAAACATTCACGTCTGTGTTGACTTTGTGAAGTGTGTTAGTTATCGTCAAAACAAGTAATTTCGATTTGTAAACAACTCTATTTGATGTCATCCTGACATTGTCATTGGCAGACGACAGTGACAAAATGACTTCAGTAACGATGTGATGTTTACCATAATTTGGGGAACTATCAGGACTGCTATTGTACTTCTATGAGTTACATTAAATTCATAAGGAGGTTGTGCTCAAAGGCACAACAGAAGACAGGTAGTCGCAGAAATGTTACCAAGAAGGATTATGGTAAGTTACTATAGTGGTTGGTTCAAATCTTCCCTTTTACTTTTCACTTGTTATGATAGTGATTAAGTACACGCATGTAGGGTTTGATACCTGTGTTTGATACAATACAGAATATCAATATCAAATGAAAAAAAGGTGCTTATCAAAAAAGTTGAGTAGCGTATTGTATTGCGTAAGATTTGAAATACCTTGGATGAATAGACACATGGACTGGTCACCACAGACCAATTGCCATAGTCCCCATTACAAAGCCCTTGGAAAACCTAATCTCGCCAAATCTATTATCAGTGTTACATTCATCGATGAGCTGCAGCGCCACCTAGCTAAGGGTATACAAATCGACCTGGCAATACTGGACTTTAGCAAAGCGTTCGACGTTGTACCGCACAGCAAACTCCTGTACAAGCTGGATTACTATGGCATCCATGGGCTCCCATTAGAATGGATATGATCTTTCCTGAATGAGAGAGTGCAGGGTGTAGCGGTTGATGACAAGGCTTCAGAAGTGGCTCCGGTAATATCAGGAGTCCCACAGGGCTCAGTTCTGGGTCCGGTCCTCTTCCTTGTCTTCATAAACGATATGCCTGAATGCATCAACTCGAAATGCAGGTTGTTTGCAGACGACAGCATAGTCTACAGGACAATAACATCAGCCGCTGATTCCATCGCTCTCCAAAAAGACCTGGATAGCCTCCATGAATGGGAAGTAACATGGGGTATGTCATTCAACCCCAGTAAATGCAACACCATGAACATCGCCCGGAAAACCAAAGTTGCCCGTACTGACTACACACTTAAGGGTGAGGTCATGAAATGTGTTGAATCAGCATCCTACCTCGGAGTTACAATCAGCTCCAATCTTTCCTGGAACCATCACATCAAGACCACTGCAGCGGAAGCCAACAAGACCTTAGGCTTCGTCAAAAGAAACTTGAAAGGTGCCAGTAAGAAGGCAAAGATCCTCGCCTACCAGACGCATGTGCGGCCCAAACTAGAATACTGCTCAACCATCTGGGCCCCGCATCATCAACAGACGATTAACAGTCTAGAAATGGTCCAGAGGCGTGCAGCCAGATTTGTGGAACACAAGTATGGTAGGGAGAGTGTGACAGCCATGCTGCAAAATCTATGCTGGGAGGAGTTAATACAACAGTGCATCCGAGCTCAGGTACTCATGCTTTACAAGATAAACAATGCCTTGGTCTGCATCCCGGCTACCCAACTAATCATGGGTCGCTACAACACCAGAAGTAGGGCCAGAGGCGGCTATAGGCAGATAGAGGCATCTACAGACTCCTACAAGTACAGCTTTTTCCTGACTGCTATACAAGCCTGGAATACCCTTCCACAAGACATTACCAGTATTCAATCTCTTGACGGGTTCAGATCTGCTCTCAGTCAGGTGACCCTGGACGTCAGTAGAATCTATAAGGTAGAATCTATTTTAACCACTTAACAAGCCTAACACGACTAAAAAACACTGACTGCTCTGACCTGGTGCATACCAGGGTAACCTTCCCAACAGACCAGCTCTCCAAATATCTCCACTTCTCCTCTACATGCTTCGCTCTAACTAACCACCCTTTATATTAACCCTTAACACCTTTTAGACATGGGCCTGTCACAATACTCAAACCTGAGTGCGACAGTATTTGATGATGATGATGATGTGTGACATCACTAGGAGACAAAGACCAATGGGGGCTCTCATATTGTTTACATTTTAGAGTAAGTTGGTCAAACACATGTATGCGCAGAAAGCACATCTTGAGTGGTTCTTGTCAACATCTGGGCTATGAGTTGTGTCCATTCAGAGGCTGCAGGGGCAGATCCAGGATTTGAGAAGGGGGGTTCAATTAGTTCGGAAAAGTGATAATGGTGGCGCTAGTGGTGAGTCGAGCGCTCGGAAACTCGAGCATTCGGTCGTTCCTCCCGAAATTACGAGCGCTCGACTCTTATTTTACACGCTCGAAAAAAAACGAGCTTTGTCACCTGTAGAACAGGTGATGAATGGCGGCCGGTGGCGTGTTGAAACGATCTTCACACGCTCACTTTGGCGGCAAAAGACAGCAATAATTATATTTCCCCCCAGAAATAAACGTAATAAAACATATCCCTACCTTGTCTTGTGTTGTTTCTTGTCTTTCCGCCGCCATGTTTCGCCGTGGAAAGACAAGACCTTAAGGCGGACGATTTAGAACAAGATTGCGCCGCAGCATACGCCGGCACATGCCAGTCATGCATACGGTGTACCGCGGCATTGAGAATCGGTGCACCAGAAAATGGCGCAATACGTAATTATACATCAAGCTCGAGCGGACTCGAAGCTCGCTCGGCCATTATGGCCGAGCGCTCGAGCTGAAATTCTGGGACGATTCCCATCACTAGGTGGCGCCACTAAGTGTTTTGTGAAAAATCGGCCAGGGGTCAACTGCAGAAAACAAAAAGTTAAACAATGGGGGAGGACGGAACCTTGTTTTTTATTCATCTAAGGTTGGACGACACCCCCCCCCCCCCCCCCTAAAATCTGTAATCCTGATTTAGCATTAAACCTTCCTTTAGATCATTTATTTGAAAAAGCTATCAAAAGCATCATTTTAGTTTTTGTATTCTTAGAGGTAGATGATTTGACTCACCACCTGGTCAGTTTTTGATCAGTTTTTGAAATAGGCCCCTGAAGTTCCTGTACAAATCAAGGTTTTGGTTGACCCCAGACAATGTGGATTCTGTCTTTCCCCCCACTTCCTCCTCTCATCAACCACCCCTGATTGTTCAGTCTGGGAAGGGACAATAGGGTTAGGAAGAAATTGCATTTCTGTTACCCTGATTGCCTGAATGGGCTGCTTGAACGGGATTAGGGACGTAGGGGGTGAATGGAGACTGATTGCACTTACAGGATGGCTAAGGCAAGAAAAAACAATTTGTTCCGATTTTTGTACACAGGTGGCACGGTGGTGGAAAGTAAGTCACAAGCAAAGGGGAGTTTGTCTGAACCCCTCAAACCCCCCTCCCCCCTGGATCCGCCAAGCATTCAACTTTATTACGTGTAAGCTTATCTTTACTGACCACAGATATTTTCACTTTTTGTAGGAAAAATATTCTTGGCAACATCACTTGCACTTGGGTATGTATGGGTGTTATATTATCTATTTGAAATTTATTTAAACTTAAGAATATTTTGACTTATTAGATTCAAGATATTGTTTTCATTTACCCTGCTTTTATCAGGAGTAAAATCTCCTGCTTAATTAAATACCACTTATAAACCCATCATGTGAGAAATCTCACCTGAGTCTTAATAAATGCAGACCCTAGGGGTGTGCAAAGTATGCATTAATTAAAGTGACGTAATATTAACACAGTATACAGTATTTTTCACCTTACCTGCTATCTCAATGTATGTATCTTTATTGACCATGTCAATTCAAACATGAAATATATATAACCTACTGCATGTTTAGAAAAATTTGGTATTAAAATTTGATGATGAAAATAACTTATCATAGTTTATCATGAGCATTTGCTTAGAGTGGTATTTTGTTTGTTATGTAGTGGAGGCGTGGCATGGTCAGCGTACAAGATCCATCACCTCTCTGACCAGCTAAAGGAGGAGATCGCTGGTGAATTGTTTATCATGATCATTTGCTTAGAGTGGTATTTTGTTTGTTATGTAGTGGAGGCGTGGCATGGTCAGCGTACAAGATCCATCACCTCTCTGACCAGCTAAAGGAGGAGATCACTGGTGAATTGTTTATCATGAGCATTTGCTGAGAGTGGTATTTTGTTTGTTATGTAGTGGAGGTGTGGCGTGGTCAGCGTACAAGATCCATCACCTCTCTGACCAGCTAAAGGAGGAGATCGCTGGTGTATTGGGAGCTGAAAAGGAACTCAAATCCTACATTTACATCAAGCAAGACCACAAATACCCACCAGGTATATACTCAACTACTTATATTTATTTAATTCAAATGTTTACTTTATTCAAGTTTGTTTTATGCATTTATTTTTGAAAATTAGGTTTCACTTTTGTTTTGCTATTAATTCATTTGCCTCTGCATGTATGGTATGAATTAAGATAAAAAATATTTGAAAAATATTTGAAGAAAGGTTTGTTAATCCCAATGAGTAAAGGAATTTTCTGTTGAATATTCATCAGACTAGTAGATTGTTATCAAGACACTTTCCTAAGACACCGTTTTACTTTTTTGTCAGACTATTTGTACAAAACCGATATGAAAGTGTCTAAGGTTTCACCACTCTCTGATGGCTCATTCATAGTTACATATGAGCAATTTGTAATCATCCATGGAATATATGGTCTAACTCTAAGCTTACTTTTTATTGTTTCCAATATACCAATGCTTTGTTTAAACTTTAACTCTTTTGTTAAGAAAGCAACACATGGTCCCATGGTCTGCCCCCATGGTCTGCACCCATGGTCTGCCCCCATGGCTGAGTTATCTAACATTATTGCACTCTTACAGTTGCTGAAGCATAGGGGTTGCAAGTCTCTTTTTAGGCATGCAAGAAAGTTACTAATGACTTCATTTTTCCGCTTACTTACAAACTGAATGTGCCTCTCCGTTCATTCCTGTTCATTTAGGAGAAGCATAGAAACTTACAAAGTTTTATTTCAAAACCTAGATAATTTCCCTGATTTCTTACACTGATTTTCACTGCTCTATTTCCAGGACTGGGAGATTTTCTTATTTTTAAATAGTTTTTTTTTTATTTCTTGCTTGCTTGTTGAAGTCAACCATCTTATCAAAAGTGCATCATCTCAGTTGAGTGAGTCTATTACTTCTCATGGGGGTACAGGTACATTGGTGCCAACTTATGTAATATACATGTATATGGCAATAAATGATTTGAAAAACATTCATGTATTATGTCATATATGTTCATTAATAACTCCCATCTTTTTCAAACTCTTCAAGGACCGGGAGATGATGTTGCACGAAGCAAGCACGTGGCCCACAGGGACAAGCCAGCCCCGTTTTTCTCCTGGGCGTATACCTATGGCCACGACCCCTGGATGCTCCTTAAGCTGGCCAAGTCCCAGGACCACAGCGTCAGGCTGCTGGCCACCAAGGCCCTCGCAGACCTACATCACATGCACGGTAAGGTCAGGCCCAGGGACTTAGTTAGGAACCGTCCAGCTTGTCTTTTGGACAGGCAATTTCCAGAAAACCTGCTTTTTGGACAGCAATGATTTCTTGGAAGAGTTTTTAATGTTGACTGTTTCGGGGTAAATAACTAGTGCTGGGAATCGTTGGAAAAATTCAGCTCAAATCCAAGTGATCAAAATTTTCAATTGATTTCAATCAATTAATTGATTATGAATGATTAATGGTTAGGAACTTTATAGTTTATGTTTATTACAATGATATTTTACTTTTATGTATGGTTTTAAGGATGTATGTGTAATAAGGATGTGAAGTAGATAAGTAGCTTAATTCGGACGGGCAGAAATTTTCTGATTACTGTTTTAGACAGGCATTGCAAAAATCCTGGCCAAGAGGCTTCACTGAAAAATGCAATTGGTCCCTGCTAGATGTTTAATGTTAGGTATCCATACAACAATAACTATAGCAAATCTTAAGCATTAATGGGTTGATAACACATTTCTTTGTGGTCTTATGCTGATCCAATGTAGAGCTGGTCTAGTGTCAGGACCATCAACATTGCTTTTTGACCAATGACTTTTCTTTATAAACTGCTTTCAAACATTATTGGTTTAAAGGGTCCTATATCAAATATCAATTAATAATTGTTTACTATTATTATTATTATTATTATTATTATTATTATTATTATTATTATTATTATTATTATTATTATTATTATTATTATTATTATTATCATTATTATTATTTTTATTATTATTATTATTATTATTATTAATATTATTATCATTATTATTATTATTGTTATGATTATTATTGTTATTATTATCATTATTATTGTTATTATCATAACCATTATTATCATTATTATTATTATTATTATTATTATTATTATTATTATTATTATTATTATTATCATTATTATCATTATTATTATTATTATTATTATTATTATTATTATTATAAATATTATGATGATAATGATATTTAAGCTAATAGTTTGTCATGTTTTCTCTGGTTTCAGATGCTGATTATGTGATGCTTGCTCAAGCCAGTGACCAGAGGACCATGATCGGCCTCGCCAGGTCTCAAGATGTCGACCTTCGATACTTCCTCCCTCCTCCCAAACTGCCAAACACTAAGGTAGGTACTCTGTTAGGTGACAGCTTCCCCGAGTTGAAGGTGCAGCTAAATAGGATGCTTGGGCAAGATTGTGTAAGGTACCAGCTACCCTGCTTTGTTTTGCTTCAAATCATGCAGGGAACTAAGTATTAAGGTGGCTAATTGGGGGATTTGTGAATATAGGATCAATTTGAGATTTTAAGTATCAAAAGACCTTTCCCTCACAATCATACCTCTATCGTGAATGTCTTGGGTTCTGATAACATTTCTTCAAATATTTTTCGAATGATAAATGGTTAAAAAGATATTAGCAAATTAGTATGGGCAGTTTCGGGTGCTGTAGCGGGAATTGGTTATAATTGGTTTAAGATAAAGAATCGTTTCTTAAGAAACTTATACTCCAATTCCACAGACTCATCAGCTTTCCTTTTTTATAGGATCCCATTGAAGATTCTTTTCGCAAGTTGCTGTCTAACTTACCCACGAGTGGCGTGGATCCCTGCACCAATTACTTCACCTCTTCTGCTATCCAGGCTGGTAACGTGGCTCTGGCAGATGACAGGGTAGGTACACGCTCACAATGAGATAATTTGATTTTATTGTGCTTTGCCTAGAAAATTCCATTCTTATTAAACATGAAAAGAATAAGTTATATATAGAGAATAAGTATTTCATACTGTTTTTAGAGGTTGTTGTACAAACAACAACCTATATTCAGTTCGCTTTTGTTGTCTTGCATTCCCGGGGGGGGTCCTGGGAGCTGGTTGATGCATTTTCCCTATGTTGTCTTACATGGCATTTTTGGAAAATTCTAGGCGAATGATCTGGAGAGTGGGGTGTGGTGGGGTCGTTTTGTTTAATGTTTCTGTTAGAGTTGGGTGTGTAGTTTATAGAGTTTGTTTCATTGTTTCTGTGGGTTGCCTAGTTTTTTTTTGGTGGATTTTTACGTGTTTATACATTACGTTTTCTTCACTCCAATACGATTCTGTAGCGCGTCTGGTCTGGTGGGGCGGCCGTTGGATGCGCATGCGTGGGTGGATGCGCATGCGTGGGTTTTCTGCATATTTAATGCGATCGGCTAATCACGTGACAGCACCACGTGGTTTGTCTCTGGTGAATTATCCAATGAGCGGTCTCACTGCCTCACCGTCACACCACGTGGTACTCTTTCCCGCGGTTTATTAACCAATGAGCGGCTATTTGTATTTCTTTTTGTACTATTTTACTTACGTGTTCATTCACGTATTTCTTACATTGGCTAGGTTACCCTCCGCCATTTTGAATATCGGTTTTGCCGAAATTTGCACCCCGATTTCAAAGCTTTCGTTTGTGGCCATCTCTAACTCTAAAATTCTGAAACCAAAAGAATTAACAAGCCAAGTATCTATATTATTAAGATTAATTCTTTTGGTTTCGGAAAATCGAAAATATTTTGAGATATTTGTCAACACGCATCGATGGTGGCGTGAACATGGCGATGGGTCGGGTTTGACGAAATTTGCACCCCGATTTCAAAGCTTTCGTTTGTGGCCATCTCTAACTCTAAAATTCTGAAACCAAAAGAATTAACAAGCCAAGTATCTATATTATTAAGATTAATTCTTTTGGTTTCGGAAAATCGAAAATATTTTGAGATATTTGTCAACACGCATCGATGGTGGCGTGTTGACCACGGCGATTAGTACATTCTCAATGGTACCTCGCCGATTCCTGTCAATTTCATCAAGCTATCTCCCCCCGATCACAATATGACTACCTACCTGGATAGATGAGATCCTCATCTATCTGATTCAATTATTTTTTTAATTCAACTTCAGGTTGGAAGCGAAAAAATAGCTTTTCGCTACAACCGGAAGTTGATTTTTTTGATATAGCGAGATTAGGGCATTGATATGCATTGTGTGCATTTCACACAAAAAACATACTTTTCTGCGATCGGCTAATCACGTGACAGCACCACGTGGTTTGTCTCTGGTGAATTATCCAATGAGCGGTCTCACTGCCTCACCGTCACACCACGTGGTACTCTTTCCCGCGGTTTATTAACCAATGAGCGGCTATTTGTATTTCTCTTTGTACTATTTTACTTACGTGTTCATTCACATATTTTTTACATTGGCTAGGTTACCCTCCGCCATTTTGGATATCGGTTTTGCCGAAATTTGCACCCCGATTTCAAAGCTTTCGTTTGTGGCCATCTCTAACTCTAAAATTCTGAAACCAAAAGAATTAACAAGCCAAGTATCTATATTATTAAGATTAATTCTTTTGGTTTCGGAAAATCGAAAATATTTTGAGATATTTGTCAACACGCATCGATGGTGGCGTGAACATGGCGATGGGTCGGGTTTGACGAAATTTGCACCCCGATTTCAAAGCTTTCGTTTGTGGCCATCTCTAACTCTAAAATTCTGAAACCAAAAGAATTAACAAGCCAAGTATCTATATTATTAAGATTAATTCTTTTGGTTTCGGAAAATCGAAAATATTTTGAGATATTTGTCAACACGCATCGATGGTGGCGTGTTGACCACGGCGATTAGTACATTCTCAATGGTACCTCGCCGATTCCTGTCAATTTCATCAAGCTATCTCCCCCCGATCACAATATGACTACCTACCTGGATAGATGAGATCCTCATCTATCTGATTCAATCATTTTTTTAATTCAACTTCAGGTTGGAAGCGAAAAAATAGCTTTTCGCTACAACCGGAAGTTGATTTTTTTGATATAGCGAGATTAGGGCATTGATATGCATTGTGTGCATTTCACACAAAAAACATACTTTTTTCAATAAATTGTCACGTCGCCGTTTCTGGGTCAAAATTTACAAATGGCCCATCAAAGTGTTCGCAACAAATAGGGCTTTTACCCTATTATCATAACTTGTTGCTTATATTTGTAATTTTTGAAAAAAAATGGCGACTTCGGAAAAAAACGGCAAAAACGGCTTTTTGGAATGTTGATTTAGGAACCCTGGCGAAATTCTAAATTTACTTATTAATTTCGCCACTAAAACCGGAAAAAAAGTTTCAACTTCAAGAAAACAGACTCTAAATAATCCATCCTGCCCATTTGTGGATTTTCTTTGATCCCCACAATCGTAAGAAAACAACTTTGAAAAAAACGGAAGTAGTAAATATTTTTATCGCGATTTCAGCAGTCAGTATATATACCCTTCTCACCATGAGTGTAGTATGCAGTCCTGAAGTTAGCAGACCTTTAATCCTGCCATCCCTTCCGTTCTCACTGTTGTTGTATTTTAGATAAAGATATGATTTTAATTGTTTTGGGTGACAGGAAAAGTGTGTACTGTTATAATTTATTGGTCACAAACTTATAAGCCCAAAGAGCATGTAATGCGAATGCATGGGATGGCAGGGTTAATGGTCTGCATACTTCAGGATTGCATTTTCACTCATGGTGAGAAGGGTGTCAAGGGACATAACTGCAGGCAGCACTCATAGAAACTGGCTTCGACATCATACTGCATCTACACCAAAGAGCATCATAGGAACTTGATTCACCTGACAACCCAAAATAGTAAGCATACATTAAATTGAAATAAATACAAAAGTATCAATACAAAACTATCACTCAATATACAATTTTATAAAAACACATCCACAAAATATAGAAACCATGCAAATCTTCACTGTCCCTCAAACAAAACAATTACTGTTTAAAGAAGATATTGTGTCGGTGTGATAATATAAGATTGCATTTGGTGAGATATGTTTTGTGTTGATATTTTTGTGTTGCTTTGATGGTATGTATGACTCTAAATAATCCATCCTGCCCATTTGTGGTTTTTTTTTGTTCCCCACAATCGTAAAAAAACAACTTTGAAAAAAACGGAAGTAGTAAATATTTTTATCGCGATTTCAGCAGTCAGTATATATACCCTTCTCACCATGAGTGTAGTATGCAGTCCTGAAGTTAGCAGACCTTTAACCCTGCCATCCCTTCCGTTCTCACTGTTGTTGTATTTTAGATAAAGATATGATTTTAATTGTTTTGGGTGACAGGAAAAGTGTGTACTGTCATAGAAACTGGCTTCGACATCATACTGCATCTACACCAAAGAGCATCATAGGAACTTGATTTACCTGACAACCCAAAATAGTAAGCATACATTAAATTGAAATAAATACAAAAGTATCAATACAAAACTATCACTCAATATACAATTTTATAAAAACACATACACAAAATATAGAAACCATGCAAATCTTCACTGTCCCTCAAACAAAACAATTACTGTTTAAAGAAGATATTGTGTCGGTGTGATAATATAAGATTGCATTTGGTGAGATATGTTTTGTGTTGATATTTTTGTGTTGCTTTGATGGTATGTATGATTATTTTTTCAGGTTGCATGGTGTAGGTGAAGTAGCAGACCTGAAGTATGCAGGCTTCTACCCTTTGATGCCGATGCCGGTCCCATACCCCTTCAACCCAGTGCTCGGGCCCAAGCAGCATCTCCCTGCATTTGTATCGCCCAAGATGCAAAACAAACGAAAATACTGATCAAAATAAAGGGAAAATTACAAAGTTTGTGTTTCTGATGTATTTTTTAACACTATTAGGTATGATAGAAAGATAAAGAAGTTCAAAGAATGGGAATTTTTTTTGAAATTGTTCTAGACTGATATTTAATGTACATTCACAAACTGGCTCTTATAGTTGTATTTCTTGGCACTATTAGGTGTGATAAAAAGATAAAGAAATTCAAAAATAGGGAAGTTTTTTTAAGTGCGGATTTAGATAGAAATCTTATGAAAAGTTTGGAAGATATGTGTTTCAGATGTATTTTTTGGCACTATTAGGTGTGATAAAAAGATAAAGAAGTTCAAATAAAAGGAAATTGTTTTAAATTGCTCCAAACTGATATTAATGTCTATTCACAAACTTGGTTTTTGATTAAAAAGTCTGTAAGTATCATCAGCAGCATTACAAGTGTGTATCAGTCTATTTTAGGTTTAAGTACAAAGTTATTGCATGCATATTGGGTTTCTGGTAGTGCTGGACCTGCTTTAGTGGCAGAAGATCATGGCCAGGGGCATATGTCCCTTAAGGGGCCATATGGTTGATATTTGTGCATGTTTGCATTCAGGCAGTGTTTGGCCATTTTCATGTAAAGGTAAGTCACGGACTAAAGTTCTTCAGGCAGCAGCATATTAGTTGTGGCAAGCATGCTGCTGGTGGGGTTTTGTTGGCTGTCATTTGCAGTGCTGGTTGTAGGCTTTTCCCATTCATGTTTGGTGATCTACTGGATTAGTGGTGGTGAGTTTGCCATAGTTTCTTGGATAGCTAGGAGTGGGTTATAGTTTTCGAAAATATTTGAGGGAGGGTTTTAGATAGAATTCTTTTGAAAAAATTGAAGGATATGTGTTTCAGTTGTATTTTTTGGCACTATTAGGTATGATAAAAAGATAAAGAATTTCAGTGGAAGGGAAATGTTTTAACTGTCCAGGTTTGGGGGTTTTGGAGCATTTTTCCAGGGAAAAAATTGAATAGTTTGTGTTTCTGATGTATTTATTGGCACTATTAGGTATGATAAAAAGATAAAGAAGTTCAAGAAAGTTGAATTTTTTTTAAAATGTTCTAAGCTGATATTTAATGTCCATTCACAAGCTTGGCTCTTATAGTTCATCATCAGGTAGCAAAATCACATAATCCAGGAACATATGCCCCTTAAGGGACCATAAGGTTGATCCTTGAGCATGTTTGCACTCAGGCAGTGTTTGGTCATTTTCATGTAAAGGTAAGTCACGGACTAATGTTCTTCAGGCAGCAGCAGGTAAGTTGTGGCAAGCATGCTATTGGTGGGGTTTTGTTGACTCTCATTTGCAGTGCAGGATGTGGGCTTTTCCCATTCATGTTTGGTGATCTACTGGATGAGTGATGGTGGGTTTGTCATAGTTTCTTGGATAGCTAGAAGTGGGTTATAATTTTGGGAAATATTTGGGGGAGGGTTTTAGATAGAATTCTTATGAAAAAATTGTAGGATATGTGTTTCAGATGTATTTTTTGGCACTATTAGGTATGATAGAAAGATAAAGAATTTAAGGAAAAAGGAAAATGTTTTAAAATGCTCCAAACATATATTTAATGTCCTTTCACAAAGTTGGCTCGTATATTTTTTCATCTGGTTGCAATATCACATGAACCAGGGGCATATGCCCCTAAAGGGTACATAAGGTTGATCCCTGTTCATGTTTGCTTTTAGGCAGTGTTTGGCCATCTTCATGTAAATGTTTTGTGTTACTTTGATGATATGTCTGATGTCAAATTTTTAACCCCGCCCCCCATCGCTCTCTTTTTCTGAAGTATGTGTGTTAAAATGTTCATGTTTATATTTGGCGGATAGGCTTAGTGATTAGTTTAGTTTGTCAAAAGTTGCATTTTATTTATGCGTGCTGAATTTTAGGTTATGATGAAATTTTTTATTCGCTGTTTAACTGTTGGTCTTTTTTAATATTTGAGAGCCGGCACTTATTTTAATGCATGGGCTTTGTTGTATATACTTAGCTTATGTGTTAACATTTTGTGTTGTGGGGGAGAGTCACAAGCCTCTGTTAAGGGGGAGTGGATTTTTGGCTGTTGGCAACATGTTTGATTTTGATGTGGTGTTATTTGCAGGCAGCCAGTCAGTTTGTTACATGCATCAGTGATTGACTTTAACATTTTCAGACAGGAGCAGATTTGGCTCCCAGGATTTTAAGTTTAGGGGCTATTAAATTCCTGTGCGGCCACCACGACGGTATGGTTTTGCCAGGGGTGCATTGTCCAGGTTTGGGGATCTTGGGGCATGCTCCCAGGGAAAAGTTTGAAAGGTTTGTGTTTCAGCTGTATTTTTTGGCACTATTAGGTATGATGAAAAGATAAAGAATTTCAAAAAAAGGAAAAGTTTTTAAAATGCTTTAAGCTGATATTTAATGTCCGTTCACAAACTTGGCTCCTATAATTCATCATCTGGTAGCAAAATCACATGGTTCAGGGGCATATGCCCTTTAAGGGACCATAAGGTTGATCCCTGTGCATGTTTGCATTCTGGCAGTGTTTGGCCATTTTCATGTAAGGGTAAGTCACGGACTAAAGTTCTTCAGGCAGCATTAAGTAAGTTGTGGCAAGCATGCTATTGGTGGGGTTTTGTTGACTGTCATTTGCAGTGCAGGATGTGGGCTTTTCCCGTTCATGTTTGGTGATCTACTGGATAGGTGATGGTGGGTGGTGAGTTTGTCAAAGTTTCTGGATAGCTAGAAGTGGGTTATAGTTTTGGAAAATATTTGAGGGAGGGTTTTAGATAGAAATCTTATGAAAAATTTGAAAGATATGTGTTTCAGATGTATTTTTTGGCACTATTAGGTATGATAAAAAGATAAAGAATTTCATAAAAAAGGAAAATGTTTTATAGTGCTCCAAACTGATATTAATGTCTATTCACAAACTTGGTTTTTGATTAAAAAGTCTGTAAGTATCATCAGCAGCATTACAAGTGTGTATCAGTCTGTAACCACTAACGAAAAAACACAAAAATCAGAAAAATTTCAAAATAGCAAAATATTAAAAAAACAAAAAATTGCAAATGATTAACTACAAAAAGACATACAAGGAATCAACCTCTTGACGCCACTGGCGTCTATCTTGTTTTAAACTTCTTAAGTGTTGTTTTCAGGATAGAAGTGCATTTCACAGTCATCAACAATTAGATACTATAACTAAATCAATATATCTTATTAGTCAATTTATACATATGGCAAAAGATGAATGAAAAACATTTTCAGTACATTATGTACAATCAACATTGATATAGTTTTGAAGATGATATCAGAAAAAAGGTTTAGGGGATTCAGTTAGATACTTGAGCTTAAAGTATAAACATCATAATGTTTTCATTTTAAAATAATATCATCATGTCATAGAATGACTGCTACTTTGAACTATCACTTACCTAGATGTCGAAAATATGAAACTTGTTTTTATATTTTCCTCTGTTTACTTTAAGGGTGGCCTGTGGGGCTTTGGAGTACATGGACTAGTATTTGCTCAGAGTCTAAGCACTGTCCCAGAGGTTCAAAATGTGGCATTTGTTTAAATATTTCCCTCCTTGTACTTTAAGGGTGGCCTGTGGGGCTTTGGAGTACATGGACTAGTATTTGCTCAGAGTCTAAGCACTGTCCCAGAGGTTCAAAATGTGGCATTTGTTTAAATATTTCCCTCCTTGTACTTTAAGGGTGGCCTGTGGGGCTTTGGAGTACATGGACTAGTATTTGCTCAGAGTCTAAGCACTGTCCCAGAGGTTCAAAATGTGGCATTTGTTTAAATATTTCCCTCCTTGTACTTTAAGGGTGGCCTGTGGGGCTTTGGAGTACATGGACTAGTATTTGCTCAGAGTCTAAGCACTGTCCCAGAGGTTCAAAATGTGGCATTTGTTTAAATATTTCCCTCCTTGTACTTTAAGGGTGGCCTGTGGGGCTTTGGAGTAAATTGACTAGTATTTGCTCAGAGTCTAAGCACTGTCTCAGAGGTTCAAAATGTGGCATTTGTTTAAATATTTCCCTCCTTGTACTTTAAGGGTGGCCTGTGGTGCTTTGGAGGAAATGGGCTAGCATTTGCTCAGAGTCTAAGCACTGTTCCTGAGATGCGAGTTGAACTGTTCTGTCTCCAAGCCTTAATGAGCCACTCAGCTGTTCCCTACCACAGGGCTCAGATAGTCAGCGATGGTGGACTTCAACTACTCAACAAAATATACCTAGAGGTAAGATATACTATACCACAAAATATACCTAAAGGTAAGATATACTATACCACAAAATATACCTAAAGGTAAGATATGTTATACCACAAAATATACCTAAAGGTAAGATATACCATACCACAAAATATACCTAAAGGTATGATATACCATACAACAAAATATACCTAAAGGTAAGATATACCATACCACAAAATATACCTAAAGGTAAGATATACAATACCACAAAATATACCTAAAGGTAAGCTATACCATATCACAAAGCTCAAATAGTCCATGAAGGTGGACTTCCAACTTCTTACCTTAAGGTAAGATATACCATACCACAAAATATTCTTGAAGGTAAGATATACTTTCCAAAGGGCTGAGATAGTCAGTGAAAGTAACCTTCCAACTTCTTAAGAAAAGGTGTATAAAAACCAAAAGTAATAGCATTTCTAAACAAAATAACAGCTAGTAATCAGAAGGTATAAATTTAACAGCAGTCTGAGAATCAAGGATTTATAGATAGATATGACTTGTTTTGTTTCATGAATTGTTTTACATAAAAATAAGCAATGAGCCATTTTTGTAAGATCCTGTCATGTTGTGTATTTAGGTATATGCACTTTCATATTCTGTTAGATGGATAACATGGCATGGTTGCATTTGAAAGTGATTTGTTGATATTTCAGAGGCAAGGCAGTGTACCCATCCAAAGACTGATAGCCAGAATCATAGCCAACCTGTCTCTCCAGGAAGACCTACACTCTGTGCTGGTTGCCTCAGGTAAGGGGTGTCCTTTTCGGAAAAAAGGGGGCAGGTGGGTTATGGTCGGAAGACTCGAGCCTTTGATTGTGGCAAAGCCAGTCTGACTAGTTCGACAGACATTTGAGTTAATCGATTATGCTCATATGGCTGTAACTCGCCCAATATGTAAAACAGCAATGAAAATTTAAGACATGTGTGCCTGACATGTGCCAGGGCACACCGAAATCTTATCCCTAACAGTAAATGGCCCTTCATTCAACGTTCACATGGGAGCCTAGATGCCGTGTCTATTGGAAAGGGCACATTTTATGAAATCATGAAATAATCAGTAAAATTGAAAGAAAATATAATTTCTGAGGGTCCTCAATTAATGTTGCAGTTCAACTTCTTTTTTTCTGAATTATTTAATCTTAAACTATTAATGAAGAAATTTCTTCAAATGCAGCTTAATGTAACAACCCCAATGATACCTTGTCATTGTTAGAAGTTCTCTGTTTTTTCATAACCTCATTCAGACCCCAAACCCCTTCTTAAGAGACCACCTCTTTAAGAGACCACTTTTGACATTTCCCTTGAGCGGTCGCTTGATAGAGGTTTGACTGTATTTACATCAAGTTATGCACTATTGCCTGTTATTATTGTCCATTGTCCAATATGGTTATCCTTTGTCCTTAATGTCCATATCCCAGAACAAGAGTTCCACTCTATACTACTGTGACTTATCTGTTGTAGGGTGGGTGGGCATTGCTGCCAAGTGGCTGCAGTCAGAGGATCTAGCCTTGACGGTCCACGCTGCAAGGGCACTAGCCAATCTTGACCGTGACTTTGGATTACAAAAGTATGAAGATGGAGTGTGCCTTTATCATCCACAGTTCAGGTCCAGGTAATGTGTATACGGTGCCCTATACTTCCAACCTCCTGCTACCTTGTCCTACCTCCATGCCCCCTCCCCTTCATTGAATAGTTAAAAGGAGAATCCAACTCTGTTACCAAAGGAAAACGCATTTGCCAGTAAACTCTCTTCACACTCCTTGTTTTAACCCATTCATGCCTGCAGCAGCCAAAAGGGCCTGGCTATTTTGGCAATATTTTTGTGATCACAGCATTTCCCCAAACATATTTGTTGGAAAAATGTTCATCAGAACCCAACCTATGTCTCTTCTTCAAAATTTTTTTGAATTTTTGATTTGTTCCAAAGTTATTTTCAAAAAGCATCTCAGGTCCAGACGACACTCGCCATTGAGAGCTCCAGTCTTCTTTATTACTTCCCTCCATTTTTCTCTTGACGATGTTGCCCTTTTCCTTCCCCTGTCGTTCCTTTGTGGCTATCATCTACATCATCTGTTATTTCTCTATGTTTCTGTTCTTCAACTGAATATGAACATGAAAAACATAAATGATTATGTTTCACAATAGCTGTCAAAATAATTTATTTTTATTTTTTGTCTATCTTTTTTCATCTGTGTGACCATTGTGATCACAAATAAATTTTCTGCAAATATTCATTCATCAAATAAATTCCTCTCTTCTTCTCCTTCCTGTCTCTGCATCATTAACATAAATGATAAGGTTTCCCAATAGTTGTCACAATAGCTTTTTTGTCTACCTTATGGCATCTGTTTGACCATTGAGATGATTTTCTTTTTAAATATTCATTCATCATATAGATGTCTCTCTTCATTGTCTTGTCTCTGCAGCGCTCCGGTGTATGCGGATATAGTGTTTGTGCACGGGTTACTAGGGGGCGCATTTAAGACGTGGCGACAGCAGGATCGGTCCAAGATGAACGGCAAGGAGATGGTGGAGGAGAAGGAGGAAGAAGAGGAGGAGGAGGTGGAGGAGAAATCCATGAGTGAGGAGGCCAATGGTCATACAATGTGCTGGCCAAAGGTGTGATTTGATTTTATTTTATTCGGTGTAGTAAGATGTATATTACACAGCATTTGGCTCATAAAAAGGAGAATGAGAATGGTTGTTCTATTTTGAAGAGGACAGTGCTGGCTATAGAGATAAAGTCTGCCAACGAGGTGTAGGGTATTTGAGGAGAAAAAATGAGCTAGGAGGGAGATAATTTTGGGAAAGCAATATCTAAATTCAACAATATTGCACGGTTTTGCACTAAATGTGCAACAATGTGGCAATGTTACTATTATTGGCCTCTCATTTATTCTGGCTTTATAATGTTTCAATCTCATCCTTACTATTTTAGGACTGGCTAGCCAAGGACTGTCCAAATGTACGGTTACTGACAGTAGAGTATGAGACATATCTCAGTGATTGGGCTCCAAAGTGTCCTTTTGAGAACAACAAGTAAGTACAATTCAAACTGTTACTTAAAAGTGTTAAAAAAGGGAATGAGGGGTACATGGAGATATAAGTATGTAGACGTATTGATTACAAAAACTTTAAACTCTGGCAAAAAACATCGCCACTTCATGGGATATAATTTTATCAAATATTTGAAATATGTAAATCTCTGTACTTATAAATATTTATGGAGGAAAATTAACAATATGAATTATCAATTATCATTATTCATTAACTTGGAATACTCACTTGTGAACACCTTCCCATGATGCATCAGGAAAATCCTCCTAGAAAAATATTACTCCAACCGGACCTGTTTGAATTGTACTAGAAATTAGTTGTTTTTTTATCTGAACAGGAGTACAATAGCTGCCCGAAGTGGTGAGATTCTTCAGAAGTTGATGCAGGCAGGACTAGGGAACCGGCCCATCATCTGGGTGGGGCACTCCATGGGAGGTAAGCAGAATTCTATTTTACCCTACTTCCTCAGGTACAAACTGGAAATTTCACTTTCCCCTCCTCCCTCAGGTACAAACTGGCAGTTTAACTTTCCCCTCATCCCTCAGGTACAAACTGGCCTATACTTCCTGAGGTACAAACTGGTAGTTTCACTTTCCCCTATTTTCCCAGGTACAAACTGGCAGTTTCATTTTCCCCGACTTCCTCAGGTACAAACTGGCAGTTTCATTTTCCCCGACTTCCTCAGGTACAAACTGGCAGTTTTCAGTTTCTCCTACTTCCTCAGGTACAAACTGGTAGCTTCACTTTCCCCTACTTCCTCAGGTACAAACTGGTAGCTTCACTTTCCTCTACTTCCTCATATACAAACTGGTAGCTTCACTTTCCCCTACTTCCTCAGGTACAAACTGGTAGCTTCACTTTCCTCTACTTCCTCATATACAAACTGGTAGCTTCACTTTCCCCTACTTCCTCAGGTACAAACTGGTAGCTTCACTTTCCCCTACTTCCTCGGGTACAAACTGGCTGTTTCACTTTCCCCTACTTCCTCAGGTACAAACTCGTAGCTTCACTTTCCCCTACTTCCTCAGGTACAAACTGGTAGCTTCACTTTCCCCTACTTCCTCGGGTACAAACTGGCTGTTTCACTTTCCCCTACTTCCTCAGGTACAAACTGGTAGCTTCACTTTCCCCTACTTCCTCAGGTACAAACTGGTAGCTTCTTTTTCCCCCACCTCCTCAGGTACAAACTGGTAGCTTCACTTTCCCCTACTTCCTCAGGTACAAACTGGTAGCTTCACTTTCCCCTACTTCCTCAGGTACAAACTGGTAGCTTCACTTTCCCCTACTTCCTCAGGTACAAACTGGTAGCTTCACTTTCCCCTATTTCCTCAGGTACAAACTGGCTGTTTCACTTTCTGCTATTTCCTCAGGTACAAACTGGCTGTTTCACTTTCCGCTATTTCCTCATGTACAAACTGGCAGTTTTACCTTCCCTGACTTCCTCAGGTACAAACATGCAGCTTCACTTTCCCCTGCTCCCTCAGGTACAAACTGTCAGTTTCACTTTCCCTTACTTCCTCAGGTACAAACTGCAAGTTTCAATTTCCCCGACTTCCTCAGGTACAAACTGGCACTTTCACTTTCCCCTGCTTTCCAAGGTCAAACTGGCGGTTTCAATTTCCCCAACTTCCTCAGGTACAAACTGGCAGTTGCACTTTTCCTTCACTTCCTTAGGTACAAACTTTCAGTTCCATGCCTTGAAATTACAAAAAAATACTTTTTGAAGGCCCTGCCCTGAGGGAAATCAAGTACTTTGCTCTCTTTTCTTTGATCTCAAGTGATCGATAATGACCACTGAATTGTCAGAATTAACAGGTCTGGCAAAAAAAGACATGGCAGGATCTGTAGAAACTGAAAGCAGCATATCTGCTGTGCTAGCAGGACAAATAATTGGAGGTAAACCTCTGTGTAAGTTGCGTAACATTGATGAGTAAGACTGGAAGGCTTGTCAGGCCAAAATCTAACATGACATTCCTTGTGCAAATAGATGGCACTGCAGAGTGATAGAGTAGTCATTGGTGATCTATTTCTTACGTAATATGCAAACAGATAACAGCTCATGCACTTGTATAGGTCTGAGCATGGATTTATATATGTACAGAGTAGTGTAAAACACATTAAGGGCTTGCAGGTAGGCTATGGGAAAATAGTCTACAAATCAGAATGTTTAAGAATTAACTATAGGATGTGAAATGCAGACAGAAATAGGAAAAAGCAGGATTTTATTAGAGACACTAGAACCTTATCTACCCACCGTGGTGCTGCATGTCTTGATTCATGATGGTTCTGTTCCCTTAATTTCAAATTCATAAAAAACAATTTGATAACTTTTCACCCTTTCTATTTCCATACACTTCTAGGTCTGGTGATCAAGCAGATTTTAGTGATGGCTGCGCAAGATCCAAGTTTGCGAGAGATCTACAAGAAAACCAGCGGCGTGGTCTTCTATAGCGTGCCCCACCGAGGGTCGGCCCTGGCACAGTACAGCACTCAGGCACAGTTCCTCCTCTACCCTTCAGTAGAGGTCAAAGAATTAGCTCAAGGTCAGTCAATATGCATTGGGTTTCTCTACTTGCTATTTCTTAGCTTTGTAAAATGGAAGTGGCAAGTCACAGTAGTTAAAGAGAAATGGTCAAAAAGAAAGGAAATCGGGTAAAAGATATTATTAATTCCTACCCATTTGTTGAGGTCAAAGAATTAGCTCAAGGTCAGTCACTACGCATTAGGTTTCTCTACTTACTATTACTTGGCTTTGTAAAATGGAATTGGCATGTAGTACTAGTTAAAAAGAAATGTTAAGAAAAAGAAATTTGGTAAAATATATTACTAGTTCCTGCTCTGTCCATCTGTAGAGGTCAAAGAATCAGCTCAAGGTCAGTCATTATGCATTAGGTTTCTCCACATTTTAATTTTTGACTTTGGGAAACAGGAGTGTAAAGTAATACTACGTGCAATCAGAAAACAATCAAAAATAAAAGATAGTAGGTAAAATACCTAGCTCCTCCTCTATTTATCTAATAAGTAATAACAGATAAGGTTTCTTCAAACTTTATTTTGTTGCTTTGCTAAATGGAATTGGCAAGTACTAGTATATGTAAAAGTAGTTATGAAATAATAAAAAGAAAATATATTGGATAAAAGATATTAGTTCTTAATCTTGTTAAGAAATTATCAGAAGCAAAAGACTGTAAGTTGGTGAGGCCTGTAACATTGAAAAAAAATGTTCAGTTGGAAAGGTATTATCAAAATGATTGGGCTACTGAGCCCCCTTAAAGGATGTACGGCTCAACTAACCATTTCCTCACCAATCAAGGAAAGGAACTAATTAACCCATTAATGCTTAAGAGTTCCTCCAGAAAATGTCGTCTGGATCTAAGATGGACAATAACTATGGAACTGAGAATGATTTTACAAAACATTTAAAGGGGAGTTGTTGCTTTTGTTCTTATCTTCATGGAATATTTTCCTTGTTATGCTTTTGCCTGCAAGATTGCATCAAACTTGCCAGGCTGCTTTTGGCTGCTGTGAGTATTAATGGCTTAAAAGATTCATTCAAATTCATTCTAATCTCCTATTTATAGACTCCAAGCTCCTGAAGAACCTGGACATAGGCTTCAAGCAGTTGATGTTTCACAAAGGGACCCCTATCTTAAGTCTGGGGGAAACACAGAAGACAGACATTGGATTGAAATTCAAGGTTTTGATTGTTCCGCCAGAATCAAGTGGTGAGTCTCTGAGTTCTTAAAATTCACCATTTAGGTAAAATTATCCAGTCCTCCTACATAAAAAAGAAGAAACCCATAATCTTTCATATATCCTCTACACTAAGGTCCCTTCTTTCACCAACTTAATTGATGTTAGCTTCATGATTAGTTAAAAGGATTACAGTCGTATGCTATGCAGATTAACCCTTCCAATGCTGAGGCTACTTTTGTCCAAAGCACAATTAAGGAAGCAAAGATTTTTGAAAATCATCTAAATCCTGCCTTGTTGGTATTCATAGGATAGCTCTCACCGAGCACTCTCAGATGAGTACCCATGTGTCAGGGTTTCAGTCATTTCTCAGGTTTTTGCATCATTTTGTATTGGCAAAATTAGCCACCACCAGCATAAGGGTTAAGATAGGCAATAAATTCATGAATTCACACAATCTTTTCTTTGTTACAGACCTGGGATTTGGAGAGTACCATCTTGTTGACACAGATCACATTTACATCAGTAAGCCCCACAGTAAGGCGTCCCCCATCTACAAGTACACGCTGGAATTCATCCAGGACTGTATACCACAGGACCGCATAGAAAACATCATTGGTGCTGGTATTCAAGAGGACTATGTCCTTCCTGATGACTTATAACCCATGCCTTGGAACGGCGTACCACAGGACTACATATAACTTGTCCTGATGACTTATAACCTATGCCTTGGGACGGCGTACCACAGGACTATATGGAACTTGTCCTGATGACTTATAACCTATGCCTTGGGACAGCGTACCACAGGACTACATAGAACTTGTCCTGATGACTTATAACCAATGCCTTGGGACGGCGTACCACAGGACTAAATAGAACTTGTCCTGATGACTTATAACCCATGCCTTGGGACGGCGTACCACAGGACTACATAGAACTTGTCCTGATGACTTATAACCAATGCCTTGGGACGGCGTACCACAGGACTACATAGAACACACCACTTGGCTACTACAGGAGTGTGAGCAGCACTTCAGCATCTACCAAGAAATGCTGTTGCATATAATGTTGCTGCTAAAACAATGAAACCATGGAGGACTAAAGGCTACTTTCTTCCAAAGCACAAGGACTCAAAGATTTTTGAAAATATATCTTAACCCTGTCATGTGTGTATTCATGGGATAGCTCTCATTGAGTACTCACAGATGAGTAACCATGTGCCAGGGTTTCAAATCATTTTTCAGGGTTTTTTTGCACCATTTTGTATTGGCCAAATTAGCCAACAGCAGCTTATGGGTTAAGTGTAGTTATTTCATAAGAGGACTACAGTCAAACCTTTCTAAGAATGGCCTCTGACAGTGCAGCTCAAAAGAGCACTTGTGAGCGAGGTTATATTAAACAACGGATTATGTATATATTTTTTTACCTGGAGGTATTTTTAGACTAATCCTCTGAGGCAGGAAGTCTCTTATCACATGGTTCTTCAGGTGAGTTTGACTGTAAGTCTTCTGAGATGAATCATATACCATTAAAACCCTTCCAATGCTGAGGCTACTCTTGTCCAAAGCACAAGGACACTAAGTTTTTTGAAAACCATCTAAACCCTGTCATGTTGGTATTCATTAGATAGCTCTTGCTGAGTACTCTCACATCAATACCCATATGACAAAGTTTCGGTCATTTTTAAGGGTTAAGCAGGTCCTCTTCAACAAGGCTCTGTCATCCATTATATTGGAGCTGGCCTATAGGAGATCATGTTCTTCCTAGTCGCAATTAATCATTAGCAATGTAGCTTTTCTACTGGGACACTTATCTGAAAACAATATCAACAAAACCATTGGTGCTTGCCTGAAGGACAACTATGTTCTACCCGGTGACTTGTATAGAGTATGTTCTTTAATTGTATGACTCTAATTAGGCTTGGATGTAATCAGAAATTTGGAAATGTGGACCATTTAGTTACAGCTACAAGTGTCATAGTTATATTCCAACAGAAAGTGAAAAGGTGAAAAAAAAGTTAACTATAAGGTTAGAAAGAATGTAGTCTAGAAATTTGGTCAGGCTGAGTCTGAATTGTTGAAAATATTCAAAATGATAATTCTTATAATTAATGAGTTCTCATTTATTTGTTTGATCTAGTTGTATAAATAGGTTATGGGGAATTTAGTACTTAATGCAAAGTGATGCTAGGCCATCACAGTGAAAGTGATGACATCTTACATAATATTTTATGAAATCAAAAAACAAGAATGTGTAAATTTCAACTTAAAAGACATGACCAACATAGTCAGGGGCCCTTTTTTGGCCTCTGAAGGCATGTGTAGGTTTACTATTTGGCTTACTTTTCAGGTATGATCCATAGTGGTAATTTACAATGGTTTTAGAATTCATAAGGTGCTGAAAGCTTCCCTCAAAATGAGGATTTGATTTTATTCAACAATTCATTCATATCTTATCTTTTATGCAATAGATTTACAGGATTCAAATCAATGTGGTCTTGTTTTTAAGAAATTGTACATTTCTAGCAAGAAGCAAAGAATATGGCATTGTTAGTTTTAAATAAGTCTTATAAGGGTGGGAATATAGATTTGGATTTTTAAGAGCATGTGTTCATGTGATGATCAATGGAATGACTCAACAGTGACCATCAGGGGAACTGTTGTAAGTGGCCTTTATTGAAGAGTTGTAGCATTTCGGCCATTTACTTAGGTTTTATATCACTTCAATTAGTAAATTCAAATATTTTAGATACCTACCAATCTATATTCATAGTCCTCTTTAAAGCTGTCATCTGGATCTATATTACTAGGAAAAAAGAAATCTTAGTAATATATCTTAAAATGATGATGCATTTTATAGAGACTTGTAGAATTGAGTTATTTGACACATTTCCCCTTTAAATAATTCTTAGAGAAGCATTTGTTAGAGAAATATCACTATTCAGCCCTTTGCTGGGTTCTATAAGCATGAATGGGTTAAGTTAGCACTGTATATAGATCGGAAACGTATCCTGCATCCACTATTCATAGTGCACATACTTTTTTCATAATATTCCCACTGTCTTTCATTCCTTGTTCAACCCTTTCATGCTTACAGGCACCCTGAAAATAACATCCGAATGATCAAAAAATCTTAAGAGATTAGTCTGAGGATAAGGCAAGAGTATAAATCAGCGGAGTACTTGGAGTTGAGCTGTTCATATTGTGATTAACATATCTCCTTCAAATACGTCTTTTGTGATGTTTTATTAGAAAAAAATCCTTCTTTTGCAGCCATTGCAGGGATGAACAGATTAAGGTCAATACAGAAATGCTGAACTTAATAATAAAAAAGTAGTCATGTGAAATTGATAAGAAAGTATTTATTTGCACCATACAGGCTCCAATGTCCTCTTTGAAGGCAACTAGGATAGTAATGAACCATGCATGTGCAAGATATAATAAATTGTTAGACTTGTGCATTTTTTATTTCTCCCTCTCATATGCAAGGGATGCTTTTAAGATAAGAACGTCTGTGTAATTGTCATGCATGGCCCTGTTGCAAAATGCCCCAATCAATTATATCTAGATTAAACCAAAATTTAAATGTGTGTGTTTGATTGTTTAGGGGATGTGATTTTATTGTTGCCAATATCATTTTCCTACTGATTCCGCTCAGCATTTACTTATGAAACTGTGCGATAAAACCAATTGTAAACTCACTTTTGACTTTGATCCATTCATATTTGTTCTTATTTTTTACAAGATATGCTTTTGACAGAGAAATGTCCCCCAAAATAGCCAAGCCTTAAGGGCCGTTATAGACATGAACGGCTTAGGGCTACATAATATGGTGCAAACTTCTCCCGTGTGAAATTTCAGAAATGTTGCATTATACATTTAGTTAGTTGTATTCCCAGTGAGCTCATCCTCAGGTAAAGGATTCAATGTTAGGTTTAATGCAGGGTGTATTCCCCGGATGTTTTGAAAATGACCAAACTGAACAATGTTTGTTGTACTAAGTAATTAGCTCTATTTTATGTATGGAATGGTTACGGTTGTTGAAATGTTGTGAGGTATGTTGAATAAAGTTGTTATTTCCATTGTAAGAGTATCCGTATTTCTTTTTATTATAAAGCAAAACCCTAGTATCTTTTCAACTTAACATAAATAAGGTCTTTATGTTATTCCATTTAGGTCCAAAACATTTAGAATGTTGAGACCGAATCGTTTTTTGATATAACTTTATAACAAGCCAATTTTCACAAATAATTCAAGAAATTTTTTTATAATCTTAGCAACATAATTATAAAATATGTGAAGGAGGGTTGATGCTAAGGTTCTGATTCATATTTCCCTGTAAAATTTATTTAGATCAATGTTGTCAATCAAATAACAACAATAATTGGGCCAGTATTGAAATGAATGGGTGTGGCCCATCTACTGTAGATTCACAAAATATTGTGTAGAGCAAATTTTGCGAATTTACAGAAAATTGATTTTTGCGTTTTTTAACTTTGCGAATTGGCCGCAACATGGAGTGCCAGCTATACACTAAAAGTGGCAGCACTAATCATTGCGAATTTTAATTTTGCGTCTGAGGCTAAATGGGAAAAATCGCAAAAATTAAACTACACAATCTTTACCGAATTTACAATATGAGTAGGAAAGTGAAGATTACACAAGGACAACACAGCAATGTTCATATTTCAGAAAGTTTACTTGAAGCATATCATCAGCAATGCATACATGTATACATATTAGACCCGACTAGTGCGATAGCCAAGAAGAGACTGTCGTACTTGCTCTCAGGAGAATACCGTCAAGCCTGTCTGAGAAAACACCTGTTCATAGGGACCAGTCAAAAATACCCTAAGTGAAACCAAAATCATCTGGGGATGAACTTATCATTATTTCTCTTACAGGGTTATCACAAACAGCCACATGGTTAAGCGATGTAACCACACCAAAAATGAAATGAATGACTTTCCTCCAAAGACCAATTTTAGGTTATCCAGTTATTGATCTTTCTCCACAGGTGTAAAACCTGTCCAATAGACTTAATTCTTGCGCAAGACCAGTCACCAATGTCTTGGTTTGACCAGGACGTGAGAAAGTTGCCAGTGACTTGGGGTTAGGCGATGGTTTTTGCCGGGTACCCTTGATTCAACCATCACTTACTACTGGCTAGTATAGGTTTAACCTAAATATGACAGAAAAGGTCACGATAATCAGTATTCCAATCAAAATATCCCGCAGGTGAAAAATGGTCTGAACTCATTTATAATGGTCTTACACAACAGATTTCACACCTCAAGAGTCCAATTATTTCCAGACACCAGTCGAAACATCCCGGTTATCAAAATTAATCATAACTCTTTTTTAAGCGAAGGTCCCCTGCCTCTAAAGAGAATGCAGTCATCCCTTCAGTGCATTTCTCAGCAGGTTTGACAGTACCTGCAATGTACAGTACAAAGGCTACACTTGCTGCTTATTCTACATGCCACAGGACAAGAAACCGAAGACCAATCTTAGATAAATAAAAACAAGTGGATATGAAACCAGCCGATCAACCTGAAGAAGCTAGCCTCAACCAATAACCCATAAGTCATGCTCAGATAAAGCTGGCGCACAGGTTTCTCTATAATGTAAATGATACGAGAGCCCTGATTGGTCCTTGTTGCCTCGTGACCTCACGCTGATGCCAGATCAGAAACCCCTGTTGTGTCCAGCCTTTCACCATAGCGCTTATAGTAATTGGTCTCTGGCTACGCATATCCATTTTTTTCTTCATCTAAGGACTGATGAATCAAGTCAAAAGTATTTTCCAAAGTTGACCAAATCCAGCCCAGAGTTACATCGCAACTGTAGGAAGGATGTGTGAGATGTGAGATATCCCTAGATATCCACTCAGCTTGACCCTTCCAATGCTGAGGCTACTTTCGTCAAAAGCACAAGAATGCAAAAATCTTTGAAAACCATCTAAACCCTGTCATGTTGGTATTCATTGGATAGCTCTTGATGAGTGCTCTCAGATGAGTACCCGTATGCAAGGGTTTCAGTCATATTACAGGGTTTTGCATCGTTTTGTATTGGCCAAATTAGCCACCAGCAGCACAAGGGTTAACATCAAGAAATCACATGCTACATTTTGCAACAGCAGTAGAGAGAAATAAGTGTGATTAACGCTTCTAGATACAAGCTTTGAAAATAATTCCCCACTGTATTTAAACCACAATACAGGCAACTCTGCTTAATCCGGACTGATGTGGACCCTAAATTTCTGTCCGGATTAGGCAAAATCCGGATTATGCATATATTATAGGACTTATATGTAAAGGAAGGGACTGGGACCTTCCAATCTGTCCGGTTTAGACGAAAATCTGGATTACACATGTCCGGATTAAGCAGAGTTGCCTGTATAAGATAAGCTTTGAATATTATAACCCACTGTATTTAAACCACAATGTCTGATTCCGTGATTCTTCTGACAACAATTTTCCAGTGTGTTAAACCCGCAAATGTTTAACATAGAAATTGTCGTCCTGATCTAGGATTCTTTTTACAATAACATAGAAATTGATTTTACAAAATATTTGAGGGAGAATTGTTGGTAGTTTTCTGACTAACAGTTCTCCTTCAAACCTGTTCCAAAATCATGCTCTTGACATTAAGATTTCACCAAAATTGTCAGGCTACTTTTAGCTGCTGTGAGTATTAATATGTTAATACAGCATGAGGTAAGGTGTACACAAACCTGTTAGTGCTAATTATTTATAGACTCTCGATTGTTCATTACCAGTCAAATTTGGATTTGGTACCATGTCTATCATCATCTTCCACCACATCAAAGATAAATTGTGATTGGTTTAGTTTGGAATAGAAACATAACAGTGAAATGTAAGTATTTCATTCTTATTGCATTGTGTTTATGCACACCCACCAATGTGCACCTAGGCAGCTGCACTACTTAATACACACTTGGAAACCATAGCATAATTAATGCCCTCCCACCAATACAGGCCTGAGATAGTGCTGGATTTAGGACACACCAAAAATTCTGTTGGCCTTTGTACTCAAGGCTTTCCATACTATGAAAGTGTTACCTTAGGGTTTTGGGTACCAAGAGTGGCCATCAAAGCTTTTCTCGGCCTGTGATTGTATAGAAAGATGCTACTTTAGGGTACTAGCTACATGGACGCACCGTAAGCTGTGGTACATGTGACAATGCCTCAGGCGTTATTTTTCCTTGCCTTGAAACAATTTCTATCGCCCATTCCTTGGGCTTAATCTATCACATGAATGAAATATTTCAAAATTCATTTCTATGATTTTCAGAAGAGTGAACTTCCATTCGAAAACATCTGTCTGTTCAAAATCAATCAAACAATTTTATTTTGAGAATAAGACAAATAACAACAAAAAATTAAAATTCAATTACATGACACTATTAACCCTTTTATATTTAACCCATTTATACTCACAGCTGCCAAAAGTGGCCTGACAATTTGAGCGAAATCTTTCAGGCAAAGGCATTGTTGGGAATATATTTAAAGAAGAAATATAACTCTGCAAAAACCTTTGAAAAGGCTCCGATACATTTGATGATTATTTGGAAATTAAGTATAAATTGCCCAGACATTTCTTAGAGCATTTCAGGCTAACATTTCTCCTTCAAATAATTTCCAGATGGAAGTCAATCTTTTGGGCAGCTGCAGGAATGACTGGGTTAAACCACTGCTTAAATGATAGATGTGAGGCCTGCTCACATCATACAGAGTCATCAAACCATATATGGCAGACAAAGTTTATGGGTCAAAGGTTAAAGTTCACACTCAGTACAGTTGCCTGGTTACAGGGGATTGACCCTTGCTAGCCTGTTGCATGTAACATTCCAGGCCAGTTCCTTTCAGTGTGGATTCTTAACCCTTTTGCATCTGGAGTATACACATGATCTAACACATATACTGTAGAATCGGAAATTAATCCGGGGTGCAAATGTACCGAATTTGACCAAAAATGACTTTTCCGAATTTAATTTTACCGAATGGTCATTATTACACATTAACACAGATGGGGGCAGATTTTATTCTGAATTCAATTATACCGAGATTTTATAATTCGGTAAATTTGGATTAATTACATGCTTGGAATCATTTCTTATTCTATAGTATGGAAAGATCTTGGTTACATAGCAAAATTCTAAAGAATATTTTATACCAAAACCTGATGTTATTGTTGGTTATAACAATCCCAATAACATGATTTTCAAATACAGCTTTTATCTGATGGGTTCTGTTCAAAATTGTGATACCATACATACACTCAAGATGCCAAAAAGTTAACATATGGAACTAAATTTCCAATTCCAATTCTCAATCAGGAATACACTGAATCATAGTATTCAACAAAGCTGGTCACAAGAAGCAAAGTCTTTCACCCTTTCAAGTGTAGTGTCCAGGTGGAATGTCAGTGTGCAAACGCTTCAATGTTTGGGCCAAGTATCAAGAACATCTGAAAGAAAGTTAGTGTAATATCCAAAGAACATCCTAGCAAAAAATATGTAGTATCGATAAAAGCTGGATCTGCTCAAGTCTAAAGGTTCATTGGTTTCATGCTAGATGTCCTTAAGCCAACGGACCACCTGGTAACTATGGGCTTGGACCTATGAGAAATATACAGCATGGTATGGTTTTGGGTATAACAATGGTTAATTATCATGTGGCAAACAGAACCATCAGCAAAACAATACATACATATATATATATATATATATATATATATATATATATATATATATATATATATATATATATATATATATATATATATATATATATATATATATACATATATATATATATATATATATATATATATATATATATATATATATATATATATATATATATATATATATATATATATATATATTTCAGACATATAGGGTAAAATCTGGTTTTGGTTCGCACCCCACAGGACCTCAGTACAGCTTGATACATTTTATACACCCTAAGATGATCATAGTTATAGTACATACATATATAGATATTGGAACCTGGTTTCATATTACCGCCAAACCTGCCAAAATGTCCAACCCCTTTAAGAAAGAACACCGGAAGACCAAACATAATGACAGGTTCCAAAATTTTTCCAGTTGAAAAATACATACTAGACCTGCAGGTTGAGAGCTCCTGCCTTCTAAGTCACCCTTTAACCCATTCACACTCAAGAGTTCCTCTAGAAGTATCTTCTGCTACTTTCATACTTTTGGAAATAACTTGGGAATAAAGCGAAAGTTTGCGAAATATTTCAAGGAGAGTTGTTGTTTATCTTCTGATCAACATTTCTCCATCAAATGTTTTCAAAAAAAGCTTTTGTAAGGAAAATATTTCCAAAATCGTCAGGCCTATTTTCGCCGCTCTGAGTGTAAATGGGTTAAGTTGCCTTAGTGGTCATTCCACCTGTCTAAAACGACTAGTCCCAACAGTTCTCCATTTCCCTAATACAAGCAGGTTTGACCATAATACAAAACATTCATGAATGTTCCCCCATAAGTAGTTTGGCTCGCTATGACACGATTGTGATATATCATGAAATGTTAATCTTTGTCAATATTGGCCCGGTATAAATATTTGCTTGGGTGATCAAGAGATCGAACACCAGTTAAAAAGAACAGCAACACTAGCAGTAACACCAATAGATTTATACAAAGTTCACCCAGTGGCCACTAGGTGGCAGTGTGTACCCCGACCCTCATCCCAAAGTGGCTATGTGCGTGATTACAATTATGCTAGTGGTACTGTGATCTCTACAGCAATGAAAGCATGACATTGCTGTGAATTAACCAACCATTTCCTCTCCTACCATCCTCTCCAATTATATAACCTGTCTAATGAACTAAGGCTCAGAATGCCTTTTTATAAGTACTGTTATTTTATGATACTTTCAAATATAACTCCAGAATAGATCATGAAATCACAAAATTTTCCCTTGATTATATCCGCGAGGTTATCTTTATTACCTTCAGGATAAAATTGAGGAAAACCGTTGCCCTCTGGGGAATATAAAGCAATCACAAGATTAAGAAATTGTGCCATGCAACCAAACACTGGATAGTACATTCAGTATGTCTCTAACAAAAGCTTTTAGTATCTCATGCATTCCCTAGATGGCACTGAGTCAGATAGACCAGTGCACTGTGGTTATTAACTTAAGAGTTACGAATACTAACAGACTCCTTCGAAGACAATACTATCTCTAAGGCATGGATAGAATTGTATAGATAGAATGATACTTCACCTCAATGTGTATAAATGCATATACATATAATTCTTTTTATATACAAACTCTGTAGACAGCAAGCCACATCCATTCATAACTTGAGTGCCAACATTGCCAGACAAATACACATATCTTCAGAAATAGAGCTATAATCCCAAAAACAGTTGTCAACTTTTTGTTTTTGAAAAAGAACAAAATGCTAAAAATGATCATAGGCATACTTTTTTATGAATGGAGCTAAAATTTCAAAATGGTTGGAGCTAAATATTTTCAAGAAAAGAGCTAAAATTCAAAATGTAGGTTATAGGAAAACATTTTCAAGAAAAGAGCTAAAATCAGAAATATTTTGGTTTGTAAGCATACATTTTTAAGAAAGAGCAAACGTAGTAATAGGCATCCATTAGCAAAAAGAGGTAAAAATGGTGTAGCTATAAAAATACTGCAGCCATATATATTGATATATTTTAAAACAAAGTTCTAAAAGAGTTAAAGGCATATACTTAAAAAAAGAGCTAAAATTGTAAAACATAATTATAAAGGAAATATTGTCATGAAAAGATCTAAAATTCCAAAAAATAGCTGTAGTCCAATTCTTTTAAAGAATAGCTACAATCACTTATGTAATCTAAATCAGCATTTTTCAGTTATCATATGTGGAATCACATTTTTGTACTCATAGCTCTACTCTTACATCAATCCTGGCAAGTGGGCAAAGAAGGAATAAATGGGTCTGATTGTGTCCCTCACTTCAAAACTGACATGGAAACATCCATTTTAAAGCATGTTAAATGCGCAAACCCAATAATTTTGTCCCAAAATATCATACAAGTATTTCATAGTGTGTATTTCTGGGGGCTAAATGAAAGAGGCTGAAGGAGCTAGGGCGTAGAAGGGAGAGAGGGTCGAGGGGGCTAGGAGGAAGGGTGCTCACTGATGAGCAAGGAAGGAATGGGGGATGAAAGGGAAGGAGGAAGAGGGGGCAGGCAGCAGGATGGATTAAGAGGTAGAGGGGGATGAAGGGGAGGAGGAAGAGGAGGCAGGCTGCAGGATGGATTGTAAGTGTTACACCCACTTTGTGTAAGTGTTACACCCACTTTGTGTAAGTGTTACACCCACTTTGTGTAAGTGTTATACCCACTTTGTGTAAGTGTTATACCCACTTTGTGTAAGTGTTACACCCACTTTGTGTAAGTGTTACACCCACTTGGTGTAAGTGTTACACCTACTTGGTGTAAGTGTTACACCCACTTGGCATATGTGTTACACCCACTTGGGGTTAGAGTTACATTCACTTGGTATAAGTGTTACACTCATTTAGTGTATGTGTTACACCCACGTGGATTGTGTTATATTCACTTGGTGTAAGTGTTACACACATTAAGGTTAGTGTTACCCTCGCTTGGTGTAAGTGTTAACCCATTTGGTGTATGTGATACACCTTCTTGGTGTCCGTTTTACATCAATAGAACATACAGAGTACAAAAAGCAGCGAAATAAAGCTTTACTGAGCACTAAGTCACTACATACACAGACATGTTCTTTGTCTCCCAAATCCTACAATAATTAGCTGTTCCCTTACGCAATAGAAATGTCTACATTGCACCAGAAAGGTGTTAACACAGAGAGAGGAAACAAGCCAAGTTCTCTAATTCTTCCTTGCTAAACTCAATGGGACTGGATAGTCCACTGATAAGGTCTCCATGGTGAGACTGTAGGACAAAATATAACCTCCTCTCAATCAAGACTGTTAACCCATTAATGCCTATAGCAGTCAAAACGACCCAACTATTTTAGTGATATCTCTAACAAAAGCAATGGTTGGAATATATTTGAAAGAGAAGTGTTTATTATAACTTTATCTAAAACTCTCCATTAAATAGTTTACAAATTTATTCTTTACTTTGCTTTATAAGTTATTTCCAAAAGTATGACAGGTTCAGGCAATGCTCGTCAAGTAGATCTTCAGGCATGCATGGGTTAACCCTTTCAATACTGAGACTACTTTCGTCTTAACCACAAGAACTCAAACATTTTTGAAAATCATCTAAATCCTGTCATGTTGGTATTCATTGGAAAGCTTTCATTGAGTGCTAACAAATGAGTACCCATTTGCCAGGGTTTCAGTCATTTTTCAGCTTTTTTCACATTACATTGTATTGACCAAATTTGCCACCAGAAGCTAAAGGGTTGAGGGAGAGCCAGATGATGACTATGTATACAAGCTAATGACTATGGACATCAGTCAACAGCACTACGAAAAGCTTTAGCTAGTGGGTTGTCTGGAAATGGGATCCTTGGCCTATTTCTTCTCACTGTGTATGACTCTCTGATTGCGCTGTCAATACTAACTTATAGAGATAGTAGTTCTAGTAAAGTTTGATGGCATCACAGATCTAGAGATTGGAAGGATCACAAAGTGAACCCTACACCATAAGTTGAACACCCATAGGCCAGGAGAAATTGTGCAATATGGACGAAGAGGCGAAGGACATAGAAGGTAGAAAGGGAGGGGACGGGAGGAGGTGGAGGGGGGGGGGGGGGGGGGGGGGGGAGAGAGAGAGGCTTGGGAGGTCTAATATGACCCTTTTATAGGGTCTAACATCTACCTACAACAGTGCTCAACTTATGGAGGTTTTCATTCATACTTAATTACTGGAATCTATTTGATTGAACACCTCTATTTTCATTCCCTGAAAGCTACCCATCTATAATAAAACTTGGGACACAACTTCTGTATATTGAATACCTGAATACATGGAACGCATTTTCATTACATTCTCAATGCACACAGGTTATAACTGTAGTAGGAAATTCAACCTTGTGTGCCACAAGAAACTGTTCAAGTTATAAAGGTGTTCAATTTATTGAATAGAGGTTTTCAAGTTGGCAGGTTCCACTGTTCAAGTAGATCTGATTGGAACAGAGCAAATAAGGTACTGTAGAATCACAAAAGATTGTGTAGAGTAAGTTTGGCGAATTTACAGAAAATCTATTTTTGCGTGTTTTTTTTAACTTTGTGAATTGACCGCAAAATGGAGTGCCAGCTATACACTTTAAGTGGCAGCACTAATTTTAATTTTAATTTGCGTCCGAGGCTAAACGCAAAAAAAAGCAAAAATTGAAATAACGCAATCTTTTCCGAATTTACAGTATCTGGTCATGAGTTTCACATCAACATCAAGCTGCAGGTTAGTTACAGCAGTTAGCATACAGTGATTTACCACCTTTTAACTCTTACCTATCTATCTTTACTTATGCCTTATTTCTCTATCCTTTCCATCTCTAGACTTCCCCTGAAATGCATTGCCTTTATGCTACAGTGCTTTTCCCAATGACTTGGCAATACAGAAATTTTCAAAAATATTTGAAGGAGAGTTGTTGGTTTGGTTTGAAGTGACATTTTTCCTTCAAATACTTTTGAAACAAAGCTTTCTTTAGAAAGATATCACCAAAATAGTTCACCAAAATAGTCAGGCAGGTTTCTGATTGTTACAACAAAGACCACCAAGCTGTACTTGACTTTGCCTTGTTATAGAAACTATGTCCAGCTCTTGGTTTGACTTCATCCTTACCCAGCCACCCTTGATGGGTTATGCAATATAGACTGCTCAGCTAGGATCAATTATCTTTCTAAAACATGACATTTGAAGGAGCAATGTTAATCAATCAGACCAAAACCCACAACTATCCTTCAAATAATCCATGAATACATATGATTAATCTTTAACCCTTAGAATGCTTAGGCAACTTTCGTCCAAACCACAAGGACACAAAGATTTTTAAAAACCATCTTAACCCTGTCATGTTGGTACTTATTCGATAGCTCTCGCTGAGTACTTTCAGATGAGTACCCATTTACCAGGGTTTCAGTCTTTTTTCAGTTGTTTTTTTGCATCATTCTGTATTGTGAAAATAAGCCACCACCAGCATAAGGGTAAAGTCATTTCCACAAGTGTCATGGATCTATATGACACTTCAAACACAAATGGGTTAATGGAATTTATACAAGCCACTGTCAAAGTATCAAAACATGTTGTTTTAGTGCAGCTAAAAAAGAGTGCAATGCAATAAAAACATCGTTGTTAAAAAATTAAAACTATAATAATAGTTATCCCAATTTACAGCACAATGAGGTAAAGATTTTTGAGAACCATCTAAACCCTGGCATGTTGGTATTCATTGAAAAGTTCTCGCTGAGTAATCTCAGATGAGTACCCATTTGCCATGGTTTCAGTCATTTTTCTAGGTTTTTGCATTATTTTGTTTTGGGCAAAAACGCCACCAGCAGCATAAGGGTTAAGGGCCAAGAAATTGGATAATGATTAAAGGAGAAATGTTCATCAGAATTCAATTATACTCTCCATCAAAAATTCCGCGAACTCATGCTGAATTCCTAGGACAAATTCCAAAAGTATTGATAATCCAGAAATAAAAATCAAGGATTATTAAACATTAATAGGTTAGTCATTCCCTAAAGAATAACTCTCCTTCACGCTATATGATTTGTTCTGTTAGATAAGTATCATTGTACCAGAATGCTCTTGTTAAGTAACCTCTCAGAATCGATCGGTCTACAGTAAGTTGGATTTTCCAGGGTCCTTGGATGCTTCCTCTTTATCCACATTGAAAGGTGCAATAAAATATATATCCATGAATAATAATGATCATCCTTCTTCTCCTCGGCATGAAAAGAACAACATTGAAAAAGAGACAATATAATTTTGTAGGTTTACACAACTTTTTTTCTATTCCATACACCATTCAACTCCTTAGTCAGACGGTCCCAAATCCATCCCAATATCACAGTAATTACAAACAGAATCTGTGTTCCACACATTTCATTGATTGTGTCAATTTGTTGTCCTTTGGCGCCTGTCACATGACATCTCCTCTCTCTCTGATTGGTTGTTACTGCATCCACGAGGAGAAATGCCAATGTAAGGGCCAAAGTTTATATACTTGTCACATGACCTTCTCCCTCCTCTCCGATTGGCTGTATCTGCATTCTCAGGGAGGAGAAATGCCCATATAAGGGCTGAAGTATCTATGCATACAGACTGGATTACATCCTCACTATCCTCAACTTTCCACTGGTGTGGGGTTTGCCATGGCAACCACAACTTGGACGACAAAGCTTTTGGGAATTTTTGCTTCCTCTATACGTAACTTATCATTAAGTAGCTTGCCGGAGAAGAACCACCTTTGTCGAGACGGTTCTATTCCTTCCTCTGAATGAAGCCGACGCTTAATCTTCATAACAGTGTCAGTGGTTCGAACAACCATTTTTATATCTTTTCCAGTGGAGAGGCGGAATTTTATGGGGACTTCTATTCCAGGCGAGGAAAGAGAGTCGGCGTCGGTATTAGTGTCTGTTTCGCTGGTCTCCTCAATTAGGTTAGTGGGAGAACTGAGCACATACACAGGCAGCTGGTAGCGGTTCCCCAGTTCATCATAGCAGTCCATGAGTGTGCCTGAAAAACATAAGACAGATTGAGACATATTACTTTTTATCAGTATGAAATACTGCTTAGACTAGAAGAAGAAGATGAAGAACAGGAAGAAGAAGAAGAAGAAGAGAAGAAGAAGAAGAAGAAGAAGAAGAAGAAGAAGAAGGAGAAGGAGAAGAATAGGAAGAAAAAGAAGAGGAAGAGGAAGAAAGAGGAAGATGAAGAAAAAGAAGAAGAGGAGGAAGTTCTAAGAAGAAAAAGAATAGGTAGAAGAGAAAGAGAAAGAAGAAGAAAAAGAAGAGGGGGAAGAAGAAAAAGAAGAATAAAGGGGAGGGGGAGAAGAAAAAGAGGAGGGAAAAAAACAACAAAAATATAGACAAGAGGAAGATCTACAAAACTATCAAGAACTAAATCTAAATAACCGAAAGTAAAATATGAAAATAGAATTTATGGCCAGGAAGGTAACATTTTAATGAGACTTCTTGGCAGTGTCTTAGCCAGGATTTAGAAACTGGGTGCCTAAAATTGGCAGTTGTAAAATTTTGGGGCGTCCAAAATAAGATGTGATATCATTAAACAATGTCATGGGAATTATAGGGAGATGAAAAAATTCAATTATAAGATTTGAGATTGGGATTTTTAGAAATTCAACACAAAAATATTTGAGTGTCCTTAGGGTTCTTTTTAAAGGTCTGGGTGTCCAAAAAGGCACTCAAATGCCCATGCTTCTTGGGCTTATTCTGCTCTTACCATTTGGTAGTGATATACTGGCGCCATCTATGATGGCCTGAGCGAGGGCGTGGTCGTTAGTCTCGAGGGCGTATGCCGCAGCCTTCAGGGCATCCCAGATCTCCTTACGACCTTCAAAGGCCGGAGCGGTATCCCAGAATTCATCTCTCTTGCTCCGTAGCTGACCCTCCGTGAGAGCAACATCGCTCTTCCATTTGGGTTTGTCTGGCTTCAGTGGCTGATTCCTCCCAATTGATACTGAAATATGGTAATATTATGTTAAACAAGAGTGCAAAACATTAGCTTCAAGGGTATGACATTCTTGTGAGGCCTAGACAAAAAAGATGTTCGTTTCCTATTACCCTACCTACCCTAATTTTTGGCCCCTACCCTAATCTTTTTATTGCCCAAAATATTTTTAAAAAGCAAGGTAAAAGTTTGTAATTGCTTCACATTCCATGCATGGCATCCATAAGAAATTGAAAAACGAAAGAAGAAAACATCAAATATCAGCATATAACATGGTCTTAGCCAGGATTTAGAAACTGGGTGCCCAAAATTGGCAATTGTAAAATTTTGGGGCGTCCAAATTTTTAAGGGGGAACAAAATATACTCAGATTTCAACCATAAACGTGCACAAATAGACCCTGTATGAAGCATGAATACAGTTTCCAAACATGGAACCATCCATGAGAGACCATGTATGGAGGGTAAGTATGACTACAGATGCTAAACACTGACCAACCATAACATACCCTGTATGGAGGGTAAGTATGACTACAGATTCTAAACACTGACCAACCATAACAGACCCTGTATGGAGGGTAAGTAAATTGAATACAAATTCCAAACACTGACCAACCATAACAGACCCTTTATGGAGGGTAAGTAAATTGAGTACAAATTCCAAACACTGACTAACCATAACAGACCCTTTATGGAGGGTAGGTAAATTGAGTACAAATTCCAAACACTGACTAACCATAACAGACCCTGTATGGAGGGTAAGTAACAAATACAAATCAAATTCTATGTGCTGACCATCCATAACAGACCCTGTATGGAGGTTGAGTAATGATTACTTATTCAGAACACTCAGCATCTATTATAAACCCTGTACTCCAGGCAGGTGCTCATACAGCGTAAGTGGAGTATAAACATGTAATAGACATTAGCTATCAGTAACTAAACCATGCAGGTTACCATGGTTAGTGTTTGCCATTCTAGTCTAGCTTTGAATCAATAGCCAGCTATTAATGACAAACAGACTGACATGCAATTGTTGTCCCAGTGAAAGCTAAGTAGGCAGGTGTACAGTGCAGGGTTTAGTATTGGGTAGCCTGGTTCTCAGTTAGGTATGATGCCACCAATATATGTATGTATGCTTGTATGTAACAGTGAGACCCAGGAAAAGAGCCAAGGTAGATAAGTGAGACTCAGGAAAGAGCCAAGGTAGATAAGTGAGACTCAGGAAAGAGCCAAGGTAGATAAGTGAGACTCAGGAAAGAGCCAAGGTAGATAAGTGAGACTCAAGAAAGAGCCAAGGTAGATAAGTGAGACTCAGGAAAGAGCCAAGGTAGATAAGTGAGACTCAGAAAAGAGCCAGGATGGATCAGTGAGACTCAGGAAAGAGCCAAGGTAGATAAGTGAGACTCAGGAAAGAGCCAAGGTAGATAAGTGAGACTCAGAAAAGAGCCAGGATGGATCAGTGAGACTCAGGAAAGAGCCAAGGTAGATAAGTGAGACTCAGGAAAGAGCCAAGGTAGATAAGTGAGACTCAGGAAAGAGCCAAGGTAGATCAGTGAGACTCAGGAAAGAGCCAAGGTAGATAAGTGAGACTCAGGAAAGAGCCAAGGTATATCAGTGAGACTCAGGAAAGAGCCAGGATGGATCAGTGAGACTCAGGAAAGAGCCAAGGTAGATCAGTGAGACTCAGGAAAGAGCCAGGATGGATCAGTGAGACTCAGGAAAGAGCCAAGGTAGATAAGTGAGACTCAGGAAAGAGCCAAGGTAGATCAATGAGACTCAGGAAAGAGCCAGGGTAGATAAGTGAGACTCAGGAAAGAGCCAGGGTAGATCAGTGAGACTCAGGAAAGAGCCAGGGTAGATCAGTGAGACTCAGGGAATAGCCAGTTAACACAGACTTGTAGTAAGTCTAGTATCACGCCCATGGCATGGCAACCTATGCATGTGCTGCTGCTGCTGTAGCCTGGTTCTCAGGCTGTGTTAGGTATAATGCCCCCACCACTATACATACTAAGTAGGTTTGATGTCTTTCTCAAACTATAGATGGAAGCACTGTTTTCATGAGTTGCGATGAGTTGCGGTTGAGAATTCAGACTAGAGCTCAAGTGTGTCCCCCTTGAGGATTTATTCAGAACTAATACTGGAGTGAATTCAACTCAAGTCAGATCAGTGAAAGAGCCAGAAATCACAGACTTGTAGCAAGTCTACTGCTGCTGCAGCTGCCTCATTGTGCATATTTCCATTCCTACTCTGTGCATACAGAGCTATGCTACCAACCTAAATCAAAACTCTAGCTTACTTCATTCTTGGCTATCAGAATCATCCAAGCTCCTGATAATGTACAGAAAAGCTTGTACAAGAAAGACATGACATCGTTTACCAGATTTAGCTGGTACTTGCTGTACCCAGTAACCTTTAAATCTAGTGATCATTATGTAATGTTAAGTATTGATTAGTATGCATCTTAACCCTTATGCTGCTGGTGGCTAATTGGGCCAATACAAAATGATTCAAAAACCTGAAAAATTACTGAAATCCTGGCACATGGGTACTAATATCTGATAGTACTCAGTGAGAGCTTTCCAATATGACAGGGTTTAGATGGTATTCAAAAATCTTTGCGTCCTTATGCTTTTGATGTAAGTAACCTTAGTATTGAAAGGTTTAAGATAGCATTTGACGACCATTAATTTAACGTAATCAATTGCCGAAACCTGTTAACATTCCCTCAGCCAATCAAATCTTATCACAACCTTTACATATAGCATGTCAGTCAAGCAGCAATAATCGACTTTTCTTGATACCGCCATCAATTGTCTAAATCTAAGCTTGCTTTCCACATGATTGCACTACAAGCTCTAGACAATAGCCACACAACTGGGGCGCACGCATACAGGTTACAGCAGACTAATCAACCTATCACAGTCTCTCAACATCTTGACTGCGACCCAGCTCTATGTATTATTCAGTACAGATGGATGGCCTAAGACACAGAGATGATCAGAAGCTATGATAACTAGCGGGGCCCTATTGTTGTGGCATTAGGAGGCAATAACCGAGGAAGGCTGGGGTATAGCATGGGATCTGATCGAGAGCCTCATTCTCAGTCTCAAAGGAAAGATGCCCCTTACTCGTACCCAAAATGAATATGTACAGTATGACCCCTACAATAATCAAAAGTAAATGGGCTGCCATTCATCAAATACCCCAAAAGGCGGCCACTAAGCACCCTTTGCCATGGTATCCCTTATGACCCTAATGGTACCCTCTGCACACCCAATCGCCTTCTTCTCCCTGAAGTTCCCCCTGTGTACCCTATCACCTGATAACAAGATATACCCCCAAAAAGGCGGCCCTAAGCACCCTTATCTTAAGGTACCGTGAATGTTAACCTATGTACATCCAATCCCCTTACACCCCTAAAGATAGGCTAGATTTCTAGGCTGTCATATGCATTTTTCTGTTATGTATTTTCTTTTACCAAGCACCAAATATTCTAAGGTGGCTATAGTGGTCAATTTAGTTTACACTTATATCACCAGGATTCAGTTTGAATAAGACTGGAGAAGTTTTAAGAAAATATTTGAAGGAGAAATGTAAATCATACCACTTGCAATAACTCTCCAAAAGACGCCCTGCTGGCTAAGACTATGGGTTAACCCATTCACGCTCACAGAGGCCAAAATAAGCCCGACAATTTCGATGAGATCTTGCAGGCAAAATCATAGTTAGAAAAATAGTTGATATAGAAATGTTAATTGAAACATTACCAACAACTCTCCTTCAAATATTTCCACAAATTACGCTTAATTACAAAGTTATTGTCAAAAGTACCATAGTTCCAGACGACAATTTTTTGAGTAACTCTTAAGCATCAATGGGTTATCAACTCCACCTGTTGCAAGCAATCAGAGAGAAGTGTGGGACGGACAGAGAACTCTCAAAATGTCTTGTACTACAAAGATCATTGGCTGTCCTGGTTACGAGATCTCCCCCTATGACATTTACCTCATTCAGTCCCAGAGAAAGCTCTACGGTGTCATCCACTTTTTCTGTTTGTATCTAGACAAAAAATAGAGCTACAAATTAAAGTACCACTTCAAAAATAAACATGATCATACTGAAATGCATCATCTTGATCTATGATACTTTTCAAAATAATTCCATAGAGGAAATCCATATCCATATAGTATTTGTATAACACATAATCCATCAGGGCTTGAAATTAGGGGGTGCCGGGAGCCCAGCGCTCTCAAATACTCCTGAGGCTCCCTCAAATTTCTGCAGGGAGCCCAAAGATGTAATGGTTTCTATACAAAACACCTTTTGGTAGCTTTATAAGATGCAATTGGTAGATCTCCTTGGAAAAAATCTTAATTTCGAGCCCTGTCCATATTTGGACTTTATCATATCCAGACTGAAAACTTGTTAAATCCAAGACAGGTTTATACATTGTTGTGCATGAAGCAACTCTGTTCTTCAACTTCCTCCGAGAAAAGATGCCTCAGAGGTGCCGAATACAAGATGTGACGAGTCAAACTAAAGAAGCCTATGCTTAATTACCAGGCCTATTCTATCTATTCTATATGATATATTGTAACTTTCTAATCATTCCTTGTTCTATATCATATACTGTAATCTTTCATGCATTACTTGTTCTATATCATAGACTGTAACTTTCTATCTATCACTTGTTCTATATGAAATACTGTAACTTTCTGTTCATTACCTGTTTTATATAATATACTTTATTACTCCTTCTATATGACATACTGTAACTTTCTATTCATTACTTGTTCTATATGATATACTGAAATTTTCTATTCATTACTTGTTCTGTATGACATACTGTAACTTTCTATTCATTCCTTGTTCTGTATGATATACTGTAACTTCCTATTCATTACTTGTTCTATATGGCATACTGTAACTTCCTATTCATTACTTGTTTTATATGGTATACAGTAACTTCCTATTCATTATTTGTTTTATATGGTATATACTGTAACTTCCTATTCATTACTTGTTCTATATGGTATACAGTAACTTCCTATTCATTACTTGTTTTATATGGTATACAGTAACTTCCTATTCATTATTTGTTTTATATGGTATACTGTAACTTCCTATTCATTACTTGTTTTATATAAATCACTGTTATCTTCCATTCATTATTTGTTCTATATGATTTTATGTAATTTTCTATTATTTACTTGTTCTTTATGATATACTGTAACTTTATATTGACTACTTGTCCATATGATATACTGTAACTTTCTGATTACTTGTTCTATATGATATACTGTAACTGCATTCTCCAACTCTCCCTTTCATGCTTACATCAAAAGACATTGTACACCATCTGATGTATTCCTCAGTCCAGCTTAATGCCCTATAGGACAGTCCTAATTAAAGAGTGCTCAGCAGTAGATCGTTGCACTATTGGTTTTGCTCCTTCATTGTAAGTCACTTTACAGGCAATATTTCCGCCCCCACCACTGTGTACGGCACTTGCCTTGCTGTAGTGAGACAATAATTATGCAATCAGGGGAATGTCAGCTGCAGCTGACTCTCCTAGGGGACACACATCTTCAGATCTTCTTCGCTTAGTTGCCATTCTGGAGAATAGATAAAGGAATGAACGCTGAGTTGATGCTTTCCAGACTACATCCCTATTCCCAAGCACATACTCACCATATTCCCCAGCACAGACTCAAGTAATTACCGGACACTTTTGTAAGAGCTGAGAAGTTGGTACGATTTTGAAATGGGACATTAATCAAATTCAGAAAGATAAGAGCAAGATTTTTGGATAAAACTCATGAACACATAGCTATTAATGAAACATATGTATGGCATACACACTATTCATTTAGATATTTTGCCCCAACTGACAAATCTAGGTATTTCAAAGAAATAACTGGCCTAACCTTTTGTGGCTGCGAATTTTAGGCATTTGAGTGTCAAAATGAGCTCATGATACCATGCTGGCTATGGCCCCACCCCTGACACCCTGCTGGCTATGGCCCTGCCCCTGAAACAATACTGGCTATGGCCCCACCCCTGGCACCCTACTGGCTATGGCCCCACCCCTGGCACCCTACTGGCTATGGCCCCACCCCTGACACCCTGCTGGCTATGGCCCTGCCCCTGACACCCAGCTGGCTATAGCCCCACCCTGACACCCTGCTGGCTATGGCCCTGTCCCTGGCACCCTGCTGGCTATGGCCCTACCCCTGGCACCCTGCTGGCTATGACCCCACCCCTGACACCCTGCTGGCTATGGCCCCACCCCTGACACCCTGCTGGCTATGGCCCCACCCCTGACACCCTGCTGCCTATGGCCCTGCCCCTGACACCCTGCTGGCTAGAGCCCCACCCCTGACACCCTGCTGGCTATGGCCCCACCCCTGACACCCTGCTGGCTATGGCCCTGCCCCTGAAACAATGCTGCCTATGGCCCCACCCCTGGCACCCTACTGGCTATGGCCCTGCCCCTGAAACAATGCTGGCTATGGCCCCACCCCTGACACCCTGCTGACTATGGCCCCACTCCTGACACCCTACTGGCTATGGCCCTGCCCCTGACACCCTGCTGGCTATGGCCCCGCCCCTGACACCATGCTGGCTATGGCCCTGCCCCTGAAACAATGCTGGCTATGGCCCCACCCCTGTCACCCTGCTGGCTATGGCCCCACCCCTGACACCCTATTGGTTATGACCCTGCCCCTGACACCCTGCTGGCTATGACCCTGCCCCTGACACCCTGCTGGCTATGACCCTGCCCCTGACACCCTGCTGGCTATGGCCCCACCCCTGACACACTGCTGGCTATGACCCCACCCCTGACACCCTGCTGGCTATGATCCTGCCCCTGACACACTGCTGGCTATGGCCCCACCCCTGACACCCTGCTGCCTATAGCCCCGCCACTGACACCCTGCTGGCTATGACCCCACCCCTGACACCCAGCTGGCTATGACCCTGCTCCTGACACACTGCTGGCTATGACCCCACCCCTGACACCCCGCTGGCTATGACCCCATCCCTGACACCCTGCTGGCTATTGCCCCACCTCTAACACCCTGCTGGCTATGACCCTGCCCCTGACACCCTGCTGGCTATGACCCTACCCCTGACACCCTGCTGGCTATGACCCCATCCCTGACACCCTGCTGGCTATGACCCTGCCCCTGACACCCTGCTGGCTATGACCCCACCCCTGTCACCCTGCTGGCTATGACCCTGCCCCTGACAGGCTGACACCCTGCTGCCTATGACCCTGCCCCTGACACCCTGCTGTCTATGAACCTGTCCCTGACACCCTGCTGTCTATGGCCCTGCCCCTGACACCCTGCTGTCTATGGCCCTGCCCCTGACACCCTGCTGCCTATGAACCTGTCCCTGACACCCTGCTGTCTATGGCCCTGCCCCTGACACCCTGCTGGCGATGACCCCACCCCTGACACCCTGCTGTCTATGGCCCTGCCCCTGACACCCTGCTGTCTATGGCCCTGCCCCTGACACCCTGCTGGCTATGGCCAAGCCCCTGACACCCTGCTGGCTATTGCCCCACCCCTGACACCCTGCTGTCTATGGCCCTGCCCCTGACACCCTGCTGGCTATGGCCAAGCCCCTGACACCCTGCTGGCTATTGCCCCACCCCTGACACCTATGACCCTGCCCCTGACACCCTGCTGGCTATGGCCCCACCCCTGACACCCTGCTGTCTATGGCCCTGCCCCTGACACCCTGCTGTCTATGGCCCTGCCCGTGACACCCTGCTGTCTATGGCCCTGCCCCTGACACCCTGCTGCCTATGAACCTGTCCCTGACACCCTGCTGTCTATGGCCCTGCCCCTGACACCCTGCTGTCTATGGCCCTGCCCCTGACACCCTGCTGGCTATGGCCCCATCCCTGACACCCTGCTGGCTATGACCCCGCCCCTGACACCCTGCTGGCTATGACCCTGCCCCTGACACCCTACTGGCTATGGCCAAGCCCCTGACACCCTGCTGGCTATTGCCCCACCCCTGACACCTATGACCCTGCCCCTGACACCCTGCTGGCTATGGCCCCACCCCTGACACCCTGCTGTCTATGGCCCTGCCCCTGACACCCTGCTGTCTATGGCCCTGCCCCTGACACCCTGCTGTCTATGGCCCTGCCCCTGACACCCTGCTGTCTATGGCCCTGCCCGTGACACCCTGCTGTCTATGGCCCTGCCCCTGACAACCTGATGCCTATGGCCCAGCCCCTGACACCCTGCTGGCTATGAACCTGCCCCTGACACCCTACTGGCTATGGCCAAGCCCCTGACACCCTGCTGGCTATTGCCCCACCCCTGACACCTATGACCCTGCCCCTGACACCCTGCTGGCTATGGCCCCACCCCTGACACCCTGCTGTCTATGGCCCTGCCCCTGACACCCTGCTGTCTATGGCCCCACCCCTGACACCCTGCTAGCTATGGTCCCACCCCTGACACCCTGCTGGCTATGGCCAAGCCCCTGACACCCTGCTGGCTATGGCCCATCCCCTGACACCCTGCTGGCTATGAACCTGCCCCTGACACCCTACTGGCTATGGCCAAGCCCCTGACACCCTGCTGGCTATTGCCCCACCCCTGACACCTATGACCCTGCCCCTGACACCCTGCTGGCTATGGCCCCACCCCTGACACCCTGCTGTCTATGGCCCTGCCCCTGACACCCTGCTGTCTATGGCCCCATCCCTGACACCCAGCTGGCTATGACCCTGCCCCTGACACACTGCTGGCTATGACCCCACCCCTGACACCCCGCTGGCTATGACCCCATCCCTGACACCCTGCTGGCTATTGCCCCACCTCTAACACCCTGCTGGCTATGACCCTGCCCCTGACACCCTGCTGGCTATGACCCCACCCCTGACACCCTGCTGGCTATGACCCCATCCCTGACACCCTGCTGGCTATGACCCTGCCCCTGACACCCTGCTGGCTATGACCCCACCCCTGTCACCCTGCTGGCTATGACCCTGCCCCTGACAGGCTGACACCCTGCTGCCTATGACCCTGCCCCTGACACCCTGCTGTCTATGAACCTGTCCCTGACACCCTGCTGTCTATGGCCCTGCCCCTGACACCCTGCTGTCTATGGCCCTGCCCCTGACACCCTGCTGCCTATGAACCTGTCCCTGACACCCTGCTGTCTATGGCCCTGCCCCTGACACCCTGCTGGCGATGACCCCACCCCTGACACCCTGCTGTCTATGGCCCTGCCCATGACACCCTGCTGTCTATGGCCCTGCCCCTGACACCCTGCTGGCTATGGCCAAGCCCCTGACACCCTGCTGGCTATTGCCCCACCCCTGACACCCTGCTGTCTATGGCCCTGCCCCTGACACCCTGCTGGCTATGGCCAAGCCCCTGACACCCTGCTGGCTATTGCCCCACCCCTGACACCTATGACCCTGCCCCTGACACCCTGCTGGCTATGGCCCCACCCCTGACACCCTGCTGTCTATGGCCCTGCCCCTGACACCATGCTGTCTATGGCCCTGCCCGTGACACCCTGCTGTCTATGGCCCTGCCCCTGACACCCTGCTGCCTATGAACCTGTCCCTGACACCCTGCTGTCTATGGCCCTGCCCCTGACACCCTGCTGTCTATGGCCCTGCCCCTGACACCCTGCTGGCTATGGCCCCATCCCTGACACCCTGCTGGCTATGACCCCGCCCCTGACACCCTGCTGGCTATGACCCTGCCCCTGACACCCTACTGGCTATGGCCAAGCCCCTGACACCCTGCTGGCTATTGCCCCACCCCTGACACCTATGACCCTGCCCCTGACACCCTGCTGGCTATGGCCCCACCCCTGACACCCTGCTGTCTATGGCCCTGCCCCTGACACCCTGCTGTCTATGGCCCTGCCCCTGACACCCTGCTGTCTATGGCCCTGCCCCTGACACCCTGCTGTCTATGGCCCTGCCCGTGACACCCTGCTGTCTATGGCCCTGCCCCTGACAACCTGATGCCTATGGCCCAGCCCCTGACACCCTGCTGGCTATGAACCTGCCCCTGACACCCTACTGGCTATGGCCAAGCCCCTGACACCCTGCTGGCTATTGCCCCACCCCTGACACCTATGACCCTGCCCCTGACACCCTGCTGGCTATTGCCCCACCCCTGACACCTATGACCCTGCCCCTGACACCCTGCTGGCTATGGCCCCACCCCTGACACCCTGCTGTCTATGGCCCTGCCCCTGACACCCTGCTGTCTATGGCCCCACCCCTGACACCCTGCTAGCTATGGTCCCACCCCTGACACCCTGCTGGCTATGGCCAAGCCCCTGACACCCTGCTGGCTATGGCCCATCCCCTGACACCCTGCTGGCTATGAACCTGCCCCTGACACCCTACTGGCTATGGCCAAGCCCCTGACACCCTGCTGGCTATTGCCCCACCCCTGACACCTATGACCCTGCCCCTGACACCCTGCTGGCTATGGCCCCACCCCTGACACCCTGCTGTCTATGGCCCTGCCCCTGACACCCTGCTGTCTATGGCCCCATCCCTGACACCCAGCTGGCTATGACCCTGCCCCTGACACACTGCTGGCTATGACCCCACCCCTGACACCCCGCTGGCTATGACCCCATCCCTGACACCCTGCTGGCTATTGCCCCACCTCTAACACCCTGCTGGCTATGACCCTGCCCCTGACACCCTGCTGGCTATGACCCCACCCCTGACACCCTGCTGGCTATGACCCCATCCCTGACACCCTGCTGGCTATGACCCTGCCCCTGACACCCTGCTGGCTATGACCCCACCCCTGTCACCCTGCTGGCTATGACCCTGCCCCTGACAGGCTGACACCCTGCTGCCTATGACCCTGCCCCTGACACCCTGCTGTCTATGAACCTGTCCCTGACACCCTGCTGTCTATGGCCCTGCCCCTGACACCCTGCTGTCTATGGCCCTGCCCCTGACACCCTGCTGCCTATGAACCTGTCCCTGACACCCTGCTGTCTATGGCCCTGCCCCTGACACCCTGCTGGCGATGACCCCACCCCTGACACCCTGCTGTCTATGGCCCTGCCCATGACACCCTGCTGTCTATGGCCCTGCCCCTGACACCCTGCTGGCTATGGCCAAGCCCCTGACACCCTGCTGGCTATTGCCCCACCCCTGACACCCTGCTGTCTATGGCCCTGCCCCTGACACCCTGCTGGCTATGGCCAAGCCCCTGACACCCTGCTGGCTATTGCCCCACCCCTGACACCTATGACCCTGCCCCTGACACCCTGCTGGCTATGGCCCCACCCCTGACACCCTGCTGTCTATGGCCCAGCCCCTGACACCCTGCTGTCTATGGCCCTGCCCGTGACACCCTGCTGTCTATGGCCCTGCCCCTGACACCCTGCTGCCTATGAACCTGTCCCTGACACCCTGCTGTCTATGGCCCTGCCCCTGACACCCTGCTGTCTATGGCCCTGCCCCTGACACCCTGCTGGCTATGGCCCCATCCCTGACACCCTGCTGGCTATGACCCCGCCCCTGACACCCTGCTGGCTATGACCCTGCCCCTGACACCCTACTGGCTATGGCCAAGCCCCTGACACCCTGCTGGCTATTGCCCCACCCCTGACACCTATGACCCTGCCCCTGACACCCTGCTGGCTATGGCCCCACCCCTGACACCCTGCTGTCTATGGCCCTGCCCCTGACACCCTGCTGTCTATGGCCCTGCCCCTGACACCCTGCTGTCTATGGCCCTGCCCCTGACACCCTGCTGTCTATGGCCCTGCCCGTGACACCCTGCTGTCTATGGCCCTGCCCCTGACAACCTGATGCCTATGGCCCAGCCCCTGACACCCTGCTGGCTATGAACCTGCCCCTGACACCCTACTGGCTATGGCCAAGCCCCTGACACCCTGCTGGCTATTGCCCCACCCCTGACACCTATGACCCTGCCCCTGACACCCTGCTGGCTATGGCCCCACCCCTGACACCCTGCTGTCTATGGCCCTGCCCCTGACACCCTGCTGTCTATGGCCCCATCCCTGACACCCAGCTGGCTATGGCCCCATCCCTGACACCATGCTGGCTATGGCCCCACCCCTGACACCCTGCTGTCTATGGCCCTGCCCGTGACACCCTGCTGTCTATGGCCCTGCCCCTGACACCCTGCTGTCTATGGCCCTGCCCCTGACACCCTGCTGTCTATGGCCCTGCCCCTGACACCCTGCTGTCTATGGCCCTGCCCCTGACACCCTGCTGTCTATGGCCCTGCCCCTGACACCCTGCTGCCTATGAACCTGTCCCTGACACCCTGCTGCCTATGGCCCTGCCCCTGACACCCTGCTGTCTATGGCCCTGCCCCTGACACCCTGCTGTCTATGACCCCACCCCTGACACCCTGCTGTCTATGGCCCTGCCCCTGACACCTATAGCCCTGCCCCTGACACCCTGCTGGCTATGGCCCCACCCCTGACACCATGCTGGCTATGGCCCCACCCCTGACACCCTGCTGTCTATGGCCCTGCCCCTGACACCCTGCTGCCTTTGAACCTGTCCCTGACACCCTGCTGTCTATGGCTCTGCCCCTGACACCCTGCTGGCTATGGCCCCACCCCTGACACCATGCTGGCTATGGCCCCACCCCTGACACCCTGCTGTCTATGGCCCTGCCCCTGACACCCTGCTGCCTATGAACCTGTCCCTGACACCCTGCTGTCTATGGCTCTGCCCCTGACAACCTGATGCCTATGGCCCAGCCCCTGACACCCTGCTGCCTATGGCCCTGCCCCTGACACCCTGCTGCCTAAGGCCCTGCCCCTGACACCCTGCTGGCCATGACCCCACCCTGACAGGCTGACACCCTGCTGCCTATGGCCCTGCCCCTGACAGGCTGACACCCTGCTGCCTATGGCCCTGCCCTTGACAGGCTGACACCCTGCTGCCTATGGCCCTGCCCCTGACACCCTGCTGGCTATGACCCTGCCCCTGACACCATGCTGGCGATGACCCCACCCCTGACACCCTGCTGGCTATTGCCCCACCCCTGACACCCTATTGGTTATGACCCTGCCCCTGACACCCTGCTGGCTATGGCCCAACCCCTAACACCCTGCTGGCTATGGACATGCCCCTGACACCCTGCTGGCTATGGCCCCACCCCTGACACCCTGCTAGCTATGGTCCCACCCCTGACACCCTGCTGGCTATGGCCAAGCCCCTGACACCCTGCTGGCTATGGCCCCACCACTGACACCCTGCTGGCTATGGCCCCACCCCTGATACCCTGCTGACTATGGCCCTGTCCCTGACACCCAGCTGGCTATGGCCCTACCCCTGACACCCTGCTGGCTATGGCCCCACCACTGACACCCTGCTGGCTATGGCCAAGCCCCTGACACCCTGCTGGCTATGACCCTGCCCCTGACACCCTGCTGGCTATGACCTTACCCCTGACACCCTGCTGGCCATGGCCAAGCCCGTGACACCCTGCTGGCTATGGCCCCACCACTGACACCCTGCTGACTATGGCCCCACCACTGACGCCCTGCTGGCTATGGCCAAGCCCCTGACACCCTACTGGCTATGGCCCTTCCCCTGACACCCTGCTGGCTATGACCCTGCCCCTGACACCCTACTGGCTATGGCCCTGCCCCTGACACCCTGCTGGCTATGACCCTGCCCCTGAAACAATGCTGACTATGGCCCCACCCATGACACCCTGCTGGCTATGGCCCCCACCCCTGACACCCTGCTGGCTATGGCCCTGCCCCTGACACCCTGCTGGCTATGGCCAAGCCCCTGACACCCTGCTGGCCATGGCCAAGCCTGTGACACCCTGCTGGCTATGGCCCCACCACTGACACCCTGCTGACTATGGCCCCACCACTGACACCCTGCTGACTATGGCCCCACCACTGACACCCTGCTGGCTATGGCCCTGCCCCTGACACCCTACTGGCTATGGCCCTGCCCCTGACACCCTGCTGTCTATGGCCCTGCCCCTGACACCCTGCTGGCCATGGACAAGCCCGTGACACCCTGCTGGCTATGGCCCCACCACTGACACCCTGCTGACTATGGCCCCACCACGGACACCCTGCTGGCTATGGCCAAGCCCCTGACACCCTACTGGCTATAGCCCTGCCCCTGACACCCTGCTGGCTATGACCCTGCCCCTGACACCCTACCGGCTATGGCCCTGCCCCTGACACCCTGCTGGCTATGACCCTGCCCCTGAAACAATGCTGACTATGGCCCCACCCCTGACACCCTGCTGGCTATGGCCCCCACCCCTGAAACCCTGCTGGCTATGGCCCTGCCCCTGACACCCTGCTGGCTATGGCCAAGCCCCTGACACCCTGCTGGCCATGGCCAAGCCCGTGACACCCTGCTGGCTATGGCCCCACCACTGACACCCTGCTGACTATGGCCCCACCACTGACACCCTGCTGGCTATGGCCAAGCCCCTGACACCCTACTGGCTATGGCCCTGCCCCTGACACCCTGCTGTCTATGGCCCTGCCCCTGACACCCTACTGGCTATGGCCCTGCCCCTGACACCCTACTGGCTATGACCCTGCCCCTGAAACAATGCTGACTATGGCCCCACCCCTGACACCCTGCTGGCTATGGCCCCCACCCCTGACACCCTGCTGGCTATGGCCCCACCCCTGTCACCCTGCTGGCTATGGCCAAGCCCCTGACACCCTGCTGGCTATGACCCTGTCCCTGACACACTGCTGGCTATGGCCCTGCCCTTGACACCCTGCTTGCTATGGCCCTGCCCCTGACACCCTGTTGGCTATGGCCAAGCCCCTGACACCCTGCTGGCTATGGTCAAGCCCCTGACACCTGGCTTTCCAGGGGATGAGGGGATAAGAACTGAAGAATTTGATGAATAATCTGTTCTTAAAATATATGGGAAGGTCAACATTCAGATTTACATGAGGTGAGTAAATTAAGGAAAATCAGACAGTAAAAAGGGACCATGTTACCATTTTGTTATGAGCTGCTGACTCCTCAATAAAGAAATTGAAATTTCTTAAGAAAGGATCCCAGATGTGGTGGCTTTATTTAAAGAGTATTGTTTTTTCTTTCATGTTCAATCCATACGCATTTGATGAAAAGAATACTCACCATATGGACAATCAAGATTTTTGCTTCCCTAATGTCATTTCACTCATTGTGAAAACACAATCAAAGCTTGCAATTTCAGTTTGATGACTTCAACTTTAGAAGTAGTGTTTTTTTTAAATGCAATCAGTTAAGGATACATGCAACATGCACGATGCATGTCTTCATTGAACTTGCAAGCTCAATTTCAAACTTGCAATTTGTTTTCTCCAGTTTAGAGGATTACTATTACAAGGTATGTGATGACAGGTGTGGTTCAGGTGATGACTGAGAGAGAGAAGTCATATGTTTCTCTAGGCTGAGGAGTGAGGACCCCCAAAGGCCATGCCAACCAAAGGACATTCTGGATGAAGCTATAAATCAACACAGGGTCATATGCCTAATCTTAATGACTATCATAGCATTCCAGAATACATAAATTTTATTCAGGGCTCAACAGTACCTGGCCAACACAGGTAGTCAGGCAGGGCAAGTTATACCCAAGATCAGATAGTTTCGCCAGGCGTTCAGGTTGCCCCGCTGATTTAATAGCAATTAACATGTTTAACCTTGACATAGAGACTATGAAAATTTTCTTATCTTTTAAACTTTAAGGTTTGATGTTATTTCTGTATATTATCCTCACCCATTTTATCCCTGCCTTTACCCTTTATGACTTTTAAAGGTTGTTGTTGACTATATTGTTATTCAAAAGATCCTGTTATGAATTTAATGAATGCACCTCTCAATGTCCATTCTAATGTTAGATAGTCAAGTTGAGGGCTTGTTCAGCTTGCCTGAATGCTAAATATATTTTACAATGATTAGATACCCATGGCTATCTGTTAAGTCAAGCCCTGCTATTGATACTCTTCAATAACTTATGATAGGATGAAGTACCAGTAGGGAGCTAGGCAGCCATCTTATTGAGTCTACCGCTTGGAATAATGGCAAAGCATCATGGGCATATTTTGTTGACATATATTTTCTTCATCATCCTTTATCTGAGTGTTTATGGGTACAAGTTTTATATAACAATTATAGTTAACTACAAACAAGACCTCATTCAGAAATATCATATTCATCAAGGTACTTTTATTCAATTTTTTTTGGCTTAATGTTTCGTTACCATAGCAACAGACTGCGTGCAAAACTCCGCCTTAATGCATTGCATGGAATCCTGGCCAGGGCTTTCTTACATACTTGGCAGAGTCAAAATACAATATAGAGATTAAGATTGGGCTGATGGCTTTGTGCTGATTTAGAGCAAAGGCCTGAATACCCTTTAGTTAGCTGAGGCTGCCAAGGCTGAAGTCAATCAAATGATATTCTGGATGAAGCTATAAATCAGCACTAAGCTATTCGCCCTATCTTAATGACTATAATAGCAGAATATAAAAAAGGTAATTGATATTCTTCAACAACTTATGAGTTGATTAAGTACCAGTAGAGTAGTTGGCTCCAATTGTTGTTGTTTTCGGGGAATAATTTCTTTTCCTCAAAATACCATTTCTGAGTCTGTAATGGGTTTACTGTATGGAACATTTAAGTTAACTCCACACAAGACCTTAATTCAGAAAAAAAATTCTATACATACATTCAATTTTTCTGGCTGAATGTTTCGTTACCATAGCAACAGGCTTTGCACATCATCCCGGCCTTAAAGCATTGCATGGAATCCGGGCCTGGGCATTCTATTACCAGGCATATTCAAAATATAAATATGTGTTAATGATGTGTCAATGCCATGGCAAAGTGCTATGATGTTGATGTATTGCAAATGCCACATCAAAGTCTTAGTGCTATTTTAATCAAGGTGAAGGAGCTACTTGCAAATTTATATATTCCTTTACAATGAAATATGAATGGCGTTATCTATCAGCCACCCCCGCCTTCATCTTTCATTTATATATAGATTAGAGGGAGTACATGCATAGAGATCATAGAGTTAACTTGTATTTTAAATGGAAGCAGTTTTTATGAATCATAATCTTTGATTGCCGGTTACCCATTTGGTTCAAGAGGTAACAGGTAATTCAGTGATACAGATGTCACTACCATGTGTTTGAAAAATCTTTCAGGCAAATAGGCCTATGTAGTATTGCCACACAGACAACTACATTTGATCAAAGACACAAGATGTTTTAAGATGTTTCCCAAAGGTTTATGATATGATAATGTTCATAATATGGACAAAAAATAAACATGGACACTAAAGGACAAACTAGAAAACATAATCATTGTACAAGGTAGTGTGTGAGCTGTGATTTAACTGTCAACCTTTCCCCGTTGAAAATGTGAATGCATATCTATACATGCACTACAGATATGAATACCCTTACCCTAACCCTTACCAATAACATAAATCTTGGTCAAAATACTGCTTTAAATACACATTTAGATAGCAATACTAGAAGTGATGAGTTTGATACCTACTCATGACACATTCATTTGCCAAATAATGGAAATGCCAAAGACTATGAAATAGACGTAACCCTTGACTGCCTTGGTAACCAACACCAAAACAGCTGGGTAGAGATGGACACATGATTCGTGAATGGTTTCCATTTTGTTTGTTGTTGACAAATGGGACCAGGAAGTAAAGCGATCTCGAGAAGTATCAAGATGCAGGTAAGGCTGACAACACCGCCCTTCCAGTCAAAACATATCAGAAGTAAAATCTTTGGTTAATAGCTACTCTTTACTATCAAAAGAGCATAGGTGCAATGATTTTGTTAGATTAGTCTTAATCCCATATTTCAAGCGAAGATAGTCCAGGAAAATATACAATATCACCTGATTGGCCGTTTCCGCCAGTATCTGATGCCTCGCCGCTGGGTGAGCTACCGTCTCGAGGAGATCCTATACACCCGCCCATAGCTATGGGGGGCGGGGATAAAAATATTTAGGCACTTTTGGGGAATCCCTTTAAAATAATTTTCCTGGAGCCACCGGGGAAAATGACGTCACAGGGTTACTAAGCATGCGCAGTTCAGATGCTGTGTCGCACTTTTTGTTTACACTTTAGTAACATCCCAACACAAGTAAATAACTGATAAAAAGCTCTAACTGGTACTTTTCACAGTATTGGTATGTGAATTAACAATCGCTCTCCATCGACTTAAGTACCATTTTTATATTTTGTCTGGTTGTTCAGAAGCTGCGGGATTGGGAAATGGTTCTTTGTATCCATGGGCGTATTCGGATTTATGGAAAGAGCGAATATTTACAAACACGTCCGCTTGCGAACGACTTAAGCAGAACAGGCAGTTCTTGCGTACCCAGTCATTCTGTGGGGTGCTTTCGGGTTGATCCATCCATCTCTTTAACATCGGCTCTAACGTCATGGCTATTTTTCTATTATCTGTGTGTGTGTGTGTGTGTTTGCGTGCGTTCAGTGCATTTTGGGCCATTATCACCACCCATGCTTTATTTCACAAATATTGAAGTCAAAGCTTCGGGATTGACGATTGTCGGACGCAGGGCGATTGACGCAGGACGAATGCGGTAACCGATCACAAGCAAACACCCAACAACTAACAAGCTTTGAAATGTCCAGATCCAGAGATTTTAATGTATGAAGATTCCGCTGTAGTGCATATTATACTTGTTCTTAGATGAATAAAACATCTAAGATTTGTTTCATTACGTCTTAGATGACCAAACACAAGTGGATTCGAAACCAGCAGGTCAACCTGAACATGCTAGCCTCAACCAGTGTCAACTAATAGCCGCTAATAGGCACCCCCAGCTGGTGGTGGAGATAAGGTTTCTCTGTAATGTGATTGATGCGAGAGCCCTGATTGGTCCTTGTTCCCACGTGACCTCGCCTTGCTGCCTTATCTGATACTCCTGGCATGAGTCCAGCATGTAACTATAGGGCATATAGTAATTGGTCTCTCGCTACTCATCCATTCTTTTCTTAATCCAAGATTACGTGTAATGGCATGTGTCTTTTAATTTCCAGAAAGCTGAAATTGATAGTGTTATACTAGCTGATACCTTTATGCGGACCTGAGAAGAAAACTCATGGATTATTTGGAGAAATATTGTCTTGATATGAGTGATCATGACTAACAAACAAGTGCGTTCCTGATGAAAGCATATTCAGAAAAATATCTCTGTAGGGAATATTAAGCAGGACACAACTATGAAATATTTCTTGAATTCTTGCTTTCTGAATTATTTTTTTAAAAACGTATAGGTCAGACGATAATCTTTTAGGGATCCCTATGTATATATATAGCTTAACATAGACACACCTGTCATGATTTAGTTACAAAAATAGACTCGATAAGGAAAGGTTGAACCAATGCAATAGACAATGCAAATTTACATAAGGAAGAATCCCCCTCCCCATTGGTGCAATGACTGAGCCCCTATCACTTGCATTACACATCAACAGAAAGCAGCATTATAAATATAATGTGAGGCATATATATATATATATATATATATATATATATATATATATATATATATATATATATATATATATATATATATATATATATATATATATATATATATATATATATATATATATAGATATATATATATATATATATATATATAGATATAGATATAGATATAGATATAGATATATATATATATAGGTTACTTAATGGTTGTGGGTGTGATATGGTTTTTATCGCGAGTGGCTGTTTGATATCACGAATGAGTGAGCGCAGCAAACAAAGGACTGACGTCATGAGAAGGACACTCAACATAGGGCCTGCCGTTCTATAACAATAGGCTAACAATAGGCCAACAATAAAAGGTGTGATATGGTTTGATATGGGGGGTTTTCACTTGATATGTTTTTTTTTCACTCATCAACATTTTATATAATTTTTACCACATGGCCACAACAATGGGAATGTAGGACAAGCATGTGATAAATATATATATATATATATATATATATATATATATATGTATATATATATATATATATATATATATATATATATATATATATATATATATATATATATATATATATATATATATATATATATATATATATATCGCAATCAAAAACTGGTAATAGAAAAATAATATGCTGCATAGTCGTTACACTATATACCGCACTGTTGTTTAATAAGAATTATCTAAACTCATCTCCGTTTCTAGACTGTATAAACCGATAAAAGATGAGAACTACATGATTAGAATGAGTGTGTATTTCATACTGCTGCTGGCTGGTTGATCTTCATTGATGGATGAAAGCATATACACTTTTAGTTGTTCATCACTTCTAGGTTTCACCTTGGATGTAGATGTTTGGTCATCTAAGGTTTCACAAAATAAAAAGGTATCGGTTAAATTATGGGAAAATGATAATCGGCGTTAACTACATGTATATATAGGGTTATTAGATAAATTGTCAAAGGTAATGGTCAGCCACAGTGTTCCCTATTTCCTACAGGAAAGTAAGTTTTGTAGGTCTGGCCTAGCTCCTCAAAACAAGAAGTAGCCCAGCATTGCTCAAGTATGTTTTGAATATTGATGAACAGTACATGTAATCCCCATATAAATGGAATTGAATGAATAATAGTTACCCAAATCACACACATAAATATATATATATATATATATATATATATATATATATATATATATATATGTATGTATGTATGTATGTATGTATGTATGTATGTATGTATGTATGTATGTATGTATGTATGTATGTATGTATGTATGTATGTATGTATGTATGTATGTATGTATGTATGTATGTATGTATGTATGTATGTATGTATGTATGTATGTATGTATATATATATATATATATATATATATATATATATATATATATATATATATATATATATATATATATATATATATATACATATATATATATATATATATATATATATATATATATATATATATATATATATATATATATATATATATATATATATATATATATATATATATATATATATATATATATATATATATATATATATATATATATATATATATAAGAAAACGAATCAATGCGCCTGCGCTGTGACCTGCATCTTTTTGTTTAGGCTGAGGATATTTACCGAACATCTCGGTAAATAAGAACATTTTCAGCCTTATTTACCGAACATCTCGGTAAATAAGAGTTTGAGTGATAACAAACTATCTTACAACTCTGTGAAAATGACACACAAAATTACGTATTCTAATGGTTGTTGAGCCTGGATTTGGTCCCTGCTCAGGGCAGTGAGCCTGAATTTGGTCCCGGGACCACTTTAAAGCCACACAAACAGCCTAGGTATTTTCATAGCAATGCGCTATGATGAAGGATTAACTTGCCTGGGAAAAAGTTGGTTGTTGGAGGCTTGGAAAATCCCTTCTAAAAAGATAATGAGGGTGTAATGTGACTTAAAAAACAACATCACCATTGATTTCATTAGTTTTATAATGTCTCAATGGTTCAAGTCATCTTAATTTGCCATGCTTTGTAAGAAATTCATTTTTTCAAGTACTTTGATAGAATTCTTAACTGAAAAATATAATTATATCTAAATTATTCTGAGTTTTAATCCTAATTTTGGACTAAAGATTTGAAAGCTTTCTCTTTTAAGGAATCACATTTTATATTTTCAATTCATACTGGATCTAAGAAATTAACACTATTTTTTTCCTAACCCTAGCCCTAACCCTAGGGGGAGCAAACTATACTCAGATTTCAACCATAAACATATATGAATTTGTCAAAATAAGGTATGGTATGCTCATAAAATGTCACGGGAATCATATGGAGATGAAAAAAAATCAAATATATACTTGCAATTTATATTCACATTTTATATCTCAAACTGCTGAATAAGAAAGTGACTAAGCAACATGTTCAATACCAATAGCATATTTCTGCTTTTAAGTAAGCTGCTTGTAATATATGATTGACTGTTGCTGTTTCAGGGTATATAATTATAATATGGCATTTATGTTTTACAGCTGACATAGTTAGTGACTAAGCAGCCATATAAAATGGAAATTTGACTGATGCTGTTTAAGGGATATGTTCACATGATATGGTATCTGCATTATGTTTTACATCTTACAGCTGACATTGTGAATGACTAGGTTACATGAGCAACTTAACAGGCATTTCTAGTAGTGATATATGAATGACTTGTGTATTTATTGGGATAGAATCCTATATGTACTTCCATTAATAAGAAAAGCTTTGCTGGTATGAAGGCAGTATAATAAATTTTACTTAGTGGAAAACGATGTGTATAATGATCATTCTACCAAACTTTCCACACTTTTATTAATGTGATTAAATCATTGTATTAGAGGAATAAAGAACTGGAGATTCAATCTGAATTGTAGTTTGTATTGTCCTTAATTTAACTCCCCCTAGTGTGTAAACTGTGAACTAAATGACCCCTGGTGGATAAAATTTGAACCATTAAAACGCCACCTGGTGGCTTACGGTAGAAGTATTTTGCTACAGGCAGTTCAAATTTTGCTACAGGCATTTTGGGCTTGGACATATATATATATATATATTATACATATACATATATATATATTTATACATATACATATATACATATTATATATATATATATATATATATATATATATATATATATATATATATATATATATATATATATATATATATATATATATATATATATATAAATATATATATATATATATATTATATATATATATATATATATATATATATATATATATATATATATATATATATATATATATATATATATATATATATATTATATATATATATATATATATATATATATATATATAATATATATATATATATATATATATATATATATATATATATATATACAATGTATATATATATGTATGTAAGTGTGCATGGGTGTGCACTCCGCATGTAAGAGTGAGCATTCTGGTGGTTGTTTACGTGTGAAATAGCACTAATTAATTTTGATTTCCAACAACCATACAACTCCTCAGATTTTGCTATATTGCATTGTATTTTTGTTTGTTTGTTTGTTTCATGTTCGCTGAAAGATACTACTAGGATGCAGGGTCCATCGGAACGTTCGCGAACATTCGCGGAACACTTCCACATCACTCAATTGTTTTGTTTCCTCTCGTGAGGTGTCGCCACCGTACGATAAGTACATCTACCCCGTGATTATCACGGAGTATTCATTTGTACTTTTCTATCAGAGGGGGTTCTGCAGAGAGTCCTTGCCATTATTGTTCTTAATCCTATTTCATTTTACATATTATGATTAGTTAGATTAGATGTGACTGTAGGTAAACGTTTTTTCCATAAGGAGATGTGTTTAGTTGAAGCCAAAAGTGTCTTTTTAATCAATGCTAATCACAGATTATAGCGCGTTGCTATGGCAATGACAGGGCTGGGAGTATACACTATCATGTTCATTGAGAAGCTGTTTATGCGACTTTTAAGTTGTCCCGGTTCGATGCCATAGCTTTCAACTAAGCCGGGATCAGAGTTGTATATACATTTTATCACTCGCTATAATACCAATAGCCATTAAGATCCGCCACTGAGCATTGGTGTTTGGTGTTTGTTGCCAAAGCTGACTTTGCAGCTAACACCTCCCCTCAGCGATAAATCTGCACCACGTACCAATGCTCACTGGCGGATGGTAATCCTTATATCGAAAAATGATTTATTACTTTTACATCTATAGTATCTGTATTCCGTTCCTTTGGATGTTTGTCCAATAACTTTAGAGCATCCTCATCCATTTACGTTGTTTGTAATCCAAAAGTTAACTAATATATCCTTCCATCACATCAATTTGTCTATTTCTTGAATTCACCTATATTTTTCACTTAGTATGATGCTCGCGGAACGTTATTTAATAGGTCCATGCCTAGTTCTAATCTAATTGAGACTTTTGCCTTACCATAACCATTATAAAAACGTTGCTATATATAGGAAATGTGATATAAATAAGGGGGTAAGGATAAGAAAGAAAACATTGTCAAATCGTTTACGACTTTATTGTAATACAGATAGCGTAAAAACATAAGGGCACATCTATTCTCTTCTCGTTGACTATGATGATTATGTATGTATGTGTGTACTTATGTACGGATGTATGTATGTATGGATGGATGGATGTATGTTTGTATATGTGTATGTATGTATGTATGTATGTATGTATGGATGGATTGATTTACATGTATACGTGTATGTATGCATATCTACGCATGTGTGTATGTTATCTTTGAATTTAACATGTCAATGGATTTGCTCGAAATTTGTCATATTTCCAGCTAATACATGTAGTATGACGTAGGGAAGGGTACTATATTGTTTCAATTTCAAATTTGCAGATAGCGTAAAAGGATAAACGCACTCCTATTCTGTTATTTTCATGTGGTTGATTATACTAATTATGGTTAGTAATACAATGTAACATTGACTAAAACATAAAAGGTATCAAATGTAAGGTATTCCAAACCCTCCAGGTTCTGAATTCTAGCAGCTGCTTCAACATGCAAATCTGCTAACTTATTAAGGTTCTTATTTACTGTTGAATGATCTAATGACTTTGAGCAACTCATCAAATTTGGAACTACATGTACTTGAAGAGGGATTGTTAAGCCCCAAAAGAAAAAAACAATCTTCAATGAAATATTTCTCAAAATATTTCTTTGTTATCGAGATATTTTCATTTGTATCAGACCATTTGCTTCAGACCCCTGACATGAATGAGTCAAATTGTATTTCGCAATACTTCATGGTATTATCATAAACCTGTGCATGGTGAATACCCCCCCCCAAAACAAACAAATGTGCTTAGCTTTCAAATGTTTTAAGCAAAGGGGTTATATTCATACTGAACAGCTGAAAATAGGTTTCCTTGTTCTCCTGTTGAATGTGTTTTAAATTATTTCAAGAAGGCCTTCAATAAATGATTTTTAATTAAATAACTTTTAGACTCCTACCTCAATACATTTCCCTTTTAAATACAAACTCTGGCAAAAGATGTAAGCAATACAATCAGGTTGTAAACCAGTCTTTTTTACGGGGACCGAAGATTTTGTCACAAGAAAATTTTGTCACCGCGCAATTTCATCTTTGGCCACTGGTACTATTTCCATGCAATTGAAAAAGCCAATCAGGATATTTCTTTAACGCTTTCGTTTACAGCAGATATTCGGTTTCATTGAATAAAGTGTTTATAATTTTCATGAAATGAAGGTGACTTTACGGAAGCTATACCGATGTCATAAATAATTAGGTGAGAGTAGATCGATTGGAGAGTGGATTGGAATAAAAACGTAATAAACCCTTCAGATGGGTGCTTATAAATTACGTTTTCATCAAGTTACCAATGTTTTAAACGTTTCAAAATATTTCATGAAAATGCATAGCATTAATCACGAAATTAGAGGGGTTTATTATGTCACGTTGACGAATTGTGTGATCACGTGACGAAGTTCCTTGGTAACGAAATCTCCTAGAGCTTGTATTAACTGTCAAATCAAAAAAGAAATGTATAAACATTGAGAAGACTAACGCACAGCCATATGCAACCCATTTTCATTATTTACAATTAAGACAAGACTAAGCTAACTCTTGCCCACATGTTTATTCTTTGTTGACACACCCCGCCCGCAATGATATGTAAGGGCGCACTCCTGCCCCCCCCCCCCCCCCCCCACCCCAACGTGCACAATAAGGAAGGGAAGAGCAAAGGCTGGACATTAGACAGCGGAAAGTGTGCATAGAGCATATGATATTTTGATGGAAAACGCGAAGTGGTGCGGAGAAAAGGCGCCCGCGATCGCATGTCAATGGCTGTTATAGTTCTATCTCACTATACTCTATTGATAACTGGAACAATTGAGCTGTTGTTGTAGTTAAATATGATCCCATGATATGTTGTGTGCTTCATGCACGAGCCCACCCAGCTGAACGGCACCAGCCCAGCCCGCCCGGCAACATAAAAACACGCAACGACACTAGCGACGCCAAATATACAGCATTTTATTGACAGACAATCATAATAAAATCATTAAGCGTGATAAAAATGCATTGTTCATTTAGAAAAAAAGACCAGACGATGACGTCACTTTATATTACAGCGCATAACCACGCAAAGCGGTCAGCTAAAGCCCCTTTTACACTATGCTGGCAACTTGCTCGCAACGTGGTGGCAAAAGATGGTTACGGGGGATTGCCACCACATTTTTACCCCCATAATTTTCTATTGAATCAAGTTTGTACAATGTATTTTTTATATCGAAGATATAGTCAATAAATACTTACTAACTCACTTATTGCCCCCCGTCGCCAATGGTCGCCAGTACGTTGCCAGCAAAATTTCGGCTAGTGTAAATGGGGCTTTACAACGCATATGTATCCTTCCGTTTTATCAAGAAAAAAATCCTAAATAACACGGCTATGACCAACATATAGGGCGCCTAAACACTAACGAAGCCAAGGATTCAACATTTCACTAACAGACGATCATAATAGAATGCTTAGAAGTGTGTAAAAAACGCACTGTCGGGTTATTTGTGTGGTCACGCGATCACTGCCTGTCCCCATGGTACTCTAAGTATCTAAACAGGAAATGAGTAAGCGCAGAAAAAATAGCTGGTATAGCGGTCAAGACCGCCACAATCAAAGAATTGGCGCACGAACGTCTAGCTATAGGTTGCATTAAGGTGATAGTCTAGTACACCAAGATTATCACCACTAGGTGGTGTCCTAGGCTGTCCCCTAAGAATGGATATCAAAACAAAAGATTACACATGAGTAGTGGTCACCCGCCACGAATCTCGACCTTGCAACTTTGTATTGTGCTACGACCACGAGCACAAAAGGCGGGTCCCATTGGACCCTCCGTGTTTAATTGGCCCCAAACAATATGGGTGTCTGCTTCGACCATGCTGATTCCTTCGAGATAGACCATTTTGACCAATATTTTCATCTCTTCTTTTGGTTGAAAGTGAATAACAATACGGTCTTCGAAGCCATTGTTTTGGAATATGACAGATATGAATGCCCTCTAGGTGCAAGGTCATGTCATAAGTACCTCGTATTATGACAGGACCTGAAAATCGGCATTAACTACGTAAACCACATGTTGTTAGTAATCTTGAGGCATATTGGAACATTCAAAAATGTTTTTCACATACTTATCGTGCAGATTCCCGGTTTAGGTAGGACCTTGCACCTTACCAAAGACATGAATGATCAAATGATAGAGTTTGGTTTTCAAGGAAAGGGTGAGTCTTGACGTTTTGCTAAAAAACGAAACACAGCCAGATATGTTGGTAAAGGGTGCCACATCAAATCAAAATAGCAAATTATTGATAAGTTTATCATTATTCTGTAACTATGAGATGTGAGCTATACAATGGCATAAGTGCCGTAGTCTACATTTGACTCAGTTTTCAGATATTTAAGTTTTAAAAATGACCCGGGTATCGGGTAGGGTTCTACCTTAATGCAATGCTTTCATACAATAAATGTTTGCCATAGCAAGAAGTTTCAATGTGCCATGTTTACGGATTGAATACATTATTGCTGCCATGTTTACAGATTAAATACATTATTGCTGCCATGTTTATGGGTTAAATACATTATTGCTGCCATGTTCATGGGTTCAATACATTATTGCTGCCATGCTCATGGGTTAAATACATTATTGCTGCCATGCTCATGGGTTAAATACATTATTTCTTTGAAAGTATGTTGTTGACCAAAACTACACTTGCTAAGCCAAAAGTGCACTACTATAATACATTGGGCGCCACCAACATTGTCCCTAATAACATACATTCAATATAACCCACCGATACTCTACACCCGTTTCAAGCAGAAATTAGAATAGAACATCATCTAGTTTGTCGGACATATCACCTTTTTTGTATTTGGCAAGGTAAGGTTGACCAGGCATCTTCCTTATAGATGGCGCCACTTTCCAGAAAGAGGTGCAACACCTAAATCTATTATAAATCTGTAAATATTGACATTCCAAAAATACTCATATGTACCGTTGTTCGTTGCTAAAAAGATCACTGCATGGCAGTTTCATATGCTGTTCAAAGCAGGATTTTACGTTACATTCAAAATTTTCTGAAATCACATTAGGGCTAATGAAATTTAAAGAGAACCCATTAAAACTCATACTAGCACTTCTACATTTTATAATAATAATAATAATAATAATAATAATAATAATAATAATAATAATAATAATAATAATAATAATTATAATAATAATAATAATAATGATACTAATAATAATAATAGTAATACTAATAATAATAAGGATAATAATAATCCATTGCAATTTCGTTTTCATTTCATTTCAAACTTATAAGTAACAGACAGTATCAAACTGATTGAATATCATACTTGAATAAATCACCATTTTACCAATGTTCCAAACGCTCTCAAGTGTTTTCTTTTCTAAACCAAAGAATGATTGTTCTCTTGAAAATATTTCCTTTTAGATTTTCAAGAGTATGATAGTTCGTTAGGGTTTCTCGCAAAGGTAGTAGCGAGCGGATGTGCAGTCAATGTCACCAATCAGAAAATCAGTCCTTTTCTCGCCGCTTGTACAGTGCTGAACACCATCCAAATTGTTAGGCTGAGAACGATGGAAGAGCGGTCCAGCGGTCCCGGCTCCTGTATCAGATGCTAGTGTCTGTCCTGTACCGTCACATACCCATGTGCCCTTGAGGGCAGAGTTGGTAGCCCCATAATAAACATGACCAAGGCCAGTGGCTACAACGAAAAGAAAACCAATAACGGAAGGATCAGCTATGTGTGCCGTTGTTTTCAGTTGAATCTGAAATAAAAAGTGGGGTCTGGCCTGATATTTAAGTGATCTGCATGTACGGTGTTGCAAGGTTAGGTTGTGTTTTTTTCCTGGTACCCCAGTTTTCTCTACCACTTGCATCTTGCTAGTCATGACTTAAGTTCCAGGTTTGCAAAACTGTGCGAGAGTTAAATTGGACCAATGAATAATGTATAAATTCTATTGTACTGATAATGTTTTCCTGAAAAAGATGTGCTTATACTTTTCAAAATATAAGTAAAGGAAATAGCACTACCACCAACGAATGTATAACCTTTTGTTTTAAAAATGTTTGTCTGATCATATACACAATGTACATTGATTTTGCTGATGGCACTTACGAAAATGGTTTAATGTTTGCCTAGCATAAATAGTGGGGAGGCTAAGGGGGAATATCGTTCACTTTTTTGACAATAGAGTGAAAATTGGCACAGGTGTAGTTTGAAGTATAGGGAATTTTTTAAAGCCAGGTACCCGTCAATAAAACAATACAACAAAAAATGCCTTTTGTGAATCGATTTTAATGACCAAATGAGATATAATTTCCACAAGTACGATTGTAAATTATCACATTCAGTAAAGACAATCAATTCCTGCACCAGTCGTATGCCAGTGACTTATCGACTGGTTGCCAGGGTGTTCCCGGCTACATGGTTATGAAAGGTAGGCACACACATTCATGCCACACTTAGCTTATCTGCCTAGTACTAGTAAAGACATCTTTACGTGGCTTCATGGGCGTACAGTCGTATCTATGTCCGGGAAACATGGTACCAATCAGGCATACGAACGCACAAAATCACATATTTAGAGCAGGAATAAAATGTCTTTGCTATATTGGTGTACTGTATAATTGGTTAATTTGGCGTGGTTTTTAATTTGGCGAATGTCAATCAACGCCAAATTAAAGATCGCATAAAAACACAGTTTTTTCACGCCTTGACGGTCGCGGCTGAAACAGGGAGAAATCGATGCAATAACTATAAAAATAATTATAATATGATACATTGGTAACTTATGAATAAGTTACCAATATATCATATTAAAATATTACCTCTCAGCATATTGCGTATTTCTGTCAGTTCTGCTACCGTTTCTGGGCAGACCAGCATGGCTCCTCTAGCTTCACAATCAGCCTTGGCCCCAGCGTAGTCCATCGTAATTTTGGAGAGGTAGTAACAGGAATCACTACCGGGGAGAGGAATAAACCCAGCTCCACCTGAAGAGAAAGCATGAATTAAAGGAGAGCTCGAGATGCAAAAGCTGACCCGTATATCTCTTCGCCCTCTTGGAGAGGTTGTTACAGGAATCACTACCGGGGAGAGAGAATAAACCGACCCCACCTGAAGAGAAAATACAATTTAAAGGAAAACTTGAGATGCAAAAGCTGACCGGTATACGGCATGCCAATACCCTCATGGAGAGGTAGTAACTGGAATCACTTACGTGGAAAAACCCAGCTCTACCTGAAGAAAAAGCACAATTTACAGGAACACTCCGGTAGCAAATGCTGACCAGTATAATTCAGCTTGTCGGGGTATGGGAGTATTCCGTTTGAGGGAGTACATCATTTACAGATTGGGTCCATGAACTTTCTTGGGGATCAGATTTGACTCCTGGGAATTACCAACAATACTTCTAATAAAATGGTAAGGGAGCAAAAGGCCTATTGATGAGTATTATATACCAATCATTACAGCAAACATAACTTCGGAGAAAAGTAAAAGAATTACCCCCTTCTCTGTACTATTCGTGCCTATACATATGGCCAATTTAGAGCAATCTGTTTACATTTGGACCCCAAAATGCCTGTTTGAAGTGACCATGTTCTGATGGAACTCAATACTGTAGATTCACAAAAGATTGTGTAGAGTAAATTTTGCTAATTTAGAGAAAATCGATTTTTGCGTTTTTTAACTTTGCGAAAAGGCCGCAACATGGAGTGCCAGCTATACACTTAAAGTGTCAGCACTAATCATTGCGAATTTCAATTTTGCGTCCGAGGCTAAACGCTAATAATCGCAAACATTAAACTAACGCAATTTTTCCCGAATTAACAATATAGAGAAAGAGGCTAAACTCGTTCCTGCTTATGTGCACTTCTCTGTGAAATACTATGTGAAACATGTGAGAATAACAAAATCACATTACGTTCACGAAATAACCCCATACTCTGGTCACTTTAAGTGACTCCCACCAAATGGATGAATGTTGTTAGTGTAAATAAGGCATTTACAATTTCGTTCACTCTCTCATCAAATGTATGAATGGTGTCTTTGCAAAGAGGGCATACACAATTGCGTTCACGTACTCGCACTAAAGGTATGAACCCGGGTATGAATGTTGTCTTTGTAAATAAGACATTATAAACAATTGCGTTCACGGACTCTCACCAAATGTATGAATGCTACCTTTGTAAAGAGGGTACATGTACTATCAATCGCGTTCATAGACTCTCACCAAAGGTATGAATGATGTCTTTGTAAATGAGACATTACAGACAATCGTGTTCATAAACTCTCACCAAAGGTATGGATGTTACCTTTGTAAAGAGGGTACATGTACTTACAATAGCTATAGCCTTCGCAGTTGCTTCCACGAAAGCCTGGATTACAGGTGCACTTGCGTCTCCCCACAGGCGGATGAGAAGGACCCGAACAGTCAGAGCCCATCTGTATGGAACGCCATATGACCAAATATTCAACATTTAGAATGTACGATGCAACATTTAGAATGTACGATCCAACCTTACTGATTACGCTTCAACATAGCGAATACGCACCAACATGGCAAATACGCACCAACCTGCCTGCGAATACGCACCAACATGGCAAATACGCTCCAACCTGCATTCGTCAATATCATTTGGCCAGATATAGAAGAATGCAAGTTGGTGCGTATCTGCGTGTGCATGTTGATGCGTATTTGCAGTTCACTTCCGTCGCATTTTAAGGGGAGAACCTATGGTGAAGGGGAAACTCCTTGTCATGTTATCCATACAAGGATGGAATCTGTGTTTAATGGACGTACGGGAATTTAGGTATTTGGAGCATCGGACATGAACAGAGAGTCATGAATACATTTAAGCACAAATCTGAAGAAATTTAGGGTATTAAAAAAAACGAATAACATAAATAATAGGGGATAAGAGGGGCACATATGACCAAAAATAACGCCTTCTAGGTCTATTACTTTGAGCATCGGACTTGAGGAGAGAGTGATAAATATATATAATCACTAATCTGAAGAAATTAAGGGTATTATAGTCTGTCTGACTTGGTTGGCCTAACAGCATTTTCCTCTTTTTTCCCACAAAATTTCGTTTTTGCTATTCAAACTTGGCAAACCTCTTAGTAGCACTACCGCGTGTATGTATGAACATACTTTTTGTCTTAACTCTACAAAATGTGTGATTTTGGGGCTTGTATAGCCAAAAATACCTTATTTTAGGCAAAAAGACACCCTAGATTTTGGTCTGCTTCTTATTAAATACTAATTCCAAGTTAAAATTATAAAAGGTTTAAGTCCAAAATATTACGAAAGACGTTTCTTGAAGAATTAAGCATATAATCACTATTTGTTAATGTACATAACCAGTGTAATGATTTTTTCTAGTTACACGAACCCTAAACTACACTTTTGCTAAATATTTTCGTACTTTTGTAAAGTGATATCATAATAATACAAGGGCAGGTTTGAGAGGGGCAGGCCAGGGAAAAGTAAGGGTTTTAACATGTTTTTCAGGAAATACCTCCCCGGTGTAACAGATGACAGTGACCTCCCTGTTTTAAGTTAACAAGGTCACTTGGACTGGTAATGACAGCTAGTGTAGAACTTTAATTTCAATGTAGAATAATGTGCTCAGAATAAACATAAAATGTAAAATTTTTCCCATATTGGAAAAACATGAATTTTAAAATATCATTTATAGATAATAAATGATTTAAGAATATTGAGTAATGAATATATTTAATAATTCTTAAAAATGACTATCAATAACAAATATTGAAAAATGAGTTATAAATATTGAAAAATAAATTACTCATATTGGAAATTCAAGGTTATCTTTCAATACTCACAAATGATTTGTTAATATTCATTAATTCCTTTTCCAATATGCAGAAAAACATTTAATCATGAATATTGAAAAACTAATACAAAAATGAAAAATAAATTAGGAATACGGAGTAATGAATTACGAACATTGAAAAGTCATGAATATGAAAATATGAATTTAGAATATTAAGAAATTATGAATATTTGAAAAAGCTTATATTATCATAATAATTTTCCAATACTCGCAATTCAATTTACCAATTATATTCAAAAAGACCTTTTCAATATTTTTTAATAATCAATACATATTGAAATAAATATTAATATTAAAGAATCATTTCTGAATACAGAAAATTCAAGTTTATATTTAATATTTGTAACACTTTTTTCATATTTATTATTTATTCTTTGAATATTCATAGTTCATTTTAGTTACTTTTCCTTTCTTCAAAATTAATAAATACCTTGAATTATGAATATTGAAAAATAAATGTTTTTATTTTATTTATTGTTTACTGTATCCTAGAATATTTGTCTGCTTAAAATGATATATTTAATGCTTTTATCATAAGAACAGCAAATAAATCAAAATCAAAATAATGCTTTTATTAGAAAACAATGAAGCCTTGATACACTAGGGGTAAGTGACTAGGACTAGATGTCATTTTATTCAGGGGTAAGTCAACAGGTGCGTAGGAGTCAATATCCCAGGGGGTCAATGTAACCCTAATTTTCAGTGACTGGGGGTCCACAGATTCTGGGGTCGCTTTATCCCATTACACCGGCACTCCTGACCCACCATTCTGAAGCACATGCTAATTGCCCCCTTCAGAGACAATGCTACTCTGTGTGGGGGTCATAAATGCTCCAGTTGGGTTTGCATATCCTGTCCGGTGTAGCTCTAAATAGCTTTCAAGCACTTGCCTAGTATCTCACATTGCTTTGGCCATGGATGAGACAGAAGAGCATATTTTATTTTACAGTTTCTCCCACTTATAGCACACAATTTTGTGGAAATCAAGGATACATATGATTTTAACCGTGCTGAATACCTTCTATGTGAACTGGAGCAATGCTGCACAGTTTTAAATTTTCTCCTGGAGCACCCCACATTGTGCATGCTTTTTCGTCACATCAAATGCCTAACAATGTTAAACGCACCTCGACAGCATGCTGATTGAAATATTGAAAATTGGAATTGATTAAATATGAATATATTATAACGTCCTTTCATTTGTATCCTCTTTCTTTGTTATTTTATTTTATTTCCTAGGCCTATAAAAGAAGGCGTTATTTTTGGCTATACAAGCCCCAAAATCAACATTTTGTAGAGTTAAGACAAAAAGTATGTTCATACATACACGCGGTGGTGCTACTAAGAGGTTTGCCAAGTTTGAATAGCAAAAACGAAATTTTGTGGGAAAAAAGAGGAAAAAGCTGTTAGGCCAACCAAGTCAGACAGACTATAATACCCTTAATTTCTTCAGATTTGTGATTATATATATTTATCACTCTCTCCTCAAGTCCGATGCTCAAAGTAATAGACCTAGAAGGCGTTATTTTTGGTCATATGTGCCCCTCTTATCCCCTATTATTTATGTTATTCGTTTTTTTTAATACCCTAAATTTCTTCAGATTTGTGCTTAAATGTATTCATGACTCTCTGTTCATGTCCGATGCTCCAAATACCTAAATTCCCGTACGTCCATTAAACACAGATTCCATCCTTGTATGGATAACATGGCAAGGAGTTTCCCCTTCACCATAGGTTCTCCCCTTAAAATGCGACGGAAGTGAACTGCAAATACGCATCAACATGCACACGCAGATACGCACCAACTTGCATTCTTCTATATCTGGCCAAATGATATTGACGAATGCAGGTTGGAGCGTATTTGCCATGTTGGTGCGTATTCGCAGGCAGGTTGGTGCGTATTTGCCATGTTGGTGCGTATTCGCTATGTTGATGCGTAATCAGTAAGGTTGGATTGTACATTCTAAATGTTGCATCGTACATTCTAAATGTTGAATATTTGGTCATATGGCGTTCCATACATCTGAAAAAAAATCACATGATTAACATTTGCTCATTTGCTCATTTCCTCATGAGCTCTTTTTGGGAGGAAATAGCGCAGATCCGTTCAAAAGATCGAAACTGCTGTTGGCGCAAAGTCAGTTTTATCCTTTGGAAATTAGCTCAAAATCCATATAATAGTTATTTGTTTTGTAAAATGATGTCTCTAAACTTATGTATGTTAACCATGCAATCAAACTGCTCGGAGCATAGACCGAAATATCTGACTCTACATTTGTCTAGATCCTTGCCAACGAGATCCTGAACATATTTAATAAACGTCCAAATAATATATAAAAGATAGAAAATCAGCATCTATGCAAATATAGTGTGTGTGTGTGCGGGCGCGCGCGCGCAATCTGAGGACAAACTTATTGTCATTGGTAAAATAAGAGATGTGTCGTAGCATAGACTTACCACCACATAATATGTGGAATCTGCCTCCATTTCCAGTAGATTGCAGGTCTCTTCCACGCCAGTAGATAACTGACAAAGTCTGTTGCCACGGTGATATGTAAACGAAAAGCAAGCATTATTTGCCAGACAAAGAATGCCACATGCCGTGTTAGTTTCAGCAGCTTCTGGGTTTCCCAAAAAGTGTTGTCGGTAGGCAGTGTTTGGTCCACACAGTGGTTGGAATAGCAGGTCAGCCATGCCGAATTCGCAGGAAACCACTAGGGTGAGAACAAGGCTTACATAGGCAACAGGTGACGCAAAATATCCAGCACGCAACAACGACTTCATCGCTACTCTGGAGTTGAATCTCTCGCAATCGTAGATGTATCACACTATTAAAAGCCAGATCAAGACCGTCTGTAATATTGTAAGGAGCGAGTGTATTATGCTTTAATGTACAAACCTAAAGTACGAGTGAATACGCAAAGCTATACATATTTAATGTCTCAGACGAATGATAATGATCGAATGTAAGGAATAATGTACACTAAGAGCTGCCAGTCAATAATTCTTTCAACTCTCTCTTGCACCCGTTGTTTAATGAAGATTCGGTTACACGACAGATAAAGACCACTTGCGGGTCGTTTGTAGGCTATATGGTACACATTTACATGATTATGTGTGAGGTTATTGTATTTTGTTCAAGGGTATCGAACTAGCAAGTGCCACAGGCATGTGACACGGCATTCGTTGCAAGCAAGTGCAATAAGCGACTTGCGTAGAAGCCCCCATGTGGCCAGCCATTATGTAAATCCAGATGTCAAAGGGTGGTATGTTGACCCGGAAGTACTTCCTTTCCATACAAACACATAGGATGACCAGTGCAGCTTATGCATGGTCCATCATAAATGATGTGTTTGCTGTAAAAATACCTGGATTTTGTGAATAAGCAGCAATGTCTACCGAAGTAAGGATATTATGAACATATGATGAGAATTTTGTATCCATTCAGAAACCCTCAAATGAGATATCATTTCTTGAAAAGATTGCCCATAGGAGTTCATCTACCTTGTTTACATTCTAGTTTATTACTGTACTGAGTTATCAGTTAACATATTGAATGCAACACATCCAAGGGTGTATTAAGGAAAATCATTCAATATTGAGCTTATCAAACATCTATTGAATGTATTTTGCATAAATATTTTTCAATATCACACATTTAGAGATAGATATACTGATAGGATATATATATATATATATATATATATATATATATATATATATATATATATATATATATATATATATATATATATATATATATATATATATATATATATATACCAGAGACTTACACAATTCAAAACCTCCTCAACACTTTTCTTTCCTTCTCCAGGGCTGAATGAAAATATAGGTAATTGATTCCCATCACACTTAATACTAATTGTGCTGTTTTTGGCTGCCATAACAGCAAGCGGAAATTAGGAAAATGAGCAGGGGAATTCTGTAACTTGCATGGATATGTTCAAGGAGTGTGCAGGGGGAGGGGGGTGACAAAAAGAAATGTATTTATAACCCCATACGTAGGATGGATTAACTCTTTAAGGCCACAGTAAGAATATAAATTAATAGGAAATAAAAGGATAAGCAGTTTCCTTCATTGTATTGTCCAGAAGACAGTTTAAGTTAATTGCTAGGTGATTAAAATTCACTGTCAAACACTACTACTATGCTTATTCGAAAACAGAGTATTGTTAGCACCAGGATATTTATTCACCAACACAGTCAAGTTCTGTCAAAGGGTCCAGTAAGCTAGTTCCCTTTAGAAGAAGATCCCTACATGATCTGGCTAATATCCTTTACCTTCTTTCTAAGAAATGACAACTGGTGCTTTCATTTCCATACAGAGAATGCTCTAGAAATAAGGTGTTCCTCATTACCACTAACGCTGTAATCTATATAAGGCTGGGAACAGTTCACAGTTTTTCAATTTTTATAATGTCTTATTAGTCAAATCATTTCCGTGTGATAACCTGACTGCTCAGGGGCTTCTACAGAACTAACACTGGCCATGTGGGGAAGGAATTCTGAATATAAGGGTGTACAACTATCTGAAAAGGGGGATACAATATATGTTTACTTTATTCCATAGACTTAATTACAAAGAACAGGGAGAGTAAATGATTTGAAACAAATTTGTAGCAGACATCAGATTTGATCTGGTATAAGCTTTACCCAGTGAGAAGCTGAAGGGAGTCAAAATTACACTCATGTAACAACAGGAAATCTGAGTCTAATTACCCAAATAAAGTTTACAGTGTTCAACAGAATAGTCACATTAATCTTTTCAGGAAAAGTTGATGATACTAAGTTACATTTAAAGCACATTATGTGGAACTTTAAGGGGGCCTGCCCTAACTTCCCTATGCTATTCTAATGGGCGCAGGCTGCCAACCTGCTGCATCTGCACCCCTGCTGCACCCCTAGCGCTTATGAGCAAAAGGCTTATTGGCTCAATAGTTCATCAACAAGCCTGTTTGTAGATAAACCATGAAAAGTGTGTCTTTGTTAACCTCTTCATACTTTGGGATCACAGTGGTTGGAGGGTATAGGGGAACCATCTTAGTTGCCCCAGTTGAACAGTCCAAACAGCCAAAGAGTCCCTACAGGCCATGAGTTTAAATAATGCGTATTGAACAACAATGTGGTATATAGTGTAAAGATTATGAAACATTATGTTCTTTCAATCATATTTTATTATTGCGAGATATATGCCTAAGAGTATATTAATAAGGTTGCTTTCTGTTCCTGTGTAATGCTAGTGATGAAATTTGCCTATTCGTTCAACATTTCTTTAATACGACAGTAACTGAACCATGGTAATTGTGTCTATTTTAACCCATACATACGTTGGGATCCCTAAAAAAGTATTGTTTGTATCTATGATGGTTTTCAAAATAATTTAGAAATAAAACAATGAAATTCGCATGCGAAGAGCCACTTTGGAGCTATCAATAGCCGGCATGATCTGTGGCCCCTTTTTTTATTTTGGATATTCACAGGGGACCTGACAATGGAAGTTTGATGACATTCTTACTGTGGTGTATTTTTTAAACCGACTTTCAATTTTAGACTTGAAAAATTGCAAATTTAGCCCCACTTTGACACTATCTATATGGACGGCATGACTAGTGACCCCCCCCCCCTTTTTATTTTAGTTTTTCAAAGGGGGTCTGAAAATAATGATAGCTTATTCAAGGTTTTTTTTAAATTCTCAAAGAGATGTTTTTTATTGCATCTATTAATACATATATGTCATCGTATTGAATTTCAAACACAGGTAATCACACAATACGCAAAGCATGTATCAGGTTAACTACAGTATAAAAGTCATTACAAATATTGACATTACAAATGCTGATACCTATAGCGGCAAAAATGAAAAAAAGGAAAATAGTTCAATATCCATTACCAAAATGCCTCAAGGAGTCATACGCTGTATTCCACCTCTCATTAAAGTGGAGCATGGTCACGTTGAGATTTGCTTTGTGTTCATCTGCTTTAAGTTGTTGATAAACATGGTATTTAACTAAGTTAAGGTGCATTTCCTTACCAGTTTGCCTGTTCATGTATATTACTTTCTTTGTGTTAAGAATGATAGCATTTATTATGAAGGAAGATTTGGGATTGCCGAACACTTTATCCCAGTGACACATTTTGTAATGAGGTTGAATATCCTTTCTAACCCATCCTTCAACATTGCTCCAGAGTTGAATGGTTGATGGACAGTAAAGTAGTGCATGTACTTGTGTATCTATTTCTTTGCAATATAGACAGGCATCAGATTCCGATTTGCCCATTTTCTTTCAAAATGTCTGAGTCACTAATCTATTGTGTAGAATCTTGAACTGTATAAACCTCAAAAAGGTGCACTCTGTTGTCCTATTACAGAGACTAAAGCATGTTTTTATTTGATCAAAATTGACTGTATCATTTAACTTTCTTCCCATTTTGCCTTTATTTGAAAAAGTATACTTCTGTTGGCCCGTTTAATACTTTTATAGAGGTGTAATCTAAATCTCAATTGTTCATATTCTAGGAAGTTGCAACTAATGCCCAATTTAGTAGTGTTATCTTCTCAGTTAAGTTATATCTTCTTTGCTCTCCATCTGTCCAAATGGGTCCAACAAATCACCAATAAATATAATTCTCCTTTTAAACCAGGTATTGTTTTTGGTATGGCATATTTTAGAATTGTACCATATTGGCACACCGCATGCTTCTGTAAAGTTGAAAGGTTGTCGTTTCACAATTAAATCTTCAATGGAAGTTATGTAGTCAAGCCAGAACACATTTATGGTTGAATTTTTTAGTTTGCTTAGGTAAATATCTCCCAAAATTAAAATTTTGTCCAGACCATAGTGTATTGGAATACTGCCCATTCCTCACATTCTCGATATATTTTTCTTTTAGACCAGCTTGCCTGTAGGGTTTTATCAAATATTGTTAAATTTGGGTAACTTAAACCCCCTTATGTATTATTCAAAGTTTTATGAATTTCTAACAATGGGATATTTTCCGGATGGAATTTTAGTTTTACATGTTACCGTCGCCTTTAAGTTCAAACTAGGCCTGTAAGTTCAGGCAGTTTAACCTTCGTACATGCGGGCCGGTATTGCATCACAAAATGTATGTGCATACTGTCCAATTATGTGCAAGTAATGTCCTTCCATCTTCATGAGCATCTGTAGTCTTATCATAGATAGCTTTCGATAACAACGTGGGGTGGGGTGGGGGGATCATCTTTTGTCTCTAGAGTTTAGTGAGACTTGTGAGATTGATTTATTTCTTCTCCATCTGACGTGCGGTCGCCGGCGCCATGTCTCCGCACAATTATTGTGTCCTACCAAAACATTACATCAATCTTTAAGTTCACCTCCTGAATTCAGTCTTTCTGGACGCGAGGTTCCGGAACCCGCCGATAGGCGGCTTCAAACACGTCGAATGCCTTTGTGGAACGCCTTGGATTGTTTCATTACTGAAACTTGGACTTGGTTCTTCCAGTTATGTATGATAGCGTCCACTCTGTTTTGGTCAAACAGCATGGATACATTCAATGGACTAATTGTACTAAGAATACACTTTTAGGAAATTAAATAACCTTTTCTAAATCAGTGAAATTAGCGATTTTACAGTTTTGATGACGTCACAAGTATTTGGAAGCTAATTATAGAACGCGACGGTGGCGACGCGTAGCCATAGCGGCGTTCATTTACACTACAGACCTGTAGTGTAAATGAACGCCGAACACGAACACGTAACAGTCAACCCCCCCCCCTCCCCCCTACTACACCCATTCTACTGCCGACACATGGCATCCAACCCTAGTTCCGAAAAACTCTGGGTTGCATACGCGGGTGTTTTTTTTTTCATTTACCCTTTCATTGTACTCCGTCGATACTACCGTAAATTCTCGCAAATCTCGGACACTTTTTATTAATTACGATTTTCGTTGGCCGATGGTGGCCGAAATTTACTGAAAATAGCGATCAAATGTCAGACACTGTGGCCGAGATTCGTCGATATCATCAATTGAAACGAAAGCTACATGTACTATGATGTAGATGGAACTGAAAATCGATCGCTAACTTCGTACACAAGAATATAATTTTCCCCCACAAAACCCTTATTGTCCACCTACCTGACTTGTCATTCCTCTGCTATATATACTAATAAAGTAACTTGCCTCCCTTGTATGTCGTTTACTTGTTTATTCTTGCTGCCGCACGCCTAATTACGCATTGAATTATATACTTGTTCTAGTTGTTGACAAGTCTTATTTCGAAATGGCGCCGCCCAAGCTTCTTCTTCTTCTTCTTGTAGGATAGTTCCCTCCTCAATAGGAGCTGTATACATGTTCATACATTATCAATTAAGATTTTTCAATTATAGATAATCATATGGGGGGAAATTTGTCCGCCCCAGTACGTTGATTCGTTTTTGATTCAATATTTTGATCGGTATTTACTTGGATTAAGAAAAGAATGGATATGTAACGAGAGACCAATTACTATATGCCCTATAGTTACATGCTGGCCTCATGCCAGGACTACCAGATAAGGCAGCAGGGCGAGGTCACGTGGGAACAAGGACCAATCAGGGCTCTTGCATCGATTACATTACAGAGAAACCTTATCTCCACCACCTGCTGGGGGTGCCCAGAGCACCTATTAGCGACTATTAGTTGACACTGGTTGAGGCTAGCATGTTCAGGTTGACCGGCTGGTTTCCATTCCATGTGTTTGGTCTTCTAAGGTATTTACAATGAACCTTCGTCTACACACTTGCCCAGGACGCGTAGGAGCGAGTTCTCGCACCCATGCGACATCTGGTGGTGGACTAGTTTGGTGGGAGGCTATTTATACCCTCCCGCCTCCGAGGGAGTTGGGCTGAAGAATAGAGGATCCTATGTCAGTCAACTTTCCGATCATAGTTCGTTCTTTTACGTCCCTCCAGACATAGACATCAAGAGAGACGGGACCAACTGCCTTGCCTAAGGGACAGAAAGTAGTGACGGCGGCAACGGGGATCGAACCCGGAACCTTTGGATAGTAAGCCGAACTCGCTAACCATTACGCCACCCACTCCTCCACATGTATTCCACTCTACACGCAGAAATGCGATACCTACTTCCGGTTTCGCACCGATCGACTTTTGGCGGATATGGGCACTAGAAACGATCGTTAATAATCTAAAATCAATTGCAAACTTTGGAAATCTAAATGTTTTTTTCTTATATCAATAAAATTTACTTTGGTGAGATGTGTCCTTGGATGAATCGGGGGTGGGCGAATTTCCCCAGTAATTATTTGGTAGATTAAATATAGTGGCCGAGTTTCCTAGGGCGGCCGAGATTTCCAAGGATTTACGGTATACCAGTTATAACACTCAGACTCTGAGGCGAATCGAACATGGTGACGTCATGAGGAATCCCCCACGTACCAACAAGTACCACGTGATAGAACACCATAAACCTACATCTAAAACATGGCGAGAGCTTAGAGCTGTAAACCGACAAAATGTCATGACAGAAAGGTTGCTGTCAAGGTCATATTTTTGTGGGTGAATGTCCTGATAGAATGGTAAGTCGTCTCTACAGATAAATCGTATAAAATTACCGCCCCTCTATAGAGTGGTTTTCATTCTTTATTATTTTTCTGACTATATGATACCTGTCCTGAGAGTAGTATTTCTCTGATGATACATGTATTAAATGTTCGTCATTATCTTATATTTGATGACCAAACACAAGTGGATTCGAAACCAGCCGGTCAACCTGAACATGCTAGCCTCAACCAGTGTCAACTAATAGCTGCTAATGGGCCAAAAATGATGCCCTGGTCACCCCTAGCTGGTGGTGGAGGTTTCTCTGTAATCTCAGAGTAGTAGACTTGCGTCATCAAATTTCGCTGCCTCTCACTATCTGACCTAGATAGGATGACATCCCCCAGCCAGCCAGTCTCTCTACGGCTGCATGCTTACTGCACAGATCACGTGACCAATACAACCCCAGGCTACAGCGCGTAACCTGAGGCGCAGATGCCGTAGAGGCAAGCATGCAGTACCTATGGGGTTGCGGATCAAGGGGATGTATTTCTCTGTCTGTAATGTAATCAATGTGAGAGCCCTGATTGGTCCTTGTTTCCACTTCCCACGTGACCTCGCTGTGATGCCTTATCTGGTACTCCTGGCATGAGTCCAGCATGTAGCTATAGGGCATATAGTAATTGGTTTCTCGCTACATATCCATTCTTTTCTTCATCCAAGTCATTATCTTTCCTTGATATATTGTGCCAATGGGGTTAAGTCAGTACGTATGGTAGTTATCAGTGCATATCTTATGATCTAATTTTGTTATTTATTTATGTTTCAGTTCATGCACACTCGGCAGGTGTACTAGCTGGACACTTTGGCGGTTTCTAATCTGGTGTTGACATGATGACGAAATGCTGATTTAAGTTAGTGTTTCACCTTAACTGAATACCTATCACACAAACTTCTCAGACTTCATTGGCAGAAAAGGGCTGGAACTGAAAATTCTTATTAGAAAGTCAGTATCCTGTCAGTGTCAAGATCAAAGAACTGCTGTGAATGTGACACACTCGTACTACATGTACATGTACAAATGTACATGTACCAGTGTACCAACACCATTGTGATATATACCTGCAAGAAATGCCCAACTTGAAGGTTTCAGCATTCTCAAGCCAGTCAAGGATCCAACCTGTGTGGGCACACATCCATTCACAAGGAATAAACCTTTAGGCTTTACAGCGCTATCCTCAAGAAACCATCCTTTTAGCAGCATTCTCAAGGAACCATCCTCTGTGGAACTACCCTCCAGAAACTACCCTTGTACAACATTTTCAAGAAGCCAACCTTTGCAGCACTACCCTCAAGAAACCACCCTTTAATTAGCAACATCCTCAAGGAGCTAACCTTACAGAACTACCCTCAAGAAATCATCCTTTAGCAACATTCTCAAGGAAGCAGTCTTTGTGGTACACCCCATTAAGAACTAGACCTTGTACCAAAGCCCTATTGGCTAGCACCTTATCAGGCACCACATCTCATATGGTGCAACCCTAAGTACCCCAGCCTTGCCCTACCAAACTTGCTGCACCTTCGGTGTTCCACCACTTTTGTACCATACCCATGTGAGCTATAGCTAGCACCCTTGTAGCTCTAGAAACCCTCAGTAGTCCCCCTGGTGCTAGGGCAAGCATGTCTCATATGAAGGGTTTCCACATTGCGGACTATGCCGTCCTGGCTGCTAGTCTCTGTGTCTCTCTGGGGATAGGCGTCTATCATGGATGTTTTGGTCAGAAACAGAAATCAGCAGGACAGTTCCTGATGGCTGACAGAGATCTTAAGGTAAGTTACAGTACATTTTTCTGTTATTTTGCTTGATGTAAAAATGAAAGATCCTTTAAAGTGCATGTATATGCAAAATTTTGGAAATATTTTTAGAGCAAATTTAAAAAACATTTTTAACCCAGCGCTCCCTGTATTAATTTGAGTGAGGTCCAGTGCATTGTGGTATCTCAAGCATAAGGTATGAACATGATCACAGTTTCCTGAATACATGGAAGTTCCAGCTTGCCAGTAGGATTAAGCTAGGCTTCCTTATTATACAGTATGATAGGGATTTCAATATCATTTATCACTGTTGCACATTTTTTATGAAATTTTTCTCGCAGGAGCATGATTCAGGGTTCAACTTTCCCAGGGGCATATGCCCCTAGATTTTGCTGTGGGCCTCTAGATTCTTCTGACTAGGGACCCAAAATTCCTTGTAAAGTATCCAGAAATCCTGCTTTTAACCACTAATTTTAATCAAAAGACTTTTTCGGGCCAAATCTAAGTGTCAGACCCTGTCAGATTGGGAAAATATTTGAAGAACAAATGTTAATCAGAAAACTACCAATTAACATTTCTCTTTTAAATATATGATGTATTCATATAAATTCCAAAAGTTGTCAAAATCTTCATAGATCCTGATGACAATTTTCAAGGGAATTCTTCAGCAGCATGAATGGGTTCCTACATGTATGTACAATATACTTTGTGTTCCCCAGTAGACTTCAGGGTTTCCACTTTCCAACTGTACAAGACGTTCATAACAATAGAGATCTATATACCTAGCCCATGCACTAACATTAGTGGTAATCAGCTAGTCTGGGGCTTATATTTCTCAAAATATCAGCTATAGGCTATATAGGACTAGCAATAATCATAAATGAGATGGAACTAGTCCTTCTGGACCAGGGTCTTAGCCATGATTTAGAAACTGGGTGCCCAAAATTGGCAATTGGGGCATTTCACGGTAAGCCGCAGGGTGCGAACGGGACAATTTGCAGAAGAAAACACTGGATAATTTTTAAACAACTGATTAGAAATCATTCATTTTCAGTCCATATGAACCATTCCACCTATTGCTTTCTATACCTACTTCAATTTTTTAAATCCGTTCTCAAAATAAAGAGTTATGTTTAAAAAAAGACAGGGTGCGAACGGGACACCTCTGCGACATGAGATTTAAAATAATTTGCTAACTTCAGAATCTCTGCTCTGTTACAAACACTACACCTGTATAAGTAGCATGACTAGATCACCAAAATACTTGTGCACCCCATGATTATCTTTGTTTTCTAGAAACATTATTTATGAAAGAGAAATTTTGATGTTAATCATGTGAAGTCGGTTGCGAACGGGACGGGTGCGAACGGGACACTTTTGTCGCATGAAGAAAAACTAGTCTTTTTACCAAAAAATAATTAGGAAAATACCTAAAACCATCATATTTGGATATTATACCAACCTAAGCAGCAGAAATACCCTTTTAAGCATGTATTCATGCTGATAGAAGGAAGCAATTTCAAATTTTATGACATGCCATTTTGAATAATTCGCTACTTTCAAAATTTCTGCTTCGTTACCAACTCTACATCTGTATAAGTAGCATGACTAGATCACCAAAATACTTGTGCACACCATGATTACCTTTGTTTTCCAGAAACATGCTTTATGAAAGAAAAAATTTGATATTTATCATGTGAAGTCAGTTGCGAACGGGACGGGTGCGAACGGGACACTTCTGTCCCATGAAGAAAAACAAGTCTTTTTATCAAGAAATCATTAGGGAAATACCTAAAACCATCAGATTTGGATATTATACCTAGCTTAGCACCAGAAAAAAACATTTTTAAGCATATATTTATGCTGATAGAAGGAAGAAATTTCAAATCTTATGACGTTACATTTTGAATAATTCGCTACTTTCAAAATTTCTGCTTTGTTACCAGATCTACATCTGTATAAGTAGCAGGACTAGATCACCTAAATACTTGTGCACACCATGATTACCTTTGTTTTCCAGAAACGTGCTTTATGAAAGAGAAATTTTGATATTTATCATGTGAAGTCGGTTGCGAACGGGATGGATGCGAACGGGACACTTTTGTCCCATGAAGAAAACAAGTCTTTTTATCAAGAAATCATTAGGAAAATACCCAAAACCATCATATTAGGATATTATACCAAGCTTAGCAGCCAAAAACCCTTTTAAGTATGAATTTATGCTGCTACAAGGGAGAATTTTAATTTTCTGTTATGGAAGGTACCTGCTGAAAGTACGGAGCATCGAAGCATCCTTGATTATGCACTCAAAAGTGAAGGCTACCATATATTTTCAAAAAAAATGAATTAACTATTCTACACATGTAAAGGCTATCATCTGATTACCAGAATTCTTCATACATAAGGGGTTGTTTCTCAGCACATTTGTATTTTATGAAGATTCATATAATTTCGATGTGACTTTCTAGTATATAAAATCCAGATGATATTACCTCATTTAGGTACATACAATCACCCCTTTCAATCAAATAAGAAGCTAATACAAGCATATAAACCATAATTAAAAAGCTACTCTTTATCAATAGCAGCTAATATCACTCTAAGTATCCATTGTATCCATACACAGAGGTGAAATAGTGAATACCAAATTAACCTTTCGATGCAGGAGTTCAGTACCTCCCAGGCTCCCAAATAGGTATGAGACCCTAAGTCTAGTAAAACTAATGATATTTGCAGAAATATTGATTCCATTTCCAGCTTATATACTCAGATAACTTTATTCAAATGTACAGTGATCTTCTATATGAAGAGAGGGAGTTCAAGTATGGAAATATCACCCAAAGTGTCCCGTTCGCAACCATGCTGTCCCGTTCGCACCCTTTTTAAAAGTTGTAATTTACTGCTACACATGGAGTTAATACACATTTCTGATAACTCATAATGTAGTATATAGTGGAAAGGAGGAGACATCTGCATCTAGGACAGGCCATTTAAGTATGCTTTTGAAATATTTCTGCTATTTTTCCATAATCACTTGATTACATAGCCATAAATTATCGTGTCTGTTAAAGTAATTAGTAAAAATATAGAAATATAGTTGAAATATCTCAATTTTTCAAATGTCCCGTTCGCACCCTGTAGAATACAGAACTTTGGATTAAAATTGCGATATCTCAAAATATACTTAAGTCAGAAAAAAAATAATCATAGATTCATGAACCGTAGAATGTTTTCTTTTTTAACTAAGTTGAAAGAATATCATAAATCCATTTTGAAAATTTGAGGTCTGCGGACCAATTACTGTGAAATGCCCCAATTGCAAAATTTTTGGGCATCCAGATTTTTAAGGGGGGACCATAACAGACTCAGATTTCAACCATAAACCTGTATAAACTCATAGAAATTAGGTAATGATATCCTTAAGTTATACAATGTCATGGGTATTATATGGAAATTAAAACAATCAATTATGTGCTCGAGTTTAATATTTTAAGAAATTCCTCTGAAAACAAATTGGGTGTCTTGAGTGGTGCTTTTTTAGGGTTTGGGTGTCCAAAAAGACACCCAGACGCCCTGCTGGCTAAGACCATGTACTAGACTAGTGAATATTTGTGTCATTTCTGCTATATAATATCCTAAAAAAGAGGTCTAGACAGGGCTCAACAGTACCAGTCCAACCCAGGTAATCAGGCGGTTCAAGTTGGACCTAAGATCAGATAGTCCCGCCAGACTTTCAGGTTGCCTGTCCAAATTGATAGCAAATACCTTGTTTAACCTTGACATAGCTAGACAACAAAAACTTTCTTGATTTTTCTTCTGCCTTTACCCTTTATGACTTTTCAAGGTTGCTGTCAACTCTATGTTTATTCAAAAGACCCTAGCTGTTATGAATTCAATGAATGTACCTCTCACTTTCCATTCTAATGATAGATAGTCAAGTCGGGAAAGTTGAGGGCTTGTTCAACTTGTCTGAAATGCTGTTTTCCATGATTAGAAAGTCATGACTATGGGGCTATCTGTAATGTCGAGCCCTGCTTAAGTAATTAAAGAAATCATAACTGGAAAACCAAACTAGCAGGCTACAAAGTCAGTGTTGGTCCCTGTAAGGCCCAAAGAAAATGTTATGTATGTGGTTACATGACCCAGGTATTCTAAAAAGAAGTGGCAATATATAGATAAAGTTAGGTTGTATTGTGCATGTATGCTTTGTATGTATCATTGTTGGGCTAATATGATTTTATACATTGATGTAGTCCTTTTAGTACAGTAAGATTTAAAACAAGTCCCTTTTGTACCTGCAGTTCTTTTGTGTACCTGCATTAAGACCAAAAAAGCTTAAACAAACTTTACGGTCAGGTGGTCAAAACAGTGTAGGTCGGGTAACCACAAAAATAACACTTTTTTGGCCTAACCTGTTACATATATCTGTGATCATGATTGCCTGTGTACAGACAGTTGTAATTGATCCCTTCCTGCAGTTAGCTTGAACTCCAGTTAACCAGGTTACATAAACCTGTAACATGAGGAGACTATTGTATCAAAATTCTTCGCCTGTTTTCTTTCCCTGAGTGTTTACTTATTTTCCGAGAAGCAAGCCACTCCTGGCTTTTGTGAACTCTTTCTTCCTCATTGCTTGCTCATTTACCCTTTCATTTCTAGGTTGCATACCCTGCACAAATCTATCTTTTAGGTAATATATAAGGCATAAAAAAAAAGTTGTTAGTTTCCTGTAACCCTACCCTAACAAGTTTTTATTCGAAAAAAATCCCTACCCTAAAGTTTTTTCTGCCCTCCCAACTCCCATTCAACGAAAACATGCATAAAACACACATTTTTGACCAAAAAAATAATGCAAAAAAATATCTTTTTTAACGACCTACCTACCCTATTTTTTTTCGGACCGTTACAGGATACAAACAATTTCTTTTTTGAGGCCTAAGAATTCTCCTTTGATTGACCTTCTAGTTAGTGAAGGCATGAACAGTCTGTGATATCATATAAATTGTTCCTGGTAAAGGTCAAAAGGACCGATATCCAAAGATCTCCACCAGTTACTTCCTGGTACCAGAACAGGGGTTTACTTCCCCATACTTCCCGAAGTACCAACTGGTAGTTTCATGCCTTGAAAGGGCAAATTCTGACACTAGCCTTCCCAAGGGACCGATAGCAACTCAAGTACTTCGCTCCCTTTTCTTGAGATCACACATGATCATTAATGACCACTGAACTGTCAGAATAAAAGGATTGCAATAAGAACTGTCAAGCATGGTCTTAGCCAGCAGGGCGTCTGGGTGTCCTTTTGGACACCCAATCCCTTAAAAAGCACCCCTCAGGATACCCAAATTTTTTTGTGAGGAATTTCTGAAAATGTCAATCTCAAGCTAATAATTGAATCTTTTTATCTCCATATAATTCCCATGAAATTGTATAAGGATATCATGCCTTATTTTGATAAATGTATACATGTTTATGGTTGAAATCTGAGTATATTGTGGTATGTACACCTTAATAATTTAGGCGCCCCAAAATTTTACAATTGCCAATTTTGGGTACCCAGTTCCTAAATCCTGGCTAATACCCTGCAGAATCTTGACACAGCCAGTTTGCAGGACTGGCTAGACAAACATCTGAAATAACTTAATAATACATTACCACAGAGACACTGCAGAACACAATTTAATAATTAAGTTGTAACTCCATTATGTTCTCTCTGGGGAAAAACAAGAACTGCAGACTAACAAAAGATTTATTTTAATTGTAGGGCAAGTATTTATCAAAAAACACACACAACCTCCTAAAGGTCCCATGAAGTGCATGTAGTGCCACTCCTACAATACAAACAAAGCAGTTACTGGCATAAAAAAGCAAAATCTGTAGATATGTATGGTTTATTTCATTAGTAGTGTGAACTTTGTACCACACTTTGGACACCCAAAAGTCTATGAAACCTTCGTTTGGACACCCTGTTTCCAAATCCTGGCTGAGACCATGGTCCCAACAATAATATAAAGAAAATCATCAGCTGAATTGACCAATCAGCCTCTAGGGTTATCCCATAACTGAGGATATTGACCTATAATATGCTGTACAGTGTAATAGAAAGTACAAAAATGTTTGGATCATACCTGGTCATCTAAGATCATAACTATAGCATAAGTTAACCCTTATCCTGCTGTGAAACCTATGGGCACTGCTGCACACCACAACAATTGTTGTGGGTAGCAGGATAAGGGTTAAGGTAGTATTTATGTAAGTGGTATTTATTTGAAACAATGTCTTTAGATGCTGAAAGATCTATAAATACGGTTGAACACTGGGCTGAGAATTATTCCAGATTGTTTCATAGTTTGCAATATAAGCTAAGCAGTATCTGTAATCGCGGAAGTGATCAGCTAGAAGCTTAGAAGGGCTTAAAGCAAAGAGGATTATTTTGAATATATGTGTTCTTATACATAGCAATTTATTGAGTTCACACAGACTTTGGCCTGTATGTGTACTGAAACCCTGATTATATAATCCTGCAGTATTATCTGGCTTGTGTTATCCCTTCAAACTTAGATAATACAATGCCAGGGATTATTTTGCATTCCTGGCCTTCCAGGGTCTGACACGTATATGTCAGGCTATGAAAAGGGGTTCTTATAAAAATTAGTACCGTAGTCAAAAATAGGATTTTTGGTTATTATGATTATACTTGCTATTATGGGCCACTCATTGGAAAAATCTAGGTGCCCAAAGCAAAATCTAGGGGCATAATAAATTATAATGCCCCTAGGCTCCTTGGGAAGTTTAAACCCTGTCTTCTAGGACGGTTGCCATATTTTGCGGTCTTGACTAAAGCTGTTGCCTTGGTGTGCTGAAGAGGACCAGTGTCAGTGTTGAACCAATAGGACATGAATACTGGTCATGTAATTTACTAATTCTGTCACCACTCATTTTAGCCGCAAGTGGCCTCATCAGAATAGATAGAAATCAATGATCGGTTATATGCACCCTATCCTTCAAGCTTAGGACAGGCCTGCTTTGCAAAGCAATAGTATGGCCAGCTGCTTTAATTAAGGGGTTT
>OZ012694.1:29524873-29632373 GCA_963942565.1 Maea johnstoni | reverse complement strand
ACTACTACTACTACTACTACTACTACTACTACTACTACTACTACTACTACTACTACTACTATTAATACTACAAATTATAATTATGAAAATAATGATGATAATAATGATTATGATAATAATGATGATAATAATAATAATAATGATGATTATAATGATAATAATAATAATAAAAGTAATAATAATAATAATAATAATAATAATAATGATGATTATAATGATAATAATAATAATAAAAGTAATAATAATAATAATAATAATAATAATAATAATGATAATAATAATAATGATAATGATAATTGAAATAATGATAATGATTTTCATAATATCTGTAATAATTATGAAAATGAAAATGATAATAGTAATATCAATGATTATATCAATTTTATTAACAATTATAATAATAGTAATAACAATAACAATAATAATGATGACAGCAATAAAAATAATGATAATAATAATAATATGATGATGATGATGATGAAGAAAAAAATGCTTACATGAATGTATAATCCCATGGGTTAAAACAGTAGTTCTTTTCTGCATATGATGCATTATGATCTTATCATTTTTACTCACTCATAATAAGATGATTGCCTTATCTCCATTTTCAGTGACAGGTTCGGAGCCGTGGATGTTGATTGTAGGGATGGGGCTCCTCGTTATCAGCTACACCTCGATCGTGAGTACTTCTACAAAAAACTGAGTTTAAAATTGAATAGCTAAAATCTTCTGCTCTATCTTTGCATAATAGCAGGTAGTTCATTGCATTGTGTACCGATTGCCCCCTGTATCAGGTTTAAAACATTTCATAATTGAATAGCTAAAATATTCCGCATTATCTTTGCATAATAGCAGGTAGTTCATTGCATTGTGTACTGATTGCCTACTGTATCAGGTTTAGGCTTTGAGTTCTATGAAAGACTGAATTCAAAATTGAATTGCTATACTGTATACAGCTTTTGATTTAGAGTGGTAAAAGTTTCGCTTTACAGCCCTGCTGGAGGGTATTTATGCGCCACTTTAAATTTGCACATTCAAGCACTCAAACTAAACCATGGAGTAGTAGGATATTTATTTGAAGGATATTATCTTGGCGCTATCATGGGGAGCGCGAAATTAGTGAAAATAAAATGCCTGTAAAAAATACCAGTTATACAGTACATTTGTATATTAAATCTGCTGTCATAAAAGCAGGTAGTTTATTGCATTGGGCAGTGACTGCCCACTGTGTCTGCCCAGAGTGTCTACTTCAGGGCTTGAGTTCCATTTGTGGCATGTGAGAATGTTACCAGTCACTTGCTTGGTGTGTTTTCCTTGTTAACACAGTTTTCTCTGCCCTTTAAACAAATGCTAGTCTTGATATATCCTCGAGAAAGTGATGATAAATAAAGTTCCAATCTCTTACCAGTGACTTTGACTTAGTTGGTCGTTGCACCTTCGTACTCCAGTTTCGTTGATTGTTAACGACTTGCTATTCATGATTTTACCTTAAATGGCTGGGAAACTGACTATAAACTAAATTTCAAAATAGAAAAGCTACTCCTCTGTTATTTTCATTTTGCCAGATCACCCCCTCAACAATGGGTAGTGAGAAAGGAATTCAACCAAGTACATATAGGGATGATCCCTCTCAATAAAATTATTTTATTGTCCAGTTTTCTGATGTTTTTTGCTCGAAAACACCAGTGCCTATTAACACCGAAACGTGTTCACCATGCTTCACAAGTCTTTGCATGAAAAGAAAACTCCTCACCCATATGTTGTGTTCAAAAGAAACCCCTTTTTTTGAGATATTTAGTGTGTGTTAGGTTTAGCCGTATTACAATTGTTCTCCTCTCTTTCCTGCAGGGTGGGATAAAGGGAGTGATCTGGGCGGATGTTTTCCAGGCGTTCATCATGTTTGCTGCCATCTGTTTGGTGACAGTGCAGGGCTGTATGCGTGTAGGAGGAGTACAGAAAGTCTGGGACATCTGCAAGGAAGGTGGAAGGCTACAGTTCTACAAGTAAGCTGAGAGAAAGATAACAGAAGGAGAATGGGCTAATTTGCATACAATCAGATAATGGAAGGAGAATGGGCTAATTTGCATACAATCAGATAATGGAAGGAGAATGGGCTAATTTGCATACAATCAGATAATGGAAGGAGAATGGGCTTATTTGCATACAATCTCATAATGCTCAGTGTGCAGTAAACACATGCTTGTGTTGTCGGTCCAGCATGAGAGGTTAAATGAGAGCATGTGACATCACTGAGGATTTGAAGCCACTCATGTCAGAACCTGAACCTGTTAAAAATACTATGCACTGTTTTGAACAAAGATAATCGAAGCTTTCACTGATTAAGCACTAAGTATCTTAAATGACCTCTAAGATAAGGAAGGGTGATAGAGTGCAAAACTAAGAACTCAAGAGAAAACATTACTATCTCAGAAAGGGTCTTCTTAAAAAAAATTGCCTGCTGAAAACTGTCCATTGACTTTTTTGTGATGTGCTTTGCAGTTTTGACCCGGACCCTAGTATCAGGCATACATTCTGGGGGCTCACTCTGGGATTTGGATTTGGAGGACTCTCATTCTATGGCGCATCCCAGTTTACTTTCCAGCGTTTCTCAGCCACAAAGACACTCAACCAGGCCAGGAGGTAGGTAGCTCTAGGTTTATGATGTAGGAACTATCATTATAGTAATTGAAAAAAATATACAAAGTTAATTAACAGCACAGATAAAGTAATGGCATCAAATGTTTTAATACATTCCAAACAGTTCTCATCACTACTGTCACCAGATTTTGAACTATGATTTTTGTCCCTTGACAGCACTGTCCTATTGAACATCCCCATATTCTACGCGTTTCACATCCTGCTCTGCATCACTGGCCTGGTCATCTATGCCTTCTACTCCGAGCTCGGCTGCGATCCGTTGAAGAGCGGGGAGATACGCAGCCCCAATCAGCTGCTGCCGCTGTTCGTCGTGGATCTCCTCAGCGTGCTGCCCGGGCTGCCAGGATTATTCGTAGCCGCCCTCATCAGTGGTGCCTTGAGGTAAGACTTAGATCCTGGGTATGGGAGAAAGTTGTCAGTGACTTGGGGTTAAGCTGGGTACTGGTCCTGATTATTCGTGGCCGCCCTCATGAGTGGTGCCTTGAGGTAAGACTAAAGGGTTTTCCCGATCGGGTCATGTGAGAAAGTTGTCAGTGACTTAGGGTTAAGCAGTGTTTTTACTGGGTACTGGCCCAGATTATTTGTGGCCACCCTCATTAGTGGTGCCTTGATGTAAGACTAAAGGGTTTTCCCGATCGGGTCATGTGAGAAAGTTGTCAATGACTGGAGGTTAGGCAGTGTTTTTGCTGGGTACTGGGTACTGGCCCAGATTATTCGTGGCCGCAGTCATTAGTTGTGCCTTGAGGTAAGACTAAAGGTTTCTCAGTTCAGGGTGTGTGAAAAAGTTGTCAGTGACTGGGGGTTAGGTGGTGTGTATTTTTGCTGGGTACTGGCCGAAAGACTATTAGTGGCCGTCCTGAGGTAAGACTAAGGGTTTTTGTCAAACCGGTGATCCCGCCCGGGGCGTATAAAAAAGTTGCCAGTGACTTGGGGTTGAGTGATGGTTTTCGCTGGATACCCCTGTTTTCTCCTCCATGTACAGCTGGCTAGTCATGACTTATCCTCAATGTGGCAGAAAAATTGTTGAAAAATCAAAATTCCAATTAAATTCAAACCAGTGATTCACATTCAGGAGGCAGTCAGTTCCCATACCGAGATATCCCATAGAACCCTCAGGAACTCCACATTTTGAAGCAATGTGTTCCTATCCCAGATTAGGACTAAGTTATTTACATACCTTCATATTTTCCATTTTAGGAACTTCTTGCCAAGGCTGTTTCATCTCTGAGTCTGAGCAAGGTCCTAGCTAAGGATTTAGATTTTGTATTCCTAAAATTGATATTTTAAGAAAAACTGGGTGTTATCTGAGAGAAGTAGACAGGGAGTGGGCACTTTGCATGCATCATCAAATTTCGCTGCCTCCCACTATGAGTCATAGATAACCTGTTTACCCTGCCTGCTGACCCCATCTCCTTGGCAACCTATCTGACCTAGATAGGATGACATTCTGTGTACCCAGCCAGCCAGTTAGTCAATCAGCCAGCCTCTTTCTGAAAAAAATCACGTGATCAATACTTCCCCAGGCTACACCGCGTAACCCGAGGCGCACATACCCTAGGTACTAGCATGCTGTGCCTATGGGGTTGCGGATCAAGGGGATGTATTTCTCTGGTGTTATGTAAGGTGATTTTTGACAGTTGGGGTGTCTAAATGATGCCCAGACTCCCTGCTGGCTTTGGCTAATTATCTGATCATACCCCTCTCTCTTTTTCAGTACAGTGTCATCTGTGCTGAACTCCATAGCTGCCTTACTGTGGGAAGATGTGTTCAAGGGTCACTTTGGCCATCTCTCTGATCATTATAACCCCTCTCTCTGTTTCAGTACAGTGTCATCTGTGCTAAACTCCATAGCTGCCTTACTGTGGGAAGATGTGTTTAAGGGTCACTTTGGCCATCTCTCTGATCATTATAACCCCTCTCTCTGTTTCAGTACAGTGTCATCTGTGCTGAACTCCATAGCTGCCTTACTGTGGGAAGATGTGTTCAAGGGTCACTTTGGCCATCTCTCTGATCATTATAACCCCTCTCTCTGTTTCAGTACAGTGTCATCTGTGCTAAACTCCATAGCTGCCTTACTGTGGGAAGATGTGTTTAAGGGTCACTTTGGCCATCTCTCTGATCATACCCCTCTCTCTGTTTCAGTACAGTGTCATCTGTGCTAAACTCCATAGCTGCCTTACTGTGGGAAGATGTGTTTAAGGGTCACTTTGGCCATCTCTCCGATCATGCCACTCTTTCCATCAACAAAATAACAGGTAAGTTCAGCAAATCCCTCCATCCAGGCTACTTTCAGAAGATTCTAATAAAAAGTTGTAGTTAAAAGTATCAGTACGCTTTACTCCAGTACAGGCCAAGACAGAGCTAGCCATAACTGCCCTGTTTTCCTTGGGCAAATGAAAGAGCCAAAATATATACTTGTCTTCCCACTCGATTTTATCCTCCAGGGCTAGTCTGTATGCTTACCATATTTCTTTTAGTTTTTGTCAGACAGCAGGAAGAGATGGAAACAGACTTACTAATGTCTCAGTCTAAGGTGACAATGTAAGGAAGCACATTTAGGGTTCTAAAATGTATTGTTACATAGGTTTTAAAATGCAGTTGTAGGGAATGTCAAGAATTCTGTAGGGAAACCAGAAATATACATAACCTAGATTATGTATATCTCTAGGGAAACTGAAACCTTTCTTCACAAGGCAAAACGGTTTGAAAGGTTACATTGGTCATTTAAGGGCAGCTCATAAAGAGGTTTCATTTTATCTACAGTGACCAAATAGAACATATTCTCAACCTTCCTACCCCTATCCTTTGTAGGATAAGTAAAATCTAGAATGACAAATCAGAATTGAATATCTGTCTGACTACTTGATTTATTCTCATATTGTGAATATTGTTGAGCTTTTCTGATGTTTTGCTTTTCAGTTGTGATTGCTGGACTAGCAGCCATAGGTCTGGCCTTTTTGGCAGATAATTTTGGACCACACATCTTCCAGGTAGGCAACAATTGAATTTTCTACATTATTACAAAAATGTAGACTTTCAATAAGTCTGTATTCACCCATTCATGCAGGTAGCAGCAAAAAGGGTGACTTTTTTAGGTATCTCCCTTGTGAAAGCCTATTTTGGAAAAATATGAAGGAATAATGTTTACAAGAATCAAACTGTTACCTGTTCACGGCTTGTTAGATAAATTAGATTGACTGTAAAATGAGTCATTTTATAATAGAACTAGATCATGGTCTACCGTGATGGGTTGTGTTACCCATCGTGGTTAGGTTCAGAACCTAACTATAAAGGGTTGCACAACCCATCATGGTTGGCCACATGTATATTCTTATAGTATGTATCCTTTATAGTTTAGTATTCACTTTCTTCTCTAGGTGTGTTTTGCCTTCCTGGGAGCATCAGGAGGTCCTCAACTTGGACTTTTTCTGTTGGGAGCATTGTTTCCTAGGGCAAATGCTAAGGTAAGTCTTTACCCTTATGCTGCTAGTGGCTAATTTGACTTGATACAAATATCTGAAAAAATGACTGAAAACCCTGGCATAATGGTACTCATCTGAGAGTACTCGGGGAGAGCTATCAAATGAATACCGACATGACAGAGTTTTCAAAAATATTTGCGTCCTTGTGCTTTGGACGAAAGTAGCCTCAGCATTAGAAGGGTTAACCCAATGCTCACAATAACCAAAAGCAGCCTGACAAATTGTTAAAATGAAATCTTGCAGGCAAAAGCATAGTTAGGAAAATATATGATTGATTAATGTTAATCAGGACATAATCCTTCCAAAATTTTGTAAAATTATTACAGTTATTTCCAAAATCACTGTCAGGAATTTCATAAATCCAGTGAGAGGACACTTTCTGGAGGAACTCTTAAGCAATATTGTGATAATGTGAAGGTCAAGGGTTATTTTTAGAGGTATAAGATTGTCTTAGTTGGCATAAATGTGTAGGGCTAATTACTGTTAGCTGTGATAAGCTGCTGCACATCATTCCTACCAGTTTCAAATTGCCTGACAACGGAACTATACAGAATGCTAATTGTCTTTTTATGCAACCAAAACACCAATCAGACCAATGGGTCATTTTATTCCTTATAAACAGCATAATGCATCAAATTTAGTCTTATTTGATATGGCTAATGAGAAACAACGAGTATGTTTCTCTCTTTAATTAGATGTTCATTGATATCGTCATTTTGATGCTCCAGTATTTACATTGCATTAAGCTGAAATTGTACCAAATATATTGAAATAGAGTTGTTGAAATAGTTTAATATACAAATATGACATTCTCGTCGTCCGCCTTGTTGAACTAGTTTCACCGGTAGGTCACTCAGCAAACTTTGTAGGTTTTCGGGCTAGCTGTCATTATTCTTCGGGCTAGCGGTCATTATTCAACTAATTCATGGCTGTTGCTGTGAATTATTCAACTATTTCATGAGCTGTTAAGGACAACAGCCTGTCACTTAGGAGTGAGGAAATCATGACGATTAATCCATGGCCCTTGACCAACCAGAATCAAGAATCTTCACGTGAGGTATAATAATGATGATTAACGGACAATGTCATCCTTGAAAAGGTGTACCAGCTTAATTGTTCCCATTCTGCTCAAGGATTCATGTTTTTATATGCAAGTCACTGGCAATTTTCTTACATGCCTATATTTGTTTTTGTTTCAGGGTGCTATTGTAGGATGTCTTACAGGTCTGGCGTTCACGTCTTGGATAATAATAGGATCATTTGTAACAAAGCCTTTCAAGTCCAGTCTTCCTCCTCTCCCTATCACCGGCTGCCTTCCCCCTAACATCTCCATGGCAACCGGCAACAACAGCTCACAGTTTTACAACTCTAGTGTGATACTGCGTGATGTGATGCTCTATGCAGACAATGTCACAACTACTGCATCTCCTATTCTGCCTCATCAAGACGTGTGAGTTATCTCTATCTATTCCTGAAAAAAAATTGCAAGGTCTGACACTTAGATACTAGGCTAGGGGTTCGAAAAGGTCTCATGGTAAAAATAAGGGTCATAAACAGATATTTTTGCTATAAAACATACTATTTTGGGCCCCTACATAGAAAAATCTAGGGGCACACAACAAATTCTAGGGGCATATTCCCTGGGCCCCTGGGAAAGTCGATCCCTGAATTGAATGTAATTATGAATGGAATGGAATTTGTATATCATGACTTATTCTGCCATTCTAGGCTTAATTGTGAATAGCCATTGGTTAACCCATTAATGCTCATAGTGGTCGAAAGCAGCCTGACAATTTTGATGAAGTTGTGCATGCAAAAGAGTATTCACAAAAGTATTTGATGGAGAAATGTTGATCAGAACAGTACTCAACAAATTAACATCAAATATTTTATAAAATCATCCTCAATTTTTAAGTTATTGTCAAAAGTATCGTAGTTCCAGACAACAATTTCCAAAGGAACTCCTAAGCATTAATGGGTTAATGGTAATGAAACATTAGTATACAGGGAAAGGTGCTGGCAAATACAAAGTCACTGGCCACTTTCTCACATGTCTCAAAAAAGGTTTATCGGAAGCACACCCTTCAAGGCAAATAATGGAAATAAAAGGATAAAAAATCTTTTAATTCTTCATTTTCCATTTATAAATCTTATTCCTTATTATTTTTATTTTTTATTTTTCAGTGATGGGCTTTCCAAGCTTTACACAGTGTCCTATGTTTGGTACAGTGCTATTGGTGCCACTGTAGCCATCATTGTAGGGCTCATAGTCAGTTATATTACAGGTAAGCATAAAATATACGTGACCTGCAGTAATCACACATAAAAGTCAGATATGCATACTCAATAAGTACTGTATTTTAGGTAATTTTTGGGTTAGAAAAAAGCTTAATTTCAGATTTTGCCAGTCCTTATTTTGCCAGTTCTAAGAGGAAGCAGCCCTCAGCAGTAGTCATATGTATCATATTAATCTGGTCTCAATCTTATCTGTTTTGTCATTTCAATATTGCTGTCGGTGTTCCAAACAGTATATAGTGGTAAATTAGATCCACCAACAAAATGATTTGATGTAAATTCTGAATGGACCAAGGTTATTGATACATCATGGAAAAGTTCATCTTTCGAAGTAATGATTACCCATATAAGCTTAAAGATATAGCTTAAAGCATAGTAACCAAACCTGTCTTAACCCATCTACACTCAGAGTTCCTCTTGAAAGTATCGTCTGCTACTCTCATACTTTTGAAAATAACTAATTTTCAGAAAATAGTTGAAGGAGAGTTGTTGTATGGCATCTGATCAACATTTCTCCTTCAAAAGTTTTCCAGAAAATACTTTTGTAGGCAAAATATTTTCAAAATTGCCAGACCTGTTTTTGCCACTCTGAGTGTAAATGGGTTAAATAATTGCATTTTGTTCTTTCCTTATAAAATCAAATCTGAGTTGAATTCTTTCCTTTCTTAAAGGGCCAAATCATCCGGAGGATGTCAGTAGCCACCTTTTCATTTCTTTCCCGTGGCGATGTCGAGGCAACTCAAAACATCCTGTAGATGGTGCTGCTGATTCAAGTCATGCTGAACTTGAGGATGCTGAGAAGGTAAAAAGACAGAAAATGGCGGAACATTTTTAGAACGTTAAAAGATAAGAAAATGAAAAATATGTTTGATGCCATAGCTTTTATTTAGCCAGCCTTACTACTGTGTAGTGTATCAGTAGGGAAGTATTTAATCTAATCATTGTCAGAGTTCACCTTTAAAGTTATTTCTAAGAGGGACTGGAAAATATCTCGAGAATTCAGTGTAAATTATAATACCATCTGCAAGGAAAGCTGTGTAAAATTACTTATGGTTTTCTAAAGATTATAGTATTTGAAGATACTCCCAGAACAGTTGGTCATCAGCTGGGTGATGAATTTCTTTTCTAGTTACATGGCATGTAGATTTAGTGCATGGAATTCACTTTTTCTGCCATATTGCGGCTAAGTCGTGTCTGGCCAGTTATAACTGGTGGAGGAAACCGGAGTATCTGGCAAAAATTAAGTAACTTTAAACATTCTCACATGCAAAGAATGTACAGGTCAACTTATTTTTAAAAAGTGGTTATCATGAGCTTTGTGGTGCATGTTCACATAGATATTTGTTTCCTTTTCAGTGTCGAGAAGCGTTGGTGCCCAGCCCTGATGGACCTGATATACATACAGAGACAGACCTATGATGAAAACTGTATGGTATAAAGGCTTAGAAGTCCAACTTACCCTGCTATCAACAATCATCAAGATCTGAATCAGCAATGAGAATGGCTCAAAGCTTACCACCAAGAATTTTATATTGCATATCATGTACAGGGTTGTCCAAATGTCGCACTGTTATACAGTGCCTGTCAGATGTTGTAAAACTTGTGGCAGGCAGAATCCAATTAACAGCACTTAATACTTGATTAGTGGAGGCTTAAAAAAAATTCTTTCATTTATTATTTTTGTATCAATTAATATATGGTTAAACCAGTAAGAAAATATCTTTTCTACATGGATATTATGAAGTTTGAAATTTCATTTTGTTGGGGATATAAATATTTATATCTATGGTCAAACCATCAAGAGCATCACTTTTCTACAGAACAGATGTAATCTTAGATTCAAGGTTTCCCATGGATTTTCATTTAGCTTTTGGATTTTGCAGCATACATACATACATACATACATATATATATATATATATATATATATATATATATATATATATATATATATATATATATATATATATATATATATATATATATATATATATATATATATATATATATATATCGCCATTTAGAAAATCCTTTTTGATATAAGTAAACAGAAAACTTTCATTTATATATTTATATGAATTTGGGTGTCAGATTTTTTTCTGGGTTTTAAAATGAATTTCAGAAGCACTCATATACCCATTTATAACTGTTCAAAGAATCTCCTTCAACAGAATAGAAGTGATTCTGTGGTGTTATGTTTCCATAAAGATATTCAATTGATATTTCCAGGGATGCGATGAATTCAGCTTTACACATACAACAGTTTATATGATTTAAGAGAATCTCAGTTTCTGCCAAGCAGAAGGAAATGTGAAAAGCTGGAGTCCAGGATTTCTTTGTCATGTACATGTTAGATCATTCGTCATACCTTACATCATAACAATGAGAAATTGTATATATTTACTCATTCCTAGAGTACATACCTTGTCTAAAAGATAAGGGCAGGGTTATTATAATATATGAATATGTAAAGCTCTTCTGTCTCACTCAGAGATTGTCCCATTCTACAGGACATTTTTGTCTATGATAAGAGGGTGTGATGGTAAATTCAAGGAATAGTTTTGAGAGACTATGTAGTTGATTGAATGTACAGTCTTATGTAGTAATCAAGATTTTGATAGACATATATTTGTAGACATCTTGTGCCTTTAAATGTCCACCACTAAGGATTGGCACCTTAAAAATTTCCTTGATACAATACAATAAAGATATTTCCTTAACAATACAATTTCTTAACAATAGTTGTAGCCCTGGTAGTGCCGTGACCAGGTAGGCCTGGTCTTACAGAATCCTGGAAATCTGGCATGACTAGGGTTAATGACATTTGGTATTGCATTGACTACAGGTACCAATTCCCTATCAACCACTCAGTGGTATGTGGTGAAAGGCACACATCAACCTCTTATTGGAGATTTCCTTTACAAAAGGCAATCAGACCTTCAATACTTCCGAAAATTACTTTGGGGTGAAGAATAGATTAAAAGATATTTGATGGGAAGGTTGGTTGTTTGGTTCTGATGAAAATATCTTCCAAAAAAGCTGTGGCAGCTAAGATGTTACCAAACAGTCAGGAGACTTTTTGACACCCAAGCATGGGTGTGTTGACAGCTACTGTAAGGAATGGGTTATAAGGCACTGTTCATATTAATTCACACTTCATGAAGTATGACTTTACATTGTTTTCATATATTTTGTAACAAAATATGCTTTTACGTAAAACTGTAGATTTATGTTTGTGTAATCCTTTCGCATTGCTTGTACATTGATTTAAATATATATAAATATATATATATATATATATATATATATATATATATATATATATATATATATATATATAATATATATATATATATATATATATATATGTATATATAAATATATATATATATATATATATATATATATATATATATATATATATATATATATATATATATATATATATATATATATATGATAAACTTTGTATAGTTGATGTTTCTGTTAGGATTTAATTTAGGTATCAGGAAAATGGCTAGTTTTATTTTCTGTTGAATCAATATATAGCAAGCCTACATAGGGAACATGAAACACTCAATATCTTAGGGGTGCTGCTTCGGTGATAACATTCTTATTACGAAGGCCAGGGAATGATGTGTATTAACTTGGAACATACAACACGAAATATCCAGGGGGCTATGAACTAAAATATATCTTTAATAACCAACCCTAAGATATGCAGCTGTAACTATCTACAATGCTATCAGCCTTATTTATGTGAGTTATAGTGCAGCATTTTTTTTCAGTCTTTAATTCTAAATCCTTTCAAATGTTAAATAAGAGAAGTATTGTAGTGTTGATTCTTAGCCCAGCACTGTCACTTGAAGAATTAAGTGCATTCCTTGTACTGAAGAATGGCACAACTTTTCTTATTGCATTTTATTGTTACTTGTTATCTCATATGTTTTCCTTTGTACTTATTTGTTTCTCTGTGTTCATAGACATTTTCTGTTTTCATTTGGCAGCTGCAGTTTATTGATCAGAATGTGATGAGTGCGCAGCATTCATTAATAGATAGTTATAGGTTGGATAAATGTTGATATTAGTCAATCCACTTAATATTGAAACATGCTAATAGAACTATATCACCAAAAAAACTTTTTTGGCAGCTGCAGAGATGGATGGGTCAAGGTTTATAGGTATTTTTCTTGTCAAGCATTGATCAAAAATCATCTTGGGTTCTCATCAGTAGTGAAATGTTCTGCACAAAAATGCAACTTAGTAACTGGTTATCCTAGTAATAGCATTGTAACATATGTAAAGTCTGATTGTTGCCAATCTCCTATCTGTCATATTATTAAAGTTGTGCTTGATGTGCCTTAGACCTTAGACTATTATAAAATGGGACTCGCTGCCGGCAGATCTCGCTACGTGATCTGGGGTATGGGTGACAGCAGGAGATCGACTGAGACAGGCAACTCTGCTTAATACGGACATGTGTAATCCGGATTTTCTTCTAAAGCGGACAGATTGGAAGGTCCCGGTCCCTTCCTTTACATGTAATTCCTATATGCATTATGCGGATTTTGCCTAATCTGGGCAGAAATTTAGGGTCCACATCAGTCCGGATTAAACAGATGCCTGTATTAAGCAGTTACATGGGATGTAACTAGATAATATTGAGATGATTTCTGTAAGAGAAATATCTTACCAGTCGACAGCGAGTGGTCAGGTAATTCTGGTGCCAGTACCTGGACCAACAGGATGAGTGTTAGGTGATATACTCATGCTAATGGACCAAAGAGGGTGTTTTTCTTAAGAGGGATATCTTACCAGATGTACAGCGAGTGGTCAGGTTATTCTGGTGCGAGTAACTGGACCAACAGGATGAGTGTTAGGTGATATACTCATGCTAGTGGGTCAAAGAGGGTGTTTTCTTTAACCCTTCCAATGCTGAGGCTACTTTTGTCCGAAGCACAAGGATGCAAAGTTTTTTGAAAACCATTTAAACCCTATCATGTTGGTATTCATTAGATAGCTCTCGCTGAGTACTCTCAGATGAGTACACATATACCAGGGTTTCCATCATTTTTTTAAGGTTTTTTGCATCATTTTGTATTGGCCAAATTAGCCACCAGAAGCAGCATAAGGGTTAAGAGGATGTTTTACCATGGCGTACAGTGAGTTGTAGAATTATGTGTAAATCCTTGAGTGAAAGAAGAGTGTGTTTTCTGTAAGAGAGGTGTCTTACCTAATGGTCAGAGAGTGGAAGAGTAATCCTGATGTGAATTGTGGCCTACAGGGTGATTGTTATAAAAAGTACACAGGAATTAATACAAAAGCTATAAGCAGGCTTAGAATTGTGCCATCCAGTTGTTAAGTTTGTATCTTCATTTGTTGTTGCATGTCTGTGAAATTGTATTTGTACTCGGCCAGATGGTTCAGACATTGTTTGCCAAATGAAGTAAGGCAAACTTGAATAAATGTAAAGTGGACCAGTAGAATATGTCTTTAGTTCTGCCTATAGCTTCATAGGGAGTGATAGTACCAGGGAGAATGGATAATATGCATGTCCCTGATAATACCAAAGCTTTATTTGAGGTAGGTGAATTTGCCTAAATTTATCAGAAACTCAAAAGGAAAATGTTTCTACATGTATATATTTACCAGACTAGGTGTCCTGGATTCCTGTCAAAGATTTGAGGTGGGAGTGATCAGGGATTTCTTATAATCATGAAAAATGTCAAAAAAGTATTTAATTAAATTAAAACTGCTGTATGTTTCTATCATTCAACATGGAGGTAGGGGGGTGGTGCATAAATCAATGTAGTCTCATGTAGGGATGTGAATCATTTATAAAATGATCTGATAAGATATTGATGTTTTTAAAATGATAAGATATATTAACAATATCTTATCTACTACTTGCAGGCTCCAAGTAGAATGGGGGAAATACTGTAAATTCTCGGAAATTTAGACCACCCTAGGAATTTGGGCGACTATAATTATTTTGCAAAATAATTAATCTTGGTAAACCTTGATCTACAGCCAGTCACAAAATATTGACCTAGCTGTAAATCTTGCTGATACAACATCACAGTATTTTCAGAAAATTTTGGCCACCCTGAACCCATAAAAATTGTAATTATAAAAATGTCCCAAATTACTAAGCAATTATGGTAGTTGATCAAGTGCGTCTTCCTGCATGTTCTTGTGTCTAGCTCAATAACAAGTAGGTTCTTGTTTCTGATATGCTAGACAGTTATCATTAAGCATATCGTTGAAAGTAATTTGAAATGATCCAATACTTATCCTTATCGATAAACAATATCATTGATGTATCGAATAACAATCAGCATCCCTAGTCTGAGGTGGGCAAATTGGTATGTATTATGACAAAAGTGCAGTGATATATTAGTGTTCATCCCATGGAGAGTTGGCCAAACCATTCCTTTGGGAATTTGAGAATTAATTGGCTTAGTTATTGGTTTTAATTTTAGTTTTTGGTGGGGATAATCAAGAGTGCAATGAACAGGAGAAATAACAGTGTGCTGATTTATTAAAGTTTGCATCCATCAAGTATTTGAAAACCATGCCTACAAACATATGATGCCCCATATGGACACTTCAGGTGATTTTCTATTCAAAAACAATTCTTAAACCAAATTTTATTTTCCATACAATTCTTGTGATTAGCAGAAACTTTTTAATGAAAAAGCTCATAAATCCTATTTCCTGACCTACCTCCTTGGATAAGTAAGTTACCAATCAACAATAAGTGACTGAGTTTAAAATAAACCACCGGTTGAACAATTCCATTAAACGCCTCAACAAATGGGCAGCCATTTATATATATACAACTTGGCACACTCACAGAATTCATATCCTTGGCAGTTAATAGGTCAAGCCACTACACATTCAAGCTTCCCTTCATTTAGATACAATCATAATCAGACCTAAACATGGTCTGAAAGTTCAAAAATAACTTGAAAATAATCACATTTTTTCGATTTCGTTCAATTTGAACAAAGTTGTTTTCTGGAACCATTACAATAAATTGCAATTTCTCAATTATGTTCAATTTTGATCAGACAGTTGCTTTCTGGTAACTTTAAACAGACAGTTGCTTTCTGGTAACTTTAAACAGACAGTTGTTTTCTTATAATGGCAACACCTTTCAATGAATACAGAATATTTTTGTGTTTTATGTTATCCTTGGAAGGGTTCAAATTCATCAGAACTCTTTCTAGTCCTGCAATCTTACAAGTCCTGCAGGACTAATAGACCTTCATATTTACTAGTTTTCATTACCAAAAGTTGCAGTAGCTCTAACCCAAAATTTTTAAAAGCATGACCAAAGAATTGTCATTTTTTTGTTTCCTCCACAAAATTACATGAGGTTTTGTTAAGATGAAGACTAGCCCCACTGGGCTACTTTTACTAGTGTTTTATCTGCCCATCACCCTGGTAAAGTGGCACAAATAGCCCCGGGCTAGCGGGCTACCACGTATGAGGAACACTGCTTGATGTCAGATAATCCAGCCTGTTCCACAACCACAGCATTGCCATTCACATTATAAACAGCCGAGGACTGCCTCAAGCTTAGATAAAGCTTCGTCCAAAAACCTTCACTTACTCATTCCAGCAAATACCAGAATATATACAGAAATAAGCCATTTCACCGCTGAGAACATTCTCAACTTCATATCAAGTGGATTTCCTATAAGGTATCCATAACTTCACAGCTATCATAAATTCTAAACCTTGAAATTGACCAATCAAATTACAGTGATTAACATATGCCACCTAGAGCAGAAAGAGTTATCTACAATAAAACCAAAATTTAATATGGTAAACAATCACATCACAGCAATTTCCTTTTTTAACCTTGTATTTTGCGTAGTGAGAGACTAGCTAATTCTTCAAGAGAAATGTAGTCGAGAAAACATAAGCTTTAAACCATTCACATCTTTAACATACACAATGTCTGACACACAGACTTCAGCCCATCAATACTCACAGCAGCCAAAAGCAGCCTGATAATTTTGATGAAATCTTGCAGGCAAAAGCATGATTAGGAAATTATTCGGAGAAATGTTTATCAGGATATGAGCAACAACTCCCTTTCAAACTTTTTGTAAAATCATTCTCAATTCCTAAGTTATTGTCAAAAGTACCTTAGATCCCATGACAATGTCTGCAGGAAATCCAAAGCATTAAAGTGTCAATACTAGAGCTTTGTTATTAAAAAGGTTTGACTGAAATGTGTTGTTCATATTGAGATTCACAATTCCTCCAGATATTTATCAAAGAAATATCAACTAGATGAGGTTTGTCCAATGTTGACAGACAATGTGTATGGTCAAGATGCCCATGAATTAATTTGACAATATCATAGAAATTCTGATAGCTGGCATTAAACAACAGATGGAAAATATAAAACTTTAAATCAGGTAACACTCTGGGACAAACAAACTTGCATAAATCCACATTTTAGTAATGGTTATTATGTCAATGAAAAATGTAACAACACCAAAAACTCATTAAGAAACATTTCCTTGGAAAAGCTTCTACGCCTTCACCCTTATGCTGCTGATGGCTAATTTGACCAAAACAAAATGATCAAAACCTGAAAAATGACTGAAACCCTGGCACATGGGTACTCATCAGAGAGTACTCAGTGAGAGCTTTCCAATGAATACCAACATGACAGGGATTAGATATTTTCAAATTGTTTTGTGTCCTATTGCTTTGGACAGAAGTAGTCTCAGCACGAGAAGGGTTAAGAAATCACCAAAATCATCATCAGGCAGTTTTTGGCCTTTGTGAGAATCAATGGGTATAAGTGTATATATGTTACTTGTTACTTCAGATAATAACTCAGGATAGGCAATGGATTCTCTAAGTATTGAAAGGGACTTGTTGGTTAGTTCTTTTATCAACATTTCATCTTTAACTATTTCCAGAAAGATTTTTTACAAGAAAAATATTGTAATATCAAAATTCTAGAAGTTTTTCTGAAGTTGGTGAAGAGTCAAACAAGTCTACACAGGTGAAAGTTAACAGGCTTGTATGGGGCCATTACATGCTTGTTACATGCCCGTCATAATGAGCATGTAACAGGCCAGATGATTCCCACAAGCATGTAACAGGCCAGATAATTCCTATAGGTATGTAACAGGCCATTGAGAAGGGTATGTTACATAACTGTAGAGGGCTGTAACTTCAAATTAAAAAAAATATGTTGAAAAGTTACAATTTGAAAAATAATTATCACTAGGGTCTTCCACCGCCGATGTGGTTAAGCCAGTTTTTTTTTTAAACAGGTTGCACTGTAATTCGAAAATTGGACAATACAATTCAAGGGGATGTCTAAGAATAAATGAGATAAATATCTGAACAATATGGTACAACAGAACATGAATATTTATCATTAGGGTGATGACATCAAAAATATTAATATAGAAAATAATTAATGGGTGTTTCAACTTTTAAAGCAATTATACATAATATTATGCTTTATCATATGAGCAGCTTTCAGAGTAAGCTATGTACTGTATATGCACAAATTGTCATCAACAACCACAAGGAAAGTCCTCACTTTCAGGGCCAAGTTTTCTTTGATTTGGTTGAGCCTCGGGTTCGACGTGGGCCTTGTTCAAAACCATAAACGTTGATAAACGTTGATCCAACATATCCCGTTCAGATCGTCATCGCAAGTAAACGTTGATACCGTTCAGATTCCGTTTTCCCACCACGTTTATCAACGTTGATGGTCCTGAACAACGCCCAGCCGAACACGAGGCTCAACCAAGCCAAAGAAAAAAACTTGGCCCAGATACAACAAGTCATGGTTTTCTATCAAGTCAACCCAATACATGTATTTAAAAACTTTTTACGTTATTTCTAGAACTTCTTTTAACATATCATTTATTTCATAATTAAGTACGCTCACAACCTACACAGCACAAATGTTAATGGGCATAAGATGAAGAATGAAACACTTAATTACCACGAACAAACCATTTATATGGCACGTCTTGAATGTGGGTCAAGTCCAAATTAGGTCAAATACACTTTCCAAATACAAACAAACAAATTGACATTCCTAATAACTATCACAGGCAATGACACACATATTATAGAAAATAGAATTTCATATTGACAAAACATTAGTGTGTATTTTTCCATCCTAGTGCTTTGATAACTTTAATAGCAAAACTTGATGCTTATATTCAACCCATTCCTGCATGTAAGTACCCTTGACAAATGTCATATGGATATATCAAACTTTTGAATTTAAATTTGGAATTTTGCATCAATTCACTAAATATTTGAAGGAGGGTAGTTGTGCGTTATGTTATAAACAACATTTCTCCTCTAAATATTTCATAAGAAAAAATACTCGTCACAAAGATAGTACCTAAGTCAGGATGTTATCGACAGCTACATGCATTAATGGGTTAGTTCCATCATACTCATTACTGTATACACACTCACACCATTTCCACTACACAATAATCAGGTTCCAAGATGACTTAACAAATATGCATATCTTTTGAATAATTGATTTTTTGTCTCATATTTGAACCAAAAGAGGACCTAAATTCAAATGATTGATTCCTGTGACAAATATCTGTTTAACCCACTCCTGCCAGCAGTTCCCTTAATACTGTCTCATAATACTTCAGAAAATATCGTGTTTTTTTGTAATTTCGGTGCAATCAGTCTAAGATTGTGCCACCTGTTTTATTTTATTAATATAATAAGTATTAATAACTTGGTTATCATACACCACTTTGGAAAATATTTGCAGGGTAGTTTTTGGTTAGTTCTAATGAAAATTTCTCCTTCAAATATTTCTCCTATGTATGCATTAATAAGAGGGACTTCACCGAAAGGGTATGACTGTCCTGGTTGCTTCAGGCATGAATGGGTTAAATAAATGTCCGGCTGTCTGAGGATCAAATATGAAGGTCGATTGAAGGTCATTCCAAAATGACCTTTTGTTTTCCATCAGATCCTCTCCTTGGTCCCTTTATTTCAACCCGCTTTTGGATTCAACATCTTCTTGGACAGTCACATATTTGTGCTTTTATTGTTATTGAAATGAAGAATTCCATTTCTTTTTAAGGCTGTGATGCTGGTGACACACTCAAAATAAGACAACTCCTAGTTTAGCACTCCTGTACCCTTTCTAACAATAGTTATCCAATCCCTGAGGTCTTGGTGTTTCAAATATAAGTTTTCTTTAACTTACCTGCTTGAGCTGACGTCAATATAAGTACAGTTTCAATTTTACAGTGTTTTACCTCAAATGAGGTTTTCTTGATCAATAAAGATTCATTTGATTTATAAATACCATATATGTCTGCTAAATATACTAAGCTAGGGCAACTGAAAGGCAAATTTGGAGTTCCTGCAAGAGAATACCTTACAGGATGCGATTTTGGTGGAAATTTTACTTAGGAAAGTAGGTCACCATGTCTGACCATTGTGTCAACATGTCTGACCATCGTGACCTACTTTCTTAAGTAAAAGTTTCCACCAAAATCGCATGCTGTAAGGTATTCTCTTGCAGAAACTCCAAATTTGCCTTTCAGTTGCCCTAGCTTAGTATATTTCGCAGACATGTATGGTATTTATAAATAAAATGAACCTTTATTGATCAAGAAAACCTCATTTGAGGTAAAACACTGTAAAATTGAAACTGTACTTATATTGACGTCAGCTCAAGCAGGTAAGTTAAAGAAAACTTATATTTGAAACACCAAGACCTCAGGGATTGGATAACTATTGTTAGAAAGGGTACAGGAGTGCTAAACTAGGAGTTGTCTTATTTTGAGTGTGTCACCAGCATCACAGCCTTAAAGGCCTATATTTGGTATCTGAAGTTTTTGAGTGGTGCCACCTGGTGAAAGGTAATGTAACAAAATTAATTTCTTCTTCAGTCCAACCTTTTCATGGATAGTGGTCGGGCTTAACTTAGGATCTTCCATTTCTTCTTCTACTGGCTTAAAAGAATAAGGGTGCAAAATCTTGCGCCAAAAAAGCTACCTAAAATATCACAATGAAACACCCCCCTATCATTTTTCTATTGCACTTATTTGATCAAGAAAATTACCACAACAAAATGATTAATTATCTGTCATCCATCTGTTGTATTCACCACACAGATATACACAATGACAGTGGCACCACTTTTATTTGAATGTAACAAAGTTATCCCCTTATAAAAGATATCTTTAGATTGGCCATTACAAATGGAACTGTATTTTCAATTTAAAATATTTTGTAATGGCTAATTTTACTGGATCTTCCAATTCTAAATCTACCTTAACTAAGATAAACATAGATTCGGCTATAATTATCTCTATACATATATTACTACGTTAAAAATATCAAAATGCCAACAATACATGATTTAAAGTTTTAAAGAAGAAAAAGCCTCTAACAAATTTCCTTTGAATTTAGTATTTCTGCAGAAATGGAGTGTTTTTACAAGTTCCATGAATGTTTCATTTCAAGTCATAATAAAAATATTTTGTTTCCCGTGCACTGTCGACTGCCGTGGTTCTTGCGCCTCATTCTCCTCAAGGTCGTACGTCAAGGTCAGTCATGTTTGATCCTCTTGCTGAACTCCTCCTGTTGTTTCTCCTTCATGGTAGCTTTGGGTTTGGCTCTCTTCAGCTGGCCATCCCTGAGAGCAAGAAAAGAGACGCACATTACAACAAAATAACAAAATAAAAGAATCATAGTGTCTTTGAGAATTGGTTTAGTTTTGGAAGATACACAATGAAGTCAATGTTCTTTCAAACGAGCCTTTATCCTAGAGCTCCAACTGATATTTTTCTACATGGAGGTCCCGGAATGAAAAGGTTGAACATTAATTATTCTTGTTGCGACAGGGACTAACCCATCCAATGCTAAGGCTACTTTCATCCAAAGAACAAGGATGCAACAATTTTTGATAACAATCTTAACCCTGTCATGTTGGTATTCATTAGATAGCTCTCACTGAGTACTCGAAGATGAGTACCCATGTGCCAGGATTTAAGTCATTTCTTTTGACTTTTTGCATCATTTTGTAATGGCAAAATTAGCAACCAACAGCATAAGGTTTAAAGTCATGTTCTATTTAAGGCATAAGTATAAGTTATCCATACTCACCACTCCAGGTCAACTAATCCTCCACGTGCTGCTATCTGGGCTTTTATTCTGTTTGCAAACTCAACTGACGTCTCACCCTCCTGAAATGATCACAACAAACAATCATGATGTACACTATACTTCTGTACAATAACAGAATTATTCAGGTTCGGATTAACAATATCATGGTCAACTAATTCTACTGACATCTCACCCTCCTGAAATCATCACAACACACAATCATGATGTACATTATACTTCTGTACAATAGCAGAATTATTCAGGTTCGGATTAACAATATCATGGTCAACTAGTTCTCCCTGTGATGCTGTCTGGGCTTTTGTTTTGTTTGCTAACTCTACTGACATCTCATCCTCCAAAAATGAACACAGCATACAATCAAAATATGCATTACATTTCTTGACAATAGCAGAACTATTTAGCTTATAATTAACAAAATATTGGACTAATTAGCATTTTTGGATCAAGTTCAATTTATCCAAATTTAAACTCTTGGATATTTAGACCACCCTTTGAATTTGGGCCACTATAATCATTTAGCAAAAATAATTAATGGGAAATCTGGGCAACCCTCAATCTATCACCAGTTGCATTTTCAGAAAGGTATTTTCAGAAAACATGGGCCACACTGAACCCATAGAAATCATAATTATTCAAAACTGTCCCAAATTACGGAGAATTTATGGTATTTATGTAAAATCATGAAAACTACCGTATTCGTCCGATTAAGCGCACATGCCTATTTTTCACGGTTAGAGGGGGAACAGCGGGAGCATGAAGGTGAGAAAATGGCCAATACACTACGATCGGCACTCATTGAGGAGTGCAGTAAAACGGCAGATTGCCGGCACCCCCTCTACAGAAAATTTCCCCAACCTCTACCCGCACCGTGCGGTAATAACAAAAAAGATGTTCATACCCAGAGAGTTTGGTGATAAATTTCTAAAAATGTCAACTTAAAGCATATAATCAAATATTTTCACCTCTGTGTCATGTGTAAGGATAACAAGCCTTTTCTTAATATGTAAATACATGTTTATAGTTGTTACCTGAATATATTGTTCTCACCAATAAATATGGAATGCTAAAACTTTTTTACATTTGTTGTTTATGATAGTAATTCAAATATATAATGGTCACCAATAAAAAATAGGATGCCAAAAAATTTTACATTTGCAAATTCTGGTTTTTTAACCCTGGCTAAGATACGAAGCTTGGCCTGGATACAAAGCAGTGGCAAAAAGCCTATGAGTTTGTTACCTGTAGTGTTTGAGCAGGCATGTACCAGATATCACACACAATAGCCCAGCTACTCATGATCTGGACCAGGTGCTGGAGCATGCTGTATCTACTGCTGTTCCAAAACGCATCAGCAAAACGCGGATCATACTGGAAAATACAACACTAATTGTTGAAAGAGGCATGGGTTAAAATCAGCGAAGCATTAGTAAAAAATGTCCATGGTATATTATACAAATATGGCATCTGTGTGGGATTTCCACCAGGAATAACTTCCCCGAGAGAGGATTGTCGCTCAAGGGCGTAGCCCGAGGGCGACAATCCTCTCGAGGGGAAGTTATACCTGGTGGAAACCCCAAACGAATGTCACATCTGTTTTATTATACCGAACAAATACAAAACACAAAAGGGGGAAAAATTACAAACACAAGAGATTTTTGGATAAATACTCATCGTCTGCCTTGTTGAACTAGTTTCACCGGTAGGTCACTCGGCAAACTCTGTAGGTGTTCCGGCTAGCGGTCATTATTCTTCGGGCTAGCGGTGATTATTCAACTAATTCATGGCTGTTGCCGTGAATTATTCAACTATTTCATAAGCTGTTAAGGACAACAGCCTGTCACTAAGGAGTGAGGAAATCATGACAATTAATCCATGGCCCTTGACCAACCAGAATCAAGAATCTTCACGTGAGGTATAATAAATCAACATAGACAATAGTGATTGAGTTAATCTATCTTCACAATGCAAACAATATAAAAAGAACTATACATACTCTATCAATATTACACAATATATACTGTATCAATATTACATGATACTTACTGTATCAATGTTACACAATATATACTGTATCAATATTACATGATACCTATTGTATCAATATTTCAAAATACATACTGTATCAATATCACAACTTTCATACTGTATCAATATTACAAAATACATAATGTATCAAAATTACAAAAGAAAATTGGCAACTGGGTATATTTTTCCTCCTATTTCCAATATTTTTTCTATAAATTACAATTACTTTGTTACAAACCAGTATAACAGCTAGGTATACTTTCCTCCAGCACAAAGATTTTTCTATGAACTACAATATATACAGCATAAACATCAACTGGGAATGTTTTAAAAGGTATTCGGTTTATAGTCTTGTATCCACCGAAGTGCTCACACGACCTTCCTCCCCTAGCAGGCACTGTACATACAGAAGCCATTTCAATCCCCCGGGGGATATTCCAGAGCAACTGGCAGCATATAGCACACACACTCTAAGCACTGCCTTATTTATGCTAGGTACCCATTTTGCAGCTGGGTAGACTGAAGCAATATGGAATAAACTGTTTTGCCCAAGAACGACCAAAGTGCCCGAGTGGCCGGGAATCGAACCAGCGACCCTCTGATTACTAGTCCGACACCTAACCAACTGAGCTACTTTGTCCTTTGTTTTACTTCTACCTCAAATAATATTCAATGATTTACACCAGGGATACAAATAGCGTCAATATCAAATACTGTTATAGCAACTTAAGGCATATTTTTCATTCTTCAAGCAATCAATGAACCACATCAATGATACACATGGTGTCAATATTAAAACGTTCATGGCAAATGTGTATAATTCACTCCTACCTCAAACATTTTCAATGAACTACACTAGCATGTCAATATCAAATACCTTAATGGCAACTTGCTACTTTAAGTAATCAATGAACACACCAATAATACATAGTGTCGATATCAAACACCTTTTTGGCTGTTGGGTATATTTTCCTCCTACGTTAAGCAACCAATGAACTTCACTAGCATGTCAATTTCAACGATACATATATTGTCAATATCAAATACCTTTATGGCAACTGAGTATATATTTTTCCTCCTACCTCAAACATTTTCAATGAACTACACTAGCATGTCAACATCAAATACCTTTATGGCAACTGGGTATATTTTTCCTCCCACTTCAAAGCTTCCCTTCTTGAACATTAGCACCGATGTGTTGTTGACACAGGTTCCCTCGGGGAAGATCAGGATGGGCAGCTTATTGGGGTCTTCCACATGCTCTCGCAACCTGAAATACATACACAGAAAGGAGAAAATTAATTTATTTTGATTTTTCCTCAAAGAATTACATTTGACCAGAGAGGTCTATTTATATAAATAGATTGTCCCTAATTTGACCTGAAAAGGAAATGCAGATGCTCATCCTAAAATAAATTAGAGAATAGATGAATGAATAAACAAGAAAAAAAGAGACTCTGTGTCCTTGTACTCTGTGAAGTTATGGAAGAATTCCTCTCTAAATGCCATATTACTATTTGATGAGTTTAGTCAGAGAGATACATCCCCTTGATCCGCAACCCCATAGGCACATCATGCTAGTACCTAGAGTGTGTGCGCCTCGAGTTACGCGGTGTAGACTGGGGAAGTATTGGTGACGTGATTTTTTCAGAAAGAGGCTGGCAGGATGTTGGCTGGAATCCAGGCATGCGCAACTGGTTTCGCGGCAATTTCAGTCTGACCCAGGGCCTGTAACCCGAGCGGTTCCCGAATTAGATGGGCTCAGCAGGCAGCCAATCCTGGGGGTACACATGTTATCTATGACTCACAGAGAGGCAGCGATATTTGATGACGCATGCACAGTACCCACTCCCTGTCTACTACTCCCAGGTTTAGTTCAGTGTTGGCAGATGTCAATGCTGTGCACTACCAATGAAAGTAGGTTGAAGACCTGTGTACCTTACACATTCCCGATCCCTACAAGTCTTATATGTACAAAGATCTCAATATATATAAAATGAAAGTTAAAACTAACACCTATTCAATGGAAGGTTGTCTTTCACAAGCAGTAACACAACTTTAACTAATGATTTCGAAATGTTTACACTAGCTCAGACCATCAAAAGTCTGAATGTAAAAATTTAAGTTTTCAGCCATTTTTCTCACCGTCTTGCCACAGCCGTTCTGTCCTTGACCTCTGACCTCTCGAACCAAATGTGCGCGGTCGCTCTCGCCATCGCTCTCTGCATCATCCCTAAGAACCCTCCTTGAGCCTGACCAACCTAGTAGTGGAAAGAAATACAAACACCTGTTATGCAAATTAACCTCATAGTTTTTTTTAATTAGAAAAAATAGAAAACCCACATACTCTTAATTATGTAGGCATCAACATCAATATCTTTAATCTATTCATGCTTAACAGTTCCTCTATATTGTGTTGTCTAGGTCTTTGATACTTTTCACAATAATGTGGGAAAATTTATATTACAAAATATTGAAAGAGGTTCCTGGGTAGTCTTCTGATCATTTTTTTTTGGCCTCAATTAGTTTCTCAAAGTTTTTGCCTATAAGATTTCAGCAAAATTATCTGGCTTTTTTGGCAGCTTTAACCCTTTCATCCCTAGAGATCTCTTTGACAGATGTCGTTTGGACTTTTGATACTTTTGAATATAACTTTGAAATCAATCATAGATTCACAAAATATTTGAAGGAGATTTATAGGTTGGGTTCTGATGAACATTACTCCTTCAAATATTTTACAAAAAGTGCTCTAGTCACAAAGATATAAGCCATATAGTCAGGGCTCTTTTGGCTGCTACAGGTAAAGTGGAGTAAAATCTTCTTCCTACTAATTAGAACAAAGAGCTGATACAGCTAAACTCTTATCTAAAATGATCTAATATGAGGATTCTATATAAGCTCATTGATATTAGCGTGGAATCAAGTCAGCTTGCACCAAAACCAATTTGTATCAAGCAAATTTGTACTCAAATTAAGAAGAACGATCTTTTCTCTTAATTCTCTCTGAAATTATGAAAAATTAAGGCTACAAATATTGAACAAAATTACTGCTTTGTCTGAAATAGCAGCCAACTCAGACAACAGATAGATTGCGGAAGTATTGTTAGAAAATGTTCATTGATTCTTACTCACAACCTTTGCTTGACTGTCTTCAACATGATCCCCCATTCGTACCAATAATTGCTAAGGCGTTTTTAAAAATTCCTTTCAAGAATTATGATGAAATCTCTAGCGATGAGGGATGCTGGTTATAACACAAGTTTACTAGGGTGCGAATTGACCTGTTCCAATCAGCAAAACAATAGGTCAGACTACCTGTGTGGCTTCATTGAAAATATCTGAGATTCAGGTGTGGAAATTGATCCCTCTTCTAATATACTTAACCCATAATATAAGGCATGGTGCAATCATATCCAAGTAATGTTCTTACCATAGCATAAAATGGTGCAATTATAACAAGTAATAACCTTACCATAGCATAAAATGGTGCAATTATAACAAGTAATGATCTTACCATAGCATAAATGGTGCAATTATAACAAGTAATGATCTTACCATAGCATAAAATGGTGCAATTATAACAAGTAATGATCTTACCATAGCATAAAATGGTGCAATTATAACAAGTAATGCGCTTACCATAGCATAAAATGGTGCAATTATAACAAGTAATGATCTTACCATAGCATAAAATGGTGCAATTATAACAAGTAATGATCTTACCATAGCATAAAATGGTGCAATTATAACAAGTAATAATTATACCATAGCATAAATGTGCAATTATAACAAGTAATAATTATACCATAGCATAAAATGGTGCAATAGGGTATTATAACAGACAATGATCTTACCATAGCATAACAGTTATCGCAACTAAGAATGATGACATCAATGGGTGAAGTATGATTGGCTACACAGATACCGCCCCCTTCAGCGCGGTATTCCCTACAAATACAGCAAGAAAAATATCTTAGAAACCGCAAAACATACTGAAATATATATTCCCTAAAATACACCAAGGAAAATATTTTAGAAATGACAAAATATACTGAAATATATATTCCATAAATATACTGAAATACATACTACCTAAAATACAGCAAGGTAATATCTTAGAAATGGCAAAATATACTGAAATACTTATTCCCTAAAATATTCAGCAAGGAAAATATTTTAGAAATGGCAAAATATAAGGACATATCAATTCCCTAAAATACAGCAAGAAAAATATCTTAAAAATCTCAAAATATACTGAAATATACATTCCCCAAAAACCCTTTGAATACATAATCACTAAAAATGCAAAAAGAAAAGTTGTTGAAACATTTAAATTCATTTCAAGAGCACATTCAGTAAAATAACAAGAAAAAACACCATGACCCATACAGATACTTTTCAAATACATATTCTTTAGAAATACAAGAAAAATATTGTAAAAGAAATACTTTCCAAATGCATAATCCAAAAATACAACAAGAAAAAAAAACGATTACCTTATCATATTTTTCAAAAATGTATTTCCTAAAATTTCATGAGGAAAACATCAAGAAATTTAATGATATCTTTAAAATGCTTAATCCTTGAAAATACAAGGAAATATTTCAACATATGAATGAATTTCTAACTGACTATAACACAAGTCTTTATCCAAGCCATTGTGGTAACATTTCTCAACCAAACATTATTTTTTAGTATTTTTGTATGAGTAAAGATTTTCTAAATATGCTTTCGTTATATTGATTTCATCAAAATAATGAAGCCTTTTTTCAAGCACAAAATTCCATAGAAATATCCCAATCTTAATTTTCTCCCTGCTTTAACATGAATTAACTTATCTGATTTTTCCACAGCGTTTTCTCGAACTTCGAATTTTCCCCAGATTTCCCTAACCATGATTTTTTGTACCTGACCTTTAAAATGTTTCCTTTAATTTTTACTGACCTTGAATCGTTTCTCCAATCATTTTCCATTGCTTTATTTCCTGTGACTTATAATTTTTCCCCTGATTTTTCCCTAACATCATTTCCCCCCATCACCTTTCTTTTACCTTTAAATTTCATTTACTCTTTAAAGTTTGAATTCTTATCACCAACACTGTTCACTTACTTTAAATTTTTCCACAGACTTTCCCCTTATATTACATGCCTTAATGCTAACTCAAAATGTTACTGGCCCCGTAGGACCAGTAACACCTATGATCTACTGATCCTGCAAAACTTTTACTGGTTCTTCAAAATTTTCTTTAACATAACAGAAAAAACATTGCATAAAATTCAGCAACATTTATCTTTATTCATTTTATCTTCATTTAGTTCAAAAACATTTGGGGACATTCTTAAGGGGAAACTGGCCCTGTAGGACCAGTTGAGGTCTTTTTTTACTGGCCCAAAGCCGTTATTTTAAAATCAATTTCCGAAGCCGTTTTGGGGAATTTTTACTGGTCTGGGCCAGCGGTTCCCTGTTATTGTTGAGCCCTGTATTATCTTGAATATTTCTTCAGCTGACCCTAAAAATACTTCCGCTAATATTTACCCGGCAGGTGGCGCTGTGCGGCCGACTTACTTGTTGTGTATGTTGGTGACGGTGGACAATGCCCGAGCGACCATTCGCCAGCACGCGAGGCTGAGCAGGCGGTTCAGGAATCTCTTCACCCTAGAAATAAGCGTGCAGAGAAAGAGAGATATTACACGGCTCGGGACCTACCTGTTGTGCGGTGTGATGATGGCTGAAAATGCGGCTGACATCATGCGATATGAGACCAGGCTCAGGTAGCGATTTAACCATTGTTTTACCCTGCAAGCACAGGCAGAAAGAAAGGCACATGGAAACAAAGGGTCAAGGCTTCGGCAAAGGAAGAAAACTAGGAGACACATGTTCAGATCTCAAGACCATACACGCCCTTCCTACCCATACCCTTATGTGGTATTTATGGGAGGGCTTATTCATGTAGTATTGGTATCCATACCTTTGTATAGTATCTATGGAAGGGTATATTCATGTAGTATTGGTATCCATACCTCTGTATAGTACCTATGGCAGGGCATATTCATGTAGTATTGGTATCCATACCTCTGTATAGTACCTATGGCAGGGCATATTCATGTAGTATTGGTATCCATACCTCTGTATAGTACCTATGGCAGGGCATATTTATGTAGTATTGGTATCCATACCTCTGTATAGCATGTATGGCAGGGCATATTCATGTAGTATTGGTATCCATACCTCTGTATAGTATCTATGGAAGGGTATATTTATGTAGTATGGGTATCTATACCTTTGTATAGTATTTATGGCAGGGCATATTCATGTAGTATTGGTATCCATACCTCTGTATAGTACCTATGGCAGGGCATATTCATGTAGTATTGGTATCCATACCTCTGTATAGTACCTATGGCAGGGCATATTCATGTAGTATTGGTATCCATACCTCTGTATAGTACCTATGGCAGGGCATATTTATGTAGTATTGGTATCCATACCTCTGTATAGCATGTATGGCAGGGCATATTCATGTAGTATTGGTATCCATACCTCTGTATAGTACCTATGGCAGGGCATATTCATGTAGTATTGGTATCCATACCTCTGTATAGCATTTATGACAGGGCATGATTATGTAGTATTGGTATCCATACCTTTGTATAGTATCTATGGAAGGGTATATTCATCACTAGTATTGGTATCCATACATTTGTGTAGTATCCATGGCCGGGTATATTTATGTGGTATTAGTATCCATACCTTTGTATAGTATCTATGGAAGGGTATATTTATGTAGTATGGGTATCTATACCTTTGTATGGTATTAATGGCAGGGTATATTTATGTAGTATAGGTATCCATACCTTTGTATAGTACCTATGGCAGGGTATATTTATGTAGTATTGGTATCCATACCTTTGTATAGTACCTTTGGCAGGGTATATTTATGTAGTATTGGTATCTATACCTTTGTATATTACCTATGGTAGAGTATATCTATGTAGTAATGCTATCCATACCTTATTAAATTATTGGTGGCAGAGCATATTTATATAATATTGGTATCCATACCCTTGTATAGTATTTATGGCCAGGGAATATTCATATAGTATTTGCATTCATATCTTTGTATAGTATTCATGGCATGCTATATTCATATGGTGCTGGAATCCTACATCTAGTCTGAGCACTGGCTTGGGACAACAAGTTTTATTAAAGGTATGAGATTTTGACTTGCAATTTCTAGAAAGGAATTAGCATTTAATTTGTTATTGTAATCCCCCACCCCCCTGATAAAAAAAGAAAATGAGATTTTGTGCCAATTTCTAAAATTTCAAGATTTTATAAAAGCGAAATTATTAAATTTCTTTTTTGTAATTTGAAGTTTTAACTTTTAGTGCACAAAAATAAAATATAAATGATGAACAGAGAGAAAAGTATACCACTAAGTCTAATAATAAAATTAAATGGTGGGTATGTGTGTTTTAAGAGTATCTCTTATCATACACCCCTGGCAGTTCTGACAAGAAACCAGCCTACAGACACAGGCTTTTCAATTACTGGGTAAAACATAGTAAGGATGTTGAACGGGTGGTACAGGTCTTGAGACTGAACAGAGCCACAGGTTTTAATGCTAGCGAAAGCACTAGTTCTTAATATAATAAATGCAGTAAAGAACCTTATCAGAATAACACATTCTCCCAGGAGCTTCCTTCCCAGAAAGTCTGCAAAATTTTGAAAAATATCTCTCTGATATGAGAATACTATGAAAAGCAATCAGTGGTTGTAATCAAAATACAATAGTAACAGTAACAATTATAAAATTCTAAATTTCTGCTTAATTTTTTACATTATTTTTTTTTCAAGTATCAGAAAATTCAGTCGTTATTTTCAAGTACAAATTCGGAGCATGAATGAATTAAGTTAAGTTAGAAATATAATAAAATTGAAATTAACCTGTCACAAAATTTCCCTTCTATCTAGTCCACAACTATGAATATACAAAGACTTTTTGCAATTGACATTTAATACATGGAATACTATTTTGAAAACTTTTTATTTTTCAATGAAATTTGTATATAAAAAAATAATGTGAGCTTCAACCCAAGAATGATTCCTTCAAGATTTAACATGCACAGAAGTTTTTTTGTTTTATTTAAAAATATATTAAAATGAACTTCAGAAATATTCAGTGGCTTTGAATGTACTTGGAATTAAAGCTTAAATACCACTCGTGTAAAATAAACAAATGGGTGAGATATCAAACAATTCACTTGTGAATCATCATCAGAGCAGGCATTACAATTAGTGAAAATAGCACATGCAGAAAAACAGAATGAGTTGTTTTATTATTTTAGTGTCTTGAATGTGCATTTTTCAGCCGTCATTTCATATTTTGATCTTAAAAGATTAGAGATGAAGATGCTACCTGAGTAAGTATTAGGGGCAAGGCTCAATGTCGCAGGCAGCTAGATGTGGCCAAGCCATCAAGTGGGTATATTACTCTTCTTTGTAACTGAGATTCCCAAATTTTCCCAGGGGAAGAATGTGGAATGCACAGAATTCCTAGGGAACGCTTTTTACTGGTAATAGATCCTTGAGAAGACAGGATTAATGCAAAGAATTTCTGCAAAAGTCTTGTTACTGCCAAGAAATTCTTGGGAAGAGAGGAATATGCAAAGAATTCCTGGAAAAGTCTTGTTACTGCCAAAATATTCTTGGAATGACAGGATTATGCAAAGAATTCCTGGAAAAGTCTTGTTACTACCGAGATATTCTTGAGAAGACAGGATTATGCAAAGAATTCCTGGAAAAGTCTTGTTACTACCAAGATATTCTTGAGAAGACAGGATTATGCAAAGAATTCCTGGAAAAGTCTTGTTACTGCCAAGATATTCTTGAGAAGACAGGATTATGCAAAGAATTCCTGGAAAAGTCTTGTTACTGCCAAGATATTCTTGAGAAGACAGGATTATGCAAAGAATTCCTGGAAAAGTCTTGTTACTGCCAAGATATTCTTGGAAAGACAGGATAATGCAAAGAATTCCTGGAAAAGTCTTGTTACTACCAAGGCATTCTTTATAAGAGAAGATTAAGCAAATATTTCCTGGAAAAGTATTATTGTTATTGCCAAGGCATCCTAGAAAAGGCTGAATTATGCCCATAATTCCTGGGAAAATCTTGCAAATGCTAAGAATTCCCGGAAAAACTTACAAATGCCAAAAATCTCAGGGTAAATCTTGCAATATCAAGGATTCTTGGCAAGTCTTTCAAAATACACAGGACCCAGGGTTATACTATAAGGTATTGCAACTGCCAGGAATTTCCAAGAGGGACTGAACTGGTCAAAGAAATCTGAGGAAATCAGAGAAATGTCAACATTTCCAGGAAAAGGCCTGCAAATGGCAAGAAAACCAACCTGGGAAATCCCAGCTACATTAGATAAGAGCCTGGCCTCCTGTTGTCAGCACTTAATTCTATACTTAATAGAGGAAATGTATGTTATTTGTTATAATGAAGTTGTATATTCTTTGAATGCGTTTTAGACATCAGTGAAGCTGTTTTAGTATCTATCTGCAGAAAACCACATGTAATTTTTACACTAGCTTGTGAACGTGGACTTGGCCTTGCATTATCATTACTGCTCAGATCAAACTAAAAAGTCAAATATGCTTGCAAAATACTGGTAGAGCTAGGGATAATCCTAGCACACTCCAAGATACATATTCAATACATCTCATCCAGGTCTATCTAAACTGATATCTAAACATTTGATAATGTCCAATACTAACATATGTTTGATAGGAATGAACATTTAACAAAATGTAAATGTAGAAGTTGAGAACCAAAAGGGTTTGTTTCCTGTTAAAAAAGAAGTGGGTGGCGGTGAACTTTTTCAATAAAAAGTTACCGGGTTGCGGTCACAAGAAACAAACCCTCTTTTAGGTTCATTGTGAGAGAGGGATACAGTGAAAGAAAATAACAACTCAAGACAAAACGTAGCATTCACAGGGACAATGTACTAGACAATAACATACACTGATAGACAGGGAGGCATGCCTTATAGCAACAATAACACCATTTCACCATTATTTCCTTTATAGGGTCTGAGAATAGAAAAGCTAAACTGGCCAGTGAGAACATAATAAGAGTTACAGGCAGTAAAGTTTCTCTTTCAAATTATAGCCTGTTGAAAATACTGTCAGCCATCAGTCACACCAGGATTCTAACAGAGAATAGTTAGCCTCTTTGAAAACAGGTGAGTGCGCAATAAGTATAATGTTTAACCCTTTCAATGCCGAGACTGTTTTTGTCTAAGGCATAGGAACTCAAAAAACTTTGAAAATCATCTAAATCCTGACATGTTGGTATTCATTGGAAAGTTCTCATTAAGAACTAACTTGTGAGTACCCATTTTACAGGGTTTCAGCTTTTTCACACTGTTTTGTATTGACCAAATTGGCCACCAGCAGCTAAATGGTTAATGGCATGTTTACATCCATATAAATATATATATATATATATATATATATATATATATATATATATATGTATATATATATATATATATATATATATATATATATATATATATATATATATATATATATATATATATATATATATATATATAAATATATACATATATCAATGTATCAATATATATATATATATATATATATATATATATATATATATATATATATATATATATATATATATATATATATATATATATATATATATATACATATATATATATATATATATATATATATATATATATATATACATAATATGTTAAAGGGCATTGGATTCTCTCATTTTATAAAGTGTAATCAGGATGGTAGAAATATGCAAGTATGGTAAATCTTCAGTGCTACTGGCCATAGTGGACCAGCCAGTCAGCATGCCTAGTATTGTCAGACCCTGGGGATATATTCAATTAGGTGAAAACAATAGGAAACAATACAATGGGAGACTAAAGAGAATGATTAGAAACAGGTGCAAGGAGAGAAGCAGCAAAACATAGAAGGAAAAGTGGTGCAAAATGTATGCTGTGCTTGCAAAGAAAACAAGGAATATAAAATCATGCATATAAAGAGAACCAAAAGAGAGCAAGAATTAATAAAGCGAGTAAAAATCAGGCATATAAAGAGAACCAAGAGAGAGCAAGAATTAATAATGCGAGTTAGAGAAAGTGTAATCCGGCACCAGACAGGACTAGAGGAGCCACCAATACCAAAACATTAAGGGGAATGTTCAGTGAAACATACAAATGCTCACAAAAACTTGAGAATATCAGATTCCAGAATATGAAACTTATTCATGTAGCAGATTCTTTGAGAATATTGTAAAGAATTAAGTTTATGGGATAGACAGGAAAGGCTGGTGCAGATGGTCGTTGAACGATACATCATATCACAGGGCCATTGTTATGGACTTAAAACAAGACACCAAAATTTCGAATTGTAAAATGTTTGTGTCTCTTCTTTTTTTTTTTTGAGATGGACAACAAGATACTCAGACAACAAACATGTATCGAATGATTGATCTAAAATTCAGAAATTATTTTGCTAGAAATGGATTTGATTCCACCAACTGAAAATTTGGAAGTTCTCCTGTGTATTTTTCAATAATTAGAGTATGAAAATAATTGCCTGACACCAGACACACACATCCTACATACATGCAAGGTAAAGTCATGAAAAGTGCAACAAATATAAAGTGAGCTGAAGGCCAGTTTGAGAGAAGTGTTCAGTGAGCAGGTTTTCTCCAGGCTACTCCAATTTCACTCACCACTAACAGGGGCGAGTTTTCTTTGGTTTGGTTTAGCCTCGTGTTCGACTGGGCGTTGTTCAGGACCATCAACGTTGATCAATGTGGTGGGAAAACGGAATTTGAACGGTATCAACGTTTACTTGCGATGACAATCTGAACGGGATACGTTGGATCAACGTTGATCAACGTTTATGGTTTTGAACAAGGCCCACGTCGAACCCGAGGCTAAACCAAACCAAAGAAAACCCGCCCCTGTTGTGACAGTTGTGTAGTAAAATTTAGGCTTAATCCTTCCAAAGCTGAGGCTACTTTTGTCCAAAACAAAAGGCTGCAAAGATTCTTGAAAACCATCTAAACCCTGTCATGTTGGTGCTCATTGGATAGCTCTCGCTGAGTACTCTCAAATGAGTACCCATTTGCCAGGGTTGCTGTGTTTTTTCAGGATTTTTGCATCATTTTGTATTGGCCAACTTAGCCACCAGCAGCATAAGGGTTAACGTGTCAGAAAAAGTGAAAGTAAATGAAATTCCTAATTCATCTTATGACTGTTAACAGATTATGACTGTTTCACTTATGCCATCTCATAATGCAAACCGGAGAGCAGAATCAAAGTCAGGCTGGAAGCTGTAGACAAGGTACCTAAATCACAGCATCTAGTTCTGCATTCATCCAGTAGACAAGGCTCTAAGGAAGGATTTTGAAAGTGGGTGCCCCAAATGGGACGTCATGAAAATTGTGAGTGTCTAATATTTTAAGGGAGACCATAATAACATTACAACCATAAGCATATATTTACTAATGAATACATTTTCTTATACCTTTATGTTATATGAAAGCTTTTAGGTAAAAGTGGTAATTTCAAAGTTTGCCTGAAATTGTTATATTTTCAAGAAATTCTCCACAAAAATATTTAGGTGGCCTTAAGTTTGATTTTCAAGAGTTGGGGGTCCAAATGATGCCCAGATACTCTGCTGGCTAAGGCCCTGCCAGTACCCACATTGACACATCTCTATTGTTGTGGTCATAAGGCCAGTAAGATGACCACTTTGGCTTGACCAAAATCCATTAAGGCCCCATAATGAGCCAGTTTGTTTGACTTCCACTCTCTGGTTCCAATTCTCAGCTAATCACCAAACCTTATGAATTCATGGATTTTATCCACTAAGTATATAAGGTTCCTTACAGAAACACTTAAGTCAACCCCAAAATGGCATTCGCTTTTCGATATTTGTTAGACACATAAACATGCAGAAAGATATTAAAGAAAGAAAGTCAAAACATAACAGACTTACCTGCTACAAGTTGTACATAAAGCAAATATATAGAACCATAAAATATATGTTGATTCGTTTTGAAAAAAAGAAGAATACAATTTGCTAAATTTGAAACAACTATATCTCAGAAGTATCATGATTGAGTGATCTTTTATATGAGTATGCCAATTATAAAATTGATTAAATTTTAACCAATGTTATACTTTGCATAAAACTCATCATCATCACATTGATAAAATTCAGATTTCTTTGACTGTTTCATTTCACTGTGGCAGATATATCTATTATCATTTACATATCTAATTGTGATGATGGTCATACAAGAGTTCTATGGCCTAAAATGTGCAAATAGTTAATGTTGCCATATTTGAAATACAGGCGAACTTGGATATGACAGACTCAATGGGACCAGGAAAAATGGTCCGTTATATGCAAAATCCATCATATACATATGACACATACTTGATATGCATGGGACTGGGACCAAGCATATCGTCCATCATAGACAAAAGTCTGTCGCACAGTGGTCCGTCATATCCAAGTTCGCCTGTATCATACTGAATACAGGTTGAAACTAATATGTATAGCTAATAATGTGCATGCATTGTTATATGCAATAAATTGATACAGAATTCAATGGTAGATCAGTATAGATAGAAAACCACTTCCAGAAAGGTTGGCTAATCAAATTTAAATAATGAAAAAATATTGACCAAGGAGTGTTTTCAAAATAAGACATATTTCAACCCAAAAAGGGGAGCATTCCTTTGACCCTTAACATGATGTGCATGCAGTTCTCTCGTTCTCATAAAGATGGCGCCACTGACTTACCTTCCCTCTGGTAGATAGCCAATAATAGCTGTGCTTATGATGAGACTTATAACAGATGTGGTTGCCAGCACCAGTCTGAAATGAAAATTAAGAGATACATTTCCGATCAAAAATGTCAGTTACATAGTTTGATAATTTTAGTCAGCTTGGCAGGAATAAGCAAATAGGAGTACTTGCAATACATTTAAAGGTCTGTTTAAAGGGTTCTTATTGATATATTTTTTGTAACATTTTTTCCCAATTAACTTCCATGAGAGAGAAATCATCAAAATAGCTAGGTCTTCTTTGGCCTGACAGGGGGGAGTTGGTTAACTCATTTTCTACAGGAGCACACACATGGACAGAAAGCTTTGAAGGTAAATTGCTAAGATAAGTAATATTTGAAAGATATTTGAAGAGGGATTGGTAAACTTTACAGAAACTCAGCAAAAACGTTCCGTTAAATCCTTTCAAAATGTTGTTTCGTATGTGATTGTGTGTGCATGTGTGTCTGTGTGTGTATATGTGTATGATTGGGAGTGTGATTATGTGTGTGTGTTTGTTTTTGTTTTTGTGTGCGTGTGTGTGTGTGATTATGTGTGTGTGTGTTTGTGTGTATTTGTGTGTATGTGTTTGTGTCTGTGTGAGTACATGTGTGAGGGTATGTGTGTGTGTGTATGAGTGTGTGTAATCATGTGTGATTGTATGTGTATGTGTGTGCCTGTGTGTGCATATCTTCAGAAATGAACGAGTGAAGAGACTTACCTGAATGGCAGTAGAAATCCATACCTGACCAGACATCCAAGGCCCCAAAGAACTGTCAGCCGAAGACTTCAAAAGAGCAATGCAATTGATTAGTAACGAAGTTATCAGTCCATGCACTTTCATAAAACAAGGGCACAACACTAAGGATTACTCCACTACCCAACTTCCGTTTTTTTCACCACAAAACTGCAGTCCTGGAAGCAGATTTACATAAGCACTTACCTTACCTGGGGAGCAGCTTTTTTCTCCCTTCCAATGCTGAGGCTACTTTTGTACAAAGCACAAGGACTCAATTATTTTTGAAAACCATCTAAACCCTGTCATGTTGGCATCCATTGGAAAGCTCTTGTGGAGTACTCTCAGATGAGTACCCATTTGCAAGGGTTTCAATCATTTTTCAGGATTTTTGCATCATTTTGAATTGGTCGAAGTAGCTAACAGCAGCATAAGGGTTGAGTCACAGGGGAAGTTAGTATTTACATCATTTCTTGTGATCACCATTAGTCTTTTTTACTTAAAGCATGGCTGCCATGAAGTTACAACATAATACAAAACTGCAGTCCTTGATGGTAGGCAAATACGCTCAATAATACAATTAATAATCTGTGATTATAGACAGGTGCTAGTCTATTAAAGGACAATTCCACCATGAATAAAACATAGGCCCATATAGTTCCAGTTAGCAGCTACCTTACTGTTAATATGTCTTATGTGCACAAGCTATTAATAAATTAAAATGAGTTTAAGTATAGAATACCCTAAGAAACTATTTGGGCCTATGTTTTATTCATGGTGGAATTGTCCTTTAAAGACAAGTTCAATTAGTGTCCCTGATAATTCCAATGTACCTGTGGCCTATTGACCTTGATCATCCCTATGGCATTACATGGACACCATCATAAGCATTTGATTGCGGGGAAGTGGATAATTTGAGTCGGGGAAGTGGGTTTTGGTTTGTGGTTGGGGAGTTCTACTCTTCCAGGCAAGTGCACCCTAACGTGTTAGTGTTTTGCCCCACAACATTTCGTCACACATCCTATAGCTGGTGGCAATCAACTTGTTACTTTAATTTGTTTATTGTAATATATTTTCGTACTATGTTACGTATTGTTCAGTTATATCTTATTTGGAGCACCTTATATTGACATTTTGTCTATAAGAATTAGTATGTACAATTAGATAAAATATATATTAGCCCAAAGCTAGTCTACATATATGTAACTGTTATTCATGCTGCAGTCATATCTGACCTATGGAAAAATGAATAAAATGATTTTCAAAAATAAAAACAAAAACTTGTTATTCCATAACATTCAAGTATTAGTATGTTTTTTATGGCACAACATCAGCTATGAATAGTGGACTAAGATTAGTTTTTAGACAATACAGAAACATATAACGGAAAACCAAAAGATAAATGACTCACCTACTGTAATTGAAATAAAAGTTATATATCACTCAACTGGTATCAATTTGTTTAATGAAACAAAAATAAGGACAAGGATTGTACTATAATTTTTGTTATCAAAAAATTTGTCAAAGAAAATACTGCTTCATCAAGAAATAGTTGGTGGAGCAGTGGTGTAGTGGTTAACGTGTTCGGCTCGTGACACGAAGGTCGCGGGTTCTAATCCGGCCAGCGTCACTGATTTCTTTCAGTCCTTAAGCAAGACAGTTAACTTCTCGTTGCTAAGTGCTTCAGAGGGCACTTAAAGCCGTCGGTCCAGTTAGCCAAGAGCCTTAGTAGCTTGTGTTTCTTGTAATTGATATACCGACTTAAAATAAAGATTACATTTACATTTTTTATATACATATACATTTAAAGGGTGGGTGCTTATGAAATATCATTAATGTTCAATGTGTATGTAGAGCGATTTCAAGGTTTCAAGACTGATTATTTGTGGAGGACTACTTTTGGTGCTTGAATGGGTTATCAGAATAAACAAGAAACTCTCCAAAATGGCATAAAAAAATTTTGAGTACCAGAGATGAAATTGCAGTAAATGGGGTCAAATAATTGTTTGTTTAAATGTAGGTAAGATAAGAATGAGAGATTTCATATCTGTCCTAGTTACCAAAAAAATGTTAAGAATTAGAAGCTTGGTTGGGAGTTCAAGGGTTAAATCTGGAAGTCTGCAAAATAATGTATCCCCCTCCTACCCCTACCCCCATCCCACAGTTATGATTTGTTTAAGCACTAACATGGCACACATTTGCAGCTTACATCCCATTGGCTGAGCACTGACTCTGGTTTTCTTTCGACCACTGACCTCAGGTCTGGAGCAGTCTAAATTCAATAACATTTAGACGATCCAATACCTGGTGCTATAACACTTTATCGTATATCCTGAATTGCCTTTCATATTTTTGACCTACTTTTTTATTGTTAAATAAATACTCATGTGTAAACACTAACAAGCAAGGAGGGAGATTACTTCAAGTTCAGTGAGAATGTACCTGTACAAACACCTGAGCCCCAGAGAATAAATAAACAGCCTATTTATTTATGAACTAGGTTAAAAGCAGTATGGCTTCACTCTACAACTTCTCACATAACCCCACTAATGCATATCCTAGACAGCTTGTATGTAAGAATAACATCAATCAAAGTGTCCAAATGATAAACAGTTGAACTTCGGCAGTACTGTTTTAAAAATATTTGACCAATCAGAAAGCAAACAGTTTCTTGTTGCTATCCTTAAAGCCAAAATATAACCACAATAGTCCATAAAACAAAATGAACCTTAGACCACAATGATTCACATGCATATGTAAGGATCTACACAAAACTGCTCTTGCTTTGGGCAACAAGTAAACAAATAAAACAATCTTAAACCCATGGAAATGAAAACAACATTCAAAAATCAAATGGCCATTTGAAGATTCTCCACCCACCAAGAAAGCATGTTTAATTAGTGTTTTAGAGAGCCCAGATGTATTGAGTCAGCATTGGTGAATGATAGAAATACATTACCTGAGGTACTGGTAATTCATATTGGTTCTTGTTAATAGATTCCATGATGAAAGCTCTGAAAGAGAAATCAGTAGTTTGAGACATATGGCAGATGAAAAGAAAGAATCCATAGAACACCCAGGTTATTTACAAATGCAGAAAATATCTAAATAGCGCAGGACCTCAAGTTTAACCATCTATGCTTCTAGTACTTGTCTTCTATGATACCTCAATTGTCAGAACATTATATCAAAAATACAAAGAGGAGAAATTTGGCTCAGATCCCAACCTTCAGCTTTTCTCCCTAGTACTGAGTGGGTAGGATACCAGGGATGGTTACCTACTCACTCAGTACTGGGGAGGAAAGCTGAAGGTTGGGATCTGAGAAAAAATTCTCCTCTTTATATTTTTGATATAAGAAAAATTTATGATATAAGGAAAACTAATGTTTAACCTCACCGTCCTCACGTCACCACAAACTTTCTCACATGCCCTGGGCCTGACAGCCAGCATTCAATTCCTTACACCACTTGGCTATCTTTGCGTGAAAGATTTTGGGGCTCAATTAAGAATATCAACCACCTGTTATTTGAAATTAACAAAATAGAAGCCAAAAGACATTGCCAATGAAAATATAAGAAAGAAATTACCTTCGGCTGCAAAACAGTGTGTTACTTCATCTTCTATGATTGCCTGTAATGTACAAATAATGGTGAATATACATACTACCCTTCCCTTTTTGTGGCAAATGCAATATTGAAATCAAAACTTTCAGAATAGATCTTGAATAATGTGTGAATGCTGTATGATTGTAAAGATTTGTTAGTTCTTTATTTACATTCTTTATATTTCTATTTGATGGCCTCATGAGATAAAGGCAGGAAAATTATGAAAGCCTTAAATTGGGAATGCAATTTCCCTTACCAGCGTAAGGTTGAATTTTGTATGATTTCATCATTTATTTCTTTAATTCAATTACTTTTGTTAATATTTCTATGAAAAAACCCATGTTTTTGTATGTGATGCTTAAAACCCTAGTCATGCCAGATTTCCAGGATCACTGTACTGTATGACCAAGCCTGCCTGGTCACGGCACTACCAGGGCTGAGAAGCTTGAAACTTATTGAAACTTGAAACAGATGGAGGTAAATGTGTAATGTATTCATAGCTCCTGTAAGTTGAAAATAGGTGTTATTAAGTAGAATAAAATTACCTGATTAACACTCTTAACATTAGTAGATATAATGAAAAAAAAAGACTTTTTACCTCTACACCACTTTTACTGAATTGCATAATATCATCTAATCGGTATTCATTCCTCAGTTCTTCCACTGTAATCTGTCTTTTTAACTTGATACCATTTGACCCCAGGATGACCTCCCTCTCAATGGTATGATCTTGACCTATAAAAGAAAAGAAAAAATTAAGATATCAATTGACCTCTGGATGACCTCTATTGATTGCATAACCTTGACATTCATCAAATGATAAGATCATTTGAATCCATGGTGACCTCAATCTCAATTGTATGATCTTGACCCAGATAACAAAATTAAATATTGAAATACTATTTGACCCAGAGATTAGTGGTCGGACGATTAAGCGAAAACTCGAGCATTCGATTGAGCTGAGGCCGACTCGACCCGTTCGAACGGCATTTGAAATAATCGAGTATTTCAAATGTGAAATTTCTGAAGAAATTTTGTGAAATTACGCGGCCAAAACTTACAAAAACATTAGAACTTTCGTTAAAGTGACACGGAACGGCTCCGTGTCAGCACTATAGAGTAAACAAATCTATTGCGCCATATTTGGGGCACCGATTCATCAAGTGCCGCGGTACACCGCACATGTGCCTGGCATGTGCCGGTGCATGCCGAGGCACAATAATATTTAAAATCGTTTGCCTTAACATTACATCAATGTGGCCGTAAAACTCGAACCGAATCGATTAATTGTTCGAAATATTTTTCGATCAATCGATTCAAAAAATCTTTTCGCATCCGAACCCTACCAGAGATGACCTCTCTCCTGATCCAACAACAATCTTGGCCTAATCAATACAAGGGATAGTAATAAATAAACCCCATAATGACCTTATTCTCTAACAATCTTTCCTTAATCAATAAAAAGGGATAATTAAGGTAAAGATAACCCCCATTATGACCCTTTTCTCCCACAATCCCTTGCTTATGATCTACATTACGAAACTAAAGAATAATGGTAAATCTTGATAATTAGTACCCAGCCAGGGAAGCAAGGTCTGCCCCTGTACATGGCAGTTTACCTCCTATTGCCTCTGTACACTGTGCAAGATACCAGTACCAAGCTGACAGATTGTATGTGGTTGACTCAAAACAGAAACACTGCTGCCAGGATTTCTAGCTTTTAAGAGGTCACCAAAAAAATACTCTGCTCATACACTAATTGCCTGTGCTACACAACTTCTATACTTGAACACACTTAACATTAGTAGTAGTAATAGTAGTAGTAGTAGTAGTAGTAGTAGTAGTAGTAGTAGTAGTAGTAGTAGTAGTAGTAGTAGTAGTAGTAGTAGTAGTATCAACATTGATAATTCATCAAATTAATGAGACATTCTATCCGTAATTGTGATTTTTCTTGCAGCTGCCCATGAAATGTCATGCCTGCAAAGATCTGTGTACCAGCCAATTCTTTTTTATACACAGACCCGATACAGACATATTTATAACTGTGGTCATGGGCAACTCTCTGAAATACTGCAGTTCTAAGTGAATCTACCCAAAGATGAGTTACAAAATGTATTGCATCATCATCTGTCTAATGCATATTAATAGAATTACCCATGCTAACTGAAAACATGGCATATGGGTACTCATCTGTTAGTTCTCAACGAGAGCTTTCCAATGAATACCAAGATGACAGGGTTTAGATGGTATTCAAAACTATGTGAATTTTTGTGCCATGGACGAAAGTAGTCTCAGCATAGAAAGGGTTAAACAGAAACGCCAAGCTTTTCTGAACACTATGGGCATGAAAGGGTTAAAGAAGATTTGGTTTAAAGGTCAGCGACGTCTCAAAAAACAGCTAGAATAAATCTGCCAGAGCCATCTGTTATCTGATAGAGTTCAGCCGTAAGACGGTCGTCAGAGGCTGTGGCTATTGCTGTGTTAGGAGTAATTGGTTTACTTACTCTGGGCACCTGAAATTTCAGTAAGGCCCAGTTCAGGTCCTAGCCAGGATTAAGTAACTAGGTGCCCGAAATTGGCAATTGTAAGATATATGGGCATCCAAATATTTAATGGGAACAACAATTAGTTACTCAGATTTCAACCATAAACATGTATAGATTTATGAAAATAAGGCATGATATCCTTAAATATGTATCATGGGAATTATATGGAGATAAAAAAAAGTTCAATTATATGCTTGAGATTGACATTTTAGGAAATTCCTTACAAAAAATTGGGTGTCCTCAGGGGTGCTTTTTAAGGGTTTGGGTGTCCAAAAAGACACCCAGACGCCCTGCTGGCTAAAGACCATGCATGGGGACCTGGTCATGGCCAAGATTTAGAAGTGGGTGCGCAAAATGGGAAAATTTGAAAGTTTTGGGTGTCAAATATTTTAAGCGAGAATATAAAACCATCACATGAACCCTCAACCATTAACATATAATAAATTATGATTATACTGCACCAAAATTATTTGCCTGAAATTGACAAAATTTGACATTTTTAGCAAATCCTGGCCAAAATATTTGGGTATCCACAAGTGTGATTTTCAGGGTTTGGGTGTCCAAATGATGCTGGCTAAAACCCTGAAAAGGGATTTGTCGCACTGCCATATATACTTTTCAAAAGATATTTTATATAAGATTTCAATAAATTACTTTATTTTCCTACCTGTCCACAATGCAAATGTTCAATAAATAGGTATGCTTGTTAATACTACATGTACCTGTTTTCTTTTATTATTCACCTAGATATTGAATCCATTTTTTGACTAGAGGACATTTGTCTGTTTCACAATCATGGGCTACATAACAACATAATACATCAATTACCTGCCTCACAGCATAAAGGACTGTGACAGTTTGTCCACTAAATCCTTAACAAAGTAACTGAGCTAGAAAGTTAGTAACCCAACAACATTGTTTTTCAGATATTTTATATCCTCAACTTTTCTACCCAAGATATTTTCTGTATACCATAGCTCCAGACAACTATTTTCATGGACTCTAGTCCTGAATGTGTTAATTAAGACGGCCCCTACATCATGTGGGAAGATACATTTCAGGCCCAGAAAAACAATTGTTTGTTTCGTGTAACAGTCTGAAAAAAAGGGTGGGGAGGTCGAAAAAAATGTTTTTTGATTATTTTTGTCAGATATGTGTGTTTCATGCATGTTTTACATTGATTGGGAGTTGGAAGGGTCGACAGAACTTTAGGGTAGGGATTTTTTGAGTAAATACTTGTAAGCTTAGGGTTACAGGAAACAAACAACTTTTTAGGCCTCATGCACTAGGCACTCACTTCAGCTAGTGTGCTGGAAAGAAATAGATCATTTGCCGGGTATTTGCTTTACTTATGTTTTTCCAACATGTGCACTTCAAACGAAAATGATAGCAGGCTGATGACATTTAGATGATGCCCTACAGACAATGTGAAATTATTGATCCAAGTGAGATAGCAGAATATTCCTATAACAAGCTGTAAATCTAGTACGGAGTGCAGTCCTATGCTAGTGCTGCAGGGCTAGACAATTGAATCCAATGGTAATCAGGTAGTCAGACAGTGTAAGCCAAACCAAACATTAGATACCTTATATATATATATATATATATATATATATATATATATATATATATATATATATATATATATATATATATATATATATATATATATATATATATATATATATGTATATATATATATATATATATATATATATATATATATATATATATATATACATATATATATATATATACAGTCAAACTTGCCTCAACGACCACTTCTCTTAAACGACCACTTGCCTTGAACGACCGTTTCAAATCCCCCCAATGCTATTCCCTGTATATTTTACCTTCCTTAAGCGACCACTTGCTTGACGCGACCAACGACCATAAAATCTTATCCCTAAGAGTAAATGGTCCTTCATTCAACGGCCACTTGAATGCCTAGACGCCTTGTTTTTGGAAAGGGCACAATAAAATAATGAAATAATCGGTTAAAATTTGAAAGTATATCATTTCCGGGGGTCGTCGATTAATCATATAGTTCAACTTTTATTTTTCTGAATTGTTTATTCTTGAAATATTAATGAAGAAATTTCGACAAACGCAGCTAAACATAACAACCTCAATATTCCAGGTCATTGTTGGAAATTCTTTGTTTTTTTATAACCTCGCTCAGACCCTCAACCCCTTCTTAAGAGACCACCTCTTTAAAAGACCACTTTTGACATTTCCCTTGAGCGGTCGCTTAATAGAAGTTTGACTGTATGTATACATATATATATATGTATATATATATATATATATATATATATATATATATATATATATATATATATATATATATATATATATATATATATATATATATATATATATATATATATATATATATATATATATATATATATATGATGCAATCCTAACATGTAACAAAAATATTATACAAAGAATTGCAAGCCTAAAGTTTTTTCTGCCCTCCCAGCTCTCAATCAACATAGATACAGGATTTGAACACTGCATTACAACTACAGCTACCACAGCGAGCAACAAACCCACTTGCCCCGTTGCTCGGCAAGTAATGTTTTGGAACCTATGTTGCACCCTGTACCATGAAAGAATATGCTTTGTTTAAAATTAAAATAATCTTTTTTTACCTACCTACCCTATTTTATTATGGACTGTTAGAGGCCTTGTCACACTCTTTATGCAATGATTTAACAACCCAAGCCCTGGGTTGTTAAATCTGGGTCCCAGGGTGAATCAATAAATGATTTGGTTAATCAACAGGCCCATAATTCAATCTCAGTGGGATGAACAATAATAGTGCCTATCTGGTGATTGACCTAGATGTTATTGTTCATACAAAGGGTCAGTTGAGTGCAAACACAGAATGTTTAAAAGCAAAAAAAAAATGTTTTCAGAAAAATGACCATTAAATTAGTAATCTGGTGAATTTCACATGATAAATCTTGTGTCAAATGGAGATTTTTTTTAAACCCTGTCATGTTGGTATTCATTGGATAGCTCTCGTTGAGTACCCATGTACCAGGGTTTCTGTCATTTTCCAGGTTTTTTGCATTGACAAATTAGCCACCAGTAGCATATCTCTATGTGATAATGTTAATGTTGGAAGTCAGATGTCAGGAGGAGATAACAAGAGAATTACAGGCACTAATGTGATAAGTCTGAATGCTGTTATCACTTTCTTGGCTATCAACAATGTTGAGCTATCACAGGAAGGTTATATCTAATGATTGAAGGTTAAAGATTATGTAATATTCCATTTTCTTTCACTGAACCCCAGACAGTAACTAGGCCAAATACCTCATACACTAAGATACAAACTACAAGCTGTGACAAAGCATGTCCTAGATATGTTTAAATACTTATTCTAAAACTTGGCAGATATTGGAGGTGGGGATATTGGCACATACAGATACATAAAAATATGAGAAATATTTAGAAGTGTCAAACAATACCAAATAGTTCTTTTGGCCTGTTAAGCCAAGTAGTAGTAGCGTGAAATTTACCAGACCTACTTAAACTATAAAATAATAGCAATAAACCTAACAGATTGATGTACAATACATACTATTATGAGGTTTATACTCTAAATATTCAATGAAACAAATACCGTATTTTCGCGTGTATAGGACGCCAGGGGCTTAGCTGCCTATGCGTCCAGCGTGTCATTTGGACACCCAGAACACTGTTTTTTGACAGTTTGGACACCCAAAAGTTTGTCAGAATTTGCTGATGATGACTTTTCTTAAAAGATAGAAGATGTAGAAGCTGTAGTGTCACTTATATAAGACACACAAAGCAGTATCTGGCCAAAAAAAACAAAATCTGTAAATGTATAGGGTTTATTTTATTAGTAGTATGTACTTTGTACCACACTTTGGACACGCAAAAGTCTGTGAAACCTCTATTTGGACACCCTGTTTCCAAATATCGGCTAAGACCCTGTAGGACGCACTTTTTTACATAGGACGCAGGGGTATGAAAAGGGGGTGCGTCCAATATACGAGTGTAGAAATAAGAGGTCTCTTACATCGAGTGCCCAGGCCACAAAGAGATCACAAATCGATGACCAGCCATTACTGCAACCCGTATCAGAATTCAGGCTCGGGTATGATTTCATTTCTATTGTGTTTCTAACATGTTTAGCACGTCTCTGACTGTTCAACTGTTGTTTGTTATATTGGACCTGTCCAGCCGGTTCTATTTTAAGCACAATAATTACAATACACTGCATGAATGTGCAAGCCCTTATTAAAAATCAACGTAATGTTTGTCCCAATACAATGCTAGTTAGTAAGATGACCTCCATTTCTTTCATTTGTAATTTGAAAATAGCTAGAGACATGGGCCGAAAGAGGGGTGCGTACTATACACAAAGCTAAGGTCCATACATCTTTTTAATGGCCTGAACAAGGGCTGCGTCTTATATACGGGTGCGTCTTATACTCGCGAAAATACGGTACCCTTAAATGCTAAACGTTTAACCCTTCCAATGTTGAGCCTATTTTTGCCTAAAGCACAAGGATGCAAAAATTTAGACCCTGTCATGTTGGTATTCATTGGATAGCTCTTGCTGAGTACTATCATATGAGTACCCATGTGCCAGGGTTTCAGTCATCTTACAGGTTTTAAGCATATTTTTGTATTGTCCAAATTAGTCACCAGCAGCATAAGGATTAACCCCCATCCAGCTAACTTGTCTGGCGGAGTCTAGAGCCCCAGAACTGTAGTGTTTCTTTGCAACAAATTATGTTGCGCTGTCGGTGGGGGCTGTTGCACTTCCGATGGGGTGTAAGTTTCTCCAGCCATAAAATGCAAAATATTTAAAGAATCTGAAATAAAAAAAATACTACCTGAAACTACTGTTCTTGTTCTTCTTAATGGTATATTTTTAAAAATAGAACTTAGTAGATAATATTAGGAGAGATCAGTGTAAAACTAAGGAATTGTAGAATGCATGCAGATTTTGAAAAATGATTACTGAAAAGCAAGTATTTATAATTCATTAGCCCCACTTTAGCCTGAGATTTCTTAAGTTTTACATGAGTATTTTCTCATTAAAATCATATATTTAGAATCCTTGTCAAAAACTAAAAAATAGGCTGATGACTATTATTTGTTTATATGTTTTATTTTGTTATGAACCATCCTAAAGTAAATGGAAAGCAAGTAAATTTTGTAAGGAACGAATTCTGAGAGCGCATCAAAATGAATTCTAAAATTTCAATTACCTCAATTCGATAGCGCTATAAACCAATGGAAAATAGAAAATCTGAAATGTAAAACATTAATATATAACACAATTCAAACGTCCTCAATCGACTCATGTGATTTTTATTTGAAAATTCTTAAGTTTTGCACTCCATATCAACACTTGAACACAAAACGAAAGTGTTGATTTGTGGCCGCCATTTTGCGATCTAAAGTTCGCTAACTTTCTGGCGCACCAACACTGGTATAAAATTCCCATAATAGTTGAAACCTGCAATAGAAATACAAATAAAAACATATGGTGATTCCCTACCTTCTTATCCTCCTTATGTTGTCTTTATTTTGTGTTGATCGATCGATTCATCAGTTATAGCCTTTTTCGAAGGCTTCAAACATGATGGCCAACACATTGTCAGGCATTGTTTACGGCAAATTCGATTTTAAAATCTGTTTGCCATAAGCAATGCACCTACCTGCATTCAAGTCTCTATTTTGTCAACCGCCCAATAAACAATTTAGAAAGTCATATATTCAAATAGATATGTTTCTTGGCTTTCGGAAAATGTAAAATTTATTCAGAAACAAACATGGAAAGTATTTATTACGATTGTGTAAAGTGCAGAGAGTAGACCGCAAAATCTGTAAATAGACCGATCTTTCAAAATGGCGGCTGAAGCGAGTGCGAAGGAAATTGCTTCGCACTTGTTTTAAAACGATCAATACAGGTATAAAACAAATTTATTTTGAAAAACAAACATCATATTCTGATTCCCTGACATCCATTTCATGCAAATATTAACTTTATTGAATTTAGGATGTCAGGGATGAACGAATCGCGACCGTTGAAAAAAACGGAAGTGGTCGTAAATCTGCCGACTGGCAGGCACTGTGCCGGTCTTGACAAGCCAAAAGATCGTTTTTATCTATTTCTATTCATCTTAAATGAATAATACTAATGTTTTTCTTTGTCAATTTGACAAGGAAAGACATGTGAGAATAGGTGAGATATTTATTTCACCTATTCTCAAGTTATTTCGCCATAACAGCTGGATAACTTCTAGCTGTTTTCTTGATTGTACGCCACACTTGATGTATGAAATGTGGCGTACAATTGAGTGTTCATTTGCCCGGAATATTCTGGTCTCTGTTCCTGGGTCCGTGGGGACTGAGACCGGAATATTCCGGCCGTAGCGTGATGAGGGTTAAGATGTAGATTGGAACCCAACCAACATCTCCCCTACAAATATTTCTTCAATTTATGATTCATTCCAGTCATTACCATTGACAGGATCTTATTTGACTATATGGACCATTCACATATATATGTCCACTGACTATTCTTTTGAACATAATAGGTGGAAAGGGCACACTATCATAGTCAATTATTATTAATCATTATTATGATTGTTATTTTCAAAACTAATGTCACATGTCAAGGACATCCACAGGCACAAATGTGATAAGCTGTTGTCACTTTCTGAGAGGTGAACAACTTTTGCGACATCACTGAAAGGCTATTTTTAATGTTTAAGGTTAAAGATCATGTGATTGTCTATCCTTTTTTTTTTACTGAACCCCAGAAAGTAACTAGGCCAAATACCTCATACACTAAGATACAGCTACAAGCTCTATGTTTTTTTCTTATACCAATGAAATTTACTCGGTGGCCGACTTTTGGTGAAATGTGTCCTTAGATGAATCGGGGATGGGCGAAATTCCCCAGTAATTATTCTGTAAATGAATTATAGTGGCCGAGCTTCCTAGAGCGGTCGAGATTTCCGAGAATTTACGGTAGTGAGAGACCAATTACCATATGTGCTATATTGAAGACCTGACTACCCCAGGGACCTCGAATCTGACATCACTAGGAGACAAAAGGCCAATGAGGGCTCTTGTATCGTTATAGAGGAGAACGTACCTTTTGGGTTATTTAGGGCAGCCTGGTTGTTTAAGTTGGCTGGTTTCATATCCACTTGTTTTTATTCATCTAAGGTACATAGTAACCCATCTCGCAAACAGCACTTATGGGCAATCTCCAATCCCTAATTGCTTTCCATGGTTGTTAGAGCTTAAGGCAGTTTACAGTATGTGGGTATACTATGAAAGGAACCCAACAATAATATAAGTGGAGGGCAGCTTAACCCAGGATTTGAAACAGGTCACAGGATGTTCAAAATGGATTACCATAAGAGTTCAGTGACAATTTTTTTAAAGGTGGAGCACAAAATAACCAGATATCGAACATAAAAAGCACTTACTTCATGACAAAATGCATATAGTGTCTGTATGTTATGTCATAACACTTTTGTTGACGTTTAAATTTTTAATTATATGTTTGAATTGAAAGTTTCTGAATGAAATATTGGGAAATGTGTTTTAATTAGGGACTTAGCCAGGACCCATCCTGCCTGACTATTGGACATTTTTCTGAAAACCGCCTTTTTGGACTGGCAAAATTTCTATAAAGATTTTTTTCAATTTTGACTTTTTGGGGGTGATTACCAAATATTTTCCTAACAAACCATCTTTCAGGATATATCTGAAGTGTAAATTGGCTTTTTTGACACAAAAGGATATAATACCAAACTTAGATTTCGGGTACACCAGTGTAAACTTGAGACCCACTGGCCCCTTGCTCTATTCTAGGGCCTGGACTGCAGACATGAGCAACACAGATGCTATGCACAGGTAAAGCACATGCAGCCTACATGGGAGGGGAGGCAGCTAGGGGACCTTGAAAGTCATGTCTAAAATCACCTGCCAACCATGCAGCAAAACAATATCGCGCAGCTCTGACCTACATCTACCCTCCTGACACATATCTCTTACGGCTCGAAGAAAAGGAGTGTTTTGCTTGTCTTATATCCCAAGAATAAGGCGACACTTCAATCATTGAACCTGTTTTTAAGAGTACATGTAATGCATCCAATTTCTTTCCCTAAGCGATAATTTTGAAATAATCATGAAGTACATTAAGTACCTAAAACATAGTTTAAGTTGTCTTCCTGCCTGCGGAAATAATAAACAGGGACTAGCTAAGATCCATATCTTATCTAGCATATCTCTTTTTTTAACAAGTTCTTAAAAACCATTCCTACCTGTAGTATTTAACCGAAAAAGGCTTAATCATTTAAGTGATATCTCTCCTAGAAGTGCATTGGCCACAAAATATGTTAATGTGAAAATAAGTTCAAAATTAAACTTTTCTTCAAATGTTTTGTGAATTTGTGCTTAACCCACAATCTTCTTCATAAGCTTCGGTATGAATAAGTATTCGTCATAACATGAAATTATATAAGTTCTTTAGTGGAATTTAATATCAAGTAATACCCTATATATTAAACCGAAAATGGGCTTCTTTCCATAGCTTTTAATCCTTTTATTGGAAGTTGATATTATGGTTTTAGGCTGCATTAGGAGATTGTTGTCGGGAATACTCAGCTTTCAGAGGTTGACTCTTACTTTCTGAACTAGGGGTTGGCTAGGGCCCCAAAAAAAACAATATGCGCCCAACAAATCATTTGTTGAAGCCATTATACCGCTAAAGACGGGGAAGACTGAACTGTATTGGAAAACTATATGTTTTCTTATGTCTAACTTGACCACTCCAGTGACACATGAATGACCAGACCTGCTTGTCAAAACACCTGACCCTGCAGTCAAATCAGTTTCTGGTAGTGTTAAAAAAACAGCAATACTCACAAATATCCCAACACTCTACAGACTGTGTTAACTGAACTAAGGATTGTAACAATTGAAAATTTTCCACATGACATTGTATTAGACAAAGGACTATCTTCAACATCATTCATATTCAATTTGCTGAGGTTTCATATTTAACCTACTCATGCCTACAGCACCCCAAAACATTCTGACAATTTTGGCCACATCTTTGTGACCAGAAAATGAAGCAGAATCATTCCGACATACTCTCCTTCAAATATTCTGAGAAATTGTACTCAATTTCAAAGTAATTTTCGAAAGTATAAAGGTTCAGATGACACTTTTTAAGGTTTTAGGTTTAGGCATGGATGGGTTAAAGTTATTTCATGGGCCCAGAAAGCCAAATGTATCTAGAGATATGGATGAGTTAAAATCCACAAACAAGGCAATCAATTGCAGCTCAGAACATGATTTCATCTATCATGTTCAGTAGGGAAGGAAATGTCGCCTGTTTGAGAAAAAGCGTATTCAGAAAACTTCCTGTCCATATTCATGATAGGCTTGGCAGGTATTTAGCTAAATACCTGCCCACACATATTAAATGGTAGAAATAACAAATGTTAAATGTTGATGAACTCAGTCATTCAGGGTTCCAGAACCAGAGACTTAGCCACGACCAATTCAGTCTGCCATTAGAATAGGCAGTTTCCTGGAAACCTTCTTTTTAGTCTTGTAGGCTAAATCTTTTAAGGAAGAATTTTCATGTGACACCAAAGTCAATCAATTGTATTTGGTATAGGAATTTTTAGAAGTTGAGTAGTTTAAACTGGACAGACGGAATTTATGTGAATGCTAGATTGGACAGGCATTGTTAAATTCCTGGCTAAGACCCAGCTTCCAGCATTAACTTTATGGTTAAACTGTACTGGGGTTTAACCCTTATCCTGCTATGAGACCTATGCACACATACTACCCTACCGCTGTGAAAGATAGATTGGATAGCTTTTCACGATATTAGCAGCCAAATTGATAGACCATGCAATATCAGCCCATTTTTCTTTATTTTCCTCAAAGATTACTCGAAGGAAACCCATAATTATTGTAAATTGTCAGTACTTCAGGAGTGTTTAATTTGCAATGCAACTATCTTTGCGATTAGCAGGATAAAACACCTTCCCCTCTAAGTTTGGTTGACCTAAGATATTAATATCGGCATTGTTAAATTCCTGGCTAAGATCCAGCTTCCAGCATTAACTTTATGGTTAAACTGTACTGGGTTTTAACCCTTATCCTGCTATGAAACCTAGATGCGCCATGGTCTTAGCCAGCAGGGTGTCTGGGTGCCTTTTTGGATGCCCAACCCCTTAAAAAGAACCCCTCAGGACACCCAAATACTTTTGTGTGGAATTTCTAAAAATCCCAATCTCAAGCTTATAATTGAATTTTTTTTATCTCCTTATAAAACCCATGACATTGTTTATTGATATCATGCCTTATTTTGATGAATTTATACATGTTTATGGTTGAAATATGAGTATATTGTGATCCCCCTTAAAAATTTGGACGCCCAAAAATTTTACAACTGCCAATTTTAGGCACCCAGTTTCTAAATCCTGGCTAAGACACTGCTATGCGCACATACTACCCTACCGCTGTGAAAGATAGATTGGATAGCTTTTCAACCTATTTGCAGCCAAATTGATAGACCATGCAATATCAGCCCATTTTTCTTTATTTTCGTCAAAGATTACTCAAAGGAAACCCATAATTATTGTAAATTGTCAGTACTTCTTGAGTGTTTAATGCAATGCAACTATCGTTGTGATTAGCAGGATAAAACGCCTTTCCCTCTAAGTTTGCTTGACCTAAGATATCAATATCGGCATTGTTAAATTCCTGGCTAAGACCCAGCTTCCAGCATTAACTTTATGGTTAAACTGTACTGGGTTCTAAGCTCTAACCCTTATCCTGCTATGAAACCTATCGTTGTGATTAGCAGGATAAAACGCCTTCCCCTCTAAGTTTGCTTGACCTAAGATATTAATATCGGCATTGTTAAATTCCTGGCTAAGACCCAGCTTCCAGCATTAACTTTATGGTTAAACTGTACTGGGTTTTAACCCTTATCCTGCTACATGAAACCTATTGTTGTGATTAGCAGGATAAAACACCTTCCCCTCTAAGTTGGTTGCCCTAAGATATTAAGTACTGTGAATGACCTATATAGGCTATAGGTAGCACCATATGGACTGTCCTGTCTCTGCTTATAGTGTCAGACACAGCCCTCTATCATCACTTGGTTAGATAAATGTAAACAGAGCAGACAACTTGCTCCCTTATAAGTGAAAAACTAAGTCTAGAATAAGAGAAAAACTAGAAGAAAGTGTCAAAATATGTTTGACTGCCTAAATTCAAGGCTAGCCCCATCCCCCAAACCTTAAAAATATTATTCAAAATATTCATAAAGCACTGATTTACAAAGTCAAAATAAAAAAACAATTTGTAAATATTCACAACTTACCTGCATCCCCATTTTCCTGGACCTCTTGTTTGGAGTCTTTTGTTTCTGTCCTGTCTATGATGGCTTCTCTTTTTTCATATTCATTTCTTTTTTCAAGTTCAATTCGTTGCCGCCCCCACTGTGGAATAAATAAGTATTGCATGATACAAACAACAGTGTAAACAACATTCTAAAAACTTTTTTTCCTGGAAGGCTTTTATATGAATATAATATAGCTGGTATAATACCCTAAGAACTGAATTTGACATTTTAGTCAACACCTCCATCATGGCGATATTTTGCAAGATCTCCTCACAGGGAAAAGCTGCCACAATTAGAGGAATGTTTCAAAAATGTTTAATATTCAGCTCCCTATGTACTGATTTTAATGTGGTTTAGAGCTTTTGAACTGCCACAATCTATCAATGTGTTTCTCTATTTCGATTATCAAATCTGTCAATTTTGCAGCAGGTTAAAATGGACTTTACTTTAAGGGTTCAGTAATTGGTATTGAGGTTAATATATGGATGTCAATTATGCCAATATTTACCAAAAACGACTTTGAGATAGTCATCTCTATCATCTAGTAAATTTTATATTTTATGTGACTGCATTTTGAGAGAGTATCTAACTGAGTTGCTGTCTCATTATTTACGTCCCAATTGATACCTCAGGAGCAGGGTCTTAGCCAGGATTTAGAAACTGGGTGCTCAAAATTGGCAATTGTAAAAACTTTGGGTGTCCAAATTTTTAAGGGGGACCACAATATATTAAATTTATCAATATAAGGCATGATATCCTTATACAATGTGATGGGAGTTATATAGAGATGAAAATATTTTTCTATATGCTTGAGATTGACATTTTAAGAAATTCCTCACAAATTTTTGGGGGTGTCCTGAGGGGTGCTTTGGAAGTGTTTGGGTGTCTAAGACCATGCTCAGGAGTGTCTAAATATTTTACTTGTGGAGCACTGACTCTTAGGAGTGGAGCACAGTATTTTTGGTGGCAGCTATGCAACATTCCATTCACAATATTGTAGCACTACCATATAACCATAGTTCACTAATAAAACAGTCCAGGATTAAGCAATAGCCAATAACAATTAGTTGGATTCACATATTTCAAAGTGAAATTTGCATAAAAATAATATATAGTTGGAAATAGTTTGTAGGCTCAAAAAACAATGTCCTGATATTTGTATCTAGAGTTAAAATGTGCTGAGGCACGTCCTTGTGTCTCCGTAGTACGCTGGTGCGACAATGTGACAGTTGGATCTACCCCTGTACCTGCACCAAGTTATCTTGTCCCAATTCTCCTCTGGCACATGAAGGTGCCACATGTAGTAAAGTATTCATTTACAGTGACCTTTTTCATTTTCATTTCATTGTGTGTGTGAGTTGGTGTATAAAAGGTATTTTTATATATCTGTAGCTTTAAAATCCCATTTTTTATATCATTCATTATGTACATGTATTAAGTTAACTTTTTAGATACAAACCAGTAGATGAACATACGCTTGCTTTTTGGCATCATATTGTGCTTGCAATATTAGGCAAGATATTGAATCCACCTTTGACTTACAAATACATAACGAAATAAAAAAGACAGGATAGATAACTACCTCTGACGTTTGAGTTCAATATGTCACTTTTATAGATAGATAATCTTTATTTCAAGTTGGTAATAATTTTACCAGGGCTCTTGGCCGACTACAAAATAAGAATTTGAAATACAACATACAGGGTGTAACAGCAATATAAATGATAAGTAGAGGGGAAGTAATACAGAACTGCTCATTTACTGGTGTTACTTATAGCAGCAGAGAGAGCAGGTACAGTTAGTTCCAGACCAGGTTGAGATTAGGTTTTTGAACTCTTTTAGTGATGTTGTTTGTCTCAAGTTGTTAGGTAGGGAGTTCTATACCTTATTGATTGCTTTCCAAAGGAGATGGTTTTATATCCCTGAAGACACAAAAGTGTCATCAGGGATATTGTCATCTATTATCAAGTGGTTCAAAATTTATCTCATTGCATTGTGCATTTATTCAACACAATTGATAAAATGTATTAATAATGAACTGGAGGTATGATCAACAATATGTCCCCAATATTTCTGGTTATCTTGTACTTTACAACCTCAATTCTGGTTTACAACTACATGTAGTACCATAATTGTTTATCACATGTTGCAATTCTAGAACATTTCAGAATGGTGCAATTCTGGTACATGTAACAGCAGTGTCTTAGCCAGGATTTAGAAACTGGGTGCCTAAAATTGGAAGTTGTAAAATTTTTGGGCGTCCAAATTTTTAAGGGAGATCACAATATACTCATATTTCAACCATAAACATGTATAAATTCATCAAAATAAGGCATGATATCATTAAACAATGTCATGGGAAGGAGATGAAGATGAAAAAATTCAATTATAAGCTTGAGATTGAGATTTTTAGAAATTCCACACAAAAATATTTGGGTGTCCTGAGGGGTTCTTTTTAAGGGTTTGGGTGTCCAAAAAGGCACCCAGATGCCCTGCTGGCTAAGATCATGTGTAACAGAATTGTCTGACTACACAATCCTGGTACACATTTTTATTCTAGACATATACCAAAATTGTTCGTGGATTATTTTTCTGATGCCAGCTGAATGACACTGTTAGTTAAGTACTCTGCCGCTAATATTCATTTCTTCCTGAAATACCTGATACATTGCGGCAAACAGTGTCTTAGCCAGGATTTAGAAACTGGGTGCCTAAAATTGGCAGTTGTAAAATTTTTGGGAGCCCAATTTTTAAAGGGGGATCACAATTACTCATATTTCAACCATAAACTTGTATAAATTCATCAAAATAAGGCATGATATCATTAAACATGTCATGGGAATTAATAAAGAGATGAAAATGAATTATAAGTTTGAGATTGGGATTTTTAATTAAAATGTTTGGGTGTCTGTAGAGGTTCTTTTCTAAAGGGTTTGGGTGTCCTGAGAGGTTCTTTTTAAGGGGTTTGGGTAAGGACCATGGCAGCCAAAGCTCCACTTGACTAAGCCCTTCAAGTCTCAGACACCGATCAGGCTAAAAATTCTCACCCTAACTCAGACAATTCCCTGGTACGTCCCAGAATTGCCTGAATTAACAATTCTCATACACAAACACCAGAATCGTTTTTGACAATTCTGGTACATTCTAGAATTTTTTGCAGGGAACAATTCTAGAATGTAAGATTGCAAACAAATTACCCTGAACAAATTCTAGTGCGTCCAGTATTGCCTGAATTACCATTTGGGTACACTTAAAAATGAACTGGACTGTTCTGACAATTCTGGTACGTTCTAAAGTTGTTTGCAGGGAACAATTCTAGTATACATGTACCAGAAGGGTTATCTGACAATTTGGTATTACCAGAATAGAGGTTGTTCTTTCTTCTCTTCCATGCTACCACCTAACTGTCTCAGAAGACTCCGGTGGGGATGAGTGCCTTGTTAAGTGGAGGAAAGTAGGAAGGTTGTGGTAAAAAAGGGGTTATTTTGTTAGATATTAAAAACCAACTACTGATCTAGATTGTGTTGTTACTCGATCAGATTGCTAGGTTGCTCTTGAATGATTCAAGAGAACCTGACCCAGGTATGTGAGTGGTAAGCAGTTATTTGGGACCGCGTTTCTGGTAGTGATGTCACATTTTAAGAAGTTGATTATTCACAAAATTAAGTTTGTAGTGAATAAACTAGAGCATACAGGTAGCTATAGTGTCTGGTCTGACTCAAGTTTGGCAATCACTTTTGCCTCTTTTTGTGACAAACGTTCGAGTTTGCATCCTTTTTGGCAAACCTCTTTGAGCACTTGGAGCATACAAGTGTATGTAAGGAGCCGATAATTCATTACTTTGTCTCAGCTCCGCAAAATGTTGATTTTGCTCATTAGTTCCTATTGTAAAATGTGCACATTGCTGACACTACGATCTCCGCGTGTTTGTCTGTTGCGAACAATACAAACGACGGAGATTGTATTGTTGGCAATGGACACATTTTACAATGGGGATATGAGAAAATGGGGTTGAAAATTGTTTATTCATGGATTGTTTATACATACACGTATAGTGCTCCTAACAATGTTTGCCAAGTTTGGATGGAAAACTCGAACGTTTTGTCACAAAAAAGTGGCAAAAGTGATTGCCAAACTCGAGTCAGACAGACTATAGGTCACCTCATTACTGCATCAGAGAGGTAGAACCCTTGTATACATATACAGTTAGTGCTGGTATGGTGATGAGTGGTTTTGACAATGAGAGAAATCTATGGTTAACATTTTCCTGTCAATGTGTCATTCAGTGATTCATTCTTGACACCTTGTCCCAAAGAGACTGGTAGTCAGTGGTAGTGGTTCACTCACTCAGTCACTGACTGTGAAGAGTGGTACAGATAGATGCATTTAAAGGGGCACTTTTCTCATACTTACCTCAAATATTTTCAATAAAACCTGTATGTACAATCTCCTGATACCAAATGAAACTCCAACTGATGCTAGAAATATGACAAGTATGAATGTTAAGACTGCAGGACCAAATGCAAGAGAGAGTAGTGTAACTGTAACATAGTTCTCCATGTTTCTTGTGTTTTCAATCGACAGATCAGGGTCAAAGGTCATTGGAGACGTATTATCTCGTTTGTGCGTGATTTTATTTCATATGATGATTACGGAATATAAATTGAATATTTTATATCAATTACATTAGATTTTAAAATTAATTGACAAAATTTACAAGATATGTTAAAATTATTGCAAATAAGAAAAAATTGACGTCACGTGACTTCTTCTCACAGGTTCAAGATGGCGACCCTAGCAGCACCAAAAGTTGTCTCACCCACTCATTAAGGTAGTTTGCCTGTCAAGTGAAGTTCCTAGCCAATTTTTTGGCAAGGATTAGAAGTAGCAAGAAATGATGTTGTCCTGATGAATTTTGTTTTTGCTTAGCCACTTCCCTTATTTGCAGTGTACGAAAGGATCACTGAAGCCGGTTTCACAATTTGAGATGACTCCATTCTCAAACCTTGCTGTTCTATACAAGCACCTTCTTTCAGATATTTATCATTAAGGCTTATGACAACTAGGCATTTCATATAATTCTGGTAGTGTGCTTTATAATTTTATGTACAAAAGCATTTGAATTAAATCCAATGTCATCCCCCCTTTAACCAATTCAAGTTTGTTTTCCCCCAAATGAGCAAGGTCAGTTTTCATAGAGAGCAAGGTCACATGTCAATTTCATCTCAATTTACAAGTGTTTTGCTTGCATGTACATCCACTTCCAATTATGTAAGTGCCCTCTCTGATTAATGAACAACAGATTATCACACAATAAGAATTATCTTCTTCAGACTTCTTGGTGTCATCCCTATTGGTCTATCCTAGGTAGAAGTAGAAACTAACTGACAGCGGGTGTCTATCATAGTCTTAGCCAGGATTGGAAACAAGGTGTCCAAACAGAGGTTTCGTAGACTTTTGGGTGTCCATAGTGTGGTACAAAGTTCACACTACTAATGAAATAAACCATATATATATCCTACAGATTTTGTTTTTTAGGCCAGTAACTGCTTTGTTTGTATAGTAGGAGTGACACTACATGCACTATCTTCTAGGAATAGTCATCATAAGCAAATCCTGACCCAAACTTTTGGGTGTCCAAGTGTCAAAAAAATAGTGTTGTGGCAGGGAGTTTTACCTTGTGGGTGTCCAAATGACATGCTGGCGACACATAGGTGGCTAAGCCCCTGATCCCAGACATCCAAACACTGAAAAAGCACTCCTCAGGACACCCAAAATAAATTGTGAGGAATTTCTTAAAATGTCAATCTCAAGCATATATAATTAATTTTTTCATCTCCATATAATTTACATCACGTTGTATAAGGATATGCCTTGGTTTGATGAATTTGTACATGTTTATGGTTGAAATCTGAGTATATTGTGGTCCCCCTTAAAAAATTGGATGCCCTAAAATTTTACAATTGCCAGGGCTCAACATTAAGAAAAAACTTGATAAGCCCAGCAGGGCTAGTTACCGAAACTTTTACTGGCCCTGAAATATTTTTGCTAGCCCTGATATTAATAACAACTTTTTTCAAATAGTGACCTCTGATGATATCATAGCCTCTGTTGATAACATGAAAAGAATACAGTGTATGGTGGTGAATTGAGTTAAATTATCATCAAGGTATGCAGAGCCAAAGGTGGGCTTCATATTTTTTTAAGCGCTGATATTCTACTTCTATCTAGCCCCTCAGGGCTACTCACAGGTAGAATTTACTAGCCCTGACTTTCAACAACTAGCCCAGGGCTATAGGGCTAGCCTTAACGTCGGGCCCTGATTGCCGATTTTAGGCACCCAGTTTCTAAATCCTGGCTAAGATCATGGTGGCACCTGCTGACCGCTTCTGTTGACCTCACACAGATTCCTCAAGATGGTGGGCAACAAGCTGTAAACACGACCTCTCAAGAAATCTTTGGACTACCTCTCCGTTATAAGCGACCTTATCAAAAAAATAAAAGTAGTGGCACACTTTGCTTTGCTAACATTATTCATCCTAGTGCAGTCAGGTACAAAGTAAATTTGACACTGACAAAGTGATTTGGGAAGATCGATTTTAAACATTGCAAGGTAAAGGGAGGTCCCCGACTCTAAAACCAAAAAGCATCTATATGTAAAATGAGTATTAGAGTCGGACCTGACTATCCAAGAATCAGAATCTCTGACTGTCTCTGGCGGTCCATGTTGAAGTTCCTTGTGGTTTGTCTTGACATCTACCATTTGATGTTAACAGTTGGAATACATAAAATGTTATTCTTGAGTTTGATTTTCAATGAACTGTTCTGTTTGTAATTGAATATCTCTTGTGCATTTCAGTTCTGTAGGTGGACTGCCCTGATCACCGGAATTACCTATGGACATTTCCATTACAGTAAGTATCAATAAAGAGAATAGACTTCACATTTATTAGAAAGATGCACTTTATCCTTTACACCAGAGTAGAACCCATTTCCTACAACTGAATAGCCTGATGTGGTGAACTGGTGGCACAATCAATTTTTTTTATTTTTGAAAATTCAATTAAAGTTAGGACTGTTGTTGGTACTATCCTATACTCTGAAATTAAAACATGACTTTAAATTAAATCCCAAATGCTGGAATGAGAAATGGCAAAGAACTAAATTTAGAAGGATATATTGCATGTCTGGGTGTTGTTTCATAATAAACACTAAAAAAACAGGAAAATAGTATGTGCCTGAGCAGTAAGTCAACTCCAGAAAACAAAAAATGCATGAAGTTACTGTTAGCCTGTTAAATCATCAATTATATCAAAATTCAAAAGTAACTAACTATAAATTTAAATATTTATGTATTGAATATTGAAAAAAGAAAATTAATGTAATAGATTGAAAATATGTTTATCATTTTCTGATGGTGTATGTTGTTTGTCTTGTAGATCACTTAGCCAAAAAGGAAGTGGGCATCCAGGTACACGAGAATGCTATCAAAGCCAAGAGGGACGAGAGACTGGCCGCAGAAAAGGAAGCTGCCACCAAAGGTAGGTAGTGTGGTCCTTGAGGGGTCTAGGGTTTGAAAAATCACTGTTTTGCTGATGTGGATCTCTCTCTCTCTCTCTCTCTCTCTCTCTCTCTCTCTCTCTCTCTCTCTCTCTCTCTCTCTCTCTCTCTCTCTCTCTCTCTCTCTCTCTCTCTCTCTCTCTCTCTCTCTCTCTCTCTCTCTCTCTCTCTCTCTCTCTCTCTCTCTCTCTCTCTCTCTGACACTAAGAACTTAAATGTCTTCATATATATTCAATGGTATTGATCTGTATTCTTAATAAGTGACTCAACATTTTTATTTAGTGTTCCTCAAATATTGTTTAAATTAGTCCACCTGCAGTGCATATAACAGCTCTCTCTCTCTCACACACACACACTGCCAAATTGATATTTCACCTAGTTAGTGACATTATCTTCTTTTCTTTTTCAGTTGAAATGGATGCACTAGCAGCTGAAATGGGTGCAGGGCCTGCACAGTAGTTCATCTCATTACTTCTAGGATCAATTTACTATATAAAAAGCACACACATAAACTGTTTTATCAAAAAAAGGTGCCTGCATCTACAATAACCGAGGGCCATCGTTACAGAAAAATGTCTTGAAGAACATCTACAATGAAGGAAAAGAAGAGATACCAGGAAACTGAACATCTAGTTACAAGTGGTTGAACATCTGACTGCTGCTGAACAGAACAGACATTTACACCTCATCACTGGTTCTATCTCAAACAGAAAACCAAATGATTGTTTGAAATGGTTTGGAAGATGATGTAAAATGTATCAATAAACCATTGTATTATAAATTTGAGAGTTGTTTTATTTTATTTTATTTCAAAGTCAGGATCGTGATGTCCATACCCTGATATATATAGCATCGTATTAGCTAGCAGGGCATCTGGGCCTTTTTGGACACCCAAACCCTTAAAAAGAACCCCTCAGGACACCCAATTTTTTCAGTGTGGAATTTCTAAAAAGCTCAATCTCAAGCTTATAATTGAATTTTTTCATCTCCTTATAATTCCCATGACATTGTTTAAGGATATCATGCCTTATTTTGATGAATTTATACATATTTATGGTTAAGATATGAGTATATTGTGATCCCCCTTAACCCTATATCACTCAACGCAACAATGTTGCCAGGTCCCCTGCACTGCATGAGGGGTTACTCCTCAGAGACATTGTTGCGTAGTGCACTGCAGTGCATAGGGAGCAGTGCTTTAAACTAGTTAAACGAGTAATTTCCATTTTTTATTTGTATCTTTCATTTCGTTAAATATGATATTTGTGTTTACAATATATCAACTTAAAAGTTGATTTCTTGTCTGATTTTGCGCTTGGCGCACTATTAATAACGCACCTCGGCAAGTTCGTCTTCGTTGAGCAGTTAAATGAGTCGGATATCATCGTCTGATTCCCATGGATCGTGAAGGGGACAATAGTCGATCCTCTTCCACTCTTCATCGAAATTATCCTGGATTAAACTAGCCATCTGATGGCAGAAACAACGAAAAAACACGGGAGAATATCAATGGTTTTGTGTGTTGCTAAGGACGCCACAACACGACGACGTCACTGGCGGGAATTCCCCATGACTTCCATATTTGGAGGGGGTTTTCCCATAGTTTTCCCGCCGAAAATCATGGACTTCAAGTCCGAAAATAAGCATTAAATAACTATAGATTACGATTAAAAGGTAAGGGCAATAATTTTGTATCTTTATATAACAATCATTTGTGTACCAGCGATCTAAGATTGTGGTAGCCAAAATACACCAAAACTCGCTTTGTAGGAATAAGTGCACAAATACAATGACGCAATAACTCGCTACTGAGGAAGTGCAGCTGCACTCATGTAATGCGTCATTGAGTGATAAAGGGTTAAACAATTTGGATGCCCCAAAATTTTATAATTGCCAATTTTAGGCACCCAGTTTCTAAATCCTGGCTAAGACACTGGTCAGGACACCCAATATTGATTGAATAATTGCTTTTAAGTGTCAATTTCAAGCATGTAATTTAAGTTGTTCCCCCTCAATATAATTCCAATGACCTTGTATGAGGATATCATGCTTTCTTTAAATAAGTAAACACATGTTCATGGTGATACTCTCAGTATATTGTGATCTCCCTTGAAAAAATAGGATGCCCAATATTTCATAATTGACATTTTTGTGCACCCAGATTCTAAATATTGGCTAAGGTCCTCATAGTAATATTTTTTGCTATTGACTTTATGATATGGACATTGAAACGCCTCCCTATACCTTGATATTAGTTTTAGATTAGTTATAGTTTTGGGTTTAAGTTGCTTATGGGGTGATTCATTCAAAATTGGCACTATGCCTTCAGAGCTTGTCGATTCTGAACTGTAACTTTTCAAACTTGAATGCTCCTAAATTAACCAGCACGATGCGATTGCTAGTTTTAGAGGAGTCATCTCACCACAACTTTGTTTAATTTCAATTCAAACACAATGATCAATATATAATGTAGGGGCCATCCTTGTTCCTGGAGATGCATACACCAGCACATGCCAGGCACACATACGGTGTACCCCAGCAATTGAGAATCCATGCACCAGAAAATGGCGTAATACGCATCTGTCACAGAGACATAAGAAAACACATTTTATTTCAGGAAACCTGGTGCAAATAGGGGTAGTCTGGCCATCGCTAGGCCACACATGCATCGGAAGCAATTAAAATGTCATCAGCTCGTAATTTCCAAGCAATCAATTTTTAGACTTGAGCATTCAGATCGGAGGCCCCAGCGACCGAAAGCTCGCACTTACGAGAACTGGTCCCACCATTACTCAAAGGAGAGGATTAAAGTGAAGATCAGACTGATGATTTTACCCCTTGTGGTCTTTCCATCTAAACTATGTTCATTACAAAAATAGTCAATTGACATATTTCTCCATCAAATATTTACTGAAAAAAGCTTTGGTCAAAGAGATCCTCCAAAATAATCACATCATTTTGGGATGTTCAGGCATCAGTTATGGGATTGCTCTACAATCCTTTCCTTCTTATCTCCTATACAAAAAAGAATCAAGGACGATATTGTTAATTGGCATTTTTATTCAACAGTGAAAAACTTCAATGTGAAAACAGCAAAATTGGATTCCCTCATTTCACAAACACACACACAGATTGAATAGGATTCTTAGACCATAAAATACTTCTTATTTTTGAAAATCCTTTAAAAAAACAACAACAGATGACTGCTTTACAGAAATAGCTTATCATAAATAACATTTCAGGAGCAGTTAATATCAAGGACCGTTACACTGGAAATGGAACTTTTTTCTCATGGCCTTACACATTTTGATCTTCATGAGAGTTAATTGCATAGCAGTATTAAAAAACCAAACAGACATAAAATGTCTTTGTGCATTTCAAACCCAATCTTCTTTTCAAACCCTGCTATTCTAAGTGTAAATGTGACATCAGTGAATGGACCCTAATGTCTTTTCAAGACAATAACAACTAGTATGTGAATGAAGTGTTTGCATTTCCTACATTGCCAATGATCTTTGTTCAGTAAATATTAAGCCATGCATGCTTCAAGTTGCCTAAAAATGTATGTGAATATACAATGGTACTTTCATTAATAACTAAGGCATTCAGCATTAATTGGAAAATATTTGACTGAATTTATGGTTAAGTTGAGGACATCATTGCTCAATCAAATATCTTCCACAAGATGGTATTATGGGAAATTCACCACCAATAAGGTAAGGCCTTTTTGGGGTGCTAGCATGCTATAGGCGTGAATCGGTCAATAAAATATACCATTCTTTGCAGGATATGACCTCAAGTGTTTTATAAGACTTACAAGGTTCTCAATTAATGACAAACATGCAACAATGCAAGGTTACAATGTAACGCAGGCTTAGCCATTGTTTTATACAAAAACATGATGCGTCAAATGATGGTGGTTGCCTTATATTTTCTTAACAATTGTACAGATGTAATACCAATGTTAAAACAAAATATAGTACTATAAATCACAATACGATAGTCTGCACTGTAAATGGCAAGAAATCTTTTAGATTTACCTTAGTTGAATATCAACATTAAAAGGAAGCCGCCTGGTCTCGCTGCATGAGCCACGTTCGCATCACAGCAGGGGCTTTAACTGATATACCCTGCTTGTAGCCAATAAGCATGCCCTATTCTCATCTGGCCAATCCTCAACAGCATTGATTACCCTACTGGTAATAAACAACCTGCCATAACACTTGTGCTGCACTCTGGGCCTAATGTGACTCTATGGTATTGGCCCATGGCGGCTACTCCCATGTATCTACCTCTCTGGATTTACTCTAAACCATACCTCCCTCAGTGGTAACTGTCTGTAGATATTTAGAAACCTCTAATAATATATAGTGCTCAGATTGCCTGACAAAGAAAACAATATTAGTTTGGGCAATATTAAATGGACTTTGACACATCTAGATATAATATGACAACCAAAATCTGAAATATGATTTTTCAAGATATGCATTTGATATATTTGTGAAATCTCTATGAAATGTACTTGGTACACTTGGACGGATGTAAGATGAGTAAATGATTTAAGTTCTACTTGACTTTCAAATCTACTATCACAGCAAACACAAATAGTATATATTCATCATAAGCGGCTCATCCAAGAGCCTAAAATACTAACTCTCTATAGATATGTCCCCTTGTATTATTCCCATCTAACACAATGCAAACTCTGCTATACTTCAATAGGGCATTCTCTCACAAATAATACATAACTCAGAAAAAATTGTAATCACCCCTTAACCCTTCCAATGCTGAGGCTACCTTTGTCCAAAACACAAGGACGTAACATTTTTGGAAAACCATCTAAACCCTGTCATGTTGGTGTTCATTGGATTGCTCTCACTGAGTAGTCTCAGATGAGTTTGATTGTGCCAGGGTTTCAGCCATTTTCCAGGTTTTTTGCATCATTTTATATTGGCCAAATTAGGCACCAGCAGCATAAAGGTCAAGCTGTTGTTCTTTTGTACATGCATTCCCCAAAACCAAGATTATCCAATCCATTTTTATTTATCTGCTGCTTTGCAATTGAACAATTCAAGATGGAACAATAATTCAAAAACTAAATGAATATCAGCCCCTATACCCCTTAAAACTGAACTGCCTACACAAACTGATGGTAATATGGGTTAGCCAACTTAATTCTAAGCTACAATAGCAGGTACTTATATTGAGGTATTTTTGAAAGTCGCAATGTTTTTTTTTCTTTACACTGTCATCATATATTTATATTAGTACCCCACCTATGCTTCTTTCAAACATAGTCAACACTGGGAAAGCTGGTCAGCTGTTATCTGGACCTTTACTTGAACCTGATGCAACACTGCCTTCAACTCATGCACATAAATATTGTTTGCATTAAACATATTAAACATAATTCAAACTTAGCCGGCGATTGGGCTTTTTTTTGTCCCCAACAAGATTGAATCTCATATACAATAAAAATAATGGTACCAAATGGTCCATAGCAGAAACTGTCATGACTCATTAATTACACCCCTTTAGTTTTATGCATGCAGTTCAGCTTTGAGATATATAACTCCTTTGATTGATGTATTTGCATCCATTTAGATCTACCTCTAGCACCAAATGAAAGTAATTGCATAATTCAAATTATTCAACCACAGCTGAACTGGTTCATATGGTACGTCCAGGAGTACATATCAATAAAATACACATCATAACTCAAACAGCAACGCAATCTGTACTTATACAGAATAAACAAACATTATCTCAAAATATGTACAATACAAACCAACAATATGTACAATAAATGGATCTCTACATTTAGAAATTATGTATGCCCTTTTACTTTATGACTTAAAAAGAAAAACCATTGGATGTCTTCCCAGATGAGGGTGGTTGATAATTATAAGCCATTCACTGGCATTTCGTTAAAATCTGATTTAACACTTTCATTTTTTTCAAGCACAGATATATCAGTTTCTTGTACATTTATTTAGTATTAAGGTTTCAAAAACATTTAATTAGATTTTATCATTTATATCTTTTCAGAAAAGGGTTCTGGATAATTTATATCAATAAGTTTAAGCACATTCAGGCACTCTAAGTATTTAAGATATCTGAATATTTTTAATCTTGAAAAGGTTTTCGTGTTTTCTGCAGAGATCTTTTCAGTTTCGATCATATAGAGATCTGGAAAGTTTTTATCTTGTAATCTTAGGCGTTCCTGTTTCATGATGAGATCTTTACAGTTTCGATCATAAACCTTTGTTGATCAAAATTGTTCCAATCCAGAAGATTTTGCTTTGATCTTGGAATTCTAGATGTTTCAAGCGAACAGGTCCGGGTACTTTTCGGCATCAATCTTGGTGTTGTACTTGATGACCTCTTGGTTGTATTGTTGGAGATGATTCTCAACAAACTCATCCATATCTGGGTCAAAGGTCAAGGTGGACAAGCACATCATAATGAACAGTAATATTTGAATATCAAATACTATACAAACAGTAGAAAAGTATATTAGAGATGGTAGTGTAGGTATAAACACTGGGAGACTTCCCTGTACAACTTCTAGTCAAAATTGTACCTATGTGTATGGATCACCTGTGTCTGAAATAAAGTATTGATGGTACCTATAAAGAAGCTTCCTGTTATGATTCAGAGCTGGACATTTTTTGCTTTCTGAACCATCAAGTAAAAAAATGCTCAAATTATTATCATTTTTCAAAATATAATTCAAACTATCTCAATGTTGTGAGCTCAGACTAATAATTGAAAAGAACAAACTTTTGTCCTGTTTAAACTTGGAGATATCCTCTGCATGATACTTTAAAAAATAACAGGGTTTAAGCATCAAGTCACAAAATATTTAAAGCCCAGTTATTGGTTGTTTCCATTGTCATTCTCCATCAAATACTTCACTAACAATGCTCTGGTCAAAAAATAAATGAAAAAATGAATATTTTTTTCAATGGTAAACGAGCATAGAGATGGTGGTGTGATTGAAGGATACTGGGATGAATAGCTGACTTGTCTCCGTTCAGGCTGACATAGAGAGAGCCATTGTAGAACCAGCCAGGAGGCAGGGCATCAAGATGGTGCTGAGTCTGAAATGTAAAAAAAATACTAGTTACAAAGGAAATCAGACAATATAGAGGGCGCCACTGTTGGCAGGGCATCTAGAAAATGCTGGACCTGAGTAATAATGGTCACATGCAAAAGAATACTAGTAACATAAGAAAGACAATATAGAGGGCGCCACTCTAGGCAGGGCATCTAGATAATGCTGGGCCTGAGTAATAATGGTTACATGCAACAGAATACTGGTTACATAAGAAATCAGACAATATAGAGGGCGCCACTGTAGGCAGGGCATCTAGGTAATGCTGGGCCTGAGTAATAATGGTTATATCCAAAAGAATACTGGTTACATAAGAAATCAGACAATATAGAGGGCGCCACTGTAGGCAGGGCATCTAGGCAATGCTGGGCCTAAGTAATAATGGTTACATGCAACAGAATACTGGTTACAAAAGAAATCAGACAATATAGAGGGCGCCACTGTAATACTAGCCAGGGGCAGGGCAACTACATGATGCTGGATCTATAATACATCCAAACAAATGTGTAAGGTATCATTAAGTATTGTAAAGTGATGGCAATAAAATCATCCTTCCTTTGGAACAATACACTTATATGCCACTTGCTTATGAACTAATGATTTATATAAGGATAGCTATTATCTTTAATTAGGGGCTTGATGGGATTTTATTCATACTAAAACTGTATATTACTTGTAGCTATATTTAATCCAAACATTAAACCTTACAAACAACTTCCCTATTTATCACAGCTATTTCAAACCTTAAACCTACATATAAATTGCGCTTTCCATGAGATTTAATCATACCATTCACAGTGAGTCATTTCAGCCCGACACTTACATGCAGCTTGCTCCTCTCCTCTTTGCTCAAGGTGTCACTCGTCTTCATGGGCCTTCTGGTGGGCTTCTGTAACAACAAGGAATCAGGACATAGAACAGGTATTGGCAAAAAATATTTCTAGAGGTTTCAAGAAGCAATTTAAATTGCTATCAGACCGGGTAATAAAATGATTATAGGAACCTGGGTACACTAACAACTCCCACCAACTTACTACCACATTGTTGCCCCTTGCGTGTGACTGAGGCTTCAAAATGTGCAACAGGCCAAAACCGCTATGTACTGATTAATTCGCCAAATTAGCAGACTGCATGACAAGTAAAGCCTTTTATATATTCTCAAATGTATTATTTTACGCAGATTGCTTTAAACATGTGACCCCGGCCCCAACTACTCAATCACAAACTACCTCTGCCCCACACAGGATTTTCCATTACCTGTTTAGCACACCCCCTGAGCCAGTCTCTCAGCTTATCCTACTCCAGCCTAGATCCCCCCCACCCTCCACTGCCCTAACCCCAGCTACCCCCCCCCCCCCCCCCCCACCCCACCCCCAAGGATTTCTCATTACCTGTTTAGCACACCCCCTGAGCCAGTCTCTCAGTTCATCCTCCTCCAGCCCTGATCCCCCCCCCCTCCACTACCCTAACCCCAACTCCCCCCCCCCCCCCCTACCCTACCCCCAAGGATTTCTCATTACCTGTTTAGCACACCCCCTGAGCCAGTCCCTCAGTTTATCCTCCTCCAGCCCTGATCCTGTGAAGACGATAAAGTTGCAGTGTCCGTTGTGTGGAGAGCCGTTGGACTCTGTTCCTGGCGGGGTGGGCTGGATGTCCGATGCTGTTATACTCAGCAAATTGCTCTTAGTCACATAGTGGAGTTCCATCAACTTTTCTGGGGAATCTGCAAAAAACAAAAAAATCAAGGACTTTTTATTTTCATTATTTTTTTTCATTTTTTCAATATTTTTGATATTATTATAATTATTCTTCATTTTTTGAAAGGTTAAAAAACTTTGGAATCCAAAATAATCTATACCTAATAGAACTAGGATTACATCCATGTTCAATTGTTTAAGTGTCAGATGTTTGTGCAGCTTAAGAATCAAAATATCATTACCTAAGGTCCAAGCTATTAATGATTAACAGCTATTACTTAGCCAATCACTATTATTCTACCAGCTGGTTCCCATTTGCCTCTAACAATGGTAAAACCAACTGATGTCTTATGGCTTGTTTCCAGTTGGTACTTACTAAATGTCATTTTTTAAATACTGGTCATCAAATCGTTTACTCCGTTAAATTTAACTTTGTATTGCCATTGCTACCTGCATTTGAAAGGCTAGGTCAAAGGTTATTTTCTAGAGAATCACTATCTTTTGACCTATTGATTGTGTTCTTTATTTTCAATGACGGCAAAAACCATTGTTGCATGTTAATAGGTATCTGTTTCCTGCTAGAGCTCGCTTTTATTGGAATTGGAATAGAAATTCTTACCAGATAGTCTTAGTCTTCCCCTGACACTGTAGACATTGCCTACAAAACTACCATCAGTCCACCAACTCTTGGTCCCTAAAAAAACAAAGAGAGAAACACTGTCACACACCAAAATGTCATCCTTCAGGGCCAATCTCACTACAGATAAATTGCAATATTTTTTCTTAATGAAATCAGTTACAGAGTGAATAACATTGAATTGATTCAATTTAAATGTCATTTCTTTTTTCATTCTATTTATCTATTCTATTTTTTGTTCAAATCATCTATTTGAGAGAGGCAAAATATCATGAATAAGTCAAGTTTTGCATAAAATGTTCTAATTACTTATCACTTCTCTTTCAGCCAAGTAACTAGAACTGATTTGGTATACCAAATAGTTATATTCTTATCTCATATGATACTAAACCATAACTTCCCAAGTTGCAGTGGCAAAAATAGAAATTAAACAACTACCCAATTGTGCATGTTTAACTGTAAAATATCATCAAAAATCTAACAAAATTGAAATGAGAATAAAAAATGACCACATATTAGATCATTTTCTATATTTTAGGTAAAACCATGTAGATATGATGCCTTATTGTTTAATATTACCTAATACTGACAATGGTTCTTTTCCAAAAAAAAACAATGAATTGTTCGGTACCTTTGAGTTTCATGAGTAGTTTTGGTCTCTCTAGAGGCAGGGAGAAGCGCAGGCACAACTCTGTCATGACGGGTGACGTGGGTCCCCACTGAAACCCTCCAACACACCTACAACAAATAACAGTAAATAATAGATCTTAACCCTTCCAATGCTGAGGCTACTTTCGTCCAAAGCACAAGGACGCAAATATTTTTGAATATCATCCAAACCCTGTCATGTTGGTATTTATTGGAAACCTCTCGCTGCGTACTCTCATATGAGTACCCATTTGCCAAGGTTTCAGTAATTTTTCAGGTTTTTTACATCATTTTGTAATTACCAAATTAGCCACCAGCAGCATAAGGGTCAACAAATTAATACCCAAGAGTTCCTCAAGAAATTGTCGTCTGGATCTATGATACTTTTGACAATTACTTTGAAATTAAGAATAATTTTACAAAATATTTAAAGCAGAGTTTAAGGTCATGTTCTGATTGACATTTCTCCATCAAATATTTGCCTTACTTCGTTTTTACCTGCAAATTATCATTAAAATTGTGAGGCCGCTTTTGGCTTCTGTGAGCTTCAATGGGTTAACACATAAATGCCCACAACATCCAAAAGCAGCCTGACAATTTTGATAAAATCTTCCAAGCAAAATCATAGTTGGGATAGCATTTGAAGGAGCAATGCTTATCAGAACACCACCAATAACTCTCCTTAGAGATCTATCAGAAATCAAGACAACATTTTCTAGAGGAACACATAAGCATTAATTAATGAAGAATGTCTTTTAAAAGACTTGTCAATGCAAAATCCTCTTAGTAAAAAAGGGTTTTGCTTTCTACGACTGGGAAGAGTTTCAGCTTTCTTGTAATTTCTTATTTGAAAAAAATTCTCCATAGCAACTTATTTATGTACTTCATTAAGGCTCTGCACAAGAAGACTTCATTATTAATATCAGGTACTATGATAACTAGAGATACACCTATTCATCCTTGGAGAGGCAAAACAGCTTGAGTAGTTTAAGAATATCTTTCTGGCAAAAGCACCTTTGGAAAAAAGAAAAATGTTTATCACAACACAACTGACACCTTTCTGCCAAATATTTTTCAAGATCATGTATTATTTTTCAAGATCAAGTAATTCACACAAGTTTAAAAACTTCCAGATGACATGAAGAACTGAATGTTGTTGGGTAACTAATTCATGCCTGTAGCGCCCGAAACCGCCTGACTATTCTGCTGATAACCCTCTGACAATGTGAATTTTCAGAAACTATTTGAAGGAAAAATGTTGAACAAAATCCAACCAACAATTCTTCTTCAATTTTTTTTTTGAAATCATGATTAATTCCTAAGTTATTTTTCAAAAGCATCCAAGGTCCAGACCAGGAGATCTGGGGCCCTTGGGCTACTTGTAATCATGCCAGATGGCCTCAGAGAAGATCCTTACCATTGGACTGAGTTACCCTCTTCAAATAAAGATTATTATTATTATCATTATCAATATTATTATCGTTTTTATTGTTGTTATTATTATTGTTGTCATTATCATTATCCCCAGGCGTTAATGGGTGAAGTGGACTTCTTACCATCCTGGACACAGGAGATGTCGAGCACGGAGCATGTCACTCTTGTTGAACGCCGTCTCAGACAGTATCAGCTCTACATCTGGACTCCTGAAAAAATAACAACACATTGGAGAATTACTATTGTCTCAGTCATTGTTGTCTTCATCATTATCTTCATTATCATCATCTTCACCATCACTATTATATTGCCATCATCAATGTCACTGTCATAACTCCCAACATCTTAATTATCTTCAGCATCAGTCATTATCTCCATGACCTCTTCATGATTAACACTCACTTTCAGTGACAATAGTAAAGATTCACTATTGTCATATTTATAGTTGTCTTTATCATCATCTTCATTAGTATCATCTTCATCATCATTAAACCATCATCAATGTCACCATCACAACTCATCATCATCTCTTCAAGATTAACACTACTGACCAGGGTCTGGACGTCGGTCAGCTGTTTGGTCTGTAGCGTCACAGCGCCGGTTAGCAGTACGTTACTCACCCAGCCCTGGGGGGAGGGTGGACCTACCTTGTCACGTCAGCTTTATTTGCCAACAGTAGGGCTACATCAGGGTTGACACTCCTGACCAGCTTCTGGACGTCGGTCAGCTGTTTAATCTGTGGCGTCACAGCGCTGGTTAGCAGTAGGTTATTCACCCAGCCCTGGGGGGAGGGTGGACCTACCTTGTCACATCAGCTTTATTTGCCAACAGTAGGGCTACATCAGGGTTGACACTCCTGACCAGGGTCTGGACTTCAGTCAGCTGTTTGGTCTGTGGCATCACGGCGCCAGTTAGCAGTACGTTATTCACCCAGCCCTTGGGGGGAGGGTGGACTTACCTTGTCACGTCAGCTTTATTTGCCAACAGTAGGGCTACATCAGGGTTGACACTCCTGACCAGGGTCTGTACGTCGGTCAGCTGTTTGGTCTGAGGGGTCACGGCGCCGGTCAGCAGTACGTTGTTGACCCAGCCCTGGGCGCACTGGTCCAGCAGCTTGGGGAAGGTGAGGCGATGCTCCATGAAGGTGTTGTTGGGATCAATGCAAGCAGTTACAGCTCCTGGGAGAAGAAAAATACAGTATCAAACAAACAATCAAAATCAGTTAATTGAAAAAGTTGATGCAGAAATGCAGCTTTTTTAGTATTGACATAGAGCAGTTCTTGGCAAATCCAAAAATTGTCCAAGATATCAGGACTAGTTTCCATATATGTATCATATCATAATTAGACCCACTAAATGTACACAAGAGAAATTCAAAGAAAAACGTTAACTACCAGCATGGGGTCTAATGGCTAACAATGTTTTTAAGCTTTTATTTGGAGGGGTTTTTGTGATGTCATTTGGGGTATGCACAGTGCTTCCTAAACAGTTATTTGAAAGTTTATGTTATGTTGATATGGTATGACACCTGGCGAGCAACTATACAACTAAATATAGAAAATAAATCATTTTGAAGTGCACAGAGTAGTGTGTGTATGGTATACTTACCAATTTTGAGTAGTTTAGCTGTAGCTGGGTCAGGATGGGTGGCTATGGCTTGGATCACCTCCAATGTATCTGTGAAACTATAAGAGCAAACAAAACTAATGGCATTAATACATTTTCTTTTCTCTTTGACCACCTTCTACTGAAATGGAAACATTTACTTTTGGTGGGATGAATGAATTATCAAAAGGTGAATATATGTTGAAATTTACTCATACTAAATAATGACAAAAAACACATTTTTGGACCTTGGCACAACAAGAACCATACAATAATTATCTAATTCATATCAAGAATAACAATAATGAATATTAAAACCAATAATAAAATAAATCTTAGAATTAAAAATTCATTATCTATGTTGATTTTTGTATCCAAAATGATATTAATTTAGACATTAATATCAATATGCCTAATTGTCCTACAAGTGCTGCCACCTACCCTGGTGTGACGATGATGGCTCGCATTCTCTTCCTCGCTGACCCTGATTTCCGTTTTTTCTGTGCTGCTATGGCTGCACTCAATGACCCCTGGAGGCTCTCCGCACCAAACCCATCAGTGTTATCCATTGGCTGTCTCAGTACAACCCATCTAGATTAAAGAAAATAAATGGCAATAATTAGAATGAAATACCTTGAATCACCACCATCCCTTCGCCTATCTCATAGACTTTCTTCCTATGCATAAAATAATGTATACAAGTCAATGCCTAACTGGGTAACCGAATGTCCACTGATGACTCAATAATACTGCAGCACTCACCACCAGTAAAAGATAATATCTTTGAATCTGGCCAGGGGTGCAGGCTCTATACACCACCAGACACCATTATCAATTCATAATTGCAATTTTTATATTTTTATTGGGCCTTCTCTCTTTAGAATATTCAAAGGCACATAGCATCTACTGAAGTACAGGGTCAAGGTCATCAATTCATTTCCCAAGCACGTTAGAAATATTACCCTAGGCTAGTACTTCACACCAATAAGTAGGTACTTTCTTTGATAGATCATTTAGTATCAATCTAAATTGATATTTCCTTAATGCAATTTCAACATGATTATCAATCTCAAAATGGTCTGATTCCATTGCATGGATAGTCATAATCATAATTATACGCACTGAACTTTGTGTACTCCAATTTGTTGAGGGTAATATGTTCTCAGCAGAATCACTTAGAATATATGTGGCTGCATAACTAATAGTCCAGCGGATAAGGGACAATTTTGGGTGGAATCGTGCACTTTGCGATAAAAGCACCAAATTTGGTACAGTGGTAGTTTATGGCAAAGTAACTATTTTAAAGATTGGAGGCACTCTGAAAATGACCTAGGTCAGCTTTGGCGGCCATTTTTCAAAATGGCCGCCAGAGGTCATTTCCTATGGAGTTAAATGAATTTCTATCACCTCAAAACAATTAGCCAATGAACTTCATGTTCTACCAGAAGTATCACAACCAATTAACATTCATCTACGTACTACGTGATTGACCTCTGGTGACCTATATGAGCGTTCAGGGTCATTTTAGGGTAAAAACGCATTAAAATGGGCACAAAAATGAATGAGAAACTGTTTTTTCTTATAAATTTGTCCCTCAGATGATATTTTTATTAATCGATTAATTAAATCAAACTCCGTGTGTGGTACAGGGTTTCCAAATGGGTTGTTATTTGATGACTTCAGGGTCATTTAAGGGTAAAATCATGTCATAATTGCCATAAAATGCAAACTTTAGGCACTTGAAATGTATTTTTTCCCTTGCAGTAGTTTCTGGTTCTCCTATCAACTAATCTTAAATGTCATGTGTGAACCAGGGTTTCCATTGTGTTAACATGTGATGATTCTCAGGGCCATTTCAGGGTCGTTTTAGGGTAAAATTATGTCATAATGGCTACAAAATGAAAAATTTAGGCATTTGAATTGTATCCTTTCTCTTGCAGCATGTTCTGTTTCACCTATCAACTAATCTTAAATATCATGTGTGAACCAGGGTTTCCATTGGGTTACTAAGTGATGATTCTCAGGGCCATTTCAGGGTAAAACCATGTCATAATGGCCATAAAATGTAAAATTTAGACATTTGAATTGTATTTATCTTGTAGTATCTTCTGGTTCACCTATCAACTAATCTAGCAGAGTCAAGGCATTGAATTTGTATAACTCATAATAAACATCAGCGAAACATAACGCCAGGGCATTAACCTTAAGATTAAGAAGTTTCCCAAGTTTGGTACCAAAAGTGAAGAATCTATTCATTTCTAAAAGTACCTAAGGGGCATTCAAAACGAACCTTTTTCTAGCAAATTTTACGGTAAACACAGGCGATCTGCTGGTCCAGCAGGAGACCCCAAAATAGCATGCATGCACTTTGACAACTCCACATAGAGGAACTCTTAAAGAGATGGTGCATGTCATATCACGCACAATTTATCATTGTTGAACAAGTAGCATGTGTTATTGAATTAAATTAAATTAAATAATAAGCAATGTTTGACAGACACATCATTAAGAAAGGACCAACATCTCATACAAGTGAGGGTATTTTGAAAATGCGCTGCTTTAAGATTTAAATAACTAGTAAAGACTACAGTTGGCAATGCAACTCAATCATGTTTACTATCCCTGTAATTATTCTATCTGCTATTGGCATTTCAATATTTTTTGCAAATGATTATATGGCAAGTAGTGTTAATAAATCAATTCGAGTTAAATAGTATCATTCTTAACTTATACTGTTCATAACTTATGCAGCATACCGTAAATTCTCGCAAATCTCGGCCGCCCTAGGAAACTCGGCCACTATAATTCATCTACAAAATAATTACTGGGGAATTTCGCCCACCCCCGATTCATCCAAGGACACATTTCACCAAAAGTCGGCCACCAAGTAAATTTCATTGATATAAGCAAAAAACATTTTAGTAAGTCAAGTAGAATTAAGCCTACATTTAAATCATGTAATCTAATCTACAATACCTCTTTCTTTAATTAAAATTCAGACTTGCAATTGAATCGCAAATTTTTGGGACATGTCATGTCACCTTTTTTTTCCAAAATAATACTTATGGTGAACAGGCTATGATATGAGTCTATTGATAATTGGTTGACTATCAATCCTGAAAGCATCACAATTAGTGTATTCTTGGCATACACTGTTCTCAGAGGCACTTCAGCCCTAACATAATGCATGGTAGAATTTTAATTGAGTCGGATACAACTTAATTGATATAACTTAAGTTACCAAGTGTTTTTAATGATCCTTTGCTATTTCTTTCAAACCCATGAGAGCTGAATATTTAATACAATATTTTATATGTATATAATTGGTTGAAACAAATTTTGTATGTAGGGATCCTTGATCTATTGCATGCTTGAAATTACACCTAGACACCTAGACAGGCAGATGTCTTTTACAAAGTCAAGAGGTAGTCCATACTTATAATGCCAAGCTTTGTGCAGGAAACGACACATTCAGGAGCCATTTTGATCCAGTTAGACAAGTACATGATTCAGGTGGCTCTACTGCATGCTGATAATGCATGTTGAAATTTAAGAGTCTATTAAAACTTGTCACCATTTCAAAAGTTTTTACCCTAATATGATTCATACTCATGACAGGGCAAATACATTGAAACCCTGTTACACCCGTAATAAGCTTTGTTGATAGATGATTGCAGTTAGTATTGCATGAGAAAAGGTAAAACCTAGGCCTCTGCTACAGGTTTTGTTACCATTTTGACCCTTTTGCCCTAACATGATCCTTAGGCCTAAAAAAAGTTGTTTGTTTCCAGTAACCCTACCCTAACAAGTTTTTATTCAAGAAAATTCCTACCCTACAGTTTTTCCCACCTTCCGAACTCCCAATCAACGTAAAACGTGCATTAAACACACATTTTTGACCACATAAATAATGCAAAATTATATTTTTTTACCGACCTACCTACCCTATTCTTTTTCAGACCGTTACAGGAAACAAACAATATTTTTTTCTTGGCCTTAGAATCATCATTAGACAACTCAATTAGAAACCTTGTTTCACAAAAGATAGGTGAGGTTAGTTATTGAGTGATTAATCTGTATTGAAACAGAACAAATACAAATTCAATGCCTTAACTCAACTTTTTCTTGACATTTTGACAGGTTTTACCCTAAAATGACCCTGAAAATCATCACATGGTAACACAATGGAAACCCTGGTTCACACATGACATTTAAGATTAGTTGATAGGTGAAACAGAAAATACAGCAATAGAAAAAGTACAATTCAAATGCCTAGATTTTACATTTTGTGGCCATCATGACATGGTTTTACCCTAAAATGGCCCTGAGAATCAACACATGTTAACACAATGGAAACCCTGGTTCACACATAGTATTTAAGATTAGTTGATAGGTGAACCAGAAACTACTGCAAGGGAAAAAATACAATTCAAATACCTAAATTTTACATTTAGTGGCAATTATGACATGGTTTTACCCTAAAATGACCCTGAAGTCATCAAATAACAACCCATTTGGAAACCCTGTACCACACACGGAGCTTAATTTTAATTTATTGATGAATAAAAATATCATCTGAGGGACAAATTTATAAGAAAAAACAGTTTCTCATTCATTTTTGTGCCCATTTTAATGCGTTTTTACCCTAAAATGACCCTGAACGCTCATATAGGTCTCAGAGGTCAATTACGCTGTATGTAGATAAGTGTTAATTGGTTGTGATACTTCTGGTAGAAAATGAAGTGCATTGGCTAATTGTTTTGCGGTGATAGAAATTCATTTAACTCCATAGGAAATGACCTCTGGCGGCCATTTTGAAAAATGGCCGCCAAAGCTGACCTAGGTCATTTTCAGAGTGCCTCCAATCTTTAAAATAGTTAGTTTGCCATAAACTACCACTGTACCAAATTTGGTGCTTTTATCGCAAAGTGCACAATTTTATCCCTTATCCGCTGGACTATAAAGAGCATACCCGCTTTGGGAATAAATGATTTTGATTTATGCTTTTTACCGAGTAGAGTGGGGAACTTTTATCATTCATCCTTATAAGCCTTACAGAGATATCTACTTCAGTTTTAGTTCCAAAGGTCAAGTGTCACAGTACTTCCAAAAATTCAAAGATGATGATTTCAAGTTTTTAAAGATTGGCAGGTGACCATATTCTAAGATGTGCAAGTATTATGAATTGGCAGAATGTCAAGCAGATTTTGTAAAAAAAAAAGAAAGAAAAGAAATGTGTTTATTGGAAAGCTCTAATTGTGTGTATTTCAGATAGATTTCTTACCTGCATTTATCCTTGGCTATGTTTGTGATATTGTTGCAGAGATTTTCCTTGTGGCTGCCTGGGATGCCACATATAATGGTGATGACCAGCTGAAATAGAATCATACCACCTTAGTACAGATTTAACACTTGCTGCTGCTGGTGGCTAATTTGGCCAATACAAAATGATGCAAAAAACCTGAAAAATTAGTGAAACCCTGGCAAATGGGTACTCATCTGAGAGTACTCAGCAAGAGCTTTCATATGAATACCAACAAGACAGGTTTTAGATGGTTTTCAAAAAAGTTTGTATCCTTGTGCTTTGGATGAAAGTAGCCTAAGCCTCAGCATTGGAAGGGTTAAAATACCCGCCTCAGACCTGCTATTCCCAAACTAGCTCTCTAATCCACTTGCACTACTTATCTCTACTCACTACCATAATAAGAAAATAAGTAAGATAGCTATTTAGCATTCATTGCTGTTTAAGTGATTAATTAAAGGTCAACAATATGATAGTTGTTGATTAAATAAAATGATAATGATTTTTTTGTGTGTGATGGCAATTTGCCGATATCAATACTTTCTCCTATGTCTCATAAACCAATTAATGCTCACAGCAGCCAAAAACAGCCTGACAATGTTGATGTCTTATACACCAAAGCATATTACCTTGCTTGTGTTTGGTCATCTAAGATATTACGGAACATTTGAAGAATAAATGTTAATCTGAACACTGCCAACAAAGTATGTATACGTATACTGAAGGTGCATCAGTATAAAGCCCATATGGGTCACAAAACCAAAACTGCCATTCACAATTTTTTGTTGACAGAAGTCTTTTATCTGCTGTTTCGGCTTAACCTGTTACCACTGGCCATTTACTATTGGCTAGAGCCTGTCTGAAAGTGAGGAACAGTCTGTCTGCTAACTATCTGAAGTCATCCAGGATCTCATGAGATGGAGCCAAATGGAGTATCAAACAAGTTACTTGTTGTCTGTCTCTGTATCGAGTATTGACCTGGGCTAGTGAGAAAGTTGCCAGTGACTTGAGGTTAGGCAGTGGATTTTGCCGGGTACTCACGTTTCCACAACTTACAACTGGCTTGTCACAACTAAGCATAAATATAGCAGAAAAAGTGACAAAAAAACGAAACGGAAATGAAATATGAAATTAGATTGACAGTTGAACAAACCTCATTGTGTTCCTCGGTGTTACCTGGGTTGGGGGGCTGTTTCAGCAGGACTGGGAGATCCGCTTCCTTTATCGGTACCTCGCCCGTGCTGCTCACTTCAAAGTGAGGCAGGAAGCTAAAAGAAGAGACGAAACATGAAGTCCAGGCAATTGGTCACGGAGCACAACAATTTTGGTGGGCGTTGTGCGACAATCAGTTTAAGGTCCTTCAGTACAGCATAGCGGCGCCACTGGTCTCTCTTCAATAGGCTGCAGATGGGGTGCAGTCGTCTTGACCGCAGACAGAACACTTTCAAGCAAGGGCGCGTTTTTTCAACCTTAACCATGTTAAAGTTCATGCCTGTGATCCCAAACATTGACCTGGTTAATTTTGGCATTCCCTTCGGTTTGTGATCAGAATAATTTCAAAAATATTCAAAAGTTCACTGTTGGTTGAAAACAAATTGAAAATCAAAGAGCGTCTCCTTTGCAAGCCCTATCAATGCACGACTGAACTTAAGTTTATTTTAGTCACAGGCAATCTCAATCTAAATTTTCGCTGTGCGAAATCAGTTTAAATATTGTCACCAGGTGACAATACTATATCAGCCTTCATAGCTTTATCAATGTCTTAGATCACTCAATGGGTGGTATCAATGAATGGAGTAAACACGTTTATGAGGTTAATATTTGAAAATGCAAGTGAACATCAAATACAGGTACACTCATTTGCCGAAAATTTCCTGAATTAAACTTCATTTTTGTTGCATGTTGCATGTTTCAAGACCTCTGATGCATGCCGGTGCTACAATGTGACAGTAGGACACCCCTGAGTATTGGTTTTATAAAAGGAATAGGTGACAAGGAGTTAACTCACCTTTCAAGGTCCGGCAGATCAGCCATGGCTCGCTTCAGTGGTGTTATACTGGTAGTACTGGTCGACGCCACCAGGTAGTGCTGCTGAAGCCGCGAATGACTGTAAAGTGAGAAAAATTATACTTGTAGTAACTTGTTTATTTTTCATTGTTTTTTTTCAATTTTTTTTTTATTTTCATGTTTATGTGTATTCATTCATGAAATACAGGTTGAACAGCCAATTACTGCTTGCACCATGGCCAACTCTTTCTTTTTTCAATAAAGCCTGTAGCATTACATTAAAATCCAATCAACAACTATTCTTAAAATATATTGATAAATCATCATATATTTTTGATTATTAATTATGATTTTCTTCAAAAGAGCCACAGGTCCAGGTGACACTGGTGACATTCTCCATTTTAGTTCCATAAATGCCCACCAGATGGATATGTGTTTGGCACAGCTAAAAAGTCAGTTCCTGCAACTTGCAAGTAACTCAATGCATGTAGGTATGTACTTTCTGAATGTGTGTGAAATTTTTTTTTGTATCAAGTAGGGCAAAGGAATTTATCAAAGTATACCTTTGCAAAAACACGCTACAGCCGGAAGTCAATCACTCCTATATAATTCGCTCTATGCTCTATACATTACATCAATATCCATTGCATGAAAAATACATTCAATAACCTATATGCAATGATGCATACCTTATATCAAATACCCAAAAGTATCAAGGATACTTACTCATTACCAAATGAAATATAGGAACCCATGTAATAATGACAAATACCTTGTACAAAAATGAAAGCCCTGTAACGAAAACTGATACATCATACTCAATTCCCCATACAATACCCTAAACCTAATGACTCATATCTCACAATCAATTCGCATTCAACACCTGATAACTATACCTTTTACCGAATACTATGTAGAATATTCTAAACAATCAACACTGAACTATTAATTAGGGCAGTTGGTCAGATGTTTCTGCTGCTTTGTTCTGCCTGACATATACCACACATGTATTAATAGTGTTAATTAATTCTTTTATTGCAAAGCCTCCTTTCCTCCTTTACCCAAAACGTTTTTAAAAATATAAACTTTGTCATGTTGGTATTCATTGGAAAGCCCTTGCTGAGTACTATCAGATGAGTAACAGTGTGTCATGGTTTCAGTCATTTTTCAGTATTTTTTGCATTATTTTGTTATAAGAAATCAGCCCCAATGAGTGAAAGTGTTCAGTTTTACTCACAGGGTTTGAAGATCCTGGGGAAGATCAGCTTGCATCTCCAGAACCACATCACTGGAATCTTCCTGCCGCCAAAAAGGCAAAACCTGAGAAAGAAAAGAGAAACCATAAAAAGCAGGGTTCAACTCTCCCAGGGGCCCAGGGGTATATGCCCTTAGATTTTGCTGTGGGCCCATAGATATTTCAAGCTAGGGGCCCAAAATAATATGCATACTAACTAGAAATCCCGTTTTTGACCACTTATGTTTATCAAAATACCAGCCTGAAATCTAAGTGTCAGATCCTGAAAAGGGAATTCAAAATTAGTACACAGTGGATTTTGTCTATTCTAGTTCATGTCCTATTTGGGTTTGACAATAAGGATATTTTAGGGGCTTTTAATACTAAAAATCACTCATGCTTGTATACTCTATCAGTGTAATGAATAATTCCCCGGGCCCTCAAATTTTCTTTATTCTTTCATCATTTCTTATACGCACCCACATATACTGTAGTTTAGGAAATTAATCCGAGTGGTTTATTCTGCCGAACTTCTCCAAGTGGGGTCAGTTCCGTATAATGAAAGTTGGATCTACTATTCTTGTCATTAGAATACTAACCTTCAGTATTAGGTTTCGGGATAAAAATCCAAAATCACAAATTCAGTTAATTTGCACCTGGGATTAATTTCCTATTCTAGAGTATATGGATGGATGGATGGATGGATATATGGATATATATAGATTGGTCGATTTTGATTAATAATTTCTTTGAAGATAAACATAGATTGCTGAAAAGTAATCGTTAGATAATGTCCTTACCTCACTGAACAAAGTTTTGTAAGCCTTTGATCTCGGGCCCAGGGCGAAGACAATGGTGTTATTGGCTGAGTTAAGCTGGTGCGGAATGTAGTCCTTGACTGTACTTGTGTAGATCACGGTCAAGAGGCCCACAGTACTGGGACAGTCCTATTATAAAACAACAAAAATGTATTAAGATATCATTGGGATGCATTATACATTATTTTTTATTAATGCAAGAATGCAAGACATTGTTACCAAAAAATGTTTCTGTGTATATGTATGTGTGTGTGCTAATATATATGTTAATATATATATATATATATATATATATATATATATATATATATATATATATATATATATATATATATATATATATATATATATATATATATATATATATATATATATAAAAATATATATATATATATATATATATATATATAAAAATATATATATATATATATATATATATATATATATATATATATATATATATATATATATATATATATATATATATATATATATATATATGTATATATATATATATATATATATATATATATATATATATATATATATATATATATATATATATATATATATATACATATATATATAGTGCAAGTGTCATACCTGACATAAACAATTAAGAACATACTTATCATCATTACTGACAGGCAAATCAAATATTTGGTTTGTGTTATTGCCACTAGGTGGCTGAAATGTGATATACTTCTATCACTGAACTTGCTTGGTAGTGAGTGATTTAAATATGATATTTACCCCATCATAGAAGCAGATTTTCTTGGCCTGTGAGCGAGGGATGACCACTGTGCCAAAGCGGGCATTGTTAAAGATGATTCCTCTCTCATACACATACAGCTCACCTTAAAGAGAGAAAAATACTTATTCTGCAACTGTCAACAAATGGGAACATGTATACAGGCAACTCTGCTTAATCCGGACATGTGTAATCCAGATTTTTGTCTAAATCGGACAGATTGGAAGGTCCCAGTCCCTTCCTATCCATATGATTCCTATACGTATAAAGCAGATTTTGCCTAATCCGGACAGAAATTTCGTCATCAGTCTCGATTAAGCAGAGTTGCCTGTATCAGATAGTAGTTTAAGTCTACTCTGGGAGACCTCCCTGTAAAACTTCTAGTCATTCCTGTACCTGTGTAGATGGACCACCTGACTCTGAAATGAAGTATTGAATCATAATGAAAGAAAATGAGAGATTTATAATATATTGATAAGCTCCATTATATGAACGTTATGTGTATTTTGTGTGATATTACTGTGATTGACAAGTTATGTTCAAATCTATAATACTATATGTGTGCATTCTGAATACCTATGGGTTAATTTCATCATTTCAAATTATCTTTATGAGAGCTATAAAGTTTTTAATCTATATTTCCTGCTTCTTAATGCACAAAACTCTTTTCATTTACCATTTCAATATATTTTCATCCTTGCTGGAAGAATGGGGTTAATAAAAGACTCACTCCTTCAAATTTTACCATTTCAAATGGCAGCTTCATCCCATTGCTTGAAAAACTCAATAGTGCCTTTTAAGTTTTCACACTGGTGCTATATCGATTAATAGAAACAATATCTGGTAAATAAATCTATGATGAGTGTTGAATACTTTTATGCATTGTATCCTTTCGCAGGTATTTGGTTTTCTTTTATACCATTTCAGGTTCTACTCCCAGCCAGGGCCTACGAGAAAGTTGCACCTGACTTGGGTAAGGTGGTGGTTTTTGCTTGGTTCTTCGGTATCCTCCATTACTTCCAACTGGCTAATCACAACTTAGCCTCAATATGGCAAAAAAGTGACAAAAATCGAAATTCCAAATTTGTGTTACCAATATTCAGTAGCAAATGGGTAAACCCTTCCATTGCAGAGGCTACTTCCATACAAAGTACAAGGATGCAAAGATTTTTGAAAACTATCTAAACCCTGCCATGTTGGTATTTGTTGGATTAATTTTTGGGTCTTAGCATAATTTTGTATTGGCCAAAGTAGATGCCACCACCATAAGGGTTAAGTGGTAAAAGGGTTAAGTGAGTACCTTCCAGTGGGTCTGCACAAGGACTGTCTGAGAGCACCTGAGCCACCTCTCCGGGGATGAGGACATTGCCAAAGCCTTCCACAGGGGACGTCTTTAGCAGCTCTTGGAGGCCTGTGAGCACCTGCCTTTCAGTCTCACTCACCTGGAAACATAGAAACAAACAATTGATCAATTAAAACAACCTTCCACAGGGGACGTTTTTAGCAGCTCTTGGAGGCCTGTGAGGACCTGCCTTTCAGTCTCACTCACCTGGAAATAAACACACAAACATGTCAACCTAACCTGGGGAAAAACTAGTTACATGAGCCCCATGTAAGGATAAAAGCTGGGACACCTGTGCTAGGAGGGTCAGGATATAGAACATCTCTACACAGCTGGCTGGATAAAGGGCAAGAGATGGGGCATGCATTGCATACAGATCCGGTCTAATAGTGAGCTCTACACACAACTTGCTGGATACAGGATAAAAGATGGGGCATGCATGGTTTACAGATAAGGACAAAAATACAAACATACATAAAAACACATATACATGTATACACTCATATATACAAAAGCAACATATTTAGGAATGAATGTGTATGTGTATATATATATATATATGATTGACGTAAAATCTTAAAAAGGTAATCAACCTGATTGGTTTTATAAAACCCCATTTGTTTCATGCAAAACTAATACAAAGTGACAATTATTAGCAAAAAATTAACATTTAAAAAAGTTCAAAAGGGCATTTGTTGAACCTCCTCTACACCTGCAACTGAATACATAAAGACATGACATTTCCCAATCTGGCCTTGGAGTCAGGCTACTTGGTTCATCATGTTCAAGCAGGGTTTGACTTTCCCAGGGGCCCGGAGGCATATGCCCCTAGATTTTGCTGTAGGCCCCAAGATTTTTCAGTCTAGGGGCCCAAAATAATATGAGAAATAACCAGAAATTCTGTTTTTAACCACTAACTTCTATCAAAAAGACCCCAGCCTGAAATCTAAGTGTCAAACCCTGTGTTGCTGAAAACTGGCAATTCTCCAGCTAGTGACCAGCTACTGGAACACAATGCCAAGAGGAACAATGAACAACCACAAACAAGGGCGTAAACATGTACTGTCAGTGCCCTCCCAATAGAGGAGTAAGGACACTTGCGTCCAGTGAAGGATCAACATCTAGGACTTACAGCAGATACTAAGCACACTGGGGTCAAAAACTGGGCTGTCAATCAAACTTGAGGTCATAATATAGGACCTTTTAGCCATCCAGCATGGGTTTAGGTCAGAATGTAGAACTCCGAATAATTAAACCCTTCCAGGTCTGGTTGCATAGTTTTGTTTTGTTTTAGCCACCAGCAGCATAAGGATTAAGCATTATCTAAATACAAAGATAAATGTCTGGGTCTTGGATAATAATTATGGTCAACATGTAGTTAAAGTGTTAGACTTTACCAGAACACTTCATAAAACATTTATTCCTAACATTTGATCAGGATATTTCAACAGAACAATCGACTAGATCACCTTATTAGGACACTGAATCAAAATATTCAATCCAAACCTTTCATCTGGATATTTAGACAGAACACATGGCCAGATCATTAAATCAGAACACATCATTCTTATTTCCTTTTCATCGCTTCACTATAGTTTTGAGCAAAACACTTGATTACTTCAATAACACACAATTCATCAGGATATTTTGACAGAACACTTTCTTTTTATTTTTTGTTTCATCACTTCACTATTTTTACACTCAATCAGATAGTAGATCAAACAACCAAAACATCTTGATCACTTCCATAAAGAACAGTTGAATCTCAAGCATTTATGTCAAGCCCTGAGAGTTATAGTCACAATTGGCTAGGTAAGGCTGCAATGGTAAAGACAGTAAAGAGTGAGCTCCCTCAGAGGTTAAAATCACGGGCATGTCGACAAAACTCTGGCAAAAACTGGTTACATAAGCTACCTGGAAGGATAAAAGCTGGGACACCTGTGCTAGGAAGGTCAGGATATAGAACATCTCTACACAGCTGGCTGGATAAAGGGCAAGAGATGGGGCATGCATTGCATACGTGGATAAGGCCTAACACACATACGTACATTCACAAATGTCAAAGCAAACATATTCATGTGTGTGTGTGTGTGTGTATGTGTGTGTGTATGTGTGTGTGTGTGTGTGTGGGTGTGTGTGTGTGTGTGTGTGTGTGTATATATATATATATATATATATATATATATATATATATATATATATATATATATATATATATATATATATATATATATATATATATATATCGTTTCATATAACCTGCATTTGTTTTATGCAAAATTTAAAAAAAGTGACTATTACAAGAAAATCAACACCATGAAATGTGTTAAAGCTTTTTTTTCAAATCTCCTCTATAACTGCAACAATATCCATAAAGAGATGGCATTTTGAAATCTTGCCTAGCTAGAAGGCAGGCTATTCAGTTCATTATGTCACTCTTGGCAATTCTTGGAGTCAGCTAGGAACACAATGCCTTGAGTACCAATGAATAACCACAAACATGGACTTAAACACATATATGTACTGTCAGCAACCTCCCAATAGTGGAACAAGGCCATGCACTGTCCAGTGATGGGTCAATATCAAGGATTAAAAGCAGATACCAGGGTGTTACCCATGATTTGGACACAGGGGGTCAGAATTGAGGATTTATGAAATTTAGGGGGTCGAGAGTTAGTTACCCAATTTACAAGAATGTTCATAGCAACCTCATATAATATATTGACATAGTAAAACAAAGTATGCTTTTCTACATCAGTTAATGTTCCTATTGTCCTCTATGAGTTAAACTGTTGAAATATTTCCTTGAACTCAACAAATACAGAAAATCTTACAAAATACAACTGGGTGTCATTTTGCCAATAATCTGGTGTTTGGGAGTCAAAATGACTCCCTGACTCCAGCCTGGGTATGTCCCTGGCAGATACTAAGCACATAGGGGTCAAAAACCGGGCTGCCAATCAAACTTGAGGTCATTATATAGGACCTTTTAGCCATCTAGCAAGGGTTCAGGTCAATATGTAGAACTCTGAATAATTGAAGTATTGTCTAAATACAAAGGTATACAAAGGTTAAGGCGGGTTGCAAGTTCTTTTTGTTGTTTTGTCAGGAGTTGGCACATGTCTAACAGATAAATAGGCTTGTATCTGAATATATTAAAACATACTTATTGTTATTACTGTCACATGTTGTAGCTAATATAGTACTCTTCGAGTATACTTTGTGTAAAAATGTAAAAGGGCATTTCTCACTGACATTATAAATTGGGTGTGAAATTGGACTATATTTTCGAATTTCAGTTTTTTTCTGCTCCAGGATATGTCATCATTTTCTATCATTTTGTAAGTCTAATGGCAATTCATAGACCATGAAAAATTGTAAAAGATTCCCCCTTACAGAAGGGGGCGGAGTGAAATTTGAAATAAGGTGACCAAATTCAGGACATATTTATAAATATATAGGGGGGTATATTGTCATACCAATTGTTTATGCCTTTAACACCAAGACCATTTATGAATAATTATATGTTTGCTCTAAGGTTGCTTTAACTAGGTTAGGAACCCTGAACACTACTTTTCTGATCCTTCCTTATTTCAGTATGCCTAAAGAAGCAAATCCTAAATGCTGTTTATTTCAAAAACTCATGAGAAATTTACAAAGACCAGTGATGGATGTTTACATAAAGATGATGGACTTAAATCTTTATTAATAGATTCTCAAAATAAATATGCGCATTAGTCCTTTACAAAACTTTCTATCGGTAAAATCATAATGCAGTGATAAATTTAGTGGTGGTTGTAGCCTGACTGGATTTTAGGAACAAGTAATGCCTTTGGAAGAAAGTGTATATGTGAAAGCCACATTGATATGATGCATTTTATGACCCTATACTTTGAAAAGCATGAGACCTTTCAGCAAAATATTCTAGAATACACTAGTGAGGGTAATCTCAACTAGTGGGTCAAAAATAGGCTTCATCATATGGTGGGATAATTTTGGCCTTTTTGCGACCCGCCCATTAAGCTTTCTTGATCTTGGATAATGATCAAGGTCAGCATGTAGTAAAATTATTAGACTTGTTTCTGGTTTTATTCAATATTGTTTATTTCTGTTCTGGTCTCTATCTAGACGTTATAGTTTCTGTGGCTGATCAGAGACGGTGGAATGGTGGTCACCCTGATAAGCTAGAACTGGAAAGATCTCAATGCCATCAAAGATCATTCATTTGAGAACTCTCAGATGAGTATCCACATGTCAGAGTTTCAGTCATTTTCCAGCATTTTTGCATGATTTTGTAATGGCAAAATAAGCCACCAGAAGCATACTTAGGGTTAATAACACAAGGGTCAAGAAGTGGGTCTTGTGTCATCAACGGGGTCAGTATGTAGAACAATTATAAAATCACTCGCCCATTTGAGGTCAGTATGTAGGACTGAAGGAGAAAAGTTACATAAACATGCAGATAAACAAGGGTCAACTTCTGGGTCTTATGTAATAATTTGGGCCAGCACCTACTGAACTGTAGATGGGGACCTGAAGGCTTCAGTAGATGACTTGGGTTCCATTCTGCAGCCACTTAGGACTGTGCTGCCATCTTTTGTAGAGTGATGGCATTATTTATTGCAGTCAATATATGGCTGCATGTGGCCATGCTGTATTTACAAGTATCGAATGGTGATGCAAGGCATCAATAGTTACTAGCTGGGTCGTACTTATTTATGATGTACAGTATGATGTTGATAAGATTTGAATTGTTTATTATAGCGCACTGCTATGAAAATACCTAGGCTTGGAAAACACACTATGTACAGTGAGAAGCTGTTTCTGTGGCTTTAAAGTGGTCCCGGTTCACAGCAGGGAGCCGGGACCAAATCCAGAATGAGGCTCCAGAGCCGGGACCAAATCCAGGCTCAGCAACCACTAGAAAACATGTTTTTTGTGTCATTTTCAAAGAGTTGTTTGAATTATTTATCACTCAAACTTGCTATAATAGCCATTAAGACCCGCCACTGTGCCTTGGTGCAGATTTATAGCCTCGCCGTGGGTGTTAGTTGCAAAGCTTTGGCCTTGGCGGCCTCAGCTTTTGCAACAAACACCTACGTCTCGGCTATAAATCTGCACCAAGGCTCAGCAGCGGATCTTAATCCCTATATCCTTGTTGCTGTCTGTATTTTGCCCTCAAAGTACACTGAGCTCCTCCCCAGAGTTCAGCGAAGAGTGCAAGTGCAAGTTCCGACCGGTTCACCACTACACCAGATGTTAAATACACCTAATTTGTCATTGACTAGTATTGTCAGATCCCCAGTTAACCCTAGAAAATAATAAAAATTGCCCGCGTTCCCACCAGCACTATTTAATAGGGATCAACAGGTGCTACAGGACGTGGTACAGTGGTACAGGTGCAACGGTTCTATTGTGGGTGCCATGGTGTGTCTTACACGGATTTGAGTCCTCGCACCGTCTCTTAGCACCCGGGTGTGTGTTGCGTGTGTAGGGGTGTATTTATAACTGCGCTGTCACGTACACATTCATAACACCAGGCCGACGATTTGATTGCAATGATACAAGTACTTTTATTTCAAAGAAATGTCGGGGGAAAAGAAAGAACGAACCATACAGAAAATCACTTTTAAAATTTTAATTGTGGCAAGACCATCAAGCCTCAGTAAAAATGGCTCCGCCAGGAGCAATCTCCATGCCTACTTCCGGTACCTAACCGTATTATACTGGGTCGTGAGCGACCCAGCAATAAACATAGGGTTAAATGACTATCAATTATATCAAAATCCTTTTGATAATAAATGGATATCTGGAGAAATATTTCAGTGTAAGCCAGTTGTTTCTGTTTGAACAAATCGTCCCAATTCAACTATTTTTCATATACTGTGGAATGGCTAATTTTTCTGTGTAACAATATTCCCTAATTTTTCATTTTTAGGTGTTTCCGTTTCTTATATTTCCGAAGAGACGACATACGCTTTTTTCTGTTTCTAATTTTCCCGTTTAATGTAGATTTTTAATTCGAGTGTACCAAAGAGTATATAGTCTATTAAACTAAGGACAGGATTTCTCAGTGTTTATTAAGTCAGGACATTTACTGTATTGTTTTTTCATGTGTTGTTTATTCCCGTTTGAAAGCATTCTGGAAAGAATGGGTAAATGAATCTCACGGGAAAAATTAGCCATTCTACAGTAATGACTTATATTGATCAATTATGTTCACAAATAAAGCCCTGTATATAAATGTATGCCTGTATACCGGCCTATACTTTATAAGGGCTTGTGGACTAGTCTACTGTCGGCCATTTAGTTCACATAAATGCCACACAAAGGGGTTGTACAAAAGGGCAGTAACATATTTTCAACTACCCTCCTAGCATACCGTAGTGTCATCGTTTGACAAGGAATGGCATGTACTCTCAGATGAGTACCCGGCACCCATATGCCAGGGTTTCAGTCATTTTTCAACTTTTTTGCGTCATTTTGTATTGACTAAATAAGCCACCAGCAGCATAAGGGTTAAGTTGTTTGTAGCATGTACCAGCTGTAAATGGGTCAAGCTACCAGCATGATGTTGAGTTAAAAGAGTGTGGGCCACTGTCCAAACCTAAGCCTGAATGAGGTAACAACTCTCCCTGTTCTCCTTCCAGGATAGAACGATCTTGTCACCGCACTGGCAGTACGATTTCTTGACAACGCGGCGTGCACTGGACGTGATACCAGACACACACACTAATGGCTAGTCTAGTTGCTGGATAGCAACTACTTTGTTGGGTTGGATTATGGACAGACAGCTTGCCTATGTATAGATAGGGTTCCAAGCACCTGCAATTGAGATCATGGTGATAAGGCGATACTACTACTACTACTACTACTACTACTACTACTACTACTACTACTACTACTACTACTACTACTATTACTACTTCTAATAATAATAATGATAATTATAATGATAATACAGTACTCGATTTTCGCTGAGAACCCAAACAGGCCCTCAGCTTTTGACAAAGATAATACCAAATGTTTCAGGAAGCCTTTCGGTGCTAAAGGCCTGAATGATGAACTGGATAACATTGGATAAAACAAAGAATAATAACATGGAATCAAATTTTTCGGCTCCTGAACTAGATCTGCATGTTGTCTGTATATCAGACTAGGTCTCTAGTCCCAGCTTGAAGTTATAAGGATATGGTATCTGTTCAGAGGGAGATCGTATTAAAAATAAATCTTTTACTAAAATCATTATGTTTAAGCTGGTATAATAGAGAGGCACCCCATCAGTGGTTAATCTTAGCAAGTTTGACTGTACATACTTTTGAACTTTTTATCTCCTATGAGTAATCATTGACAGCAGTTGTCCTGGTATCGGGTTTCTAGGTAAGTAAACATGACCTGGCTCATAGCTACTTAACCTACTACTGAAAGATTGAAAAGCTGTGGTATTGACTAGGCTCCTAGTCCCTGTAGAGTTGGCATTCCCTTCTGTGTTGAGCCAGCACTGTTGTGTAGTACCTGGTATGGTAGATAGGTGACACCACCTGATCCTCCAATCTCTAGACTTAGACTAGGCTCCTAGTCCCTAAAGAGTTGGTATTCCCTTCTGTGTTGAGCCAGCAGTGTGGTATGGTACCTGGTATGGTAGATAGATGGCACCACCTGGCCCTCCAATCTCTAGAGATTTTGTCAAGTTCAAACTGAATCCTGGTGAGATAATTGTAAACCAAATTGGCCACTATGGCCACCTAGACTATTTAGTGCCTGGTGACAGAAAAAAACATGACAGAAAAAACACACATGGCAGCCTAGAAATCTAGGCTAGGTGTGGTATTGAGGAGCACCTTTAGGCGCACCAGATAGCCTTGTCTTATTATGCTGTCCTGAAAAAGTTTAGCTGGTACTCATATAAAACATAATCCCAACTGGCTAAATGTGGTGAAATAATCGCCCACAAACATGACTATAACTGCATAGAGAGTACTCTCTCCTATCTCTCCAATCTCGCTATGAAATCTTAATCTTAGGGGCTAGAATATTGTAGACTGTGAAGCAAGGGACAATTTATTCCTTATAAAGATATCCCAAACTCATTCATGACCGTAGTGTCCAAAAGAGCCAGACTATTTTGGTAATATCCATCATACAAAAGCATCTTTAACCCTCGTGCTGCTGCTTGGTAATTTGGCTAATACAAAATGATGCAAAAAAAAACCGAAAAATTTGGGAGACCCTGGCACATGGGTACTCATCTGAGAGTACTCAGCGAGAATTCTCCAATGAATACCAACCTGACAGGGTTTAGACAGTTTTCAAAAATGTTTGCATCCTTGTGCTTTGGACAAGTAAGCATACAAGGGTCAATGTATTCAGGCAATTTCGAAGCACAGTGGGTATGATGGGTTAAAAATATAATGTTCAGTATTATATGCCTCAAGTCATGTATAGGCCTGACACCTATTAAGGTGTTTAAGAATACCTAACATCACCTAGTAATTTGTAGGGAGACAGGTACCTAATAAGATATACAATGGCGCATTTTACTGAAATACAATGTGCTATGCATGATATCATGGCTGTTATCTGTATCACTTGTGTGATATTGGGATCATGGGGCATGATAGACTAGCTCCTAGTCTATGACTTCATTAAATTATGCTTTTCTCAGTTCTGGTCTCTATCATTTGATTAATGTCTAGGTGTTAATTCCAATGGCTGGTGATAGATGGCACCAAGGGTGGTCACACTGGTCAGTCAGAATCAAGAAATCCAAATGAACCCATGCTTGCTGCCTGGTGAGCCAATATAGAACTAAATATGGAAAGACATCGTAAAATGGTTTACACACATTAGGTAAGTTATCAAAGAAGTGAAATTAAATTCTTGGCCTAGGACTAGGCTAGGGGCATGAATGCAAAGGATAAAGGGGTGAAGAGCATATAAATGATTTGAAAAGTACTTTAGAATTCTCATAATTACCCAGCTGCCGCCTGTGCTAGCATGATTTGTTGAAAGCCTGACTATTATAGATTGAATGCCAACATGTAGATAAAGATATATAGCCTGCAATCAATAGGGTGATGTAGTTCCTACTCTAGCCACACAAAGGGTTAATACAAGCTTAACGAATAAAAACAAATGGATATGAAACCAGCAAGGCAACCTAAACAACTAGGCTGCGGCGAATAGCCCAAAAGTTACGTTCTGTGCATGTTGTTTCCCAGCTTCCTCTGTAATGTAAATGATATGAGAGCCATCATTGGTCTGTCTCCTAATGACGTCACACTAAGGCTAGATTCGAGACCCCTCGGATAGCCAATTCTTCACTATTGCGCATTCAGTAATTGGTCTCTCGCTACATATCCATTCTTTTCTTGGCCTAAGATATAAGCAGTATCTCCACTACCAACTCCTGCTACCCATGAGCTAAATGTGCTACAAGTCTCTGTCAACTACATATTTCACTGATCTACCATAAATTTAGTTCACTTCAGATATAGTTCTGATTAATCCTCAAGGGGGACAAACCTAAACTGTCGGCTTTCACACAGTTACAAACTGCAATTCATAAAATTTTTGCTGCCATCTATAGTTTGAGAGAGACATCAAACCTACCTTAAACACCCAGTGTATGTAGTGGTGGGATTGATATACCTAACTCAGCCTGAGAACAAGGCTACCAATGTGCATTCTATATTCTATCCTCCAACCCGTATGCTGCTGGTGGCTTATTTTGCCAATACAAAATAATGAAAAAAACATAAAAAATAACTGAAATCCTGGCATAATAGGGTACTCATCTGAGAGCACTCAGCAAGAGCTATATCCAATGAATACCAACATGACAGGGTTTAGACAGTTTTCAAAAAAATCTTTGCATCCTTGTGCTTAGGACAAAGTACTTAAGTAGCCTTAGCATTGGAAGGGTTAAAGGGATGACATGTTTGATGTGGCACAGCAGCCAGGCTAGCTTGGCCAGATGGTGACGACGCCTAGACAGCACACATTCCACCAGACAAGCAGGTATGAGCCTTGTTTTGAACACAACCTCCATCTGTTACCTAGCTCCTGGCCCCTATGGACCCTCCTAGCGAGCAGCAGTCTGGTTTCGAAACAGCCCACAACTAGTTGGCATAGTTCTGAGCCACCTGGATGGTGCGAAGTAACCCAGCACTGAGATAGCACAATAATTACTGGACACGCTGGCAGGGAGCAGCCTGGTTTCGATACAGCCCACGATCAGTTGGCTTAGTTCTGAGACACCTGAATGGCCCAGCCCTGAGGCAGCACAATGATTACTGGACAAGCAGGCAGGGAGCAGCCTGGTTCCGAGACAGCCCACTATCAGAAGCCTGCTGGCCAGACTTGACCCTCCCAGTTGGCTTAGATCTGAGACACACTGCCAGGCAGAGCCGTGACTCATGCTCTGCCAGCACCATTTCTGGACGCCCTGGCAGGAACTTAGCCCTGTTTCCAGACAGCCTCCCATGAGTAGTCCGGTTGCTGGACATGACCCAACTATCATCACTACGTGTCTGCTATCCCAAACACTTGGTGGGGTTGTCCCACAAGCGACTGATATAATTCATGGATACACTGTTATTGTTTGAAGACAGCTTATCACAGCGAGATGTGACGCAATCAGCTTAGATTGTGGACAGCTGAGCTTGGCTAGACCCCAAATGGGACCACTATGGAAATAAGTTTTTAACTTTTAGTGTATATATCTTTATGATTTTTTATGTGCCAAATGTTATGTAATATACATCTTACTAGACCAAATAAAATAAAATAAAATAAAATAGACCAGGTTCCTAGTCCCTAAAAAGTTGACATTCCCTTCTGTGTTGACCAAACAGTGTGGTGTAGCACCAAGTATAGTAGATAGATGGCACTACCTGGTCCTCAGATCTCTAGAGGTTTTAGGTGTCATACTCAAACTGGTTCCTCTATTTCACCTAGTGAGATAAGTGTAAACTAAATTGGCCACTATGACCAACTAGACTATTTGGTGCCTGTTTACAGAAATACATCACAGAAAAAATACATAGGACAGCCAAGAAATATAGGCTAGAACCCAGAGTGTAGAGTCCTTACCCTTCCTTACTGAGTTGACCAACATGAATGCAGGCCTCTTCTGAAAGCCAACTGGTCTAAGGCAATGCCACAGACAGCTCCCTGCCTCTCAACACTAGTCAGGTTCAAATCTGGCTCCCAGCATGAGAATACACTGAGGTCGCATTTAGCTGTAGTTTTCCATGGGCGCTCCAGTTTCCTCCAACACTTAAAACTGGCCTGACATGGCAGAAAAAGTGACTATAAAATGAATGTTCAGTGTAGTTCTGCTAATGTCATAGAGGTGGTACATAACAGCCCTATTATCTGCGCCTTTGAGCATATTTATACGTTTATACGGAAAGGGCGCAATATCAAATGACAATATTATTATTTATTATTATTACAAAGCATGAACAAACCTGACTCCCTGTGGGACTTGCTGAATGGTCTGAGCAAAAACATATACAGAATTTACAGACTATATAAATCTAGCATACAGCCTGGAGTCTAGGCTATGGGGTCTGCAAAAGCAATTCACCATGTTGGAAGACAGTCTAGACTAGCTCCTAGTCTATGACTTCATTAAATAATGCTTTATCTGTTCTGATATATATCTAACATGCCATTAAACTTATGCTTAATGTCCAGGTATTGGTTTTTGTGGCTGGTGATAGATGAAGCTAAAGAGGGTCACACTAGTCAGTAAGAATCTCGCTGGGGGCCACCTAGTGAGGGATTTAAGAACTAAATCAGGGTAGACACAGTTCTGAGTTAAGGTATACTTTTCATGTCAAATATATAAATAGATAAAAAAAATGCCTGGAACTAGGCTAAAGAAAGTCTAGCAAACCTTTACAACAACCAGCCTGTCTTCTAGGCTGTGTTAGAGAAGATATACCACAATAGACTGACTGACCCACCTTTCCAACAACTAGTCTGTCTTCTAGGCTGTGTTAGAGAAGTTATACCACAATAGACTGACTGGCCCACCTTCCCAACAACCAGCCTGTCTTCTAGGCTGTGTTAGAGAAGATATACCACAATAGACTGACTGACCCACCTTCCCAACAACTAGTCTGTCTACTAGGCTGTGTTAGAGAAGATATACTACAATAGACTGACTGGCCCACCTTCTCAGCAACTAGTCTGTCTACTAGGCTGTGTTAGAAAAGATATACTACAATAGACTGACTGGCCCACCTTCTCAGCAACTAGTCTGTCTACTAGGCTGTGTTAGAGAAGATATATCACAATTGACTGACTGGCCCATCTTCCAAGCCTGACTACTAGGCTATGAAACCTTTAAAAATGACTAAGAAATGATGCATGAGTACACTTCTGTTTTGTGATCTGAATAAAATTTCCTCTTCCAAGTAACTTTCTAAATATTATAGATAGGAGCATGTCACAAAAAATCAGGCCTTTTACAAAATTTACCAGCATGCATGGGTTAACGATATCGCATCAACAGCGAAAAATAATATGAAGGAAAAAACTCTCCCACCATGCCTAGCTTGACATGGAAGGCGGCTGGAACTGGGTGATGGAGAGAAAAGCTGCGGAGTGGGTCGTCGCTTGGTGTTAGTATCCAGGCACTAGACGCTCTAGCTGGGCAGGGCGACCCGCAGCAACCAGCAGCCGAGGACACAAAGTTCACGGCAAGGGCATGTGCGAGGAAGAGCGGCCCAGCTGCGGTCAGGCCGCCCTGCGATGGAAATCCCCTCCTCTCTACACATCACTGGCGTGCTGTAGTTATGTGAGGAGCTGTTTTGTCAGTTTCTCCACCACCACCTCCGCATCATCCGTGCAGTATGTCACGAGGAAACTACCTGCTGCCTGACTTACACCCCTTAGCCAATGGTGGCATAAATATGTCACGGGGAAAACACTACCACTACTTACACCCCCTAGCCAATGGTAGCATTAGATATAAGAGAATGAGTGCATGGGATGTGTCTTAGAAATGCCAGGATTCAAATATACTCTCAGTTACAATATTTTCCAACACATATTGATGATAATGAGAATGATGATGATGATGATGAGAATGATAATAATTAAGATGATAATAATAATAATAATGATAATAATAATAATAATAATAATGAATGACTGATAATAATAATAATAATAATAATAATAATAATAACAACAACAAAAATAATAATGATAATAATAAAGATGATAATAGTAATAATAATAATGATAAAAATAATAATAATAATAATAATAATAATAATAATAATGATAATAATAATAATAATAATAATAATAATAATAATAATAATTATAATAATAACAATAATGGTAATAAAAATAGTAATAATGATATTTGAAAATCAATATTTTTCAACACAGTTCATGATACATTTGGAAGCAAAACAACATGATATTCTTGTATTTACACTTATTACAAATTTAGAACATATGGTAGGTATTCATTTAATCAGCAGGATATATATATACCATATTTTGTGCACTTTCAACAAGATCTAATATTGCACACTGTCACTTGGTATAAGTTTTTTGTTCATTCTTTTCATCTCCCCCCCCCCCCCCCCCCCCTTAAGTAAAACCCCGCAGTTGTAATGTATTTAGTGTAGTACCACTGTTGTCCTATTCACTAATTTCCCCCCCCCCCCTCCCACCTAATGAGAATGAACCTCTTGCTGCACCTGGTGAGATAGACATAAACAAATTGGTTCAACTGAACCATTTTCTCCATAGTCAGATAAAAAATACAAACTTGGTGACAATTGGAACTTTAAGAGTATGATAGCCAAGATTCTAGGCTGCAGTTAATCAACACATCTGAGAGTGCTCAAGCAGGTCACAAGGGAGACTAGCTTCCCAGTCCCTGAAATATTCCCCTCTGACATACCAGATTGTAGTACGACAAATGGCCAATAGGTGACACCCTTTATTACTCCTATCTCTGGTGCCCTATACTTAAACATAGCCCTCTAACCACCTGGCGTGATAAATAGAAACTAACTCAACCACCATGATCTCCTTGACAACTTTGTGCCTACTGACAGATTAGGCACAGAATGACAGCATGAAGATGACAGCCTAAGTTCTAGGCCAGTCATCCAGATGTGCAGGGTAGCACTTTCCTCCGCCCACAAATCACACACCTGACCCAGATCCTATGACCTCAAGAGGTGGGAGATTCCATTTTAATGGGGGTGATGGGTGGAGAAAATTGGGGCTCATTTTATCATAACAAAGAGAGATAACAAAAACAATGCACTTATATCAATCACATTAGGCTTGGCAGCACTATGAAATGCATGGATATGCGTCTCCATGCCAGTTACTCTATTAAATCCTTGTTTTTGATGATTAAGGTTGGCCATGATAGAATTATTCATATATACGACTACCCACCACCCCCTTTGCACAATCATCATCCAGTCCATCCTATCCTTTCCTTCTATACATCATGTGACATCTTTCTTAACCCATACATGACAAATAACATTTGTAACAAGTCTTGTTTGTACTTGTGATTATTATGAAAATATATTTGTCAAATTCACAACATTTCTGAAGGAGAAATAGGGTTTGTGTTCTGATCAGCATTTTACCCTCAATTACTCTACAAAAGTTTTTTTAAGTTTATTTGACTATATAGACCATAAACATCTGTTTACTGACTATTCTTCATAAAGTACTTTTGAACCGTATAGGTGGAAAGGGCCGCTATATCACAACATTTCTGAAGGAGAAATAGGGTTTGTGTTCTGATCAGCATTTTACCCTCAATTACTCCACAAAAGTTTTTTAAAGTTTATTTGACTTTATAGACCATAAACATCTGTCTACTGACTATTCTTCATAAAGTACTTTTGAACCGTATAGGTGGAAAGGGCCGCTATATCAAATATTAATTATTATTATTATGAAAAAATTGTCTGGTCACAAAGGTATTAACCCTTATGCTGCTGGTGGCTAATTTAACCCAAGAAAAAAGATGCAAATAACCTGAAAAACAGGGAAAATGGGTACTCATCTGAGATGAGTACTCAGCAAGAGCTTCCCAATGAATACCAACATGACAGGGTTTAGATAGTTTTCATAAATCTTTGCGTCATTGTGCTTAGGACGAAAGTAGCCTCAGCATTGGAAGGGTTAAGAACATAGTCAAGATAGTTTTGTTCTTGGTGGTCACAGGCATTATAAGGTTAAGGTCCTTGTCTATCAGATTCAACAGGTCATTAATTACACTAAGATTATTCACTTCACATTACTATCATTATGATCCTCATCATCATTATTATAATCATTATATCATTATCATTATCATTACCATTATTATTTCTATTTCTATTATTGTCATTTTCAGATCGCTCACAACAGTATAGGTCATACTTTTTAGAAGCATTTTCTATGAAAATCTTACATTAGAATGATAGTGCCCAAAATGGCCTGACTAAATTTGTCATATTCCCCAAATAAAATCATGTTTTCAAAAATATGGAAAGAAGCTCTCCAAATACTTTTTCAAGCTCTTGCTCTATTTCCAAATATATTTATTGTGATATCAAAGGCAGTGTGTTCTATATTTATACCCCTATGAGAATTTGGTTGTGTATATAGGCAAAATAGCAGTTTTGGCCAAGTCTTATGCTTTAGTTCATCCACCTTTAGTAATATTCAGTTTGTTATGGACAGCTCCAGGCGTGAATGGGTTAATAATCAGACAAGTTGTTTTGGGGTGCTATAGGGGGAAACTTGTTAACCCATCCCTAACTGCATCCAAAAACATCCAGTTTATTTTGGAAATATCTTCGAGCCTGGAGTATTTTTTTTTTTTAAATATTTAAAAAATTTTTATATAATAATATAAAAAAAATATTGTATAAATTAATTCTTAAAATCAACTGCTATTTATTTGCACGAGTATCACATCTCCTGGCGACACTTGAAAATAAAAATTCTTAAGCATCAAAGTGTGAAACACAATGGAACAGTGTGAATGTAGAGCAGCCTGTGATTTGCTTAGGAAATTTCCATCACCAGCCCCGGCCAACACCAACCTTCCCTATCACATTGATTTTTAGTGGCATAAATACACAGACTGGGAAAGCTAATGACAGTTGGGGAATGATATATGCTAATGAAGGTGTCAAGCATCAGGCACCACTTCTGGGGCATTATGGGTAATTTGGGCTAGTCTATTCATGTGTCTGGAATATGGACGTAGGGGTGTTGGGTTATTCCATAATTTGGCACAGAAATGCATTCCATGGGGCAGTTGCCAAAACTACTTTTTGTAGAGGATATTAATAGAAGTCAGCCAGATTATTAGCCTAGCTACTAGGCGTTACTGTGTTTCTCTTTATTACATACACATTTATGCCAGCACCTATACTACATAAAGGCTTGTGCCCTACTGTTGTGTGTGGTACTGGCCTATTACCACCTACCCATGCTAGCTTACCGCAGTGCCATCTATCCACGAAGGATGACATCTCTCTAAAGCAGGCTACTAGATTATGACTAAATACAGGGGTGTCCAACTGTCGCATTGTCGCACGTTGGTGCGACAGGGGCTTCAAAACGTGCTACAGACCAAAAAGCACTGTTTAACTGAGAAATTTTCTCAAAGCATGATCAATTGAGCCTATCAGATATTTCATCTTGAATTATTTTTGATACAAATTGTATTTGAAAACTAGTGTACTCCATTTAGTAATACTATCTATTGATTGGTCTTGGTCTTAATTATTGCAATAAGGGCTCATATAGTGGTGCCACTAGGGGACAATATTCATAGCTATTATCTTACTACGGTCACCAAAAAATTGCTATGGCCCAGGATTTATTGACTGTGCTCCAGGACTAAGATATTTGGACACCCTTATAAAAAGTGCTTTTCTCTGTTCACATTTCTATCCTTTTCTTGATGCTTAAGTTTTATTTTTCCATGCTGATCATAGTTGACAACAAAAGTGAAAAGTGGGTCATCCTCATTAGCTAAAACAAAGAAATTGGAAAGATCTCAGGCCTAGAAAAAAAGTTTGTTTCCCAGTAACGGTGCGCAAAAAAAATAGGGTAGGTAGGTGGGTTAAACATTTTTTTGGTTTATTTTTTTGATCAGAAATGAGTGTTTTATGCATGTTTTACGTTGATTGGGTAAGGAAGCCTATTAGGACCACTGAAAAATTATTTTTTAGATTTTATTTTCTTCCTTAGAAATCCGAAAGTCTAGAAAAAAAAGAAAAAAAAAGAATTCCCTAAAAATCCTCGTTCGCAAATATTTGAATTTTTTTCATTTTTTTGTGTTCTGCAAAGTTACTTAAAATAGATAGCCAATCACTGTCTCGCTCGTGTAGCCTTGTCAATCACCACACTACAAGCGTGTGAGGCAGCGCCAGCAGTGGCATTCTTGTCAGAACAATAGATAAACATGTCTTTTAGCAACATAATTTTCCTTGTGTCACAATTCATTATACTTTATAGAACAGGCATACAAACACACTCACACACATATATACATTGCGTGGAGTGGGGACTCTGGTAAGAAGGTAGGTGACATGTCAATATCCCTGCAATGCGCTGGGCGTGTGTGTGTGTTTGCATGTCTGTTCTATTAAGTATAAAAACAATTTCTAAGACCATATACAAGGACATTCAATGATATTCAGCTAAGAAGTTATGTAAGTAATAACATAGGTCGCTTGATATCAATTATTCCATTGCAATACTTCTCTTAACCCTTATGCTGCTGGTGCTTAATTTGGCCAATACAAAATGATGCAAAAACCCTGAAAAAATGAGTAAAACCCTGGCATATGGGTACTCATCCAAGTCCCTACCTCTGCAAATCCTCTGTGGTCCATATCCTTTAACTTTTTAATCAGTATTCAAGTTACAGGCATCTCTGCTTAATCCGGGCATGTGTAATCTGAATTTTCGTCTAAACCGGACAGATTGGAGGGTACCAAACCCTTCCTATACATATAATTCCTTTAAACATAATCCAGATTTTGCCTAGTCCAGACAGAAATTTAGGGTCCACATCAGTCCGGATTATGCAGAGTTGCCTGTATTAACACTATTGTGATGACCAGTCAATATTTTACACTAAGTATGGACCATACTCTTAAACTGAAAGTCATTTAGATAGGTGTTAAGTGGGGTTTTTGATAACCTTTGATGATCATTTCCAATAGATACCATTCATATTAAGATGATACCTCTGCCAACTGTAGTCCATATTTACTACATGGCTGGGATGAGATTTCCTCGCCCTCACCACCTAAGAGAACTAAATCCCTACCTCTGCAAACCAAGCTCCACTTTTACCATTGGTACTTATAGCTTTTACCAACTATGGTTTACATTTACTGCAACGTTGGGAACAATTTACCCAGCCCTCTCTACATTAACACATCTATGTCCCGCTCTCCGCAAACCAAGGTCCACATCTACCATGGTTCTATAATGGATTCAGAGATACACGTCCCTACTTCTGACAACTATGGTCTACAATTACTGCATCGTCGCGAACAAGTATACCCGCTCTCTCTACCTCAGAGACCTATGTCCCACTCTCCGCAAACCAAGGTCCACATCTACCAGGGTTCCGTAATGGCTTTGAGATACAAGTCCCTACTTCGGCCAACTATGGTCTACATTTACTGCATAATTGCGAACAAATCCCCGCCATCTCTACCCCAGCGAACTATGTCCCGCTCTCCGCAAACCAAGGTCCACATCTACCATGGTGCCGTAATGGCTTCAGAGATACATGTCCCTACTTCTACCAACTAAGGCCCACATTAACAGCACTGAGTCAGCATCTAAGAACTATGCCCTTAATATCCCACAGACTAAGGCCCACATACGCTGGGTCCAGGGCGAATAACCCAACTCCCTGGCCCTTAATGATGTGAGAGGTGCTGACATAGCGAGGGCCCTCAGCAGGCGCTAACAAATAAAAGACAAACATAGGGACCAGCATTATGACTTTAAATGAATGAGAGATAGAGAGAGAGAGAGAGAGAGAGAGAGAGAGAGAGAGAGAGAGAGAGAGAGAGAGAGAGAGAGAGAGAGAGAGAGAGAGAGAGAGAGAGAGAGAGAGAGAGAGAGAGAGAGAGAGAGAGAGAGAGAGAGAGAGAGAGAGAGAGAGAGAGAGAGAGAGACCTCCACGATCCTCAGGTTTTTCAAAACCAATACCTCGCATGTTTCGACTTTGACATAATATACATTAGGCTTTTATTATTTTCAGAATAGTTACTTTTTTTATATTCATGATTCATGTGAGACCTCCAAGATCCACAGGATTTTTTAAAACCACTACCTCACAAAATTTAAGACCCATACTTCTGCCAACAAAAGTCAATATTTACTGCATGGTTGGATTAGTTTTCTAGCCCTCTCCACCTAAGAGAACTAAATCCCTAACTCTGAAAAAC
>OZ012694.1:29501005-29524673 GCA_963942565.1 Maea johnstoni | reverse complement strand
GCCGGACCTGGCTTGGACAAACAGGAATGAGTTTCCCCTTTTAGATTTCCCAATTTAGGTTGTATTGTTGCTCTGAAAATAACTTGTTTTGGTGGAGCCGATAACCAGTTTTTCTACACCAGGCCCAACTAGGGCGGCCTCTTCATTTCCACACAGGGGTGCCAGGTGTCAAAGTTACATGGTGAGTGAATCTGTCTCCTTGTCTGGAGAATGAGGTCAGGAAGCTGAAACCCCTATTTATGAAGTGCAGCAGACTTAACCTAATTGTGGTGGTAACAGAAATAGCAAAGTGGATCAGTCTATTTCCCAGTTTCAAAAGGTATGACTGGTTGGAAAAAATCCACAAAATAGCGTTAAACACATACAGTAGAATAGAAAAATGGGCTGTAAATTACCTTAATGTAACATGATATTGCAGTATTGATAAAGTGAAGAAAAAAACATGATTTTGTGACTTAAGTCTGCAAAATTTAGCTTTTCTGTAAGCTTGGCTTTCCTGTATACTTCTGTAAAAGGATACATTGAGCACGCCGGATTGATGGAAATAGAGCATGGAGTTGGCTTACAGTCTCTGAAGGTTAAATCAGTGCTTTACTACTGTATGTTAGACTGGAAATAATTCTGAAGTGCAAGCAATAACAAACATTCTTATGATGATGATGATGATGTTGATGATGATGATGATGATGATGATGATGATGATGATGCTTGTAGTGGTGCTTGTGGTGAATTTGTATTCATATGTTTATAAAAAAAATGCTCTGGTCGCAAAGATATTACCAGTGACATCTGGCTGAAGTGTTGATTGGCTTTCACCGGCCATATCATGGAAAATCTATTTTAAGTTATTCACTCTACATTCAGAATATGAAATATTGTCTTATCGTAATTAGAAGGATAAGTTTTCTTAATACATCCATAAGTTCTACTTGGAGTGCTGAATATACAGAAATCTATTAGCAGAATAAAATGCAGCATTATCATTAGTCCAACTTTCATGTTTTGCTGCTGAATTAGCTACAAGGCTCTATTCTGATTTTACTTTATTATATATAAATGCCTGCACCTATACTACATAGGGACTTGTGGCCTCATGTTGGCCATTTAGTTCACACAATTGCCACACGAGGGAGATTAATGTGAATAAATATTTCCAACTGACCTAATAATAATAATAATAATAATAATAATAATAATAATAATAATAATGATTGATATTTGATATAGTGCCCTTTCCACCTATAATGTTCAAAAGCGCTTTAAAGAAAGTCAATGGACCTCCTAGTATACTGCAGTGCCATCTATCCACAATGAAAGACATTTAAATATGGCCTGGGAGGCAGGGTACTGCTGAATAAGCTCAGCCATTATGCAGCACCATACATGGGGTATAGTGGAGTGGCTTCCCTAATAGTACCAAAACAACCCCGCTTTTTGGGGGGTGATAAATACAGGCATGACTTAGTTAACTTAGGATCAAATGCAGGTAAAGGAGACAAGCACATTGTAAAGCCTATTTAACCCAGAGAGTGCGCCACTGTCTGTTTTTCACCCAACTATAAGAAAAGGGGCGATAAAAGTTAAGACTGTCATGGACACTATCAAAGCCTAGTCGCTAGGCTACACAATCCCCTTGAGCTGGTTCAACCCTAGACCTGCTACAAGGCTGTGATAACTGACTGTGTTTACAAGTGTTATTCCTCAAGGGGGACCCACTAGCGCTGTGTTTGATCAAACTGCAACCCCTGAAAACTGTGCTGCCACCTATAGGTTGATAGAGACATCAAACCTACTTATCACCCAATATACATAGTGGTTCTGGCATCATACTTCAATCAGCTTGAGCGCCAGGCTAGTCTATGCCTGTCTGTTAGACTTGCTACAAGTCTGTGTTATCTGGTTCTTTTCTTAGTATCTCTGATCTAATCTGAGTTGATTTCACTCCAGGTTTAGTTCTGAATATATTCTCAAATGGGCCACACTTGACCTGTAGTCTGTTAACTGCAACTTCTGAAAACTGTGCTGCCATCTATAGGTTGAGAGAGATATCACACCTATCCAGTAGTGGTGGCGGCATGGCATTAAACCTAGCCTAGCTACAAGGCTCTATTCTGATTTTACTTTATTATATATAAATGTCTGCACCTATACTACATAGGGACTTGTGGCCTAAAGTTGGCCATTTAGTTAAACACTATTGCCACACGAGGGGGTTCAATTATTTCCAACTGACCTCCTAGTATACTGCGGTGCCAACTATCCACAAGACAGGACATTACAATATGGCCTGGGAGGCAGGCTACATTAAACCTAACTCAGCCTCAGAACCTATTAACACTAATCTCCTCCCTCGTGTGGCAATTGTGTGAACTAAATGGCCAACATTAGGCCACAGGTCCCTATCTAGTATAGGTGTAGGCTTCTATATATAATAAAGTAAAATCATAATAGAGCCTTGTAGCTAGGCTACCTGAGAACCAGGCTAGGCTAGCTAGTCTACCCCCATTACATGTGCCAGATATGTTTTACATAACTGGCTCAAGTAGGCCAGTAGTGTGGGATCAATGACTCCAACTAGCACATTAACAGCCAGGAGGGAGGACTGCCAGGGCAGTGACCCTTCTTCATGTGTGAATACCCTAACAATAGTTCAGTGGCCTCAGTGGTGGGTCATTGGCTTGGCTACCCAGACACTCCAGCACTTAAAGTGTCAGCAAACTTACGTCACTTAGTACTAGCACAGTGTCTATATATATATACCTACCACAGATTAACCCTTATTCTGCTCGCGGATAATTTGGCCAATACAAAATGATGCAAAAAAACCTGACAAAATACTGAAACATGGGTACTCACATGAGAGTACTCTGTGAGAACTATCCAATGAATACCAAAGTGACAGTGCTTAAATGGTTTTCCAAAATCTTTGCGTCCTTGTGCTCTGAACGAGAGTAGTCTAAGCATTGGAAGGGTTAAGGAGGGCTTGATCTATCATACCCATCCAACCTGACAAATATGTCTCCCTTTAAACACAAAACTCTTCTTTTTCAATGATATTTCAACAATTTTCTGTTTGCGATGATACAAGTCTCCTGCAGAAAATGTGCAGAAGGCCATTTTTTGGTTTTAAAAAGTGTCATTCTAGAATAATTCTATATGAAAGGTATGTGACACCGGAGAATAAGATTTTTATGGAGACACTTATCAGTTGTCTTTCAATGAAATTCAGTCACAAGGGAAAAAAGACCTTTTTCAGAAACATATCAGATGTCTTTCAAAGAAATTCACTCTCAAAGAAAAAGTAACTTTTTTAAACTTAGATTTCCCACTGCTTAAACATTCAACTTAATGAAATCACTGCTGTGTTCTTATTCTCCAACAAGCACAGCTATGTTGTTAATTATGTACCAGTTGTGTACCACTGCTGACCTATATATGTCTAACTGAGCTCTGCACATCTGTGGATAGATTGATTGAAAGGTTGCATCTGGCTCAGTGCCAAAGTAGAAAGGTGATATTGATGATAGGGAAACTGTGTGGAGCAGTCCACTTTCTAAAGTGAGGAGGGGTTACAAGTTTACAAACATATATAAATAGACTTATAAGAAGGTTGTTATGAAGATCTGGGATGTCTTTTCAAGGCCTTCAAGAACATGAATGTTTATGCATGCTGTATACTAAAAGTATTTGGTTTGAAAAACGCAGGACACTAAACATTAGACCACCTTCTACCCCTATATTTGGGATAAATGGATTGGCCCAGTTAGCCCAGAGAGGGTTCGGATCAATGCTGAGATAAGTGACAGATGTGTGTTCCCGTTGATAACCTACATCAAATTAATAGATAAATATAGACTGGCTTTCCAGTTTTTTATGCCATAATAATCTTGGTATGGGATGCAGGTGACCTTGCCAACGGCCTTCACTCATTCACAGCAATCCAAACAAATAGACTGCCTTTCCAGTCATTTTCCAGTGAAGTAAGTCTGAAAGGAATGATGTAATACAGTAACTCATTCTTGATTAGAGTCCCTATAATATTCCCCATATATAGTGTTGTCTGGAACAATGATACTTAAAAAAATAATGGTGGTAAAGCCAGTTTTAAAAATCATATGAAGGACATATTGAACTCTTTATCTTTTGACTTAGAAGTCTATACCTAGTTGTATATAGATCCCTGTCATTTAATATGAAAATGTCACCTTCTATCTCCTCATTCTAGATACCTTAAAGAAAAAATCATTCCGGTGGCACGAGACATGTGGGGTATACATCTTTAAAACCTGAAGGCCATATGGAAAACCAAATCCTGTATTGCCAAGAGAGATCATGCATACACAGGGAAATGAACCAGAGGGGGGGGGGGGGGGGGGAGGGGGGGCATACAATCACATAAGGCCTAGTGCGCAGAGTGAGTTTTACGGCTACTGATCAGCCCTTTTTTCAAGTGTAATTCGAAGATAACAATGGATTGACTGGCCCCTCTCAGTCTTGTTTTCGAGCAGAGCTACAGAAACACAATAATCAAACTGTGAAATTAGGCTGATACCACAGCTGTGCAGCCATCTATTGGACAGAATGAACACTAACATTATGAAACTAGGAATTGCAGGAAGGATGTACATGTACTGCACTGTTATCACAGAGACATCAGATCTATTATACCACCAATTCATAAACTACTATTTCCTCTTTGTTTCAATTGAGTTTTTTCACCAGAAACGTTATCAATGACCTCAGTTAACCTATTCACAATAAAAGATATTGTCTGCAGTTATGGTATTTCAGAAAATAACGTAGGAACAGGGTTTGACTTCAACATTTTCAAACAGGAGCAGATTTGAAACGTTCTCTTTAACATTATATTCATCATGTGGGAAGCATGTTCCAGATATACAAACATTTCTCAAACTAAAATATATTATGTGTGTCTATGTAGACACACAATGTAGCTATGATAAATAAATACAAATAAAAACAGCCTCAGAATGTATACAATCCAAAACAAAATGAATTGTAAATTGTGTGAAACACTATATCATATGAATCATATATAATGAAGTAAATTAATGAATAAATCAAATGAAGTAATACATGTATTCATATAATATAAAAATAGAATAGAATAAATAAAATGTGAATAAGAATAAAGGAAAAAAGTGAAATAAAAAAAAAGAAATTCAAGAAAATAAAAAGCTTGTATTGTATCGTGTATCGCATCGTGACCACTGTATCGCAAAACGTATCGTATTATGAGCAATTTTTTTTTAAATCATTCACAACTCCCATTGGCATAAGGTTTTTATACCCAAAACAACAAATACAAGTAAAAGATGACTCACAGCCCAGGTGACAAATCTTGGTAGGTGCCTTGTAAGAACCGATGACCTGCCATCTATGTACTTGCTCCCTGTATCTAAAAAATGCAATATAAGGAAATAGTGAGCAAAATCTAAAAGAATACAACAAAATATCACAAAGGAGAAAAATGAGTTGCAAATGATTTTTCTGTAGCATCGGTACATTATAAGCATGGACCACAATTTAAAGGACAATTACACCTTCAGGCTAATATATGCTGAGAACTTACTTAAGTATGTATACTTTACAGTCCCTGTTCACCTGAACACTGTTTGGCTTCCTTACCTGTGAAATTGCACTTAATTGCCACCCCCAACCTGCCATTAAGCTCAAGACCATGGGAGCCATTGTATCCCACAATGCACTGCTACTCTGCTACTGACAGGCAGTCCAGGCCAGAATAGTTGCACTTCCTGTATGTACAGCACCCAGCATCACACATGAAACCATGACAACAATGTTGTGAAAATGGTGATTTGTGCTGTGTATTGGATGCTACAACAGATCTGACATGGGAAAAGGAAAGGGAATTTCCTTTTTCTCCATTTCAACCCCAAAGATTTACCCAGAAAAGAAGGATTTAGCAGCAAGATGGCTATTCAACATTGGGGACAGAATGGATAATGAAAAACTAATCATTTATAAAGTGAAGCCCAAAGTGTTTGTCATGAACACTTTGAGGAATCTTGTTTTCAGTTGAGGCTGAACTACAAACAAAACTGGGATTTAGGAGGTTTAAACACCCAAAACCTGGTGCAGTGCCTACAATATTCAATTTTGATCCCACACAGAGCCATGTTCAACAAGAGAGAAAAGAAAGGGTCCAGAAGTGCTCAAAACAGAAGGCAATATCTGTTACATCAAATTGTTGGAAGACAATTTGTCTTTTAAAGGGTACAATAAAATGGCTGAGAAAGGGAGAGAGATAAAAGTACACTTTACATTTGTTATGGATAAGTTTGCTTCTGCCAAACCCCTTAATTTGCTGATTATTTATTATATACCTTCAACATCAGAGTCATATAACTCATCATTTTGGTTGTTTGTATGACAGCTGGGAAAGGTTTGTATCAAATGACTTCCCTTAATAATTTTCAAATCCTAAAACTAGACATGCAAACCCATCAGGGAAAGTGTTCCTTAGATTGACAGTGCTAGCCAGGTCAATTGCATTACATAACTGATTGATTAGTAGTTCCCCAGATTCACTTCCAGCAATGGTGATAGCAATCAACAAAATTGTGTTGAGATGGCGGTTTCCTGAGCACCTGAGGTCCCCAGGGTATTTTCAACTCTGGGAAGTGCTTGTAATTGTTGTTATCTACCCAACTTACCATTTCCTGCCTTTTAACAACTAAAATGTAAATCAGTACAAACAAACAATAATTTACAATCAGTGTACTATCTGAATGTGGTCTAGAGCGATGGGAAGGGTTACAAGTATTTTACTCTTACATCTTAAACTTACAGAATCTAGTGTGTCCTTGTAAACTCAATAAATATGTCATATGATCTTTGTCAAGTCCCTTCTTCTAGAAGAAACAGGACACAATGTATTTGGGCGCACTCCCAGCCTTGTATATGCAGCTGCTGGCTACTGCAGGGGTTGTGCAACTAATCTCTCATGACCCAATTCAAAATGGCCGCCCCCAGATACATGGCAAAACATGACTTAAAACAGCAATAAACTTTTAATGTGGAGGTGGGTAGTTGTGGGGTCTTGGATATGAGTAGAGTATACCCTAAGACACTATTTGGGCCCATGTTTTATTCATGGTGGAATTGTCCTTTAAACAATGCTGACAGAGTAGATTTTTGCCAGATATCTGAAACTGCTAAATGATTGTATATTTAGATAAGATAAACAATAAAAGGCCAGACAGATAACCACATCAAAACTCCTGATAAATAAAATAAATAAATAAAATAAATGAATAAATGTATGATAAAGATTACACTAAAAGCGACTTCCATACCTACCTGATCCGAATTGGAACTAAGGAATTTGCCATGAAAAAAGGGCCCATCCGGCCTCTGAAAGAAATTTCCTACCATTGAGTGAATAAATGTATGATAAAGATTATTCTAAAAGTGACGTCTATACCTATCTGCTTTTAGTATACCTAGTTTAAGGCTAATCCCCTGCCCCCTGGTGATCAGAATTGGAACTAAGAAAACTGCCACGAAAAAACGGCCCGTCTGGCCACTGATTGAAATCTCCCAGCATTAAGTGAAGAAATATATGATGAAGATTACTTTAACTCTTCCAATGCTGAGGCTACTTTCGTCCAGAGCACATGGATGCAAAGATTTTGGAAAACCATCTAAACCCTGTCATGTTGGTAATCATTGGATAGTTCTCTCCACGTGCCAGGGTTTCACTTATTTTTTAAGGTTTTTTTGCATCATTTTGCACTGGCCAAATTAGCCAGCAGCAGCATAAGGGTTAAAGGTGAACTCTATGCTTACCTGATTTTAGTACAGGGATGGAGGAGTCCAGGAAGGACTCAGCAAACATGACAGATCCAGCATTCCCTCCCTGGTGCTGAACACTAGGGATATCATATAGCAAGAGACTGGCCGTCTTCACCATAGGACAAGACTTCCCCTCAGAGAGAGGGACTGCTCTGAAAAGTTAGAGAAATAAAACCAGTCATCAAGATGCTATCCCCTGTCCCCTGGTGATCAGAATTGGAACTAAGGAAATTGCCAAGAAGAATCAACAACACTAGGGATATCATACAGCAGGAGAATGGCCGTCTTCACCATAGGACAAGTCTTCCCTTCAGAGAGAGCAACTGCTCTGAAAAGTTCGAGAAATAAAACCAATCATGAAGATGCTATCCCGTCCCCTGGTTATCAGAATTGGACCTAAGGAAATTGCCACGAAGAATCAACAACACTATAGGGATATTGTACAGCAGGATACTGGCCATCTTCACCATAGGACAAGTCTTCCCTTAAGACAGAGGGACTGCTCTGAAAAGTTAGAGAAATAAACCAATCATTAATAATATTATATCCCCTGTCCCCTGGTTCACGATCAGAATTGGAACTCAGGAAATTGCCATGAATTGAGCTACAATACAAGGGATATCATACAGCAGGAGAATGGCCGTCTTCACCATAGGACAGGACTTCCCTCAGTTTGAGGGACTGCTCTGAAAAGTTATAGAAATAAAATCATTTGCCATGGATGTTCCATATAGTGTTACCTGGAATAAGTAAAGATAAGGAGACCATATGCTAAATTAACAATGCTGATCTACTAGTCCCAAGAATTAGTAGACCCACCACTTGTTTCCATAAGAATTACAAGCCCGTAAAAAGGCTCATCCTGCATCCTTACTAAGGAATCTGCAAAAACTCATTGGCCCCAAAGGGCTACTACTCCCCAGGTTTCAGAATGCCTACCAACTAATTTTCAAAGTTACCCCCGGCTATTGGGCTACCTTTAATGACCAGCCCTGTGCTTCCTCTTTTGTGACCTATTATTTTTTAATTTTTTTCCTCTTTTTAAGCTCTTTGTATTTTATTTCTTCTAAATTTTCTTTAAAATCTATTCATGTTAATATTCATTCATTTTTATCTTATCATATGGCATTATCATGCCATTAACTAGGATAAGACAATATGAAAACAGATCTCTAATCAGCAAATAAAGTTAAAATATCCTAGGAATTCCTTTGTATTCCCAGGTATATTTGGTAAGGTATATATCAGGGATCTTATTTGTATCCTGTGTTCACTTACTTTCCATGGGCATCATGGGCTGTGATGCTGAACTCAACATTGCTCTTCTTCTTCAGGTAATTAGCTGGGATAGGTATCCCCAGCCTCTTGCATTCCCCTAGCAACACAGCCTCCATCTGGGCATGGGCCTGGAAAGACAGCACAAGTGATTAGGGATTGGTACTGGTACTCAATACCAAATATAATATCGAATAGGAAAAAGTATTGTTTCATTTAATCCTTCCAATGCTTAGGATACTTTGGTCCAAAGCACAAGGATGCAAAGATCTTTGAAAACCATGTAAACCCTGTCATGTTGGTATTCATTGGAAAGCTCTTGCTGAGTACTCTCATAAATATCTATGTACCAGGTTTCAATCATTGTTCAGGTTTTTTGAATCATTTCGTATTTGGCCAAATTAGCCACCAGCAGCATGAGGGTTATGATATGTTACCCCAATACTGCTTATGAAAACAAATTGACTGAACTGCTACCTGGCCATTTCCACATGATGGCAGTTCACTATAAAAAGCAAAACTTTCGGAAGAAGACTGTGCTGAATTTAACAAATTTCGCTGGGAGGCAGTAAATACCATTAAAAATATTAGTACAGTAGCCAGGATATTGTAATGTTGAGGAATTATTTATTGTATCCTATTGCGAACATTTTAACCCATTCCCACTCAGATCGGCCAAAAGAGGCCTGACAAATCTGGAAATATTTTACTTACAATAGTATTTTCTTGAAAACGTTTGAAGGAGGAATGCTGATCAGAAGTCAAACAACAACTCTCCTTCGGGTCAGCAGCCAAAATATTGCCCTATGTTTTGGCTGCTGACTGGGCCTGACACTGGTATTGCCACAATCACCTACCTCCCGTGATCAATTCTAATTATATCACAAGGCTTACAAACATGTTTTTGGCAATTTTTTTTGCTTCAAATGAAGATCTTAACTAAGCTGTTGTTGTAACATTCTGGATGGTGCAACAATCAGAACATTGTATAACAATAGGATTTCCTATTGTTGGAAGCATATGAATGTGTGACGCTCCCATTGTTGAGGGAGGAGATTACTTAGCATAATTACCTCCTCCCTCAACAATGGGAGCAACACACATGCACATTGGTGTAACAATGTACTCATGCTAAGTTTAGTCTAGATCTTCATTCAAAACAAAAAAACCTTCACAAAAACATTTTTGTAAGTTATTTTTACTTCAAACCTAGCTATCGCAAAACTTCAGCCCCCTACTAATCGGCATGCAAAGCCACAGCATCAGGCTTGCAGCCGTTTCAGAGGAGATACGGTCACAAAATTTGCAAGTGCGCTATTAATACATAGATACCACCAGGGATGGGAAGGTTGAGTCTTGCTGGAGGAAGCCTGGCAATCATAAATTTAGTTTTACTCTAAGGCCTTATGAAATCCATAATAAAAGAACTCAACTATATTTCAACACCAATGCTTGACAATGGAATAGGTGGACACCCATCAGTATGTCAAAAATCAACTATATAGTTCACAACTTTTGCAATAGATGGCAGCACTAGCCAGAACTGTTCTTACTTCTAAACAAGCCCTGCGGGGAGTCTGCTGGCAGTTAAATTGCACTCAGAGAATGGAGTTATATTCAAAGGAAAATATGAAATATTAATATCACTGATTCTTCAGTGGCAGGATAACCCTAGAAAAACGATGCGAAACCAATTATCTTAATCATTGGTTAATGCAGGTGGTTAATGTGGGTTAACAATCAAACATGATGCCCTGGACATGTCAAAGCTTTCACAGTAGTCACAAAAAGGCCCTACCATCCAGGTGCATGTAATATCTGCCTAATAAAGGCATACTTTGGGCGAATTTCAAATGTTGCAAATGCAAAAATAAAAACATAACAACAACTATTGATTTATAAATTTGTACTTAACTGGAAAGTACCCGCCCTGCAGATAGTAGCCATGAAATATTTCAAATTGACAAAAAAAGATCAGAGCACCTAGATATCTGATTGCAACATCACTCATGATTAATTCTAGTTCTATCTTGGGCATCTTCGCATCATCTAAACTCAACCCTATCTTGTTCGTAGTTTCATAACGTTACGAGTATTCTCGAGGGTAGGGTAGTGAAGGTACCGCATTCTACACGAACTACGATCTTGCAGTTGGTAGACCCTGCCTGTGCTGCCGCTCAGGAACACGCTGAGACCAGAATTTGGAATTTTCATTTTTTGTCAGATTTTTCTGCCAAATTGCGGCTAGAGCGTATTTCGGCAGTTGTAACAGGTGGAGGAATTAGAGAAATCCTTTTTTTTCGTTTGGCAATTCTTTTAATGAAATAAATATTAGAGCACACAGATATCCCTGCGACCACCCACTTAGGGCTACCTAACTTATGTACCAAAAGTTCAAAAAGCTCGGTTAATAGATATGAAATTGATAAATGAGACGTTAAACCGGCTGAAGCTCATGTCATTTCTAGTCGTCCTAGTTATCCTCCACGAACTTTTGTCATTCAGTTAAATTTACATATTTGTTCGTAATTTCTTAATGCTATGAGTATTCTCAGGGTTAGGGTAGTGAAGGTATCGCATGCTAATGCGATCTTGCAGTTGGTAGACCCTGCTTACGCAGGAACACGCTAAAAGTTAAATTTGGAATTTTCATTTTTGGTCAGTTTTTCTGCCAAGTTTCTGCTAGGGCGCATGTAAGTAGGTGTGGATGATAGGGAAACCAACCCGCCGCTTGATTTCAAGTCTAAGGCATCAATCTTTCATGCCCCAGCAGGGACTCAAATTCGGACAGGGTCGAGAGACAGCTAGCAGTCATTGGCTACACCGTGGTCCACAAGGCAGGCCACGGTACAGATATCCCTGCAACCACACAGTAAAGGCTACCTTACTTATGTACCAAAAGTTCAAAAAGCTCGGCTAACAGATATGAAATTGATAAATGAGATGTTAAACCGGCTGAAGCTCATGTCATTTGCAGTTGTCCTAGTTATCCTCCACGAACTTTGGTCATTCAGTTAAATTTACATATTTGTTCGTCATTTCTTAATGCTATGAGTATTCTCAGGGTTAGGGTAGTGAAGGTATCGCATGCTAATGCGATCTTGCAGTTGGTAGACCCTGCTTACGCTGCCGCGCAGGAACATGCTAAAACTTAAAACTGGAAGTTTCATTTTTGGTCAGTTTTTCTGCCAAGTTTCTGCTAGGACGCATGTAAGTAGGTGTGGATGATAGGGAAACCAATCCGCTGCTTGGTTTCAAGTCTAAGGCATCAATCTTTCATGCCCCAGCAGGGACTCAATTTCGGACGGGGTCGAGAGACAGCTAGCAGTCATTGGCAATACCGTGGTCCACACGGCAGGCCACGGTCAAGGTCAGTGGAGGGCATCGGGGCGAACCACCGACACACCCTAACCCAAAATTAGCATTCCCCTCGCGCTCCCGATCTGATGACAAATCGGGAGGGAGACCAGGAGAGCGCAACAACCATCGATTGTGCTTGCCCTAAAGAAGGCAATGATGCTACTTATATAGGTAGATTGGAGTACAGTAATGTGCTTAGAGTAGTTGACCAAATTAACTTTTGCAAGTTATTTGATTGAATAAAACTGTTCAACTTTAACTTTATCGAAATTGTAAATAGTTTAGAATATTTCTATTGAAAGAAATATTCATAATTTTGTCACATTACCGAATTAGGTACCTTTTACACCTCTGTGGGTGTATTTGCATCTTGTTTTATCGACGCTCATGGCTATTAATAGAGCACAGTCCCGCATTTGTCATTCGTCGACTGTGATTGGGTCACATTTTCGAAAATTATTTACTTTGCGTATGCCACGATATAAAAACACATTTGAAGTTAGTTAGTGGTATACTATTTTTATCTATCTATTAAAGTGTTGATAACTGTTGTAATGTAATACTTTTGTTGGGAAATGTTAAGAGCTGGTTCTTCATCTCATTTCAAGCATAACTAAAATGACTGGAGAAGAGTCAGCAGGAACCAGTGACTTCTCCTGAAAATGTCTTTTTAATATAGAGGGTAAATAGGTATGAACAAGTCAGCTCTGACTCAACTATATTTCAACACTAATGCTTGACAATGGAATAGGTGGATCAGGGCTCGACGCTAACAGTGGTCCTATGGCCCCAGGCCAGTAAAAATTCCCAAAAACGGCTTCGGGCCAGTAAAAAGACTTCAACTGGTCCTACAGGGCCAGTAAACATTTGGGGGCATTCTAATGAACAAGTTTCCCCTCAAGAATATCCCAAATGTTTTGAAATAAATGAAGATAAAATAATTAAAAATAAATGTTGTCTGTGAATTTTATGCAATGTTTTTTTTTCTTTATGTTAAAGAAAAATTTATAGGACCAGTAAAATCTTTGCAGGACCAGTAGATCCTCGGTGTTACTGGTCCTACGGGGCCAGTACCACTTTGAGTTAGCGTTGAGGCCTGTGGATTCATCTGAATGTCAAAAATCAACTATATAGTTCACAACTTCTGCAATAGATGGCAGCACTAGCCAGAACTGTTCTTGCCTCTAAAATGGTATGAACATGTCAGAGCTCTGTCAGCGGCATGGAGGAGACAGGTCTCTAATAGTATGTATCTATTTTTCAGGGTGCAATGAGGGCATTGCGTTCGCAGAACATTGCAGTTATAAAACAAATTGTTAGACCTTACATCAAAATGTCTAAAAAAAATCCACATTTCACCTCTCATAAAACTACAGAAGGATCACAAAGGTGACAAATGAATTTATTCCACTGATCAATTCCTTTACACTCCACAAACCTCAAGAAAGATAATCAAATCCTGGTATGTGTATCATAAACTTTAAGGGCTCACTCCGAAAGAGAAAAACATCTTAAAAATCATTTCCAAACATCTTGTGTCCAAGTCAAGAGGTCATTTATATACATACATACATATATATATATATATATATATATATATATATATATATATATATATATATATATATATATATATATATATATATATATATATATATATATATTCTTCGAGCCCTTTCTCTTGATGCCTTGGGTGATGGATTAATTGTCAAAAAAGCAAACACTCCGGTAGCCCAAGATATTTCTTTATTTCCTTGTAGCCCTCAGATGGGTTATGTGTTTTCTCCCTCTCCGGTACACTGTGGTCTCGGTATTGTGGCTTACCTTGGTGCAGCTTAAGGTGTTGGTGTAGGTAGAAATAGCCTCCAAGACTGCCACTACACAGGCGGAGTACAACTGGGACAGGTATCTGAAACAAAAAGATGGTTTGGCAACACATAATGACAACAACATTACATTTTTCACGCTTAACTTCAAAATATTTCTATAAACTGTGTGAGACTAGAGACTTTTCAATGCATATAAACAGAGGAGAATGGGGTGTTGCTAATTTTGAGGTTTCAAAACCTATCCTGATACAACAACTTAAGGATGAAAAAACATTTTTTATTTTTAAGGTAAATAGTAGCTAAAATGTACATAATTGATACTCTCACTGACAGAAATCTATTCCCCCTCACATATTGCTGGTTGAATGTATGAATTGTAGTTTGTATGAAGGGATAAAAAGGTTATATACCTGGGCTTGTAATGTGAACTAAATACTAGTAGCCAATGGTGGATAAAATGTCACCCTTTTTTAACAACCCTTGATCATAAAATATAATTTAGTGCAGGAGTGGCCACAACTGTTGCATATTTTATTTATTTTTTCTTCTTATCTAGACAAATTATTGAATTTACATTGGCACATACTTAGAAATGTGCATTATTATAGGTTTTGAAAGTTTTTTCAAAATATTAACAAAAAATCTAAAAAGAGTCTAGAATATAAGGTAAAATGAGCAGCAAGTGAACTTATTTACAAAACCAAAATAGTATGTAAATAAGGTCCTGACATTGGACAAAAAATGTGATTATTAGCACTTTCCAATTTTATATCAAAAGAAACGTTTAACGGAAGTTTAGAACAGCCATGGGTTCCTAGTGGTCTCCTGTTAAAACTGCCATTTGGCTATTAAATAATAATCAAAATTAGCCATATTATGGAAATATCAAATTTATCTTTATAGCCAGTATCTCCCCAATTAAGAAACTAAAATTTTGTCACAAATAGGAAGTAACTAAATGGTTAAGGGAAGTTTGCTTTATTGCTGGATTTTACCTTATTAATATGCTAATCAGGTCAATTATGCAAATTGCCCAATATTTGAAGCCAAGCATCTGGCAGTTTCGGCACTCAGAGGATGTGCCCAACATCTTTCAATTACAAAACCTTACCGTATTTGGCATTTCCGGGTTCACTATACTATAAGGAGTATATATGGGGTAGCAAGTAGACTAAGATCACAAGTTAGGTGACGTAGGTTTTACAATATTTCGGAGCTTAATCATGATCAGTTTCAAAACACGCCATAGGAATCGATAATATATTTCAATTAAAACAAGACTAAATAAAGTTAACCTTCAAAGGAAATCATTTAACAAGCCACAAAACAGCTCCGGATGACAAGGTGAGGCATATTGACAGAATTGGAATCTAACAGGATTTCCGAATGGTTAATAAACTCTATAACTGCTTGATAGGTTTGTAAACCTACTTCTGATTGGCTGATCACAACCATGATGTGCTGGGCAACCCTGCAAGGCTAGAATAATAGAAATTCACTAAGTCATGTTATAATCAATACTTTTAGGAGCAGGAACCTCTCTCTACCTACCTTGCATCACAGAGCTCATCTTTTGCCAAGGAACGTGGAGATTTTGGAGCATAGTCTGCAACTACAAAAGAAAATAGAAAAAGAATATTTTTAGAAATTTGAAATATCTTTTTGGGAGGGTGTGGCGGCTTTTGTTTTGAGTTCAGGCAAAAAAATGGTATAACTTAATTCCCGGATGTGCAGACATGGAGGTGTACATAAGTTAGAAACAGCAACTAGAACAGACTCACTGCTAGACTATGTTCCTAGTGCCTAAAAAGTTGACATCCCCTCCTGTGCTGACCAAGCAGTGTGGTGTAGTACCAGGTATGGTAGATAGATGGCACCACCTGATCCTTGGATCTCTAGAGGTTTTATAGTATACCATCTTCAAATATTTTTTTCTTTAAATTTAACTGTAAGCAAGATGCATTTAAGACCAGGCCATATGTGCATCTCAGATGCAAATGGGTTAAAGGCTTGTTATGTAGTTGACCTTTTTTTGTACTCAGTTCATCAGCAGCATTTTTAGGGTGTTAAGGTTGATAGGTGAACACGAAGCTTTGTTACAACCAATACCGGAATCATACCATTATCATTTTTATGGCAGTGCCAATGTTAATCCATACAAGTAATAATAGAACACATAGTGAAAAACGTGGAGCGAAATCAACTTAGTTCCATTTTCATGCAATAGATGGCCTGATTACCCATATTTCAAATGTGCTCTGAGAAAGTTATAAAATTTTCATTGCATCAACTACAAGAAGTGCAGAGCCACTGATTGATTACACAGGTCAGATAGTCTAAGAGCCTCCATTACTTCATACCATGAATGATGAAATATTGGCCCATCATTTTTCATCAATTTAATTCTTTTTCAGAACAATAGATAATTCATGGATTTTCTTGGATAATTCATGGAAATTTCTGAAGACTAATGTTACATCACCTTCTGATATTGTGATATACACTCTTTAAAAAGTTCGGAATTTGTGCAATTTAGAAATATTTGCATAAATAATGTACATTTTTGACATATTATATATATATATATATATATATATATATATATATATATATATATATATATATATATATATATATATATATATATATATGTGTGTGTGTGTGTGTGTGTGTGTGTGTGTGTGTATATATATATATATATATATATATATATATATATATATATATATATATATATATATATATATATATATATATATATGTTGCAGCCCAACTTCCGATCCTGGCCCATCTTAAGATGGGCTTGGCCCAACTTACGATCGGAAGTTGGGTAGCCCATCTTAAGATGGGCTTGGCCCAACTTACGATGACCCCTAGCCCATCTTAAGATGGGCTTGGCCCAACTTCCGATCTTTAGATACCAGGATGTAGGTCATTTGAAGTTGGGCTGGCCCATCTTAAGATGGGCTTGGCCCAACTTCCGATCTCTAGATACCAGGATGTAGGTCATTTGAAGTTGGGCTGGCCCATCTTAAGGTGGGCTTGGCCCAACTTCCGATCATTATAAATACCAGGATGTAACCCTTCATGAATATTCATATGAATTTTTGCACTCTCATAAATATGGAATTTTCAACTCTTTCATAGGACATCCACTTTAAATTACAAGATAATATTAGTCCAAGAAATAAATTGAAATGGGTAGCTAGAATAACCTGATTACTCAAAACATTATTGCTGATTGTAAGCAGAAAATGAAATAAAAGAATCATGTTTTTACAACAAATTAAAGAGTCATATATATGGAATTTTAAGCATTTTCAGATTTAATGTAATTCAAAGTTAATTCAATTAGATAATTTGTACAATACTACCTTTGTTATTTATGGGTTGTGTGCTCTTACATTACATAAGCTAGATGATGAATCATTTACAATTTGAATGAAGGAATAGCAATGGTATTTTTCTAATGACTCAAAAAGGGAAAAGTGAATTCTTTTTCTTGTCTTTTAAGCTTTTTTATTAGTATTTTTAGGTATTCTTTAACCCCTTGCAAATTCTTGACATAATTATATAATCATGTGTGTGCCAAAATAAGTGTAAATGCATTAACCCATTCATACCCGTATCAGCCAAAACTGCTACTAGTCAAGTAGATCTCCAGGTATGAAAGGGTTAATTGAGGAGATTCATGTGACTGGCAGGACAGTAGAAATAGACAAAAAACTTGTCAGAATTTACAAAAACATTGTGTCCTTTATCAAGATTCATCAGAGCAGGGCACTTATAGTATCTAGATGAGGTGAGGTAGTAAGAAATGAACATACATGGTTCAAGTTGTAATTGATATGAGATAAGGTGTATGCAGATTGAATTTGTACTTGTACCTAAACGACACATATATTAAATTTTGGCACATCCAAATTTAGTAAGATTTAGACATTATGATCTTGGATTGGCCAACTTTATACTTTGGATGAAGCAGTTGAGAAAGTTATCTTTTTGGTAGTCAATAGTAAAAGAGGGAAGAGAGAAATATTTATGTTTTAGTTTGAATTATTTTTTAAACCTTTTTTTTAAATATTGAAGAGCAATGAGTATATCAGAAAACTGGTCGTTGAACTTTTAAAATTGAGACCTTTATTAAGATGTGTCAGAAAGAAGCCCTTCATCCTGAATGTAGATAAAGAAAAGTAATATAGATGTACCATGTTACCTTAATTGGCTAATTATTATGAAATGTTTATACTTTTACAGACATCTATTATAAATAATGTAATAGATACTTATATTTTGTTAGACAAGTAAAAAAATTGTAGGGCATATACAACTTTTTTAACTCATTCCAGAAGCCAGAAAAGAATATAATCAATCAAGGATTGCAATTAAAAGATGCTGGAATCCAGCACAATAAGAAACATTACGCGTGTAAATTAATATGTGGTGTTGTGTTTGAATAATTATTTCTTTGTTTTGCTTTTCTAGTCTTTTTTACAAAAGGAGAGAATCTGTAATCAACTTATATTCAAATTTCAGCATAATCAGAAGTATTCAGTAGTTTTTAAGTAAAGATTTAACAATAAGATGCAAGTAATTTGTCTCATGAAATTCACATCTTATTCAATAAACAAATATTCTAACAAGGCTTTATAAAACACTTTGAAAACTTTATAAAAAATCATTGCCATCAGAAGTTGGGCTGGGCTGCTGTATTATCTGGGTCATCGGAAGTTGGGTAGCCCATCTTAAGATGGGCCAGCAAAATCCAGCCCAACTTCCGATCGGAAGTTGGGCTTGGCCCATCTTAAGATGGGCTGGATCGGAAGTTGGGCTGCAACATATATATATATATATATATATATATATTCGTGATGGGACTCGGCCTAGAAAATTAACTCGAGCGCTCAGCAAATCTAGAGACCAAAACTCGAGTCCATATCGAGTTTTACGGCCACATTGACATAATTATTCAAAAGTTTTTTGTCTATTTCTACTGTCCTGCCAGTCACATGAATCTCCTCAATTAACCCTTTCATACCTGGAGATCTACTTGACTAGTAGCAGTTTTGGCTGATACGGGTATGAATGGGTTAATGCATTTACACTTATGATTAATGCATTTACACAATGATTTTTTATAAAGTTTTCAAAGTGTTTTATAAAGCCTTGTTAGAATATTTGTTTATTGAATAAGATGTGAATTTCATGAGACAAATTACTTGCATCTTATTGTTAAATCTTTACTTAAAAACTACTGAATACTTCTGATTATGCTGAAATTTGAATATAAGTTGATTACAGATTCTCTCCTTTTGTAAAAAAGACTAGAAAAGCAAAACAAAGAAATAATTATTCAAACACAACAGATTAATTTTCACTGGTAATGTTTCTTATGGTGCTGGATTCCAGCACCTGTTAATTGCAATCCTTCATTGATAACATTCTTTCCTGGCTTCTAGAATGAGTTGAAAAAGTTGTATATGCCCTACAATTATTTGACTTGTCTAACAAAATATAAGTATCTATTACATTATTTATAATAGATGTCTGTAAAAGTATAAACATTTCATAATAATTACCCAATTAAGGTAACATGGTACCTTTCTTTATCTACGTTCAGGATGAAGGGCTTCTTTCTGACACATCTTAATAAAGGTCTCAATTTTATAAGTTCAACGACCAGTTTTCTGATATACTCACTGCTCTTTAATATTTAAAAAAAAGGGTTCAAAAATAATTCAAACTTCCCTCTTTTACTATTGACTACCAAAAAGATAACTTTCTCAACTGCTTCATCCAAAGTATAAAGTTGGCCAATCCAAGATCATAATGTCTAAATCTTACTAAATATGGATCTGCCAAAATTTAATATATGTGTCGTTTAGGTACAAGTACAAATTCAATCTGCATACACCTTATCTCATATCAATTACAACTTGAACCATGTATGTTCATTTCTTACTACCTCACCTCATCTAGATACTATAAGTGCCCTGCTCTGATGAATCTTGATAAAGGACACAATGTTTTTGTAAATTCTGACAAGTTTTTTGTCTATTTCTACTGTCCTGCCAGTCACATGAACCCATCAATTAATGCATTTACACTTATTTTGGCACACACATGATTATATAATTATGTCAAGAATTTGCTAGGGGTTAAAGAATACCTAAAAGTACTAATAAAAAAGCTTAAAAGACAAGAAGAAAAATTTCACTTTTCCCTTTTTGAATCATTAGAAAAATACCATTGCTATTCCTTCATTCAAATTGTAAATGATTCATCATCTAGCTTATGTAATGTAAGAGCACACAACCCATAAATAACAAAGAAAAGGTAGTATTGTGCAAATTATCTAATTGAATTAACTTTGAATTAGATTAAATCTGAAAAAGCTTAAAATTCCATATAAATGACTCTTTAAGGTGGCTGTAAACGTTTCCCGTGGAGAGCAGACTTTCCCTCAAATAATGGCTGATTTCTCATTATTTGTACACTAAACCCCTAGCAAACTATATATTTTTAGAAAGCTGAGATTCTAAGGAATACATAGGATATGAATAGGTTGTATGTGCTCCAAATATTTTAAAGAAATTGGGGTCAAAACTTTGACTAATCAATTTTCAGTACATATGTCGCGGCTGACGCAAATCTAAGAGCAGGATCTAAGATAATAACCTGATTTTTTAAAACATTGAAAAAAACCTTTGTTTCTTCAAAACTAGACAAGGGTTTTGTAAAATATGGCCCCTAACTTTTTTTATGGCCATTTATCTAACAACATTTTAGGAAAAAAATGCTTTTTTGGTTTCTTGATTTTTGACTCACTATAAAAAATTAACCAGATAAGATATTGCAATATCCCCGTCTAGATTTGTAGAGAACATGTTTTAGAATCTATATACAAAGTTTGAAGCTAATTGATTAAGATTTGTGTCTAAATTCACGTCAGCCGTGAGAGTAAAACTATAGAAAACTAAGCTGAGAAAATGGCAGTTTTGTGTATTTCACAGTTAAAGTTACTGTGCAACTTTTTGCTACTACTTTAATGTATTTATTTTTGTCCAAGTGGAAAGATAAAGTAACCTTCCATTGTATTTCACAACTGTCAACATTTTTTCTTCTCAATTACCTCAAAAAAAGTATAAATGAGTACATTTCTGCAACCTGCCTAACATCCCTGTCAACTGGATTCCATATATGGGCATATGACATCACCCAAGCCCCGCCTACTTAGTAGACATCTTGTTTGCATGCTAATGTATATGTATTATAGCTCTTGAATTCTTAATAATTCAAAGAACTTTGCCATCAAAATCAATTTTCAGCTATCTAGTGTGTTATGCTGGCAGACTCTTTGACTGCAAGTATATTGATTTGGCAAATAAAAGCTTGTAATGCTCTATATGGGGTTTTTAGCTTCATTTATCTAAGACAAACATGTTGCAGGGCCAATTCTGAAGCTATCCAAACTTCCAAAGCATAGCTTTCTGACAAGGTGGCTTTTAGATTCTGGGCCTTGAAAGAAAGATAATTTCACAAACCTCTATTGCTCTATCTCCACTCCAGTGATCCAAGTTACATAATCCAGAATGAGTAATCCATACATATTTTGCAGCAGAAATAGCAACTTTCCCTGAGGTCTGACACAGAATTCCTTTGTCTGGTGAATCCCATATGAGTAAACTGTCCTCATTAACTACTACACTGCTTGAAACGCTTAGAGGAAGTGATCTTCCCATTACCCATAGCAAATCTTATTTTTAGACATTGGTTCCTGACTCCCATAATCCTTGAGGGGATTATGAGTGACACCACACTCATTGTTCTAGAATGGGGAGTCCTGAGGGGATTATGACACCACACATACCTGTATCTATTTCCTCAGAGCTGAGGCCAGTCAGGCCACAGTGATAATCAATCAATAAACCCAATTATTCACCTGCAATTTCAATCTCCTTTTTGTCTCCAACTGAATTGACAACAATTGTTGTGAAAAATACAATCCAGGCTTTAATTAGTTAATAGCTGAATTATATGGGTGTAATTGTACTTTGGGTAACTATATCATGATTGCTGTATTATTGTTTGAGAAAAACATGTGTTTGAAAATGAAACCAAGTTGATAAATACTAAAGTATTGTTAGTTATCCATAGAGCATAGAGTGTCTGTTCCAGCTGAAGGTATGAGACGGATTGACCCAACATCCTCCCAAAAGTCCAGGTTTTCCCATCAAATACACACATTTTTTTACTTGAAGCCCCAAAACTGGGATGTTTCCTGTTTTTCTCAGACAGCCGGAGCCACATTTTGATTAAGACTAATCCCTAATACACTATTTTTGAATTGATTAAAACATCATTGTCTGTGGTGCTAAAGTGGCACATCTTACCCAACAGACATCCTTTCTAACCAACACATGCATACAAAGAAAAGACTGGCTGACCTTAAATGCCATCTCTAATCAGTTACCAATCCAAATACACATCCATTTCCTGTAGCTTTGATAAGGAGGTGGGAGTGGCTTATCAGCTAACTGGGGTCACATGACCATAACACTGCAGCATGCTCTCTGCCCTCTCTGTCTATTCATACCTGTCAAATCCAAATTTTTCACAAATTATGAACTTAGGATTGGAGTAGAGCTATGGGGTTTTTTTCATAAGGAGGGTAAGACCCGGTTCATTAACATAATACATATATCTCAAAACAGGCTTCCCTGAGGACGAAACGTTTACGGCCACCTTAATTTGTTGGCTGGTGAAAATATGTGGAACTAATGAGCTGTAAAAACATGATTCTTTGATTTGGTTTTTCTGCTTACAATCAGCATCAGGTTATTCTAGCTACCCATTTCCAATTTATTTCTTGGACTAATATTATCTTGTAATTTAAAGTGGATGCACTATGAAAGAGTTGAAAATTCCATATTTATAAGAGTGCAAAAATTCATATGAATATTCATGAAGGGTTACATCCTGGTATCTATAATGATCGGAAGTTGGGCCAAGCCCATCTTAAGATGAGCCAGCCCAACTTCAAATGACCTACATCCTGGTATCTAGAGATCGGAAGTTGGGCCAAGCCCATCTTAAGATGGGCCAGCCTAACTTCAAATGACCTATCCTGGTATCTAAAGATCGGAAGTTGGGCCAAGCCCATCTTAAGATGGGCTAGGGGTCATCGTAAGTTGGGCCAAGCCCATCTTAAGATGGGCTACCCAACTTCCGATCGTAAGTTGGGCCAAGCCCATCTTAAGATGGGCCAGGATCGGAAGTTGGGCTGCAACATATATATATATATATATATATATATACATATATATATACATATATATATATATATATATATATATATATATATA
>OZ012694.1:29481005-29496005 GCA_963942565.1 Maea johnstoni | reverse complement strand
AATATTTGGAAACAGGCTGTCCAAATACGGGTTTCATTTACTTTTGCGTGTCCAAAGTGTGGTACTAAGTACATACTACTAATGAAATAAACCCTATATATTTACGGATTTTGCTTTTTTAGGCCAGTAACTGCTTTGTGTGTCTTATAAAAGTGACACTACAGCTTCTACATTTTCTATCTTCTAAGAAAAGTCCTCATCAGCAAATTCTGACACAACTTTTGGGTGTCCAAACTGTCAAAAAACAGTGTTCTGGGTGTCCAAATGACACGCTGGACGCATAGGCGGCTAAGCCCCTGCCGTCAGTCTGTTTGAAAGATAAATAAGGCATAAAAAAAAGTTGTTTGTTTCCTGCAACCCTACCCTAACAAGTTTCTATTCAAAAGAATCCTTACCCCTATAGTTTTTTTTTGCCCTCCCAACTCCCAATCAACGTAAAACATGCATAAAACACACATTTTTGCCAAAAGAAATAATCCAAATTTTTTTTTTACCGACCTACCTACCCTATTTTTTTTTCGGACCGTTACAGGAAACAAACAATTTCTTTTTTTAGGCCTAAGTAACATTAACAACCTGTTTCATTGTAATCTTTTATGCCAACTTATTTTTCCTAATGCATACTATATGAAAACATGCAAGAAAAATATCTAATAAATCAGCAGGGATGTCTCTCACAGCTTTTCTTATTAAATGCATCATTTGCAGAAAACATGCACAGGAAATGTTGGAAAGATAGGGAAACATGCATTTCAAGGACATTTATTTCTTTGAGAACATACTTTAAGAAAAAAAAATTATATATATTTTTTTCATTTCTTTAAAAAAAAAATTTTTTTTTGAGATATATTTTTATAGAAGGCACATACATCTAATCCAATTGGTCTTGCCCGACAAAACTGAATCAGCAGGAAAGTTAGAAATTGCTGTAATAATTGTCAACTGCACCCCTATTGGTGTTGGCCATGTAAACAAAAATAATGAACTAACACATGATCCTGAGATCTGGAGATGCTCAAAGTACACCATGGAAGTTCCTAGGCAAGAAGAGAGCGCACGCTGCTTCCTGTGCCAGACCAATTAATTCCGGAAGCTGAAAGCTGATCCATGCTTTAATTGGCAGGCCTGGGCTTTCTGATTACAGATCATGAGTTCAAAATGGAAAATACATATCCTTTAAAACCAATTACAGAATGCCTGAAAAATAGGTTATACTAACTGTTAACCTAACAACACAAAGGCATAAATGGGTAGATTAAGAATTTTGATTTTTGTCACTTTTTCAGCCATGTTGTTGCTAAGTCGTGACTGGCCATTTGTGAGGAGTGGAGTAAACCAGAGTACCCAGCAAAAATCACAACCCCAAGTCACTCGCAACTTTCTAACATGCTCCAGCCGCTATTCAAACCAGGGCAGTGGAGAGAGATGAGTAGCAGCCAGTGGCAATACCTTAGACCACATGGCCGTCAGGGCAGGCCTCATCAATTGGTTACAACGTTAAAAACTGTTAGTTCAGTAATTGCCAGAACACCTTCTGGATTTTAGTCCTATTCCCCACTCAGGTTTGCATTAATATAACCCCAAAACTATGGTATTATATAAAGGAGATCTGGAGGTACTCAAAAAATAACATGAGTATCCCTACACAACAGGAAATTGTGCAAGGTTTCCTGTGAAAGACCAATTATTTCTCTAGGCTGAAAGCTGATGCAAACCAGACTTTAATTGGCAGGATTAGGCATTCAGATTACAGTACATATGGCACAGCTGATAAAGAAATACCTTATATATATTCTGATACTTACAATTTTTTTTCTCATATAAGAAGTATACAGAGGGGGGACATTTGGTTGCAAAGCTTTATAAGGCGGTGTTTAACCCATTCAAGCCTAAAAACTGCCTACTTGACAAATCTCAAATATTTTCTGAAAAGCATTTTTCCGAAGATTTTTTGAAGGAGATCAAAATCCAACTCACAACTTTCCTTCAAATATTAATAATTTTAAAAAGTATTGAAGGTACTAACGACAATTGGAAAGGACATCTCCAAGCATGAAAGGGTCATCTGAATCTATATAATACATTTGTCAATAACTTCGGAATTAGAACTGATTTTGACAAATACTTGAGGGAGAGTTGGTTATTTTTTGATTAAAATTTCTCCTTCAAATATTTTTCCGAACAATGCTTACAACTGAAAGTTATCACCAAAGTTGTTAGGCTGTTTTAGGCTGCTGTAAGTATTAAATGGTTAAGTAAAAAAAATGAGTTTTCCATCTTTTTACTAATTACTCAAGGAAGCAGCCGGGTAGTATTAAGAAAGGGTAAATTGGTCATAAGGCTAATAGATAGGCCGATTCACTCCAACAAACAATGCGTTTCTTATTTCTTGAAATTTCTAAAACTTCAGCGATCAGCTGTCCACAAGACAATGGACTTGAATTCTAAGGGTTTCCTGTGAAACCAATGGAAGATGCCAAAGTTACCAAGGAATTCTAAGCTGTAATTTCTGATCTAAACATAGGTAAATAATTGTAGATTTTTTAAGTACAAACTCAATTTTCCTAGAAAATCATGTTGACATATGTATTTAAATCAAAATTTTGTGGTAAAGACGCCATCACCAAAAGCAATTTCGAAGTAAGAAAATCCATTTTACTGATTTCACCACAATTTTGTTAAAGAAAATTCAGCTACATGTTGAAAAAAAAACAATTTCCTGGCTTAGCTGTAAAATCACTAGCAATTTCCCATCAAACAAATACGATAAAAAAAATCTTTATTTCATAATAAATTGGATAGGTGCACTCCACACCTCTACAAGTAAAGATTTATTTTTGCGCCTTTATTGGAACCCACAGGAAGCTGAGCGTTGAGCTTTGACTTTGGCTGATAGATGTGTATTGGGCCTGTTCAAATGTTGATCGCGGCTACAGTACACAGTGAGCTGACAGTATAAATCAATGCTCAGGGAGCTGATGTATTCTGTAGTCATGCTGGCCGGCTGACTCTGCATCACGCTCTGCCTCACACAGGACAGGGCTCAACATTAAGAAAAAACTTCATAAGCCCAGCAGGGCTAGTTACCGGAATTTTCACTAGCCCTGAAATATTTTTGCTAGCCCTGATATTAATGACAACTCTTTTCAAATAGTGACCTCTGTTGATATCATAGCCTTTTGATAACATAAAAAGAATACAGTGTATTGTGGTAAATTGAGTTAAATTATCATCCAGGTATGCAGAGCCAAAGGTAGGCTTCATATTTTTTAAGCGCTGATATTCTAATTCTATCTAGCCCCTCAGGGCTACTCACAGGTAGAATTTACTAGCCCTGACTTTCAATAACTAGCCCGGGGCTACAGGGCTAGCCTTAACGTCGAGCCCTGCAGGAGTCAGGAAAATATGCCTAGCCAGAGAAACATACATAATATAATTCTAACCCATTAATCCTTCTAATGCTGAGGCTACTTTCATCCAAACCACAGAGATGCAAAGTTTTTTGAAAACCATTTAAACCCTGTCATGTTGGTATTTATGGGATAGCTCTTGCTGAGTTCTCTCAGCTGAGTACCCATATATGCCAAAGTTTCAGTCATTTTCAGTCATTTTCAGTCATTAGCCACCAGCAGCATAAGGATTAAAGCTTACAGAAACCAAAAGTGAACTGCCAATTCTGATGAAATATTACAGGCAAAAGCATATTTAGGAAAAAAGTTGATGGAGAAATGTTCATCAGAACATTCCCAGCAACTCTCCTTCAAATATTTTGTGAAATGGCTCTTAATTCTAAAGTTATAGTCAAAAGTATCATAGATGCAGACAACAATTTCTAGTGGACTCTTAAGCGTTAATGGGTTAATCCACTCATGCTCACGGCCATCTTTATTTAACCCATTCATGCCTGACAAAAGCCATCTGAACCGTCGATTCTTACAAAAGTAACTTTGGAATTAGTCATTAATTCTCATAATAGTTGAAGCAGGGTTGTGGGTGTGGTTTTGAACAACATTACTCCATCAAATATTTTTTGGAAAATTACTTTTGTTTGAGAAATATCACTAAAATTGTAATGCGGTTTTTTTGGCGCTACAGGCATAAATGGGTTAAAAAGGTGTTGCATAATGCTGTCACTCAGGAAAATACTCTCAAAATATTTTGCAAATTTATGCTTTACTAGTTACTACTAAGTATTTTTTCAAAGGTATCCTAGAGTTCAGATAATGTTTGAAGTGCAACTCTGAGCATAAATGGCTTGAAAGGATCTGAGTACCTTATCTTGTTTTGAAGGGAAACTCCTTTTATAGTTTCCTCAACCAAATGGCAATCCAATTATCCCAAAAATTCTTTCATTTGGAAATCATGAAATAGCTGAAGAAATGTCATTTTAATGAGGATGCTAATTAGGCCTTTCAGAAGTGAAGCCAAGAGTGCCTCATATATCTTATGAGCTTAAATAAAGCGTCTTCAAAGACATTTTAACCCTTTCATGCTTAGTGTTCTATTTTGAAAAGTGTTTTCTGGATTAATGATGCTTTTGAAAACAACTCCAAAATAAAGCAAATCTACATAATATTTCAGTTATAAGTCTGATATTGAATTTTATTCCTACTTCAAATACCGCTCCAAAATACGAAAGTTTTATGGAGAATATTTCTAAAAACAAGTTAGGTCTTTTGGGGCTTTACCAGTATGAATGAGTTAATGGCTTTGATAAGAAAGCTTATTTTACTGGAAGTAAATTCCAAATTATGTTTTCACTAATAAGCTTGATTTAAAACTTTCTCTGGCAAGATCTCAGAGTAGAGGCAACCTGACAGTATGGCAATAAGGGTGAAATATCAAGGGCCAGTGTCAGTCTGAGGTAAAATTTGGAACGCATCTAATCATTTTGGGTTGGATTTATCATGTGCACTAGTACACTTAACCCATTCACACTTTGAGTTTCTCTAGAAAGTGTCGTCTGCTACTCTCATATTTTTGAAAATATCATTTGAATAAAGCAAAAAATCACAAAATATTAGAAGGAGAGTTCTTGTTGGGCTTGTGATCAACATTTCTCCTTCCAATGTTTTCAAAAAAATGTGTATGTAAGTTAAACATTCCAAAATCGTCAGTCCTCTTTTGGCTGCTCTGAGTGTTAATGGGTTAATAAAGGTACATCAGAAGTGCTAGCATGGATTGACTTATAAGATAGTATCTTGATGACAATTCAGCACAAATTCTGAAATATTTCAGTTGTTGTTCCTGTTGCCTTCGGCTTAATTAACCCATTCATGCCTGTAACAGCCAAAACCGTCTGACTTTTCTGATGATATCTCTTTGACAAAAGCTATTTTCAGAAAATATTTGAATATGAAATGTTACTCAGAAACTGACACACAACTCTATTCCATATATAAATTGATTTCCTTTTAATTATCAAGTTATTTTAGTATTTTCAGATGACACTTAGTTCTCCAGGTATAAATGGGTTAACAAATATCAAATATCAGTCTAATTTGATATGGTTGCTACATAAATGTGCAGAGTTGTGGAGGGCTGTCTATTGTGCCTCTGCAACTGAAAGACATCATATTATTTGTGAAGAGAAGACAATTTCTTCCCGGTTCCGGGAAGAGACAGACACTTATACAGAGATAACACAGGACCATTATGACTCATATATTAACCCTTTCAAGCCAAGCGCTACCCCCTTCTGTATTGCCTAGTATTGATTTGAAATATAATATATAAAAAATGTTTTTAAATATAAGAATAAGACACACTTTTAAAAAATGCTTCAAAAAAGTAAAAAAGTAAAAAGTAAAAAGTTATGGTCCGATATGATTTTTTTAAAGATATTTTACAAAAAATTCTTTTGTTGAAAAAATATCACAAAGATGGTCAGGCATTTTTAAAGTTCTAGAGGGATAAATAGGAGAAAATTATAGAGCTTAAAGTTTGAACACTAGAGATAGTGTTCATATTGCCTGATAGATAACCTATACGCTCATTCACCTGCCTCCTCCCGGCCCCAGACTATCCATTATAGGAAATGGGTTCCTAATGGGTTCCAACTGTTGACTGAAGGGAGGCCATGGCAAAGTTCCAAGTTAGGGAGGAAATCTACAGCAATCAGGATCCCCTTGATACTCAATGCCAGAGTAGGACAGCAAATGGTTTCGTGGCAGCCTAGAGGGGGGGGGGGGGGGGGGGGTAATGAGAAACAGAGAGAGAGAGGCAGAGAGAGGTGGTAGGGGCTGCCTCCATGGCCTGACAGTCTAATGTACTGCGCACCAACCACTTACTGTCTCACCACTGCACAAGGTGGCAATGCTCCAAGTTAGGGAGGAAATATACAGCAATCAGGATTCCGTTGATACTCAATGCCAGAGTAGGACAGCAAATGGTTTCCTGGCAGCCTAGAGGGGGGGGGGGGGGGGGGGGTAATGAGAAACAGAGAGAGAGAGGCAGAGAGAGGTGGTAGGGGCTGCCTCCATGGCCTGACAGTCTAATGTACTGCGCACCAACCACTTACTGTCTCACCACTGCACAAGGTGGCAATGCTCCAAGTTAGGGAGGAAATATACAGCAATCAGGATTCCATTAATACTCAATGCCAGAGTAGGACAGCAAATGGTTTCCTGGCAGACTAGGGGGAGAGAGAGAAGAGGAGGCAACACAGCATAAAGCACCAACAACTAACTACTTGCTGTGTCTCACCACTGCACAAGGTGGAAATGTTCCTAATAAGGCAGGAAATCTACTGCAATCTGTATTCTCTTAATTCTAAATGCCAAAATGAGTCAACAACAGATGGTTTCCTAGCTGATTAGGGGAGGGGGCTGTCGATCTACAGGGCTACACAGTATAATGCACTTAAAGCACCAACCATCTCCTGTCTCACCACTGCACAAGGTTTGGAGCTGTAAGGTCAAGATATGATTTTCTAGCTGAATAGAGAGGGTTGGGGATGGCTAAATGATTTTGAGAAAACTATAAAAAAAAATGTCCATACTGTTGGTTTTAGCAATCCCACTTCAAGACTTTTCAAATATTCATCGAATTGATATGTTCAAGGTCTTCAGGTCACATATACATGCCAGACACAAATGGACGAGAATCCCAACCATAGTGCCTTTTACCCATCCATACCAGCTGAGGAGCAAACGTCCCAATTGTAAAGGGATCTTTAAGCCGAAAGAATCATCAAGAAAACATTTGAGATATAAAATATTTGTAGTAACTCAACTCACTATTTTCCTACGAATATTCTGCAAAATCCATGCTTTATTTATAAATTATTACCAAAGGTATCACAGCTTCAAGACAACACATATCTTCTTTCTATGAGTTTGAAGAAAATTCACCGCTGTCTCTAGATTTCCCCATTCAGTGTACACCAATTTCTCTATCTAGCAGTAGAGGTGCACAATATCACCAGTAAAAGTACACATATCTTCCTCCTAAGAGTGTGAATTACAGCAGACTATAGATTTTCCTATTCAGCATCCACTTATGTACAGTTATCCCCTATGCTGCTGGTCGCTAATTTGGCCAATGCAAAATGATGCAAAAACCCTGAAAAATGACTGAAACCCTTGCACATGGGTACTCATCTGAGAGTACTCAGCAAGAGCTATCCAATAAATATCAACATGACAGGGTTAAGATGTTTTCAAAATTCTTTGTGCTTGTGTGCTTTGGACGGAAGTAGCCTTAGCAGGGTTAACCCTTCCAATGCTAAGGCTACTTTCATCCAAAGCAAAAGGATGCAAAGATTTTTTAAAACCCTCTGAACCTTGTCATGTTGGTATACATTAGATAGCTTTCACTGAGTACTTTCAGATGAGTACCTGTATGCCATGGTTGAAATGATTTTTCAGCTTTTTAGCATCATTTTGTATTGGCCAAATTAGTAACCAGCAGCATAAGGGTTAAAGATAATCGAAGAGGAGGGGATGTGCCCACCATCCCCTTACCTTTGATCTGTGTACCACACCAAATACTTCTCCTACTCATTGATTTCCAATTCACTTAATGCTGGCCACTTGCGGCTGCTGGGTCTGGAGATCACCTCCGGGGGAAGACAGCCTTGTCCCATCAGGCCGCCAGCCTGCACACGCAATCAGCGGTAATGAAATGGAAAGTGATCGACGGGGGATTGATATAAGAGACTTACAGATACATTTGGGGCCTCATCACCTTGTTTGCAGGATGCACATAAATTTTTTTTTCTATTATGACATGGGAGCCAGGACCTGGCAGCTATATTAGAAGAGGATGTGATGGTCGCTTCTGTATTAACAGTGAGACTAGAAACATCAACGTTTAATTCCCTGCTTTAGAAAGCACATGTAGTAACTAGGAAAGGGATTCTTACCACTAGAAGGCAGAAATACCCACAGAAGAATTTGCCCATTCTCAATGGGTGCTGAGAGTGGTAGGTGGTTCCATAAATGTTAAAATGACCATATTAGGATAATTTTTTACCTTATCCCTAGGTTAGCAAGTGCCACATGCACAATACTTGCCACCGAACCTATCCCACCTATGTCCATTAAATCTTTAACAAATTCATGGGTACTCATCTGAGAGTACTCAGTGAGAGCTATCCAATGACTACCAACATGACAGGGTTTAGATGCTTTTCAAAAATGTTTTGCGTCATTGTGCTTTGGGCAAAGATAGCTTCAGCATTGGAAAGGTTACCCCAATCATGGCAGTATGGCCAAATATAGCTTTACAATTTGTGTGATATCTCTAAGATAGAAGCCCATTTCTTGAAAATATTCCCTCATAAAAAGTCTACAAATATTATTTGAATTCCTGCTTTATTCATAAGCTCCTTTCATAATCAAATATTACTGATCCAGAAAATAATTTTGGGTTGGACATGCATGTAAGCATGAAGGGGAAAGTCAGTCTAGAAGGCACAGGTAGTAGAAGGCCCTGCTTAGCGGTCTCTCCCTGATGGCATAATATTGATCTAAAGTGTGATTGGAAGGGTGATTTAATTTGGAACTCTGAGATAGCTCCCTGTGGGATCCAAGGAATGGCACATCACTTGAGGCTTCCTCCTCTACAGTCACAGCAAATTGATTCTTGTTTCACACGCCTCTTTACATGAAGGACACTACAGGTGAACTTGGATATGACAGACTCAATGGGACCAGGAAAATCGGTCCGTCATATGCAAAATCCGTCGTATACATATGACGAATACTTGATATGCATCAGACTGGGACCAAGCATATCGTCTGTCATATGCAAAAATCCGTCATACAGTGGTCCGTCATATCCAAGTTCACCTGTATAGATTTTTTACAAACAAAGGGTATACATGTATGCATTAACATTGTTATACCATGATAGGAACCAAATTGATTCTAGTTTCACATGCCTCTTTACATGAAGGACACTATAGATTTTTACAAACAATGGATATACATGTATGCATTTACAATGTTTACGCCATGGTAAGAACCATGAAAAAGTAATGCTAGTAGAGCAATTGTGAAGCAAAAATGCACATTTTACAAGCAATCCATATGTATAAATTAACAGTCTAGACAACAGTCTATTTTTCCAGGGTTTAATAATATTTCCTAGATTTTTTTAAAAACAGGTGCCCCAGAGGCACATGACATGATTAACTAGCCCGGGATAGCTCCATGGAAGTTCAGACTATCAAACAGCAGGGCTATGTTGATATGAGCCATGTATTTGTGGCATTTCTAGCCAAACTTACAAGACAAAAGGTGTGATCCATCAACCGTCTGTTATTGTGCATCTGTCAGACAATCCATGGCCATGAGACCTCTCACATGAGCAATTACAACCATAAATAATTAAAGCCAAGAGCAATAAATCAAGCACCCATTCATGCTTTAAACCTTGTCCTACCCTACCAACTGCACTGTTGTTGATCCCCAGGACAAAATTGACCATCAGGGATTTTGGGGCACAACTTGAATTTTGAGGAGTTACCTCCAAATGTCAAATGTCAAAATGAAGTTCTAGGGGGGTCTTCAAAAGGTAGCTGCTTTGGGTCATGTAGAGGCTCTGTAGACGATCCTATAGACCAACTCAGCCAAATGGTCATTAGCAGGTCAGCAAGTGCAGACAGATATTTCCTGGCTATGCACAGCAGGTTAGTTAGTGTAGCCCTGATATATCCGGGTTCAGCAGGACCAGGGTTTAGGGTACTCCTGGAAAATGATTGTCTGCAGACAAAATACGTTTGAAAATATCATAGGAATGCCTTCAAAAAATAATTGGAGGCACTAGGAAGGTTATGTACAGGTCAACATTTCTGATATATTTTTCAAATAATGATTATGGTGGAAAGACTGTTTTGTGCACTATAAGCATTAATATGTTAAACATGCTAATCAGGTTGTGGGAAAGATGAAATGCATGCTCTAGGAGTGGTGTAAAAACATCAACATGAGATATTTCTCTTCAGAATCAAAACCGAATGTCATTTGTCAAGCACCTTCTTTGACGGAAAAAAGGACAAGAAGTCGCAAAATTAGAGAAGTCTTGGGCAATGCACCAGTTGTCATGAAAAATGATCAGCCTGTGGTATTTCTTTTCAACTTCTGTCATTTTCACTTTCCGCGCAGGCGGCGTTCCATTTCATGCTCCGCTTCTTACGAGCGGTGCAGGAATACAAATCTCATTATCGGCCCTAATGTAATCATGGAGGATAGTGCCAACTCACAGGAAAAAAAATAGTCCCTGACTGGAATACGGAACGTGTAATATTCAGCGTATAATTATTGTGAATTGGTTAGAGTGGTTCACAGATAGAGAAGGGGCCTGGTGATGAGCGATGGTTTTTTGCTCTATAGGTTTTCTTTCTTTGAAGATTGTTTGTGCTAACTAGAAAATGTATGTTTGTATCATTTGAGATTATAAGAGTTCCCAGCTGTTCATCATGACGTTTAGGATATATACATATATATATGTATATATATATATATATATATATATATATATATATATATATATATATATATATATATATATTATATATTACATACATTGACCTATCGTTTACCTTGATGTTCAGGGTATAGATAGATGAACCCATTGTCTACCATGGTGTTCAGAGTATAGGCATATCAACCCATTGTCCAACTTGATGTTCAGGGTATAGATAAAACCATTCTTGCCAGAATCTCTCCTTGACATTACTTCAAGGCTAATACTTATGCTTATTTTTGAATTATTCAATAATTCTGCATGATTTTTGAAGACATGTGAGTCGGGTTATGATTAACTTTTTTAAAGATATATTTCTACAAAAAATATTCTGTTCAAAAAGATATCATTCAAATAGTCCATCATTTTTTGGCAGCTGGAATTTTGCAGCCCACACAAAAAGGTTTGTAATCTTGTCTCACTAATGGGGAGAGCACCTCCTATGGCTTTAGATGCCTGGATGTAATTTGGGATGAGAGTTAAGCTGTTTGGGTATGGTAATAGAAGCCCCGCGAGGCGTGCAGATTGGCCAGAAGGTTATCCAGATCTGTTGTGTGTCCTGTCCCTTGTCATGTCAGGATAGGCACCAATGTATCACCCAACAAGCGGGGGGATAAGGAGACTGAATTACGATCAACCTACAATAGAGCCCTGCCATGGCAGAAGAGGACTAACTTCCTTTGTATTGGACAAAGCTTCTGCAAATAACAGGTAAAGTCTATAGAAATACACCTCTATAATTTCACTTCTGTGGTGCAGCCAAGCAAGCAACGTCAAACAATTCTGAGCAAAACTCAATAGTAAGTATAATATCAGATGATTATTTGGAGAGAGATTGATTTATATGTCAGTAGCAATAGATTTCAAGATATCGCTAAATTTCTTTTGGCCACCATCTCCAAACTGAACACTTTTTTGTTTGCATTGTCACTTTATCATAAAATACAGTCCATTTTTAAGGATACTTTGGCTGTTTTTATAGTTGTCCAAAATAGTGGTGAGTGGATGCATTAATCATATAATACCTTCTATGATTCTTTAATCATAGAATCATAGATTCCTGGATTTAATTAATATTATCAAAATTTCAGGCAGAATCCTGGCAAAGGCATGTGAGAAAGTTAACACTGACTTGGGAGCTAATGCAATCGTTCTGAAGGGGCTGCCTTTTCCTCCACTTTTTATAACTGGCAAGAATCAGCCACAATATAGCAGTAAAAGTAAGGTGGGTCCCAGTAGGGGTGAACGGGTCAAGTTGAGTTTGTAGAGTGTATTGATTGTAAAGTAAGAACATGACCAACTGCATTATCTAGACAAGCGTGCAAATTTCATAAGATATTCCTCACTGTATGACAAAAAAACTGTCCAGACGAGCAGTTTTCTGTCAAGTGTGTAAGATTAACATATGACATCTGACAGCGGGGAGCTGAGCTGAATTGATGCCCAGCCATCTCATCATCTTATTGTACAACTGGCTGCACACCACACTCGCGCAATCCATTCATTCCAGTAGCACCAGGAAAAGCCTCACTTTGGCTTTATCGTCCAGAAGAAAGCATCATTTGGAGAATATCTCAAGGAGGAATTTTTTCTTACATAACCAACAACTCCCTTTCAAATATTTTGCCAATTTATGCTTGATTACCAAGGCTTTCTAAAATGCTCCTACAGGCATGAATGGGATAACTTATAGGTTTGGAATATTTGAAATAATATCAAATATTCATCAAGAGACTCTTTCATCAGAAAAAATTCACAAGTATAGCTATCTAACTATTTTGGTTTTATCTTATTAAATGGAAGATTCAATTTGCTTCAAACAGTTTTCAAATCTATGGTTCAATACTAAATTATTCGTATAGTATCAACTGTTCATCCATAAGTATCAATAGGTGACTATTTGGGAATTGTTTTTTTTTCTGATTACAACACAACAATACTTCCAAGTTGAAATAGCTAGCAAATTTGTTAATGCAAAGTACTATATGTGGTAGAGAATACTTTTAAAATCAGCAAAGAAAAACATATGGACAACCCCTGAAGCATAACAAATACTCAATTATGGGTCACTAAAAGTCACTAAAAGCTTTTGATGGGGCCACAAAAACTAACTTCTTGTCCAGACTTAAGTGGCCAGCCTGAGTGGTGGGAGGTGTGGGGTCCAGAGGTCAATCCCATGTCGGGGTTAGTAAGGGTTTGATTCCTCCATAAAGAGGGCACTCACTGAATCATTCATTCTAACTTTTTATCTTCTGCTGCCCACTTTTATGGAGAGGTTACTTTGAAGAATTTCATATCATCTTTCATTTTATAAGCGTTGTCTGCATATACAAAAAAAGCTTTCCTTCTTACATGTCTGAACCACCCTCAAAAGGGAAGGCAAACCTCTATTTAAAAAAGAAAAAAAACAAAAACAAACAAACAAACAAAAAAACTCCTTGCCCAGTGGGCCAGTAAGATATTAGAAACTGAATGCATCGCTACAATAGTCCTGCTTTTTGGGCTGATAAAGAGATCTGGACCAAATATATTTTTGACGATTAACTTGGGAATTGAAAATGATTGTACAAAATATTTGAAGAAGACTTGTTGGTAATGTTCTGATTATCTTTAAGGGATGCCTTAATACAGATATAGACGAATGGGTTAAAATCATAAAGTTCTCTAGAACACGCCAACTGTTGCATTAACTGAAATCTATCACCATGTAAATGTCCTCATTGCAGACAAGATGATGGTAGTATATTCCCATTATGCTTTGCTTGATAGCAATCCTGAATGGAGTACCTTAAGAGAAACATGGAAAACACATCAGGAAACGTCCAATTCCCTTCATGACTGACACTGCACCACTACTCAGCATATGGCAAGGAGAACCCCAAGTCCATCTACTGAATAACTGATAGGAGAAAAAAAATATGTTTGTTTCTAAATTCTCTAATCAAGCAAACCCCATGTCCATCTACTGAATAACTGATAGGAGAAAAAAATGTTTGTTTCCAAATTCTCTAATCAAGCAAAACCCCACGTCCACCTACTCAATAATTGATAGTAGAAAAAATGTTTCTTTCCGAATTCTCTAATCAAGCTTAACCCCATGTCCATCTACTGAATAATTGATAGGAGAAAAAAAATGTTTGTTTCTGAATTCACTAATCAAGCTTAACCCCATGTCCATCTACTGAATAATTGATAGGAGAAAAAAAAAAGTTTGTTTCCGAATTCACTAATCAAGCTAAACCCCATGTCCATCTACTTAATAATTGATAGGAGAAAAAAAAAAGTTTGTTTCCGAATTCACTAATCAAGCTAAATCCCATGTCCAACTACTGAATAACTGATAGGAGAAAAAAAGTTTGTTTCTGAATTCTCTAATCAAGCAAAACCCCATGTCCACCTACTGAATAATTGATAGGAGAAAAAAAAAGTTATTTCTGAATTCACAAATCAAGCAAAACCCCATGTCCATCTACTGAATAATTGATAGGAGAAAAAAAAAAGATGTTTGTTTCTGAATTCACTAATCAAGCAGAACCCCATGTCCACCCAGTGAATAAATAATAGAAAGAAAAATGTTTGTTTCTAAATTCACTTATCCAAAAGAAGAGTTCACACAGGTTTTGTTTCTTTATGAAAAATTTACAATTTTGCATATAGAATGTGTCCATCAGTCAAACTATTGAAAGGAGGAAAAAAGAAATGTTTGTTTCTGGTAATTCTAACAAAGAGATGAATTTTTTGAGATTTTTTTATATTTCATGATGTAAATACATACATATATATATATATATATATATATTTATATATATATATATATATATATATATATATATATATATATATATATATATATAGTATATATATATATATGTATGTATATATATATTCAACATGATGGTGCTCCAATAAAATGTACATTAGGCATTCCTATTGGCAACAGATGTTCCATAACATGTTTATCGTTAAGTGATTACGCATTATCTAATCTCAAAGGACTTCATATAGAATGTGCTCATGTCCAACTAATGC
>OZ012694.1:29458821-29480805 GCA_963942565.1 Maea johnstoni | reverse complement strand
TATATATATATATATATATATATATATATATATATATATATATATATATATATATGACCGAAAGGTACCTAATTCTCCTATTTAAAGCCTCATACCAGACCCATGATGCAAGTTTTTCTGGAAATCATATTTCAAGCATTTACAGTGAATTTTTCCTAATATCATACAGAGGAACCCATCTTAAGTTTACTTACCACCTGTGGGACTGGCCACGACTGGTCAACTTTTAAGAAGGGTTCCTTCCTTTTTATTATAAAACGTTTCTGAGAATCGACAAAATGTGGTCATTTTAGAGGGGTAGTCAATATATATGTAAATATATATGTATATACATACTCATGGGTATATCAAGTTTTTATGAAGTGTTTGTTGCTAGCTTTTTAAGAAAACTATCTAACTTTTTTCCTCTGCTGGGATTCTAAACAAAAACTTTATTTTAAGCTTAAGAGGAAGATACAGGATTTTGAAGTGTATATATGTCAATGAAATCCAAATCCAATACTTTACACTAGTGCTGCCCCCTACTGGAACTATTATTTCAATTTGATCCAGGTATATTCTAAAGATTTAATATATTTTCTAGGTCTACAGTATTTCTTTTAGCCCGTAGTTTCCCTGAGTATGTGCAGGGCTCTGCTCTGCCGTCTGTTGACTCAGAGGTTACAGCCCCTCCCCCCTGGATAGGTACATGTGCACTGCAATAAACTCTACATGAAACACATGAAAACTAAATGTTTTATTGCTCCAATTCTTGAAATATTAATATTGAGCACCCTGTTTACTTTGAAGGAAATATTACGTTCACAACTTTGCTATTATAAGGACTGCCAGTTATGTCACTCTGAGGCAGATACTAGGAAGCTAATCATTCGTAGGACTGCGATTTCAAAGAATAGAAATTCAACCATTCACATGGTGAATATTCTAAAAATCAGCAATTATTACAATTAAAACATATTTATCAAAAGACATACACATCTCTAATCTTAACGTAAAGATTTTTGCGTATGACGGACGATATGTTTGGTCCCAGTCCGATGCATATCAAGTATTCGTCATATGTATATGACAGATTTTGCATATGACGGACCAATTTTCCTATTTTCCTGATCCCATTGAGTCTGTCATATCCAAGTTCACCTGTATATACTTATAAAATGCATATCTCTTATAGAGAAAATATTTAAATGTTTGCCAGTGCATGGAGATGGAGAAATGCCTAATAATGTCTCCCTTTATATAAGGAACTAAAGGGCGTAATTCCAAATGCAGTAATTCCAATTCCAGGTTTTCCTACAATAATACACCTGGCAAAGGTGATATAATAATACTGTTGTACCATGCATGCACTCGCTTAGGTACTTACATGGTTTGTATATATCAAACAGGTAACTGTGTAAACAGCACAATATTTGTCTAGTTGAAATAGTATTTGTCTGGTTACTTGCATTCTTGCAATATCACAATACAAGTGTTTGCACATCAATACTGGTACATTTACACAGCCTTTCCAATAATTAACAAGTTGCGCTGTTGTTTGTTTATCTTGCAATTCCTAATGAGTGCTTTGTGTGTTATGAATACAGTGTAAACTCCGCTCCAGGATCTATTTACCTGAAACTCAGATCTAAGAATCAGAACAGGTAATAATGTAATGAGAATGTGTGGACCTCTATGGATTACTCATATATCATGCCATACCTTCTAGCATTATCATCACTCTGCATTAACCCTTATGCTGCTGGTGGCTACTTTCATCCTAAACACAACGATGCAATGAATTTTGAAAACCATCTAAACCTGTCAAATTGGTATTCATTGAACAGCTCTCACTGTGTACTCTCAGATGAGTACCCGTTCACCAGGGTTTCAGTTATTTTAAGGGTTTTTGCATGATTTTGTAATGGCAAAATTAGCCACCAGCAGCATAAGGGTTAAGCCCAACTTCAAATCATTTGCGTGTGTGTGTGTTTGTGTGTGTGTGTGTGTGTGTGTGTGTGTGTGTGTGTGTGTGTGTGTGTGTGTGTGTGCCCGTGTTGCATCCTTTTATGATCCCTATTCTTCCAAATGCCTTTTTTTCTAAGAATTGTTTTTTTTTTTTTAAAGTTAGGCTATACAATGTTCACCCTGTTTTTCAAGGCATTGTTTTTTGAATGTCAACTACAATCTTTTTCTTATCAAGGTTTTATCTTGTATAAAAATGAAAAAAGTGTTAAACATTGCAGAAAACAACAACAGAGGAAACAATAAAGAAAATCAATTCCGTCAACTTCATTAATAGATAAGTTTTCAACGCCATAAAACTGCATTATTTCCTGAAAGCATGCAACACAAACATGTTGAAGGATAAAAATCTATACCGTCAGTCTGTTTGAGAGATAGATATTAAGGAACATTTACAACCTGTTTCATTGTAATCTTTTATGCCAACTTCACTTATTTTTCCTAATGCATACTGTATAAAAACACGCAAGAAAAGGATTAAAATATCTAAAAAATCAGCAGGGATGTCTCTCACGGCTTTTCTTATTAAATGCACCATTTGCAGAAACATGCATTTCAAGGACATGTTTCTTTGAGAACATGCTTTTTTGAAATTCATTTATATATATATTTTTTTCATTTCTGTAAAAAAAGTTCTTTTGAGATACATTTTTTCAGAAGGCAAAGACATCAAATCCAATTGGTCTTGCCCGACAAAACTGAAACTGGTTTCAGCAGGAAAATTAGAAATTGCTGTAATAATTGTCAACTGCACCCCTATTGGCATTGGCCATGTAAACAAAAATATTGAACTGACATGATCCTGAAATCTGGAGATGCTCAAAGTACAACGTGGAAGTTCCTATGCAAGAATAGAGCGCACGCTGCTTCCTGTGCCAGACCAATTAATTCCGGAAGCTGAAAGCTGATCCATGCTTTAATTGGCAGGCCTGGGCTTTCTGATTACAGATCATAAGTTCAAAATGGAAAATACATATCCTTTTAAACCAATCATAGAATGCCTGAAAAATAGGTTATACTAGCTGTTAACCTAACAACACAAAGGCATAATGGGTAGATTAGGAATTTCGATTTTTGTTACTTTTTCAGCCATGTTGTGGCTAAGTCGTGACTGGCCATTTGTGAGTGGTGTAGTAAACCAGAGTACCCAGCCAAAATCACTGCCCAACCCCAAGTCACTCGCAACTTCTAACATGCTCCGGCCAGGATTCAAACCCGGGCAGTGGAGAGAGATGACTAGCAGCCAGTGGCAATACCTTAGACCACATGGCCGTCAGGGCAAGCCTCATCAATGGGTTACAACGTTAAAAACTGTTAGTTCAGTAATTGCCAGAACACCTTCTGGATTTTAGTCCTTCTATTCCCCACTCAGGTTTGCAATAATATATCCCCAAAACTATGGTATTGTATAAAGGAGATCTGGAGGTACTCAAAGAATAACATAAGTATCCATACACAACAGGAAATTGCACAAGGTTTCCTGTGAAAGACCAATTATTTCTCTAGGCTGAAAGCTGATACGAGGACAGGCTTTAATTGGCAGGATTGGGCATTACAGTACATATGGCACAGCTGATAAAGTAATACCTTATATTCTGACACTTTCCAATTCTTTCTCCTATAAAAAGTATAGAGAGGGGGTATATTTGGTTGCAAAGCTTTTATATAAGGCCATGTTTAACCCATTCAATCCTAAAACTGCCAATTTGGCGAATCTCAAATGTTTTCTGAAAACATTTTAAAAATTGAAAAAAAAAAGATTAAGAACTATTTGAAGCAGAAATGTTGATCAAAAACAAACTCACAACTTTCCTTCAAATATAAGTTACTTTCAAAAGTATTGAAGGTACTAATAACAATTGGAAAGGACATCTCCAGGCATGAATGGGTGAACCTATTAATGCATATGACTACCTCTAGATAGGGTCATCTGAATCTATAATACATTTGTCAATAACTTTTGGAATTTGAACTGATTTTGAAAAATATCTGAAGGAGAGTTGGTAATTTTCTTATTAACATTTCTCCTTCAAATATTTTCTGAACAATGCTAACAACTGAAAGTTATCACAAAAATTGTTAGGCTGTTTTATGCTGCTGTAAGTATTAGATGGTTAATTTAAAAAAAAAGAGTTTCCCAGCTTTTAACTTCTTACTCAAGGAAGCAGCTGGGTAGTAATTAAGTAAAGGTATATTGGTCATATGGCTAATAGATAGGCCAATTCACTCCAACAAACAATGTGTTTCTTATTTCTTGAAATTTCTAAAACTTCAGCGATCAGCTGTCCACAAGACAATGGACTTGAATTCTAAGGGTATTCAGTGAAACCAATGGAAGATGCCACAGTTACCAAGGAATTCTAAGCTGTAATTTCTGATCTAAACATAGGTGAATAATTGTAGATTTTTTAAGTACAAACTCAATTTTCCTAGAAAATCATGTCGACATGTATTTAAATGAAAATTTCCTGTTAAAAGACAAACACCAGAAGCAATTTCCAAGTAAGAAAATCAATTTTACTGATTTCACCACAAATTTGAAAGAAAAGTCCATGTTGAAAAAAAAACAATTTCCTGGCTGAGCTGTAAAATCACTAGCAATTTCCCAGTCAAACAAATACTATAAAAAAAATCTTTATTTCATAATAAATTGGATAGGGGCACTCCACACCTCTACAAGTAAAGATTTATTTTTGCGCCTTTATTGGAAGCCACAGGAAGCTGAGCGTTGAGCTTTGACTTTGGCTGATAGATGTGTATTGGGCCTGTTCAAATGTTGATCGCGGCTACAGTACACAGTGAGCTGACAGTATAAATCAATGCTGGGGGAGCTGATGTATTCTGTAGTCATGCTGGCCGGCTGACTCTGCATCACGCTCTGCCTCACACAGGAGTCAGGAAAATATGCCCAGCAAGAGAAACATACATAATATAATTCTAACCCATAAACCCTTCTAATGCTGAGGCTATTTTCATCCAAACCACGGAGATGCAAAGTTTTTTTTTGAAAACCATTTAAACCCTGTCATGTTGGTATTTATGGGATATAACTCTTGCTGAGTACTCACAGCTGAGTACCCATGTGCCAGGGTTTCAGTCATTTTTAGTCATTAGCCACCAGCAGCATAAGGATTAAAGCTTACAGAAACCAAAAGCGACCTGCCAATTCTGATGAAATATTAAAGGCAAAAGCATAGAAGGAAAATAGTTGATAGAGAAATGTTCATCGGAACATTCCCAACAACTCTCCTTCAAATATTTTGTGAAATGGCTCTTAATTCTAAAGTTATCGTCAAAAGTATCATAGATGCAGACAAAAATTTCTAGTGGACTCAAGTGTTATAAATGGGTTAATCCACTCATGCTCACGGCCATCTTTATTTAACCCATTCACGCCTGACAAAACCATCTGAACCGTCAATTCTTACAAAAGTAACTTTGGAATTAGTCATTAATTCTCATAATAGTTGAAGCAGGGTTGTGGGTTTGGTTTTGAACCACATTTCTCCCATAAATATTTTTTGGAAAATTACTTTTGTTTGAGAAATATCACTAAATATTGTAATGCGTTTTTTTTTTGGCGCTACAGGCATAAATGGGTTAATAAGGTGTTGTATAATGCTATGTCACTAGGGAAAATACTCTCAAAATATTTTGCAAATTTATGCTTTGCTAGTTACTAATAAGTTTTTTTTCAAAGGTATCCTAGAGTTCAGATAATGTTTGAAGTGCAACTCTGAGCATAAATGGCTTGAAAGGATCTGACTACCTTATCTTGTTTTGAAGTGAAACTCCTTTTATAGTTTCATCAACCAAATGGCAATCCAATTATCACAAAATTTCTTTTATATGGAAATCATGAAATAGCTGAAGAAATGTCATTCTAATGAGGATGCTGATTAGATCTTTAAGAAGTAAAGCCAATAGTGCCTCATATATCTAATGAGCTTAAATAAAAGCGTCTTCAAAGACATCAAATTATTTTAACCCTTTCATGCTTAGTGTTATAGTGTTCTACAACTGTTGTCTGGATAAATGATGCTTTTTGAAAACAACTCCAAAATAAAGCAAATTTACATAATATACATACATTGATTTTTATTTCTACCTCAAATATCGCTTTATGGAGAATAATTCTAAAAACAATTCAGGTCTTTTGGGGCTTTACAGGTATGAATGCTTTTGAAATCAACTCCAAAATAAAGCAAATTTACATAATATTTCAGTTATAAGTCTGATATTGATTTTTATTTCAACTTCAAATATCGCTCCAAAATACCCTTTTTTATGGAGAATATTTCTAAAAACAAGTTAGGTCTTTTGGGGCTTTACCGGTATGAATGAGTTAACAGCTTTGAGATGAAAGCTTATTTTACTGGATGTAAATTCCAAATGATGTTATCACTAATAAGCTTGATTTTAAAGTTTCTCTGGCAAGATCTCAAAGTAGAGGCAACCTGACAGTATGGCAATTAGGGTGAGATATCAAGGGCCAGTGTCAGTCTGAGGTAAAATTTGGAATGCATCTAATAATTTTGGGTTGGATTTATGATGTGCACTAGTACACTTAATGAAGGTACATCAGAAGTGCTAGAATGGTTTGACTTATATGAGAATGTCTTGATGACAAAGCACCATTTCTGAAATATTTCACAGAAAGTTGTTGTTCCTGTTGCCTTCTGCTTAATTAACCTATCCATGCCTGTAACAGCCAAAACTGTCTGACTATTCTGGTGATTATCTCTTTAACAAAAACTATTTTCAGAAAATATTTGAATGTGATCTGTTACTCAGAAACTGACAAACAACTCTATTCCATATATAAATCCGATTTCCTTTTAATTATCAAGTTATTTTAGTATTTTCAGATGACACTTAGTTCTCCAGGTATGAATGGGTTAACAAATATCAGTCTAATTTGATATGGTTGCTACATAAATGTACAGAGTTGTGGAGGGCTCTCTATGGTGCATGCTTCTGCAACTGAAAGACATCTTATTATTTGTGAAGAGAAGGGAATTTCTTACTGGTTCCGGGAAGAGACAGAGACTTACACAGAGATAATACAGGACCATTATGACTCATACATTAACCCTTTCAAGCCCAATGCTACCCCTTTTTGTATTGCATAGTATTGATTTAAAACATAAGAATATATAAAATATATTTTTAAATATAAGAATAAGACACACTTTTAAAAAATGCTTCAAAAAAAGTAAAAAGTTGGGTCCGATTTTTTATTTTTTTTAGATATTTTACAAAAAATTCTTTTGTTAAAAAAAAATCACAAAGATGGTCAGGCATTTTTAAAGTTCTAGAGGGATGAATGGGAGAAAACTAGAGCTTAAAGTTTGAACACTAGAGATTGTGTTCATATTGCCTTGTAGATAACCTATAAGGTCATTCACCTGCATCCTCCCGGCCCCAGACTATCCATTATAGGAAATGGGTTCCTAATGGGTTCCAACTGTTGACTGAAGGGAGGCCATGGCAATGTTCCAAGTTAGGGAGGAAATCTACAGCAATCAGGATCCCCTTGATACTCAATGCCAGAGTAGGACAGTAAATGGTTTCCTGGCAGCCTAGAGGGGGGGGGGGGGGGGGGGAGAGAGAAACAGAGAGAGGTGGTGGTATGGGCTACCTCCATGGCCTGACAGTCTAATGTACTGAGCACCAACCACTAACTGTCTCACCACTGCACAAGGTGGCAATGTTCCAAGTTAGGGAGGAAATCTACAGCAATCAGGATCCCTTGATACTCAATGCCAGAGTAGGACAGCAAATGGTTTCCTAGCAGACTAGGGGGAGAGAGAGAAGAGGAGGCAACACAGCATAAAGCACCAACAACTAACTACTTGCTGTGTCTCACCACTGCACAAGTTGGCAATGTTCCTAATAAGGAAAGAAATCTACTGCAATCAGTATTCTCTTAATTTTAAAATGCCAAAATGAGTCAACAGATGGTTTCCTAGCTGATTAGGGGCGGGGGCTGTCTACAGGGCTACACAGTACTAAGCACCAACCATCTCCTGTCTCACCACTGCACAAGGTCTGGAGCTGCAAGGTCAACATATGGTTTCCTAGCTGATTAGAGAGGGTTGGGGATGGCTAAATGATTTCGAGAAAACTATTAAAAAAAATGTCCATACTGTTGGTTTTAGCAATCCCACTTCAAGACTTTTCAAATATTCATCAAATTGATATGTTCAAGGTCTTCAGGTCACATATACATGCCAGACACATAAATGGATGAGTATCCAAACCATATTTTGTATATAATGGTTGCCCTATCACTATATAGTCTTAGGCTTCGAGAACAAAGGTAGAATTATCCAAAACATATAAAAATCCTTGAAAAACAATCCCCAGAAATCTTGATTGAATAATATTTGACCAAATATATTTTTGCAATGGTGATCAATAAAAAAAAGCATGACACATCGAAAACCCAGGCTATCTGTTTTATTGAGGCAACTGTTTGCAACATCTCTTGGTTCACCACTCAAAGTGCCTTTTACCCATCCATACCAGCTGAGGAGCAAAAGTCCCAATTGTAAAGGGATCTTTTAGCCAAAAGAATCATTAGGAAAACATTTGAGCGAGAAATATTTGTAGTGACTCAACTCACTATTTTCCTTCAAATATTTTGCAAAATCCATGCATTATTCACAAATTATTACCAAAAGTATCGCAGCTTCTTCCTTCTAAGAGTTTGAAGAAAATTCACCGGTCTCTAGATTTTCCCATTCAGTATACACCAATTGCTCTATCTAGCAGTAGAGGTGCACAATATCACCAGTAAAAGTACACATATCTTCCTCCTAAGACATTGCATACCTGTCAACATTCAACCATCCAAAATCAGGATATTTCATGCGGTTCACTATTGGGGCCTCTTTCGCGACATTTTGTTTAGTTCCAATCATTGCCACCAGGGGTCAGGTTCTATGTTTGCGTAGGAGTGGGCTCTGCTTATATTAAACAGAGGTGAGCAAATTGATAACCATACAAATATGTTAATGATTTTTTTTAAATTTAGGGATCACATTGGCTTTGAAAGCTTGTTGAATTCATCAGCCACTGCACATGGCAGATTGTGTTGAGCAATGCAGTTTGGAAAGAGAGGTTCTGCTGTCTGCAATGTCCTTGCATTCTTCTTATATGCAGGAGGCCCTATATGCTAATTTTGTATAGATCTGTTTTATCTCCATATCCTATAGATCTACTTCATGTCACGCAGCAGCAAAAGAATCACCCTTATTGCTCCTTATTTCAGAATATTCTCGAGCCATTTTGTCATCAAATTTACAGATACCTGTATATTTTTCGAGGTGGTGAATTTTCCTTGTCAGCCATTGTAGATTTTTCTTGAGATGCTACCTGATCATGCTGGCCCACAATTCACCTTTCCCTCTTAAAGGTGCACAGAACAACACCTGGCTGCATGATAATTCCAATTAGTAAGGGATTAGCTATTAATACCTACTGATAGGAATCAATTGATATACCCAGTAATTGGGTCAGGTAAGATACACTGGATAGAAGGGAACAGACTGACCTACTTGCTGAGAAAAAGATGGATTTTTCAAATTCAGCAAAATCAGTAGCTTATTAGTAGATTCCCTTCAAATCAGGTGCTCAATCAGTAGACAGCAATTTTGAGGTCTGAAATCAGTAGAGTACTGCTCAAATCAGTAGAGTTGACAGGTATGTAAGAGTGTGAATTACAGCAGACTTTAGATTTTCCTATTCAGCATCCACTTATTCATAGTTATCCCCTATGCTGCTGGTGGCTAATTTGGCCGATGCAAAATGATGCAAAAACCCTGAAAAATTACTGAAACCCTTGCACATGGGTACTCATCTGGGAGTACTCAGCGAGAGCTATCCAATAAATATCAACATGACAAGGTTAAGATGTTTTCAAAATTCTTTGTGTTTGTGTGCTTTAGACGGAAGCAGCCTTAGCATTGGAAGAGTTAAAGATAATCGAAGAAGAGGGGATGTGCCCACCGTCCCCTTACCTTTGATCTGTGTACCACACCAAATACTTCTCCTACTCATTGATTTCCAATTCACTTAATGCTGGCCACTTGAGGCCGCTGGGCCTGGAGATCACCTCCGGGGGAAGACGACCACGTCCCATCAGGCCCGCAGCCTGCACACGCAATCAGCGGTAATGAAACGGAAAGTGATCGACGGGGGATTGATATAAGAGACTTACAGATACATTTGGGGGCCTCATCACCTTGTTTGCAGGATGCACATCAATTTTTTTACTATTATGACATGGGAGCCAGGACCTGGCAGTTATATTAGAAGAGGATGTGATGGTCGCTTCTGTATTAACAGTGAGACTAGGAACATCAACGTTTAATTCCCTGCTTTAGAAAGCACATGTAGTAACTAGGAAAGGGATTCTTACCACTAGAAGGCAGAAATACCTGAAGAAGAATTTATTTTTTTGCCCATTCTCAATGGGTGTTGAGAGTAGTAGGTGGTTCCATAAATGTTAAAATGACTATATTTTGATAACCTTATCCCTTGGTTAGCAAGTGCCACATGCACAATAATTGCCACCGAACCTAACCCACCTATGTCCATTAAATCTTTGACAAATTCATGGGCACTCATCTGAGGGTACTCAGTGAGAGCTATCAAATGACTACCAACATGACAGGGTTTAGATGGTTTTCAAAAATGTTTTTATGTCCTTGAGCTTTGGGCAAAGGTAGCTTCAGCATTGGAAGGGTTACCCCATTCATGGCGGTATGGCCAAATATGGCTTTACAATTTGTGTGATATCTCTAAGATAGAAGCCCATTTCTTGAAAATATTCCTCCATAAAAAGTCCCCAAATATTATTTGAATTCCAGCTTTATTCATAAGCTCTTTTCATAATCAAATATTACTGATCCAGAGAACAATTTGGGGTTGGGTATGTAAGCATGAAGGGCAAAGTCAGTCTAGAAGGCACAGGTAGTGGAAGGCGCTGCTTAGCGGTCTCTCCCTGATGGCATAATATTGATCTAAAGTGTGATTGGAAGGGTGATTTAATTTGTAACTCTGAGATAGCTCCCCGCGGGATCCAAGGAAATGCACATCACTTGAGGCCTCCTCTACAGTCACAGCAAATTGATTCTAGTTCACACGCCTCTTTACATGAAGGACACTATAGATTTTTTACAAACAATGGATATACATATATGCATTAACACTGTTGTAACATGATAGGAACCAAATTGATTCTAGTTCACACGCCTCTTTACATGAAGGGCACTATAGATTTTTTACAAACAAGGGATATAAATGTATGCATTAACATTGTTATACCATGATAGGAACCAAATTGATTCTAGTTTCACACGCCTCTTTACATGAAGGACACTATAGATTTTTACAAACAATGGATATACATATATGCATTAACACTGTTGTAACATGATAGGAACCAAATTGATTCTAGTTTCACACGCCTCTTTACATGAAGGACACTATAGATTTTTACAAACAATGGATATACATGTATGCATTTACAGTGTTTACGCCATGGTAAGAACCATGAAAAAGTAATGCTAGTAGAGCAATTGTGAAGCAAAAATGCACATTCTACAAGCAATCCATATGTATAAATTAACAGTCTAGACAACAGTCTATTTTTCCAGGGTTCAATAATATTTCCTAATTTTTTTTTAAAACAGGTGCCCCAGAGGCACATGACATGATTAACTTGCCCCGGATAGCTCCACGGAAGTTCAGACTATCAAGCAGCAGGGCTATGTTGATATGAGCCGTGTATTTGTGGCATTTCTAGCCAAACTTACAAGACAAAAGGTGTGATCCATCAACCGTCTGTTATTGTGCATCTGTCAGACAATCCATGGCCATGAGACCTCTCAAATGAGCAATCACAACCATAAATAATTAAAGCCAAGAGCAATAAATCAAGCACCCATTCATGCTATAACCCTTCCAATGCTGAGGCAACTTTCGTCCAAAGCACAATGACGCAAAGATCTTCGAAAACATTCTAAACCCTGTCATGTTGGTATCCATTAGATAGCTCTTGCTGAATACTCTCAGATGAGTACCCATTTGCTTTCAGTCAAATTTTAAGTTTTTTTGCACCATTTTGTATTGGCCAAATTGGCCACTAGCAGCATAAGGGTTAAACCTTGTCCTACCCTACCAACAGCAATGTTGTTGATCCCCAGGACAAAACTGACCATCAGGGATTTTGGGGCACAACTTGAATTTTGAGGAGTTACCTCCAAATGTCAAAATGAAGGTCTAGGGCGTCTTCAGAAGGTAGCTGCTTTAATTGGGTCATGTAGAGGCTCTGTGGAGGATCCTATAGACCAACTCAGCCAAATGGACATTAGCAGGTCAGCAAGTGCAGAGAGATATTTCCTGGCTATGCACAGCAGGTTAGTTAGTGTCGCCTGGATATTTCCGGGTTCGGCAGGACCAGGGTTAAGAGTACTCCAGGAAAATGATTGTCTACAGGCAAAATACCTTTGAAAATATCATAGGAATAGATGATGCCTTCAAAAAATAATTGGAGGCACTAGAAAGGTTATGTATAGGTCAACATTTCTCACTGATATATTTTTCAAATAATGATTATGGTGGAAAGACCGTTTTGTGCACTATAAGCATTATAAATATATTAAACATGCTAATTAGGTTGTGGGAAAGATGAAATGCATGCTCTAGGAGTGGAGAAAAATCATCAATATGAGGTATTTCTCTTCAGAATTAAAACCAAATGTCATTTGTCGAGCATCTTCTTTGACAGAAAAAAGGACAAGAAGGCGTGAAATGATAGAAGTCTTGGACAATACACCAGTTGTCATGAAAAATGATCAACATGAGATATTTCTCTTCAGAATTAAAACCGAATGTCATTTGTCAAGCACCTTCTTTGACGGAAAAAAGGGCAAGAAGTCGCAAAACAAAACGAGAGAAGTCTTGGGCAATGCACCAGTTGTCATGAAAAAAGATCAGCCTGTGGTATTTCTTTTCAACTTCTGTCATTTTCACTCTCCGCGCAGGCGGCGTTCCATTTCATGCTCCGCTTCTTACGAGCGGTGCAGGAATACAAATCTCATTACCACCCCTAATGTAATCATGGAGGATAGTGCCAACTCACGGGAAAAAAAAAGTCCCTGACTGGAATACGGAACATGTAATATTCAGCGTATAATTATTGTGAATCAGTTAGAGTGGTTCACAGATAGAGAAGGGGGCTGGTGATGAGCGATGGTTTTTTGTTCTATAGGTTTTCTTTCTTTGAAGATTGTTTGTGTTAACTAGTAATGTATGTTTGTATCTTTTGAGATTATAAGAGTTCCCAGCTGTTCATCTTGATGTTTAGAATATATATATATATATATATATATATATATATATATATATATATATATATATATATATATATATATATATATATATATATATATATATACATTGACCTATTGTCTACCTTGAAGTTCCGGGCATAGAGAGATTAGCCAATTGCTTACCTTGATGTTCAGGGTATAGATAGATGAACCCATTGTCTACAATGGTGTTCAGAGTATAGGCATAATAACCTATTGTCCAACTTGATGTTCAGGGTATAGATAGGTGAACCCATTGTCTCCCATGGTGTTCCGATTAAAGACATATTAACCCATTGTCCAACTTGATGTTCAGGGTGCAGATAAAACCATTCTTGCCAGAATCTCTCCTTGACATTATTTCAAGGCTAATACTTATGCTTATTTTTGAATTATTCAATAATTTTGCATAATTTTTGAAGACATGTGAGTCGGGTTATGCTTGACTTTTTTAAAGATATATTTCTACAAAAAGTATTCTGGTCAAAAAGATATCATTCAAATAGTCCATCATTTTTTTGCGGCAGGAATTTTGCAGCCCACACAAAAAGGTTTGTAATCTCGTCTCAATAATAGGGGGAAGACCTCCTATGGCTTTAGATGCCTGGATGTAATTTGGGATGAGAGTTAAGCTGTTTTGGTATGGTAATAGAAGCCTCGCGAGGCGAGCAGATTGGCCAGCAGGTTATCCGTATCTGTTGTGTGTCCTGTCCCCTGTCATGTCAGGATAGGCACCAATGTATCACCCAACAAGCGGGGGATAAGGAGACTGAATGGTGATCAACCTACAATAGAGCCCTGCCATGGCAGAAGAGGACTAACTTCTATAACCTCTATAATGGACGAATGTTCTAAATCACAAATAAAGCTTCAGCAAATAACAGGTAACGTCTATAGAAATAAACCTCTATAATTTCACTTCTAGGGTGAAGCCAAGCAAGCAACGTCAAACAATTTTGAGCAAAACTCAATAGTAAGTACAATATCAGATGATTATTTGGTGAGAGATTGAGTTATACGTCAGGAACAATATATTTCAAGATATCTCTAAATTTCTTTTGGCCACCATCTCCAAAGTGAAAGCTTTTTTGTTTGCGTTGTCACCTTATCATGAAATACAGTCCATTTTTATGGATCAGGGCTCGACATTGGTGCTTGCCCCGTTGCCCGGGGCAAGTTAAATTTGTAAATAATAGCTGAAGGGCAAGTGAAAACTGTGTCTTACTTGCCCCACTGAGCAAGTACCTTGTATATATTTCAGGTTTACTTTTGAGAATGTGTGCAGGTTTTGTGGTAGGCATCAAAGCTTGTCCTTGAATTTTTTCTTTCACATGCCAGCACCATGTTCTACTTGGTTTTAAATGAATCATTATGAAACATACAATTTTTCAAGGGTAGTTGGAAGTTGGAGTGGGGCAAGTGAAAGTTGAATCTCACTTGCCCTACTGGGCAAGTTGCCGCAAAAGTTAGTGTCGTGCCCTGTGGATACTTTGGCTGTTTTAATAGTTGTCCAAAATAGTGGTGAGTGGATGCATTAATCATATAATACCCAAGGTGAAAGATTCCTTATATTAATCCATTCATGCCTGTAGCACCCACTGTTTTGGTGATATCATTTAAACAAAGGTAACATTCATAAGATTACTTAACCCACATTTTTTGTGAAATTCCAGACAAAACATTTTTAACCCATTCATGCCTTTAGCAGCCAAAAAAAACCTGACAATGTGGGTGATATCTCTCTAACAAAAGCAATATTTCAAAAATACTTCAAGGAGAATTGTTCATCAGAACTCTTTCAACAACTCTCCTTCAAATATTTGGCAAATTAATGCTTCATTCCAAAGTTATAATCAAAAGTATGACAGGTCCAGACGACACTGGTCAAGTAGAGTTAAAGACATCTTCATGGTGTGACATGAATAGGTTGAAACGCAACAAGTGGCAGAATGAAGTACAATAAGTGGTTGATACCTTGAGTCATCTCCTAATGATTTTTATCGCCATTTGGAGATGATTCTGATTTTTCAAAAAGATGCCTGGATTTAATTGATATTACCAAAATGTCAGGCAGTATCCTGGCAAGGGCATGCGAGAAAGTTGACACTGACTTGGGAGCTATGCAATCGTTGAGGGTGGCTGCCTTTTCCTCGACTTTTTATAACTGGCAAGAATCAGCTGCAATATAGCAGTAAAAGTAACAATAACCCATTAATGCTTAAGAGTTTCATTTGAAATTGTCGTCTGGACCTATGATACTTTTGACATTATCTTTGGAATTAAGAATCGTTGTACAGAAGATTTGAAGGAGAGTTGTTGGATATGTTTTAATCCACATTTCTCCTTCAAATATTTTCCCTACTAAGCTTTTGGCTGAAAGATTTTCTGAATTTGTCAGGCTGTTTGGTCCCTGTAGGGGTGAACGGGTCAAGTTGAGTTTGTAGAGTATATTGATTGTAAAGTATGAACATGACCAACTGCATTATCTAGACAAGCGTGCAAATTTTATAAGATATTCCTGACTGTATGACAAAAAAACTGTCCAGATGAGCAGTTTTCTGTGAAGTGTGTAAGATTAACATATGACATTTGACAGCAGGGAGCTGAGCTGAATTGATGCCCAGCCATCTCATCATCTTATTGTACAACTGGCTGCACACCACACTCGCGCAATCCATTCATTCTAGTAGTACCAGGAAAAGCCTCACTTTGGCTTTTTTTTTCCAGAAGGAAGCATTTATTGGAGAATATCTCAAGGAGGAATTTTTTCTTACATAACCAATGGACCCTTTCAAATATCTTGCCTATTTATGCTTGATTACCAGGTATTATTCTAAAATGCTTCTACAGGCAACTCATGGGTTGGGAATATCTGTAATAATATCATATATTCTTCAAAAGAGACTTTCATCAGAAAGATTTTAAGAGCATAGCTGTATAGCTATCTCATTAAGATAAATGGAAGCTTCAATAGAAAAATGAGGGAGAAATGTTCGTTAGCAACTTTCCTTCAAACAGTTTTCTAATCTATGGTTCAATACTAAATTATTTGTACAAGTATCAACTGTTCATCCATAAGTATTAATAGGTGACTATTTGGGAACTGTTTTTCTCTGATTACAACACAACAATACTTCCAAGTTGAAATAGCTAGCAAATTTGTTAATGCAAAGTACTATATGTGGTAGAAAATGCTTTTAAAATCAGCAAAGAAAAACACATGGACAACCCCTGAAGCATAACAAATACTCAATTCTGGGTCACTAAAAGCTTTTGATGGGGCCACAAAAACTAACTTCTTGTTCAGACTTAATGGCTAAGTGGCCAGCCTGAGTGCTGGGACTAGTGTGGGGTCCAGAGTTCAATCCCAAGCCAGGGTTAGTAGGGGTTTGATTCCTCCATAAAGAGGGCACTCACTGAAAACCTTCATTCTAACTTTTTATCTTCTGCTGCCCACTTTTAGGGAGATATTACTTTGAAGAATTTCATATCATCTTTCATGTTATAAGCGTTGTCTGCATATACAAAAAAAGATTTCCTTCTTACATGTCTGAACCACCCTTAAAAGGGAAGGCAAACCTCTATTTAAAAAAGAACAAAAAAAATACAAAAAAACAAACAAAAAAAAACTCATTGCCCAGTGGGCGAGTAAGATATTAGAAACTGAATACATTGCTACAATAGTCATGCTTTTTTGGGCTGATAAAGAGATCTGGACCAAATATATTTTTGACGATTAACTTGGGAATTGAAAATGATTGTACAAAATATTTGAAGAAGACTTGTTAGTAATGTTCTGATTATCTTTAAGGGATGCCTTAATACAGATATAGACGAATGGGTTAAAATCATAAAGTTCTCTAGAACACGCCAACTGTTGCATTAACTGAAATGTATCACCATGTAAATGTCCTCATTGCAGACAAGATGATGGTAGTATATTCCCATTATGCTTTGCTTGATAGCAATCCTGAACGGAGTACCTTAAGAGAAACATGGAAAACACATCAGGAAACGTCCAATTGCCTTCACGACTAACATATGCCACCACTCAGCATATGGCAAGCAGAACCCCAAGTCCATCTACTGAATAACTGATAGGAGAAAAAAATGTTTGTTTCTGAATCCACTAATCAAGCTAAACCCCATGTCCATCTACTGAATAAATGATAGGAGAAAAAATATGTTTGTTTCTAAATTCACTAATCAAGCAGAACCCGATGTCCATCTACTGAATAACTGATAGGACGAAAACAAATGTTTGTGTCTGAATTCACTAATCAAGCAGAACCCCAAGTCCATCTACTTAATAATTGATAGGAGAAAAAAAAGATGTTTGTTTCCGAATTCACTAATCAAGCTAAACCCCATGTCCATCTACTGAATAATTGATAGAAAAAACAAGATGTTTGTTTCTGAATTCACTAATCAAGCAGAGCCCCATGTCCACCCAGTGAATAAATGATAGAAAGAAAAATGTTTGTTTCTGAATTCACTAATATCAAAAGGAAGAGTTCACACAGGTTTTATTTTTTTATGAAAAATTTACATTTTTGCAAATAGAATGTGTCCATTGATCAGTCAAACTAATGAAAGGAGGAAAAAAGAAATGTTTGTTTCTGGTAATACTAACAAAGAGAAGATTTTTTTTGAGATTTCTTTTATATTTCATGATGTAAATACATCATGAATATATATATATATATATATATATATATATATATATACTGTAGAACACACAATGTTAGCGTCTGTTTATATATAGCGTACATAGCGTGTGGTTCCGCTTCGCTATATATAAAAACGCTGTACTTTTTTCTTACTGTACTGGCGCTGTCAGCGGCGGCTACCGTCGCTAACATAAAGATACGCTATGATGCGAAAATTCCCCAATTCGCTATATTTGGGACACGCGTCACATATGTGTTCTACAGTATATATATATATATATATATATATATATATATATATATATATATATATATATATATATATATATATATATATATATATATATATATTCATTTGATATTTTAAAAGTTTGATTTCATATAAAAGGTGTTCATGTCCAACTTTTTGATTAATTAATGTTTGTTTATCATAACACTAGATAATGAAGGTAGATTTATTTACCTTAAGATTTTTTGTCATTTATATAGAATGTGATCTATAATGATATTTTCTAAGTATAAGGAGTAGTTTAGGGTTTTGCTATTAGAAGGCATTTGAATTATGTTTATTCCATACTATATTTTTCAAAAAAACTTTTCTGAGGTATCAAGAGAACAAGGTACACAATTTAACCCATTCACACTGCACATTTAGAAATGAATGAAAATATGTGAATAATAGTTTTAGGTTGGTTTCTGATTAAGATTTTGACTTAAAACATTTTAAATAACTGCTATTGTTACAAAAATATTGCCAAAATGATCGGGACAATTTTGGTGCTACAGGCATGAGTGGGTTAAAACTGCTCAAGACCATAGGACGTGTTGACCGCACACTTTCCTTTGACCATTACCTGCGTAATGTGAAAGCCAACCGGGGGGAAAACTAAGTTTCTCAGCGCCTCCGCTAATTAAGTGTTCTAAGTGTCCAATTTGCAAACAGGGGCTGGTGGACCTCACTCTCGAGTAGGCAGAAAATTCAACCACGCCACTTAGCCGACTATCCAATTAGCTGCTGCCGATCGAGAACAACGGAAGCACCGCGAAGTGCGCCTCCCATGGCTTTGTGATGCATTGTGGGAGTGAAGGGGGTGCCCAAGGTCTCGTTAGTGTCCAATTTACTTGCCCGACTTGTTGAGCTGTCTGTTCTAGGAAGACGTTAGTCTGGCTGTCAGCGAGTCAGAGTTAAGGATGGTCAGGGAATGTGCCATGAATACACAATACGCTCTATATGATTGCAATGTCAAACTCTGGTTTGACTAAAATGGCTGACATAGGATAAGCCCCAAAACAGGCTGGGTGGTTGAAGTATTTAACTCTTCCAATGCTGTTGCTACTTTCGTCAAACCACAAGATCGTAAAGATTTGAAAACCATCTAAACCCTGTCATGTTGGTATCATTAGATAACTGTTTGCTGAGTACTCTCAGATGAGTACCCATGTGCCGTGGTCTCAGCCATTTTAAAGGTTTCTTGCATCATTTTGTAACAGCCAAATTAGCCACCAGCAGCATAATTAAGGGTTAAGTCCTGCAGCATGTATATGCAATAGGTACTGGAGCATTTGCAACTTTTGGAGGCCGCTGTGCGACAATCATTTTAATAAATGTAACAAGGGTACACTATTAGCTTTTGAAGCACTCTTAAATATAATAAAGAGCTGGACCAGTAATTAAGTACTGTTGATGTATGGAGTTCATTTACACATTTTCTGATATATTCTCATGTAAAAATAGACAGGTAGTATATCTGGTAGGCTCAACTGACCATGCATGCTTCCCGAAATGCATGAGAGAGAGAGAGAGAGAGGAGAGAGAGAGAGAGAGGAGAGAGAGAGAGAGAGAGAGAGAGAGAGGGAGAGAGAGAGAGAGAGAGAGAGAGAGAGAGAGAGAGAGAGAGAGAGAGAGAGAGAGAGAGAGAGAGAGAGAGAGAGAGAGAGAGAGAGAGAGAGAGAGAGAGAGAGAGAGAGAGAGAAGAGAGAGAGAGAGAGAGAGAGTTCTATATTTATTGGCGAATCACACCTCCATTCAGATCTAAGCCGGCAACAGTTTCTGATCTACTGAAATACCTCACATGCCTGAGTCTCTGCCTTAACAACTAAGCCCTTCCACGGCCCTTCTTTCAAACCTCCCATCATTGGAGAACTGCTCAGATCCTCAGCTTGAAAGAAAGCACTTATCAAAAAAAAATAATATCAGCACACAGAAAGACGAGAGTATTAGCGGTGGCTTTCACACGAGCCAATTTCTACACGGCTTATTAAAGCTAACAGCTACATCACGACACCAATCTAAATCGCCGCTGGCCAAATCCAGGAAATCTATCCGGGAGATTTACATGAATGTTGGGAAGTTGTTTCCATGTGGAAAAGAGACATTAGGGTGGATAAGGAGACCGCAGAGCTTGTAGGGGAAAACAGCATGAGGTGCAGCAATAATGCCAACTTAAATAGCCCACCAAGAGTTGAACAATCTTCAATCTAAAAAATTGACAAATGAAAGCATTTTTTTTAAAGGAAATAACTTGAAAGGAGAATACTTTAGGTCAAATCTGATTTTAGGATAGGATATACAAGAATGCATATGTCAAGTACTGGCTTATAATGGAATAAAGTGTTTTGTTTTTAAAAAAAAATTCTACTTCTACTACTACCACTGCTACTATTACCATTACTACTACTACTAGTACTACTACAACTACTACTATTACTACTACTACTACTACTACTACTACTAGTACTAATACTAGTATTACTACTACTACTACTACTACTACTACTACTACTACTACTACTACTACTACTTCTACTACCACTTCTACTCAAAGATACTCATACTACTAATAATACATGATTCTAATCCTAGAAAAATGTCTATGCTTTACCATGTAAATGTGCTGCATGTGTTTAACAATGTGGTATGGCATGAGCGCTAAAAGAAGGTTGCATCAGCAGAAGCTTGATTTCCATGCTTCATAATCAAAGAAATGGAGGTCAAAGGTCAATTCCCTAGGGTGGTATCAGAATCCCATCATGAGGTCACTTTTCCATTATCTTTGCTTCGACGAAGCCATTTCCATCATCATCATTGAGCTTTGATACAGTAATGACAGGTTATTTCTTGGTTTTATCCTGAGGTTGGAGGCTGATGAGGAGAGTTTGAATGGTATTGCACATACACATTACGAGACTCAAGCAATGCAATTTGCACTTGTTCTGGGCAAAAAGAAAAGAAGATTTTATTCCACCATCATCATGCAATTTGCACAAGAGTAATAAAAAAGATTTTTATTCTACCATCAGCTAGATTGACGAAATATCTATTCAGAGAAATACATCCTCTTGAACAGCAACCCAATAGGTACTCCATGCTAGCCTCTACGGCGTCTGCGCCTCGAGTTACGCGCTGTAGCCTGGGGTTGTATTGGTCACGTGATCTGTGCACTGCTGGCTGACTGGCTGGCTGGGGGATGTTATCCTATCTAGGTCAGATAGTGAGAGGCAGCGAAATTTGATGATTCATGACTAGCGCCCACTCCCTGTCTACTTCTCTCAGATCTATTCAACGTCTTGGTTTATGGGTAAATCTGTAGTGTCATAGGTGTGGTTCTCAGCATTGGTCTCTCCCTGGGCAAGACAGTTTACCTAACATTGCCTCAGGACACCAGGCTAGAATGGGCCTTCACTGACATACATGCATATTAGATTGACTCAAAATAAGAGCAGTGGAATGGTTACCCGTCATGGAATATGCATTAAGAATTTAGTGAATAGCATAAGAGTGTAATGAGCCTTAAACTCCTCATTCAAACTCACCATGTTCCCCTTTAAAAGAAGGGTTTGTGTGAAGTTACCTTTAATACATATTGAAAATAACAAGAAACTGAATCAAATTTTGTAATAAAAAAATCTGGAAGTGTTTTTGATATGTG
>OZ012694.1:29446321-29453821 GCA_963942565.1 Maea johnstoni | reverse complement strand
TGCTGGTTGCGTATCCGGTGGATCGACATTCGTGATCAACCTAAAAAAAAGCATTTACAGTGTGGACCAGCAGAGCTCATATCTCATCACAACCATGATCAATGATTTATTAATTTAAAAATAAATTATTCCTGTTATAAATGCAAATAAATTTTATAATATATCAACCTTATAACAAAACAATGTGTGCAGCCCAGCAGTGCACATCCTAAATCATATAGGTTTCTATGAGAATATATTGACTTAGAAAATACACAGCTGCCTGTGAAGTGTGGCATAGCATTAATTCCAATCATCACAATCCATGTTCAATGATTTACCATCTTCGATAAACTGACCTTAATCAGGGTTTAACCCTTACTTCTACAGACACCTGCCAAGTAGGGCAGGTTGATATGAATTTCTACCTGCCCAACTCAATTTTCAACTGCCCTATAAAAGGTGTGAAAGAATGTATAGAAAAGTAACTTTCTGCATGCACTTTACATGTACCCCTTAACTGTTCCCTCCTATAGTTTTATTTATATTGAAGAAAAATATTGGATTTCCTCAGTGTAATAATATTTTTGAGGAAATTTTCCCTGCCCTGCAGCCATTTAGAAATTCTACCTGCCCGGGGCAGTAGGGCAGCCTTTGATGTCGATGTTTAACCATTCCAGTGCTGAGGCTACTTTTGTCCATAGCACAAGGATGCAAAGATTTTTGAAAACAATCTAAACCCTGTCATGTTGGTACTTATTGGACAGCTCTCGCTGAGTACTCTCATATAAGCACTCATTTGCCATGGTTTCAGTAATTTTTCAGGTTTTTTGCATCCTTTTGTATTAGCCAAATTAGCCATCAGCAGCATAAGGGTTAAAAATGTACATCTAGCTGTGAGGTCCATAGGATGACTGATTGAATGATTAAGATGCGCTGTACATTACTGTCAGGGCCGCTGCTCATAATGAGGGGCGCAGCGCAGCAGAAATCAATGCAAAAACATTAATCTCCCCAGATGAGCTCCCGCATGTCAATAATGCAATTCATTAGTTGTTTTGTCAATGTCTCTATGCTCAGGCCAGATGGGTCAATATTTACTGGGCGGTAATAGGCTAGGATTACTGTCAAACACAGCTGTCAAGCGCGGATGCATAGAGCTGGCTTTGTTAACACATTCATGCCCCCATCATATCATAAGTACACCCTAGTACACCCACACAATAATTTTGAAAAATTCTGAAATTAAAGAAAAAGTTTATTTGGGAATTTGAATAATGATTGTTTCTTACAAGAGGAATTGGTCATAGGCTACTGGATTCCTGTCATGCACAGCTGTCAAGCACAGACCCATGAGGTTGGCTTTATTAACACAATCATGCCCCCTCGTAAATACACTCACACACTATTTTGAAATAATTCCAAAATTAAAGTTTATTTTAGAATTTGAATTGTTCCTTAGAAGAGGAACTAGTAATAGGCTAGGATTACTGTCAAACACAGCTGTCAGTCTTGGACACATAGAGCTGGCTTTGTTAATACATTCAAGCCCCATTATCAATACACTCACACAATCGTCTTTCAAGTTTCAAAATAAATTTTGCCTTTAATTTTGGAATTATTTCAAAATAAAAGACAAAGTTTATCTTGAAATTTGAATAACGATTGTTTCTTAGAAGAGGAAACTGCTATATTTGGCCAATATTTAAGTTATCAGTATGCCATATGAATTTATCATTATTCTATGGCATGGTAAAGTATTAAAGAAACAGTGGACAAGATATAGGAGATGAAAAGGGTACATACAGACTACATTTCTCATATTTTCTTCTTCATCCATAGCATCATCATCTTCATCTTCAATAACATACATTTTGGGATCAACTTGCCATTTTGATACTATATAGTTTGTATTTGCCTGACAAAAAATCACATGTTTGGCAAAACTCTAGGGCAAGCGGGCAAGCACTTATGTTGGGGCCTGATCATTATCATCATCAGCAGCTACATCTGCAACATCATCATCATCATCATCTCCATCATCATCCATATTATCATCATCATAGTACTTATCATTATCCTTATTTTCATTATCATCAATATCATCATCATCATCCTTATCATCCATATTATCATTATCATAGTACTTATCATTATCCTTATTTTCATTATCATCAATATCATCATCATCATCATCATCATCATCATCATCATCATCATCACGTACACCATCATCACCATTTCACTATCATCATCATGATTATTATAATCCTTACTTTCATATACTTTTATAATCCTTTATGATTTTGTAATTGAAATTAGAGCAAATAAACATACTAATAATTTCATTATCATCATCATCATCATCACCATCACCATCACCATCGTCATCCTCATCACCACCACCACCATCATCATCATCATCATCGTCCTGTGATCACCCTAGGATCCTGACGTGCATCAGCTACTTCAGTTCCCTCTAACTCTCTTTAGCATAATCAAACCAAATCCTGCACATGCAAGTCACCTCCATCAAGCGCAATTGACAAAATCTACTCCATTATTAAGGAGAGACATCGTCAAATTGCGGCGTCTTCCTCCCACATCGATATTCATTACAAGCACTCTGCCTTCCCCATTAATAACGTGCCTGTATCGCTTTCTTGATGGCTTCCATAAATTGCGGAAGACAGGACTTCTTTTCTGCATGTCGTCCTCCCATATCAGGGCTGAGCACAGCTCTGATTACCTGAGATTAAAGGAAGGCCACTTCCTTCAGGGATGACAAATAGCCAAAATACACCCGTGTTGAGAATAAAACACAGAGGACAAAGCTCTTAGACAGGGTCAGCCAAACAGGAACAATTCTTAAAGGAACATGTCACAAGTGCCACTGCATGACAGTATTTGCTTCCCTTAATAAGCAGCATAGCAGGGATTTCCTAAAAAAAACTTTGCAAGCTTCTTAAAGGTGCTTCCAAGCTTCCTGAAAGCATTCTTAGCCAAGGTTAATAACAAATAGGTCAATACTGAGTAATATATGTCCTTCCATCTACCATTACAATTACACAAACCAATGCTGGTGTGAATATGTGTGTTGGAAAATCTTTAAACATATCTTCACGTTTTTTCAGCTATTGATAACATTGATATGCATCCAAATTTATTCACTCATTTCTGATATATGTTAATGTTTTATTTTATCAGAACCAAAAACATTTGAATGATGGTATTGCATATTTATATTTCCAACATGGCCAAGAACATATACTGTAAAGTTCGAAATATTGGCGTGCTTAAATTTAGCGAATTGATCCAATTTTCCATATTAGCGAATCGTAATATTAGCGTGTGAACCATCTCGAAAAGCGCCATCTGCCGACAGATGCACGGAAGCTTCACATTTGGTACACTTTTTTAAATTGTACAATGAAACAGAACGGAACTTAAAAAAACATGCAGCCTGATTATGTGAATACTGTAATTTTGCGTGTATGATACGCACTTTTCTACACATTTATTTCCCATTATACGGGGTTGCGTCTTATACACAGAGCTAGAAATCCAGGGTGTTTTACATCGAGCCCCCAGGCCACATGGAGATCAGATATCGATGACCCACCATTACCGCACCCCGTATCAGAATACAGCCTTTGGTATGTTTTCATTTCAATTGCGTTTCTAACATGTTTAGCATGTCTCAACTTCAGTGGTATTGGTAAAACATTAAAAGTCCTATCTAGCCGTGATTTGTTTGTGTTACCAGGCCCGTCCAGCCGGTTCTATTTTGGGCACACTAATTACAATACACCGTGACGGCATGAATGTCTGAGCCCCTATTGTCTTTAGAGCAGCATTATACGTGACTTCAAATTACGATCAACTTATGTTTGCTCGAATCCATTGCTAGTTTGTTCGTGTTTACAAAATAGCTAGAGACAAGGACCAAAAAGGGGGTGCGCACTATACACAGGGCTTATTAAACGTCTATACACCGTTTTAAAGGGTAGTAGCAGAGATACTAATCGTGTAGCAATCCAATGCCATGGCAGATTGCTGGTGCACATGGCCTTCAAGCACAGAAACGCGCTTGGAGGCCTGTGCAAAATGAAAAATTGTTGAAAAATGGTACAGGGTAACGGAAAAATGGTAACGGATCGTAATATTAGCGAATCTAACCCACTCGCTAATGTCGCCAATAATAGTTCCACGCCAATATTTCGAACTTTACAGTACCTATAAAACTGGCGACCTCAATCACTAGGTAAGAAGTAATTCATCAGAAATATCTTATAACTGAAAAAATACCTTAGAAATGAATACAAGTGTCAATAATAGGTTTATAGTTTCCCCGGAGCAAGAAACACAATATTCTGCAAGCTTTTTTCTTCAATCATACATATCAAGATACTTGCATTTGCATTTAGTTACAATACTGCTTGCACTCTCTGATTTTGAAAGAATTTCACCAGACATAGGAGCAATTTCCACCATAGCTAGTTACAATATTGTTTTATAGTTACAATTTCACCAGATATAAAAGGAATCTCCACCAAACCTAGTTACAATATTGTTTTATAGTAGTTACAATTTCACCAGATATAAAAGGAATCTCTACGAAAGCTGGTTACAATATGGCCATGGCTATAATAAGGACCTGACAAGCTAGCTTGGCCGAGGAATATGATTAGAAGCACCCAGAACAGACAATTATGACCAGCGCCCGGCGGAAAGTGATTAATTCACAGGGTTATTCTAGAGAATGTGCAATAGTGCCAGGCAGAGGATATTGCCAATTGTTGTGCTACAAACCTGATTGACATGCGAGATAATAGTTGCATAGCTCATTGTGGTTTGGCACAGAAAGGTCAAAGGTTACACGGCAAGGCAAAGTTTGAATGAGCGAACGGTTCTGCACCCAACTCCGATAGGTTACACAACCCACCAGTGTAGACCATTATGTCTTTCTATAATAACTTCACACATTTTAAGTCATTTGAGTCAATCCTGGTAGATAATGTCATTCTGCAGGCCAAAAAATAAATCCAATAGACATGGCATGACTACTATTCTAGACATGAAATCTAACTACTCTGCTCACTGGCTAATCCTCTAAATGGTAGATTACTATACTGATCTTTCATAGGCTGATCATGGCAGGAATTGGTTGGCCAAACTCTCATGGTTTGAGCAATAACAATTTCCCTGCAGTCACGTTGTGTTAATTGGTTGGCCAAACTCTCATGGTTTGAGTAATAACAATATCCCTGCAGTCACGTTGTGATAAAAACATGGCATAACTCCTTTCCTGGATATTGAATCTCACAACCTTTCTCATTGGCTAATCACTTGAATGGCAGATTAGTATACTGATATCTCATTGGCTGATTATAGCAGGAATTGGTCGGCTAAACTCTCATGGTTAGAGTCATATAAATTCATTGTAGTCAATTTTTGGAAAGCAGCGTTGGTGGAAGCATTATCTGCAATACCATCCAACTCGGCAGAATTATCTCACTATTTCAGTGTGTGAACAGACTCTTTCAAAACAAAATGAAACTGCCAAAATATTTGATATAAATTTGGATTGTAAAGAGCATGCAACAAACCTTGCAAGAGATCTGGACATAATGATTTGGAAATTGAAATTTTGATTTTGGTCACTTTTATGACCAGTTGTAACTGGTGGAGGAAACTGGAGTACTCAGCGGAAACCACTGCCTAACGTTAACCCCAAGTCATTGGGAACTTTCTCACATGCCATGGCTGGGATTCCAACCATGGCAATGGTGAGAGACAGTTAGCAGTCAGTGGCATTATATGCCTTAGACGACACAGCCATCAGGGCAGCCCCAGGACATTATGACCCTGCTAAAAGAAAAACCATGTTCCAGTACTACATGCTTATTCATTTGCTTATTATCCTTTATGGCTTTCAACAGAAATTGACCTTGTCACACTGCTCTAGACATTCTAAATCCCCCCAAACTGACAAACGCCTATAAAAACATGCCGTTCTCTGAGCTTAATGTAATGAGGCTGCGGCAATGTGATTATTGGAAAAGCCATTAGTGGCAAAAGAAAGTTTGCATGGTGGAGATTATGATGGCTAGACATAAACCGGCAGACAAAAGTAGTATTTAGTGGATGGGAAAACTGTGTGCTAGTGTGGAATATGATAGGTACAGTGTGATAAACTGGTGGGAATAATGATTGTATAAAGTCAATGTAGGGAACCCTCCCAGTAGGGCTTACAGTGTGATAAACTGATGGGAATAATGATTGTATAAAGTCAATGTAGGGAACCCTCCCAGTAGGGCTTACAATGTGATAAACTGGTGGGAATAATGATTGTATAAAGTCAATGTAGGGAACCCTCCCAGTAAGGCTTACAGTGTGATAAACTGATGGGAATAATGATTGTATAAAGTCAATGTAGGGAACCCTACCAATAGGGCTTACAGTGTGATAAACTGATGGGAATAATGATTGTATAAAGTCAATGTAGGGAACCCTCCCAGTATGGCATACTATGCCTTTTTGAATTAGTAAATACAAGTTGCTGGCTGTTTTTTAAATACATTGTATGTGTATGCTGTGGTCTCCCTTGAAGAAATAGGTCACCCAAAAGTTATCAATTGCCAATTTTGGGCCCCCCAGTTTTTAAATCTTGACTAAGGCACTGTCTGAAACCTGTGATGTCAAACCTGCTGGCCATCTCTACTTTAGTGGTGGCATTATAACTACCTTACTTGACCAGGCAATGGAGCAGGTCGCTCTGACCGAAATAGGTTATATAGTCCTTAACCCTTCTATAGGCAAGCAACTTTTGTCCAAAACACAAGTAGACAAAGATTTTTGAAAACTATCTAAACCCTGTCATGTTGGTATTCATTGGATAGCTCTCATTGAGTCCTCTCAGATGAGTACCCATGTGCCAGGGTTTCACTTCATTTTTTAAAGTTTTTTTGCAATATTTTGCATTGTCCAAATCAGCCACCAGCAGCATAAGGGATAACCCATACTTGTATACTGTCCTAGAGCTGACGTACGTGGTTACCTGCATGCTTTTAAAGAGAAGAGGATGTTTGCCAATTTCCCCATGTGAATATGATACAGGAAACGCTAAGGCGTTAGATTTGACTAGGGGTAGGATTCTGAATTCTAATCACAGATGGTGATATTGGAATATATTGCAAACAGTAAAATTCATGAATTAGCTGGAAATACATTTTCCCTTGCGTAAATACCACTCGTTCCTGCAAATAATGATTTTTTGTTGCCCCTTGGAAAGTCGAACCCTGGTTTTGATAAAAACTTCGCATTAATTCACTTAACAATGAAAGAAGAATAGCAGGTTAAATTCTCATCAATATTTCTCCTACAAGTATTTTTTTCAAACATGATCAGGACATTTTGAGGGCAACAGGAATGAATGGGTGGAAAATCTCACTCTGTACTGAGAAGACCATCCACATACTCACTTAATAAAGGAAGAGTATTAGAAAAGTCCACAATATA
>OZ012694.1:29312375-29446121 GCA_963942565.1 Maea johnstoni | reverse complement strand
CCAATCATTTCCATATCCCACGCAAACTCCCCTTGAAGGGTTAATTGATATTGGCAATTCATAATCTGCAAACAGAATTCTGACACCATTTGGCCAATTAACAAGACTCACACATCCCCAAATGCTAATGACAACTTGTCAATATTATTAGCAAATCTTATTATAGGTAATATGAGGATTTTTATTCAGATTCACAATTCTACCATCATGTATTGCTCTTTAATATATCTATTTTTAGTAATCCCTCATTTACATCCTGAAAACACAAAAAGACAAAAAAATATCCTTAAAAAGGGAAATGAAGTGGTGATTACCAACAAGCAATATAAAATTTCTCATAAACACCAGGAAGAACACCTGTTGATTTTGATTTTTTTTAGTTATGTGTTTTCAATATTTTGGTTAACTCTGCAGGTCACCACAACACTAGTGGCAAACAATATGAATTTTCCTAATAACACTTTTTGATTTATGGCATGCTTGATATTCATATCGTCCTTGTTTGGTACAAAAGAGTTAATTGATATTGGCAATTCTGCATCTGCAAATAGAACTCTAGTAGCACCAGCCCAATTAACACGCCTTACAGATTCCGCCGGCTAATGACACCCTGTCAATTCTATTAGCAAATTACATTAGGGTACAAATACAATCCCTGGCTCATCTTCCTACAGGACAGACCTGGTTATCATCTAGGAGATTCATCATTTAGCTGTAGGCACGGATACCATCTGGACCATGCTGCTGTTAGGTCTGGAATCACCTGAAACCAGTTGCACTTACCTACAGGGGTCAATGGTACCTTTTTGAGTATAGGGCCAGCCTGACTCCATACAACTACTATACTAGTAATAGTAATAATAATAATAATAATAATAATAATAATAATAATAATAATAATAATAATAATAATAATAATGATAATAATGAAAATAATGAAAATAATAATAATAATAATAATAATAATAATAATAATAATAATAATAATAACAATAATAATAATGATAATAATAATAATAATAATAATAATAATAATAATAATAATAATAATATTAATAATAATAATAATAATGTTGGTGATGATGATGATCATCATCATCATCATGATGATGATCATGATAGAAAAAAAGAATGATAAAGATAATGATAATAATAATAATAATAATAATAATAATAATAATAATAATAATAATAATAATAATAATAATAATAATCTTTATTTAAAGATGGTAACTCAGTCCAATGGTAAGGATCTTCCCTGAGGCCTGGTACTAAAAAGGATTTAGATCAAAAGAAATATCCAAAGGCCCAGTAACACTTAGTTTATTGGGGTTTTCTTGAACATAGACCAAAGTATTGGCCACTTTTCACATGAAATTTAAAAGGGACAATCATTGAATCTCTGTATTCCATTTTCATATAACAATTTAGTTATAGAAATGCAGCTAAGAATTTAGTGTGATTACCTTTCCAAGTTTAGAAGAACACACAAAATATTTATTTCAAATGCTGAGCCTCAATAAAGCATTCATTTTTACCTAGATGATTTCTGGTATTCACAGATTTTTTCACAACCATTTTTTATTCTTTTTAAAATAATTGATAACCCTACATTTCAAATAGATAGTGTACTTTGGCTAACTGTGGTATACCTTAATTTTCAAACAGAAAGGCAGCATGGCACATGCACATGCATTTCTGAAATTAAAATGAAATGCGCAGTATGACAGCCAGTGAAGAAAGGGGAATTAGCGCTGAAATGTAATCTCTAATCTATTCAATAGCTAATACTTATCCCGCCAATATTGTCAACTGAAATGATGAAATTTGAGTGCTTAATAAACTTATGGCATTTGAAGAATGTGATGAAATGTATGCAGTTCCTGCATGTTCAGATCATCCTTCAATTACCTCTTCTGACAATGAAATATAAATCCCTATTGTCATCTTAAATGAAATCTGTACATCTAGGAGATTCCCAAAGCCATTAATCAGAACGCATTAATATCTCATGCATATTAAATGTCCTCCTTTGGCATAATACAGGGTGGCTTGAAACATTATTTTCTACTGTCAAGCAGGGGTAAATGACATCAACGTTACGAGCTTACAGAGCCAGCTCTGACTCCCTCATGTACCCCCTCTCTCTCTCCCCCTCTCAGAATCTCCCTTCCTCCTTCTCTCTCTCTCTCCCCCCCCCCCCCCCCCCCCCCTCTCTCTCTCTCTCTCTCTCTCTCTCTCTCTCTCTCTCTCTCTCTCTCTCTCTCTCTCTCTCGCTCTCTCTCTCTCTTATTAAAAAAAAATAATAAGTCAATAACACCAGCTTACCTAGGGTACCTTACTTTTAAAAGATGAGTTTGGAAAGTGTATAAACTCACTCTAAACTATAAAAAAAACTAGTGCATAATCTACTGTGTTGCTTCTGAAATTCGTTTCTGGTTAGACATCTTTGAAAATATATACAAATTGGATTTGAGGTGTCAAGATTCAAACCTATAGTGTCTCAGATTAAACAGTAATGAAATACTTCCCTTAGAAAAAAAGGAAAAGTGCACATAGCTGCCAAGCTAAGCATAGCTCAAGCACATCCTGAATCATATTCAATAATCAATGATTTGACAGTTACGATACATCAACATTACAGGGTTCGACTTTCCCAGGGGCCCAGGGGCATATTTTGTCTCTAGATTCTGCTGTGGGCCCCTAGATTTTTCAGACTAAGGGCCCAAAATAGTATTATAATAACCTAGAAATCCTGTATTTGACCACTTTATTTTATCAAAAGACCTTTTCGGGCCCCTAACCTGATATCTAAGTGTAAGACCCTGACATTTAGATGAATAAAACAATGGATAGGTAGCAAGAGACCAATTACCATATGGACAATAGTGAAGACCTACCGTAATTTCGCGTGTATAAGACGCACTTTTTTACACAAACTTTCACACTCAAAGTGGGGGTGCGTCTTATACACGAAGCTAGGGATCTAGGGTGTTTCACATCGAGTCCTTAGGCCACTCAGGGATCGCCTAATTACAATTATAATGCTGCCAGGACTGAGCCCACCGATGTTTGCCACGGTATTTACGAATTGTTATTACCAAACCACTCCCCGTCGGAATGCATTGATTACAATCAATATCACCCCTAGGACAATGGGTATTACGCACAGACAGAGTGATCAGCACTGTTGTCGCATTGATGTCACATTTCACTCATAATGAAGTGCGTTTTACTGGCTTTCTAGCTTTAATCAAGAGTAGTTAATTTTGAACAATATATCCGAAAAGGGGGTGCGCACTATACACAAAGCTAAGGTCTATACATCATTTCAAAGGCCTGAAAAAGGGGTGCGTCTTATATATGGGTGCGTCTTATGATTTGATTTGATTTGATTTTTATTCGGTCTAGTACAATGTGTATTACATAGCATTTGGCATACAAAAAAATATCATATATAAAGGTGACTAGTTGGAGTGTCATTAACTGCTATGCAATAGAAATCTAACCAGACACAGGATATATACACTAAAAGTTAGAAACTTATTTCCATAGTGGTCCCAGTCTGCCCAGAGTCCAATGGCACGCAAAATTACGGTAACAATCCAGGGGCTTTGAATCTTGCCACACATCATCTTGAATTCACTAGGAGAAAAAGACCAATGAGGGCTCTCGTATCATTTACATTACAGAGACAGTTGCACACCAACATGTGCAGAACACAACTTTTGGGCTATTCGCCGGGTTGTTCAGGGAGACCTGCTGGTTGCAGATCCGGTGCATCGCCATTTGTGATAAACGTAAAAAAAAACCATTTACAGTGTGGACCAGCAGAGCTCATATCTCATCACAACTATGATCAATGATTTATCAATTTTAAAATAAATTATTCCTGTTATAAATGCAAATAAATTTTACAATATATTGACCTTATAACAGAACAATGTGTGCAGCCCAGCAGTGCACACCCTAAATCATATAGGTTTCTATCTATGGTTTAACAATAAGAATATATTGACTTAGAAAATACACAGCTGCCTGTGAAGTGCGGCATAGCATTAATTCCAATCATCACAATCCATGATCAATGATTTAACATCTTTGATAAACTGACCTTAATCAAGGCTCAACCCTAACTTCTGCAGAAACCTGCCAAGTAGGGCAGGTTAATATGAATTTCTACCTGCCCAACACAATTTTCAATTGCCCTATAAAAGGTGTGAAAGAATGTATATATAAGTAACTTTCTGCATGCACTTTACATGTACATGTTTCCTCCTATAGTTTTATTTATACTGAAGAAAAATATTGGATTTCCTCAGCGTAATTATATCTCTGAGGAAATCTTCTCTGCCATGTCGGGCAGGCACAATCTGATTTTAACCTGCCCTGCAGCCATTTTGAAATTTTCTATCTGCCCGGGGCAGTAGGGCAGCCTTTGATGTCGATGTTTTACCCTTCCAATGTTGAGGCTACTTTTGCCCATAGCACAAGGATGCAAAGATTTTTGAAAACAATCTAAACCCTGTCATGTTGGTACTTATTGGACAGCTCTCGCTGAGTACTCTCAGATGAGCACCCATTTGCCAGGGTTTCAGTCATTTTTCAGGTTTTTTGCATCCTTTTGTATTAGCCAAATTAGCCATCAGCAGCATAAAGGTTAAAAATGTACATCTAGCTGTGAGGTCCATAGGATGACTGATTGAATGATTAAGATGCGCTGTACATTACTGTCAGGGCCGCTGCTCATAATGAGGGGCGCAGCGCAGCAGAAATCAATGCAAAAACATTAATCTCCCCAGATGAGCTCCCGCATGTCAATAATGCAATTCATTAGTTGTTTTGTCAATGTCTCTATGCTCAGGCCAGATGGGTCAATATTTACTGGGCGGTAATAGGCTAGGATTACTGTCAAACACAGCTGTCAAGCGCGGATGCATAGAGCTGGCTTTGTTAACACATTCATGCCCTCATCATATCATAAGTACACCCTAGTACACTCACACAATGATTTTGAAAAATTCTAAAATTAAAGACAACATCTATTTTGGAATTTGAATAACAATTGCTCCTTAAAAGAGGAACTAGTAATAGGCTAGGATTACTGTCAAACACAGCTGTCAGTCTTGGACACATAGAGCTGGCTTTGTTAACACATTCATGCCCCATCATCAATACTCTCACAAAATCGTCATTTAAGTTTCACAATAAATTTTGCCTTTAATTTTGGAATTATATAAAGTTTATCTTGAAATTTGAATAACTGAATAACGATTGTTTCTTAGAAGAGGAAACTGCTATATTTGGCCAATATTTTAGTTATCAGTATGCCAAATGAATTTATCATTATTCAATGGCACAGTAAGTAACAGAGGACAAGATATAGGAGGTGAAAAGGGTACATACAGACTACATTTCTCATATTTTCTTCTTCATCCATAGCATCATCATCTTCATTTTCAATAACATACATTTTGGGATCAACTTGCCATTTTGAGGCAGTTGATACTATAGTTTGTACTTGCCTGACAAAAAAACACACGTCTGGCAAAAACTCTTTGTAAAATAACCAATGTTTGAGCAGCAATCTTTATTTGTTAGGGCAAGCGGACAAGCACTTATGTTGGGGCCTGATCATTATCATCATCAGCAGCTACATCTGCAACATAATCATCATCATCTCCATCATCATCCACATTATCATCATCATAGTACTTATCATTATCCTTATTTTCATTATCATCAATATCATCATCATCATCCTCATCATCCATATTATCATCATCATAGTACTTATCATTATCCTTATTTTCATTATCATCAATATCATCATCATCATCCTCATCATCCATATTATCATCATCATAGTACTTATCATTATCCTTATTTTCATTATCATCAATATCATCATCATCATCCTCATCATCCATATTATCATCATCATAGTACTTATCATTATCCTTATTTTCATTATCATCAATATCATCATCATCACATACACCATCATCACCATTTCATTATCATCATCATGATTATTATAATCCTTACTTTCATTATCATCATCATAGTCATCATCATCATTACCACCATCATCATCATTCTCATCACCACCACCACCATCATCATCATCCTCATCATCACCACCACCACCACCATCATCATCATTCTCATCACCACCACCACCACCACCACCATCATCATCATCATCGTCATCACCACCACCACCATCATCATCATCATCCTCATCACCACCACCACCATCATCATCATCATCATCATCATCACCACCACCACCATCATCATCATTCTCATCACCACCACCACCATCATCATCATCCTCATCATCACCACCACCACCATCATCATCATCATCCTCATCACCACCACCACCATCATCATCATCATCATCATCCTCATCACCACCACCATCATCATCGTCGTCGTCCTGTGATCCTCCTCCTCATCCCTAGGCTCAGGACGTGCATCACCTACTTCAGTTCCCTCTAACTCTCTTTAGCATAATCAAACCAAATCCTGCACATGCAAGTCACCTCCATCAAGCGCAATTGACAAAATCTACTCCATTATTAAGGAGAGACATCGTCAAATTGCGGCGTCTTCCTCCCACATCGATATTCATTACAAGCACTCTGCCTTCCCCATTAATAACGTGCCTGTATCGCTTTCTTGATGACTTCTTTTCTGCATGTCGTCCTCCCATATCAGGGCTGAGCACAGCTCTGATTACCTGAGATTAAAGGAAGGCCACTTCCTTCAGGGATGACAAATAGCCAAAATACACCCGTGTTGAGAATAAAACACAGAGGACAAAGCTCTTAGACAGGGTCAGCCGAACAGGAACATTTCTTAAAGGAACATGTCACAAGTGCCACTGCATGCATGACAGCATTTGCTTCCCTTAATAAGCAGCATAGCAGGGACTTCCTAAAAAAACTTTGCAAGCTTCTTGAACATGCTTCCAAGCTTCCTGAAAGCATTCTTAGCCAAGGTTTAAAGCAAATAGGTCAATACTGTGAAATGTATGTCCTTCATGGCTTCTACCTGCTAAATAGGAAGATCATAGGGATTCATTATTTAAAGCCATCTACCATAACATTTACCCAATTCAGTGCTGGGGTGAATATGTGTGTTGGAAAATCTTTAAATATATCTTCACATTTTTTTTAGATTGATATTATTGATGTGCATCCAACTTTATTCACTAATTTCAAATATATCATGTATATTTCCAACATTGCCAAGAACAAACACCTATAAAACTGGCAACCTCAATCACTAGGTTAGAACGAATTCATCAGAAATATCTTATAACTGAAAAAATACCTTAGAAATGAATACAGATGTCAATAACAGGTTTACAGTTTCCCCAGAGCAAGAACACAATATTCTGCAAGCTTTTTTCTTGAATCATACATCAAGATACTTGCATTTGCATTTAGTTACACCTGCTTGAACTCTCTGATTTAGAAAGAGTTTCACCAGACATAGGAGCAATTTCCACCATAGCTAGTTACAATATGGTTATATAGTTACAATTTCACCAGATATAAAGGGAATCTCTACGAATGCTGGTCACAATATGGCCATGGCTATAATAAGGATCTGACAAGCTAGCTTGGCCGAGGAATATGATTAGGAGCACCCAGAACAGACAATTATGACCAGCGCCCGGCGGAAAGTGATTAATTCACAGGGTTATTCTAGAGAATGTGCAATAGTGCCAGGCAGAGGATATTGCCAATTGTTGTGCTACAAACCTGATTGACATGCGAGATAATAGTTGCATAGCTCATTGTGGTTTGGCATAGAAAGGTCAAAGGTTACACGACAAGGCAAAGTTTGAAGGAGCAAACGGTTCTGCACCTAGCTCTGATAGGTAACACAACCCACCAGTGTAGACCATTATGTCTTTCTATAATAATTTCACACATTTTAAGTCACTTGAGTCAATTCTGGTAGATAATGTCATTCTGCAGGCCAAAAAATAAATCCAATAGACATGGAATCTAACTACTCTGCTTATTGGCTAATCCTCTAAATGGTAGATTACTATACTGATCTTTCATAGGCTGATCATGGCAGGAATTTGTTGGCCAAACTCTCATGGTTTGAGCAATAACAATTTCCCTGCAGTCAAGTTGTGGTAATTGGTTGGCCAAACTCTCATGGTTTGAGCAATAACAATTTCCCTGCAGTCACATTGTGGTAATTGGTTGGCCAAACTCTCATGGTTTGAGCAATAACAATTTCCCTGCAGTCACGTTGTGATAAAAACATGGCATAACTCCTTTCCTGGATATGGAATCTCACTACCTTTCTCATTGACTAATCACCTGAACGACAGATAAGTATACTGATATCTCATTGGCTGATTATAGCAGGAATTGGTCGGCTAAACTCTCACAGTTTGAGCAATATAAATTCACTGAAGTCATGTTTTGGAAAGCAGCAATGGTGGAAGCATTATCTGTAATACCATCCAACTGGGTAGAAGTTTCTCACTGTTTCAGTGAGTGAACACTCTTTCAAAACAAAATAAAACTGCCAAAATATTTGATGTAAATTTGGATTGTAAAGAGCATACAACAAACTTTGCAAGAGATCTGGACATGATGATTTGGATATTGGAATTTTGATTACTTTTTCTGCCATATTGCGGCTAAGTTGTGACCAGTTGTAACTGGTGGAGGAAACTGGAGTACTCGGCGGAAACCACTGCCTAACATTAACCCTAAGTCATTGGGAACTTTCTCACATGCCATGGCTGAGATTCAAACCATGGCAATGGTTAGAGACAGTAAGCAGTCAGTGGCAATGCCTTAGACGACACAGCCATCAGGGCAGCCCCAGGACATTATGACCCTGCTAAAAGAAAAACCATGTTACAGTACTACATGCTTATTCATTTGCTTATTATCCTTTATGGCTTTCAACAGAAATTGACCTTGTCACACTGCTCTAGACGTTCTAAATCCCCCCAAACTGACAAACGCCTATAAAAACATGCCGTTCTCTGAGCTTAATGTAATGAGGCTGTGGCAATGTGATTATTGGAAAAGCCATTAGTGGCAAAAGAAAGTTTGCATGGTTGGAGATTATGATGGCTAGACATAAACCGGCAGACAAAAGTAGTATTTAGTGGATGGGAAAACTGTGTGCTAGTGTGGAATATGATAGGTACAGTGTGATAAACTGGTGGGAATAATGATTGTATAAAGTCAATGTATGGAACCCTCCCAGTAGGGTTTACAGTGTAATAAACTGGTGGGAATAATGATTGTATAAAGTCAATATAGGGAACCCTCCCAGTAGGGCTTACAGTGTGATAAACTGACAGGAATAATGATTGTATAAAGTCAATATAGGGAACCCTCCCAGTAGGGCTTACTTTGTGATAAACTGGTGGGAATAATGATCGTATAAAGTCAATGTAGGGAACCCTCTTAGCAGGGCTTACTCTATGAAAAACTGATGTGAACTAGAATGTCCGTATTTGCCTGTAAATACACTGAGAGAATGAAAAAGTTAGGAATTGAAGGAACGGCATTCTGTGAATAAACGCCTGAACTGTTTCTTATGCTACCTGGTGTAAAATATTAAGTCTCTGGAAGCATTTGACATTTGACAAGCATGGGGATTTTGATCTGAAATGTCCCAAAATTGTTTTGATAATTTGCAAAAGGCTAGTTATCTATCATAAAAATCATGGGAGTGCCTATAAATAATAGATTCACTACATGTCCCCGTCTTTCTATAGATGTTCCCTAAATGGCAAATTGGGATCATGTACACTTGCCACAAGTTTCAACTAAATAATTAAATACTTACACCTCTGAAATGAATGAATAAAATTCCCATGACATTGCATCTAGGCATAAAATGCCTTTTCTAAATAAGTTATGACATGTTGATGGTTGTTATTTGAATATACTGTGGTCTACCTTACAAAAAAGGTCACCTAAAAATCTTTTAACTGCCAATTTTTGGCACCCAATGTTGGCTAGGACACTGCCTGCAACCTTTGATGTTAAACCTGCTGGCCATCTACTTTAGTGTTGGCATTATACCTACCTTACTCCACCAGGGAACCAGGCTATGGTGCAGATCGCTCTGACCAGTAATAGGTTATATAGCCCTTAACCCTTCTATTGGCTTGGATTAAGAAAAGAATGGATATGTAACGAGAGACCAATTACTATATGCCCTATAGTTACATGCTAGCCTCATGCCAGGACTAGCAGATAAGGCAGCAGCACGAGGTCACGTGGGAACAAGGACCAATCAGGGCTCCCGCATCGATTACATTACAGAGAAACCTTATCTCCACCACCTGCTGGGGGTGCCCAGAGCACCTATTAGCGACTATTAATTGACACTGGTTGAGGCTAGCATGTTCAGGTTGACCGGCTGGTTTCCATTCCATGTGTTGGTCTTCTAAGCTATTGGTAAGCCAAGTAGACAAAGATTTTTGAAAACCATCTAAACCCTGTCATGTTGGTATTCATTGGATAGCTCTCATTGAGTCCTCTTGGATGAGTACCCATGTGCCAGGGTTTCACTCATTTAAAAAAAAAAAAATTGCAATATTTTGTATTGTCCAAATTAGCCACCAGCAGCATATGGGTTGACCCATACTTTTATACTGTCCTAGAGTTGACGTACGTGCTTACCTGCATGCTTTTAAAGAGAAGAGGATGTTTGCCAATTTCCCCATGTGAATTTGATACAGGAAACACTAAGGCATTAGATTTGACTAAGGGTAGGATTCTGAATTCCAATCACAGACGGTGATATTGGAATATATTGCAAACAGTAAAATTCATGAATTAGCTGGAAATACATTTGCCCTTGCGTAAATACCACTCGTTCCTGCAAAGAATGATTTTTTGTTGCCCCTTGGAAAGTCAAACCCTGGTTTTGATAATAACTTCGCATTAATTCAATTAACAATGAAAGAAGAATAGCAGCTTAAATTCTCATCATTATTTCTCCTACAAATATTTTTTTCAAACATGATCAGGACATTTTGAGGGCAACAGGAATGAATGGGTGGAAAAATCTCACTCGGTACAGAGAAAATCTTCCTCCTGCTCACTTAACCCTTATGCTGCTGGTGGCTATAATTTGGCAAATACAAAATGATGCGAAAAACCCAAGAAATGACTGAAACCCTGGCAAATGGGCACTCATCTGAGAGTACTCGACAAGGGCTATCCAATGAATACCAAGATGACAGAGTTTAGATGGTTTTCAAAAACTCAGCATTGGAAGTGTTAATAAAGGACGAATATTAGAAAAGTCCACAATATAGCTCTACAAGTCAGAGCACATTCCAAGTGCAAACGAAGATCAAAGCTTAACGTTATATACAAACATCCTCTGACCAATGAATTCCATAGAGATCTGAGACATAAGATTCCTCTTTCATGTGTCAATGTTCCAATCATCTCACATGGGTATTGACCCACGCAGCAACCAGGCACCTGAGTTGTACAACTCTGGCTAGGAAAAGGGGTCATCAGGTTTCATCAGGTCACAGTACAGATATGATTTTGGAATTTTGCATTTCGTCACTTTTTCTGTCATATTGCGACTATTTCATGACTACTTGCAACTGGAGGAGGTAACTGGTAATCCCCTGGTACTCAAGTTACATCCTCCATTAACAACATGCATGTCATGATTTAGCATTACTATGTTTACGGCAGAAAAAATGATGATTGATGAAATTCGAAATTCTCTCTGATTTATACTTCACAGAGTAGTCTTTGCACACTCTAAAGGGCAGCAATTCCACAGTACTTGCCAAGTACCTCCAGGACTACATATGTTAATATGATAAGATCATGACTGTATTTCAGCGGTGTTCCAAGTTCACCTTAACAGTCACATAAATCCCTGTATTACAACATACACTGCATGAGGAACACAGAAAAACTGGCACTAAAAACAATAAATTGGCAAATTATGACAAGGCTGGGTGGCGTGTCTGTATGAAAGCTAATGTACTTTCCATGTCAATTCTGATGGGTAGACCAGCTCCTAGTCCATGATTTCATTATCTAATGCACTTCTCTGTTCGGATATCTATCTTTTGCTTTTAAAATGTCTGGGTGTTAGTTCCTGTTGCTGATCATGCTGATGGCACCAGGGTGATAATCCTGACCAGAGAGAATAAAAAAGACTAAAAAGATCTCACTTTAACCACCTGGTGAGTAATTTCAGAACTTAATCATGTTAGACTAAAGAAACAACTTAGCCTGTTATGTTACATGTAATACAAGAATATTAACAATACCTCTCCTAATCATTTTATTTCAATAAAATATAAGGTTTAAATAATTTTCAGGCCGAGGTACTCAATACAAAGATATAAAGGTTTAAAAAAAAATACTTTCAAACCTTGACACACCTAAATGGCAAATTTCTCCAATTGTTTTGGACAAATTTTCTTCTTTTACATAAAAAAGGCATTAGCTAAAACATCTAAACAAGGTGGTTATTATTTTGGTCAATGTATTCAACTGTCAGCATGTGTTCTTGTATGACATCCTCTTTGAGGTTAAACAATGCATAATCACTTAACATTAAACTACAATAAAACATGTTGGGGAACATCTGTTGCCACCAGGAATGCATAATATACATTTCACTGGAGCTCTATCATATATATATATATATATATATATATATATATATATATATATATATATATATATATATATATATATATATATATATATATATATATATATATATATATATACATATATATACATATATATACATATATATACATATATATACATATATATATATATATATATATATATATATACATATATATATATATATATATATATATATATATATATATATATATATATATATATATATATATATATATATATATATATATATATATACATATATATGTACTGGGGGCCACAGGGATGATCAATGTATCATTTGACAGTGTTACCCTCTTGAAATAAAGATTATTATTATTATTATTATTATTATTATTATATATACATACATGTGGGGGGAGGGTAGGAGCCAGTGTGTAAGTAGCTTTCTTGTAAGCAAGAGTTGTATGGAGTTTCAGATTAATTTCTTTAAAATCATCATCAAGGGAAGCATTTTAAAACTTTTTGGAATAATTAGATATGTTAATGCAGAAAAAAAATGATGATTAATTATTTTGTGTTATCTCATAATTAATTGCTCAGCTTGTAAGGATGTAACAGGGGAGCTCATGGGCTAACTAATATATCAACAGTAATTGATGGATGTAAAGCGACTACTTGGTTATTAAAATTACAATATTGGATATACTATACTGTCAGAAATACAAATTTAGATGGAGGTAAAGCAATAGACTACCTGGTTAAATTACTATAGTTCACATCCAATACTAACAATAAACAATCTGATTTATGTGTTGATTATTTTCATTAGTTAATAATGACACAAAAAACATCTTTAACCCTTATGCTGCTGGTGGGATTTTTAGCAATACAAAATCAGTGATAAAAACTAACACTAGCCCACTTAGCCAATGCGAGTTTCTTTCAAATTGGGCAAGTTAGAGTTGAAATATGCTTGACCATTGGGCGAGTGAACAATTCCCCACCCCTCAATATAAAAATTCCCACCCTAAAGCCTTTGTTTTGAAAAATAAAAAGGAAAAACTAAGAACAAATGCTCACATGTCGTCGTCATGTTTACATCCCCGCCATTTCCAACAGGCTTCGCCTGACCTGGACTAGTAAGTTCAAAAATTCACTAGCACAGTGGGCTAGTAAAGTAGTAATAGTAAAAATTAGTCTTTATGGCTGCTAAATGATGCAAAAGGTGCTGAGAAATGAGGGAAACACTGACACATTGGTACTCATCTGTTAGCACTCAGCGAGAGAGCTAGTCAATAAATGCCAACACAAAAGGGCTTAGATGGTTTAAAAAACAAACTTTGCATCCTTGTGCTTTGGACGAAAGTAGCCTCAGCATTGGAAGGGTCAAATAACCATGGACTAATCATCAAAAATAAAAAAGAAAAGCATCCTGTAACTTGGGATTTCTCTATGCATGCCAAATGCAGCTGAAAATCCTGAAACATCACTTGGAAAATACCCAGGTTTTCTAAGGAACCAGAATTTTTATTTGTAATGTCTTTTTACAAAGAGGAAACAACTTATGAGAGGCTTTTAATACCTGATTGCTGAAAACACCTGTTGCTAATTGCAACGCCAGCTGTTAGTTACCATGGCCTTGGGGTGTGGTGGAAAGAAGATCATCATGAAAACAGTTGCATCTCAATCTATTAGTACTATTACCTATCCCTAGTCAGCAGTATCTATGTACTATAGACAATAACCCGGTAATTAAGAAAGATTTTATACCATATTCGAAGGAGTTGTGGGTAATGATCTGATTAGCATTTCTCCTTTAAATATTTTCTCAACTTTGCTTTTATCTGAAAGGTCTCATTCAAAATTGTCAGGCTGTTTTAGATGCTCTATGCATTATTGTTTGCATTATGTTATTATCAACCTTACTCTCATGATAAATAATTTAAGATAACACAAATTCGAGCATACATTCACGCAATTCTTGCAGAATGAAGCTTGGAATACTTAGCGATTCCTAAAATTTCACTGGAAATTCCTAGGATTTCTTAGGAAGTCTCATCTACATCTAGTAAGGTATAAGCTGGCGACTGTGGGCAATCACATTGAGAGCTACTACACCAAGATGTTATTGGCAATTACAGAATCAAACAAGTGCTAATAGATTGGATGACAACCAATCAAATTCCTGCTGTGTCACCATGGCAACACGTGGCTGGAATAGATTTCATAATCAAAGACAGTCGAATAAAGGAAGGAATTTACATCTGAGGTGGTAAACCTAAGATTTCATCACAATCACCGACCCAGTTGCAGAGTCCTTTATATATCATATTTTCACACAAGTTAAATTTAAATTTCAGGAGTCAAACAAAAAAGGCCATGTGCACTTTAAGATAAAGGCTAAAATAGTAAAGATGTTATGGTTGATGATTTTAGATAAAAGTGTGATTTTATTTGTGGTTAAAAAGTGTGCTTTGTGAACATGTTTTAAGTATCATTTCCAAATTCCAAATATGAGAGGTAAAAAAGTTCTTTTGTTTTCCCCTCTGTGTATGAAAATGAGGAACAAAAGTGAGGTTGACTTTCAAATCAATTTTCCTTATCTCTTAAAAAAATACATTTTCTTAGCATATAAAACCCCTGTAATCATATTTGCCCTTGACCAGGTACCACTAAGAGCCATCCCAAGTGAACCCCTCCCATACTTCCCACACCTTGACACCTTGATAAAGTATCTATCATAAGGTAAGGTAATAAAGCCTATCTGTCTTTCCCTCAGCTGCCACAGAGAACAGGGACGCCTAACTAACTCATCATGTGCTAGGCCTATTCATCTTGCCCATATAAGCCTTCAGTTGAAACATGCATCACGCTGTGAGGCAAGACAATACCAATAGTGTGTTTCAGGTAAACTGACCATAATTAAGGCTAGTTAATCACAAAGGTGTGTTATCCCATTGAAGTAGGTGTGTTTCAGTAAAGTTGACCCTAAGTAAGGCTAGTTAGTTAGAAAGGTGTGTTGACCCATTCATATAGGTGCGTTTCAGGTAAACTATATCATGGTTTAATAAGCAAAAAAAAATAGAATGAAATAACGAGAAAATCATTCCATTCCAAAATAACTGAACAGGAACATCCATATTTTTCTGGATTGCCTTCAAGAAACTTACCATATCCCATAGTACAAGAAAAAAAAATGTTTTGAGACATTTTTGGGACTTTTTTTTTATCTGCATTGTTAAACTTTAAAAAATTTTTTTTTGTAATTTTGGTGCAATCAGCTGAGCTGTGCCGCCTGGATTTTATTTTATATAAAACTGCTTTCATATTTTTTTTTCGGTCAGAAACGTTGAATTTGTCTGTTGGCCTGAGCCTGAGCAGGTTGAAAATCAATGTAGGTAAAACTAAGATCATGCTTCACAGAACTAACCAACTTTTGCTTTATTTTTTTTCAGCCAGAAACACAGACTTTTTTTGTTGCCCTTAGCGTGGGCCTGCTAGAAGCTCAGTTGGCCTGAGCCTGAACCCCAGTAACAGTCAAAACAAAGAGCATATTTCTTGAATTATTTTTTTTAATTTCTGCATACCTTGCATTTTTTGAAATCTCATCTTGCATGCACGAAAAAAAAATTTATATATATACATACACATGGAATAGTACTTTTGAAATAAAAAATAAAGTGCATACTTCACGTAACTAACCAAATTTCCTTTTTTTCAGCCAGAAACAAAGAATTTTTGGATAGTCCTGAGCATTGGCCAGCCAGCAGTGTGAGTCTTAATGAGCAGCAGCAGGCGGAGGAATAAAGTGCATACTTCTTGTAACTAACCAAATTTCATTTTTTTCAGCCAGAAACAAAGAATTTTTGGGTAGTCCTGAGCGTTGGCCAGCCAGCAGTGTGACTTAATGAGCAGCAGGAGGAGGAGGAGGAGACACTTACATATCAGCATCTATCAGCATACTTCGCGAAACTAACCAACTTCCAATTTATTTTTTTCAGACAGAAACAAAGAATTTTTGGATAGTCCTGACTCTCCTGACGCTGGCCACCCAGCAGTGTGAGTTTTAATGAGCAGCAGGAGGAGGAGGCGACACTCTCACATCAGGACTCCCCCGGCTGGTCGCCGGCCAAGCTGCTGCAAACAGCACGGACCCCGTTACTACTACACTGCTGCTCCTGCGCTACGCAAGGCTGGCCCACAATTGCCATGTGATTAAACGGAATTTGGTAATTGCCTCGCTGTCGTCACATTACGTTTCCGCTACTGAGCTCGAAAAAGACTCCTTGTTAGGATGGATTGACCACTTAGAATCAAGAGAGAGAGGAAGTTTGTTCACGAGATGTATGTGTTGTAGTTTGGCTCACTAAGGAGAGAAACTGCAATTCGGCAACAACAATCTAATCAATAAGGATATATACATCGCACTTTACTGCTCAGTGTGGAGAAAATCTCATACAGCTCTACTGGTACATCTGAACCCTGGATAGGACAGTTTCAGCACAGAAACAAACTGTTTAAAGACTTGAAAATACAGTCCACAGTACAATTCTGTGTTGAGAGTTGTTCCAGATAATAGGCACTTTTGAACCTTGGACAGGATTTTTGGACAGGAAAATACAGTCCACAGCACCATTCTGTGTTGAGAGTTGTTCCAGATAATAGGCACTTTTGAACCTTGGACAGGACTTTTTGGACAGGAAAATACAGTCCACAGTACCATTCTGTGTTGAAAATTTTCCTATATAATAGAAACTTTTGAACCCTGGACAGGACTTATTGGACAGGAAGTGCAGTACACAGTACAAATCTGTGTTGAGAATCTTACAAACATCCTAGGTAATAAGCACTTTTGAACCCCAGGTTGGACACGTTTTTACATATGAACATAAACCATTAAGCAACACATCTGTTAGCAATCTACTACGACTGGCGGTAACTACCACAAGCAGAAAGCAGAGGAGGACTGACTCACAGGTTCTCTCATGTCACATCACATCAAGCAAGTAATTGTTATACGGCGGGTAGTATGAGATGGGGAGAGACGATGAAAGCTGTATATGATTACAATTCCTCCCTAGACTGCATGCACCATTTACCATCAACGCACAGCGAAATATGACGAGTCTGTGCCACATCTACTAACAGAAAACAGACTTTGTTTCTTACTTCATCACTGGCACCACACTTCAAGATAAAACTGAGCATTAAAGGAAACTGGTTGTCTTTGGAGTATTTTGGATACAAGGAAAGTTGAGGAAAAAAAGGAAAAGTAATCAAACGGCAAAATTAATATATATTTTTTGTGGGAACATGAAACTTGGCTGATGTTTGTGTATGGATGGCACAGTAGCTTGTTGCAATGTGGATGCATCATATGTGAGAAACATAGTATATCTGGTATCTTAAGAATTAACAATTCATACCTGAAGATACTATCAAGTCAAAAAACACTAGGAGATAATATGTGAAAGACAACACTGAGGTAGATACTGTTTACTTTCAAATAATTAGGAAAAATATATGTTAAGTGAAAAAAGAAATAACCGGAAAATAGTACTATTCTTATTAAGAGTTAATTGAAAAAAAAATCTACCAGGACATCAGAGAGTGTGAAGAACATTTCTCAATGGAAGCCGTACACCCAATGAAATCAAATCAAAGACGTTGTAAAGCACACCCAGGAAAAGAAATTAACAGGCTTGGATTTACCTGCTAGCTGCTGATTGTGAATGTGTATTGCAATCTCAAGCCCCTAACTATAGGGATTCTGGAGGCAGGCGTCACAAGTGTCATTTATACTAATTCCCTGGAGAGTAATCCTTTATTGCAAGGAGCCGCTCCCCAGCAACCAGCCAGATTTATTGAACATCAACATAATTGGCCACAAACGCTCGTGGGCGATAAGCGGTAACGCACATTTGTTTCCTCTAAATTGGCACTTTCTGCAAACATCTTGCAATCACAGACTAAGAAGATCACGTTGGAAGCAGCAAAAAAACTAAAAGGAATTATTGCAATCAAGTATTGGGGATTTTATTGAACTTACCTGGGAGTAGGAGGCCACCTGATTTAAGAGACCACCTAATTTGAGAGACCACCTGATTTGAGAGACCACCTGATTTAAGAGACCACCTAATTTGAAAGACCACTTGATTTAAGAGACCACCTGATTTAAGAGACCACCAACTTATTTGAGAGACCACCTTGTTTAAGAGATCATGTAAAATAAGATCTCATCTAACAAAAGACAATAAAGAGGTCACTTTTTTGAAAAGGCAAAATTTTTGAATTTTAAAAAGATCCCTTTGATAGTAATACAATCCTATTAAGCAAGTACCTCTATTATATAAGATAAAATATTTTAGAAAATTTTGAAAGAACGGGCATTTTTCTTTCGCTATACCTTGCATATCATCATGAGTTACACTTGGTTTGGTCAGGGAACCTCCTCTGACGGTCTTCTCCCAAGTAACTGTAGTGAACTCAACATTGTGAACTGCACTGACTACAACATAACCTCCCCAACAGAATGGATGGAGACAAGCCAAACTGTCATCTACATTGCATTTCCCATAATGCTTTGCATGGGTGTTTTTTTCGGGATCATCAATATAGTGATCTACGCCCAGCAGTTGCGTGTATCACATGATAGCTATCTGCTTGGGCTGTCCATTTCTAGCACCCTTCTCCTTGCAACGGCGGCCATTTTGAAATCGCCCAAATACGTCGGCCATGGGAATTGGTACGAGTACATGAAAGGCTACACAGTGAGCGTTGAGGGATGGCTGTGGTATACCTCACTGTGGTTAATCGCGATCATGACTTTGGAGCGCGGGATGAACGTTATTCATAACCGTCCACGGTCGTTCTGCAGTCCGACGCAGGCTAGCGTCGCGGTCGTCATGATCTATCTAGTGTGCCTTGTTAGTGCCTTGCCTCATTTCTGGGAGTTTGAGGTCATAGAGACCACGGACTACACGGCTAACGTCACCACTGCCAGGTGTGTGCCCTCAGATGCCGCGGACACCCCCGAGTATAAAGTCATGTACTTCTGGTACCTGGTCACCATCACTATGTTCCTGGCCTACCCCATGCTCTTCGTTATGCTCATACTCCTATCCAAAGGCATGCAGCACTCGAAACTATCCAAACGCAGACTCTCTGTCAAACACGGAACCGGACAAATCCTAACACGAAAGGTACGAGAGGAACTTCATATGACGAGACTTTTTGTGGCGATAATTATTTTCTACTATATTTTTACTGGACCAAAGTCGATCCTGTCTTTAGTAGATCATATTTCTCCAAGTGGTTTAGGTATGGACCCAGCCCTCGCTGAGACAGTGAAAGAAATATTTGAGTTTGCATTCTATTTCAACTTTGCTATCTATTTTCTGCTCTTTTTGAGCTATGGAGACAGATTCAGGCAAACGTTCCTGGGCATGTGCTGTCGTTGCTGTAGTAAGAAGAGGAAGAGAAGGAGGTAGAAAATAGATGAACTTTAATCAAAGATTTTTATAGCAAGATCCCTTCCACCTGTACTCTGATATCTTCAGGAATATCATCAAAATGATCTGCAGGGCGTAAGCCAGGGTTTAGAAATTGTCTCTTTAAAATAGCTCTGGCGGAATTTCTGCACATCAATATAGAGCCATCAATATTGCCAGGCTATCAGAGAGGCTAGACAGGACCTGGTTGCTTTTATCTTTCCAAGAACCAGTAACAAAACAATGAAAAGTTTCATCAAATAACCCATTTATGTCTGTATTCTTTGATAATCTAGTATGATAATGATAATAATAATGATAATGATGATGATGATGATAATAATAATAATAATAATAATAATAATAATAATAATAATAATAATAATTATTATTATTATTATAATGATTATATCTATTTTAATGATTGTGACACAGAATCACTGGGGCTGTTATATAATTGACAATAGCATAAGAAAATAAGAGTAAATCCATATCTAGTACTTTAAAGAGTTATGAGCTAATCAATATTCCTCTTTTGAATATTTTCCAAAATTGAATATGCTAAGTCAAAGAGATAACACCAGGATTTCTTAGGACAATAACATGAATAAAGCCAGGAATTCCAAGGGTAATCCTTGAATACCTATGTTTATAGTAAAAAAAGGTAAGAATGTCTAGGATAATGCTAGGAATTCCAAGGAAGTCTGCTAGATGTGGTAAGGGTGCATTCATCAATATCTTTATAATTCTTGATCAGAGAATCTTGCTTTTAAGAAAATATGCAGATATTTCCTCTTGAAATTGAAAATCTGATGACTCTCCATTCATTTGAATATGGAGAACATCTTAATGGAAAGGTGTTCTTAGTAATTGCCATTATGTAGAAATCTATAGGTATATACCATAATTCCCCATTATGTTATCTAGATATGATAAGATGACCTGCTTAAAACCATTGTTCAAACATGAATGTTTAATCAAAGGGGAATTATCAATGTTGGAGAATGGACAATGTAAGATGGTGTGAAGTAGCATTATGTTAATTTCAGGATTTGTTAACTTTTGCTTTTGTATCATGTCATGTCGTGGGCTTTAAGCAGGGTTAGCATACAAATATATGTGTATACATACACATATATAAATATACACATATATATATACACATATATATATATATATATATATATATATATATATATATATATATATATATATATATATATATATATATATATATATATATATATATATATATATATATATATATATATATATATATATATTTGTGTGTGTATATAAATGCATACATTTCAGGCTTTGAGGAGGAATATTTTCAATAAGTATTCAAGCTAAAATTTTCTAACATCTCCTATCACAAGCATTAGTGATATTCTATTCAAGTACTGTATAACTGGTTAATTTGGCATGTACTTAATTTGGCGTGTACTTAATTTGGCGATGATGGGCATTCGCCAAAAAACGCCAAATTAAAGACGACGCCAAATTAACCAGTTATACAGTAAATGGTAAATGAACAATACCCCACTGTCTGTACCATAAGCTGACAAATGATACATCATACATGCAGCCAGTGAATGTAAACGAAAATGTATCCCATATCAACTACGGGCTTGTATTTGTACATATATTTGTATCAGATGAATTCAATGGAACTTGTTATTAAAGGCATTCCAATGCATTGTAATAAACAAGTGAAAATTGGTCTTTTATTTTTTTATTAATCTATTTTTAGTTATAAACTCATCTATTTCTTGACATCGCAATCATTTTCTTTAATATCGCTTTTATAATATAATTTCCTATCTAAGCCACTCATGCTGGTGTCAGCCAATAAAAGACACGGAAATTTTTAATATCTTTATAAAGAAAACATGGAAAATACTTTTTTTTCTAATTTCTGCAAAAATTATTTTTTTATTTCTTAACAAAACACACAAAAGAAAACACACACACACACATACTGGCACATTTCACAAACAACAAATGCCTCAAACAGGGAAAATACTTGAAAGAGAAACATTTGTCAGAACCAAACCAATGACCCGAATTGTCAGGCCTTTTTGTTTGGCCACATGGACATACAGAATAACTAGAAGCAGGATTGCCAGTGGTGAAAATATACAGTAGCCCACTGGTCCGTTTCTACTAAGATTTTGAATGGGCTAGTAAAAGTCTACGTTTTCCTGCCCAGAATGTCTGCTAAATATTCTGACCACATTAATTTAGTAAGTATCACATCCAGTTTCACATTTCTTCTACATTAGATTCTAACTGTCACAATTCATAAATTTTGCACAATTAAATGTAAATGTTCAGTTATAAAATTGCTGTTGGCTACCATTTTTGTTACTAAAGTGATATGGACCCCTAATTTTTCTGGTGGACCACTAGACTATTCATTTTGATGGACCGTTTGACCACTAAGGCTTAGCAAACTGTTTTCAGCACTGTTGTTTGGCTACATGGACATACAGAATAACTAGAAGTAGGATTGCTCATAGCATGTGAGCAGGCTGTACTCCAGTACATGGTTAAAACAGTTGATCGTAGACAACATTTCCATCTAACATCAAAAAAGTACATTTTTCATGTATTTATCAATCTTTTATCTTCCCAATGGAATAGCACTAGGATGAAATCATACATTAGCTAATAAAAGTGTCAGAATTCATGCAAAGCACATACAGTATGCTTTTAACCTGTCAGCGAGAGATAAGATATACTGCCTTTCCCAACAGCTGGCTACAGGATGAGAGGAACGTGACAAAGCTACAATAAAATCATGGCTTAACCCATTAATACTTAAAGATGTCCTCCAAATATTGTCGTCTGGATCTATAATACTTTTGACAATAACTTTGGAATTGAGAATGGTTTCACAAAATATTTGAAGGAGAGTTTTTGGTGATGTTCTAACTGATATTTCTCCATCAAATATTTTCCTAACAATGCCATTTCCTGCAGGTTTTTTTACCAAAACTATCAGGCTGTTTTGGCTTCTGTGAGCATTAATAGGTTAAGAATTCCTCCAGAAATTGTCGCCGGTATAGAAGATTCTTTTGACGTTAACATTTGAATTATGAATGATTTTACTAAATATTTGAAGGAGAGCTGTTGGTAATGTTCGGATTAACATTTCAAATATTTTGCCATTTATACTTTAGTCTGAAAGATTTCATCAAAATTGACAGGCTGGTTTTGTCCGCTGTGAGCATTAATGGGTTAACACAGCTATGTGTATTTCAGGTTTTGAGGAGGAATACTATGCAACTTTAAACCTTGAGTCCAGTTGCATGAACTATTTAAAGGTAAAGAATTCCCCAAGGAGCAAGGTTTCCCTTTATTCTATCTTTGAGGTATAATTCAACCTTAATATATAATTCAATTTTTTGAATAAGAAGTCCTTATGGTGACCCGGTACTGCAATCCAAACTCAAAATGAAAGATTCAATTCAATAAAACCTCCAACTAATACTAATCTTAATCAGGTTTCTGACATTCTACATTTTCAATCCAATACTTGCAAAGAGTGTCAATTTGAATTCATACAGTAATGTGGCCATATAAATAATTTTCCAGACAGGGTATTAAAATTCCATTCAAAAGAAAGGTGTAATCTCGTTGCATGAGCTTCAAAGGTTCTATCCCAAAATCATGGTCACAAAAAACTGATTTAATATTTTTATGAATCAAATATCTTATTCATGAGATTGTGCATTCCTGTCACACAAAGTTAAGATAGGTAAAACCATTCCACCAACACTGAATCAGTAGAGCAAGCATAAAATGCTGGCAAGGTCAGCATAGGTCATCTTATAATCCTGCAAAAGCACAGAATGACTTAAACCTTATGCTGTTGTTGGCTAATTTGGCCAATACAAGGTGATGCAAAAACCTGAAAAATGATTGAAACCCTGACACAAGGGTATTCATCCGAGAGTACTCAGTGAGTTATATAATGAATACCAGGGTTTAGATGGTTTTCAAAACTTTTTGTATTCTTGTGCTTTGGTTGAAAGTAGCCTCAGCATTGGAAGGGTTAAATTCTTGAGTCCAGCGGGCCAAAATCTTTCTAATCCCTCCTCATCTCTTATTATTATCAGAAAGCATTTTGTTAAGAGATATTCAATATATATAAGTAATACTAAACTCATTCTAGCTTAGAAAACCCTGAACATCTTACTGATAAGTTGGCAATGCTTTCTAAATGAAAAATTGATGTGGATTTTTTTTAATGGTATCTGCAACTTACATCTTTAGTGAGCAAATTCCAAATATCTAAATATATTTTTAAAAATCTCATATCAAAGACTAGTGCACACATTTGAAATAGAAGTCCTAAAAGCTTAACCCATGAATGAAATATACCTAGTGCCAAAACACACTTTGACAAGGGTGAAATATCTTGACCAGTGAATTTTCTAGAAATATTAGAACGAGACGTATTGATCATACATTAAACGAAAGCCCTTCTGGAATATTTTTCAATTCTTCACTTAATTCCAGTGTTATTTTTTCAAAAGTGTCATCAGACATATGTAGTAGATGGTGTCATCAATCTTGAAGGCACGAGTCAAAGAGATCTCGGGACAAGCATGGGTTGATAGATAGTCTTCCATCCCTCTCTTAATTAGTCCACCTATTAACGACATGTTAGTATGTTTCACTCCAGCCCTGCCCACCACAGGTATTCAGTGTAATCATTACATGACCCTGAACGTTAGGCTACACACCCAGTGACCATGGTGGCCAGCTGTGTAGGATTAAAGAGGAATGCAGCCTGCAATTATTCAATATGACATAGCCATGAGTTATACAATACATATTAGGCATTGGAGGAGGGGAAGAGTGAAGCAAAATGCACAGGAGAACATGCATAACTTTAGAAGTGGGGGATTTGTAAAGAAAGACAGACAGTTTTTAAAAATATACCTCTCTCTCTCTCTCTCTCTCTCTCTCTCTCTCTCTCTCTCTCTCTCTCTCTCTCTCTCTCTCTCTCTCTCTCTCTATATATATATATATATATATATATATATATATATATATATATATATATATATATATATATATTAATTTTTTGTGTAATGTTGAAAAATTAATATCAATCTATTAGGACAAGCACCTATCAAAAGTAGTTTTATTTGAAGGTGATGGTTATATCTAGTAGGAAGTACGGTACTGGACAATATTCCCTTCCTTAAGATGCGTCTGGGACTCCTTAACAGGGATTAATGAGGCCTTGTTTGTGAAGGGGATTAAGGTGTGCTGTCAACCAGGACCTATTATAATGATTAAGCACACCTAGCCAGATGAGTGCATGATCTACAGTGGCCTGCACCATCAGTACTCATCACCCCACATATTGACTTGGTCAGCTGTTAGGAGGATAATGGATTGCGTGGGGTGTGGACCGGGAAGGGAAGGGGGAGGCTATGAGTGAGTGGATCAGGCTTTAACCCTTATGCTGTAGGTGGCTAACTTGACCAATACAAAATGATTGAAACAAACTGAAAAATGACTGAAATCTTGGCAAATGGGTACTCATCTAAGAGTTCTCATCGCAAGATATCAAATGAATACCAACATGACAGGGTTTATAATTTTCAAAGATATTTGAGTTCTCGTGCTTTGGACGAAAGTAGCCTCAGCATTGGAAGGGTTAAAGGCACATTGGCACATAAAAGTCTACTTAATCAATTAACTACTAGTTTTCCTATCTTTTCTGACCTGTGAGTTGATATTCAATTGTTTCCCTGTACATTAATATGTTTTTGTATTTTCTTTCTTATACCTGTATGGAATTTTTCTGTTTGTACCATACATGTATTATTGTATGCTTTAATGACAAAAGCTGCTGTCAATAAATATACATCCACAGTGATACTTTTTTACAAAGGAAAATAATTCAAGATGAAAGACAAAAGAGGGAGAGTAAGAACAAGTCTTCAGATTCCAAAGAGGACCAAGATATCTTATAGATTAATAAGTATCGATAGACAGATCTACACATCCCCTTTCTTTTAAAATGCGAGCAGGGTGCCATGCCAGTCTAGGGTTCGGAGGAGGCAATGATCTGGGTCTCTAATTGATATAATCTACTTTTTTAAAATTCAAATTTGATTATTGATATATTTTCAATGATTTTGGTTCAAAACAGCTACTACGATCGTATGGACCCTGCGGGGCCAAAATCTAGAGTTTTCGTTTATATATTCCCTCGATTTCTTCCTAACAAGGATGGGTCCGGGATACTTGACTTAGGCCATGATTTTTATGTGTGATACAATGTGATTCAATTTCATATTTACAAGTTTATAGGACAAAATGTTAGAAATCACAATAATGGCAACGATATCTGACCTGCACATATCATCCTGGGGTTCTTCTGGCATTATTTACACAAGTTGATATTAATGAGATAATCAATTGTAAGAGGCAATAAAGGGGGCATTTGACAGATTACCTTGATGGCGAAGTGCACGTGTTGAGTCACAGAACATGGGAACTGCATCTATTACAATATCAAATAATGGTCATGGTTCAAGTGGGGTATGACATGATATATGCTGACTGGTAACTGTGGTAAGACCATTAACCCATCCATGTCATTCAATAATGAGGATAATAACAATGATAATAATAATAATAATAATAATAATAATAATAATAATAATAATAATAATAATAATAATAATAATAATAATAATAATAATGATAATAATAATAATAATAATGATGATGATGATAATAATGATGATGATAATAATAATGATAATAATGGTAATAATAATAATAATAATAATAATAATAATAATTATAATAGTATAATGGTTCAAGTGGGGTATGACATGATATATGCTGACTGGTAACTGTGGTAAGACCATTAACCCATCCATGTCATTCAATAATGAGGATAATAACAATAATAATAATAATAATAATAATAATAATAATAATAATAATAATAATAATAATAATAATAATAATAATGATAATAATAATAATAATAATGATGATGATGACAATAATGATGATGATAATAATAATAATAATGATGGTAATGATAATAATAATGGTACTAATGGTATTAATAATAATATTGATAATAATTACAATTAAAACCTTTATAAACATGGCATGAGTTTTGCTCAGGTTTTAAGCTGTTTTTCTGCTATTAGGACGCATAACCATGGTGACTGTTGCATCTTGACATATGGAGTATTCTTTGAGCAGCATTTTTCTCAGAATAGGAAGCCCAATAATTGGTTACTTCCATGGCAATATCCGCATCAAATGACACACTGTGCACCTGATCCTCATAGTCATCACTACAAAACATGCCTGATTCATTACAAAAACACTCTTTTGACAAGGATGGCAATATGTTAGCAGTACATGTGCAAATATAAACAGAAGTATGTACCATGAACATAAAAATATACTTTTTTTCATTCAAAGGAAAGTCTCCATCCACAAATAGTTACACATGATTAAAAGCATTGGATCTTTTCAAGAAAAGCCCCTGAAAATAAATGGGTTATTGTTATTGCAATATTGATATCACCATCACCCTATTATATATTCACAAATCATATTTAAATAATTTACTAGTTCATTTACCACAATCATATTTCAGCCTTTTACTAAGGCTGCATTTACTAAGAGAAATTTCATAAATGAGTTATATGCAAATGAAAAGATTAAAAGATCAAAATATGTAATAGAAGTGTTATTAAGACAAGTCAATTTGGTTTCTCGAGTCTATCTGCATAAATATGCTACAAAATGAATCATGAATTTGTAATAATTTTCCTAAAAATCTATTCTCTTTGATCTATTTCAATATATTAGATTATTTCATATATTCTGATGGGTATAGCTTAGCTTATACATTATTGATCATCCTTGCTAGGCGATGCGCTATGATCAAATGTATGGTTAACTTGTATACTTGCGACTGCAGGGCTCAACAGTACCCGGCCAACCCAGGTAGTCAAGCAGGGCAAGTTGGACCCAAGATCAGACAGTCCCACCAGGCTTTTATGTTGCCCGGCCAATTTGATCGCAATTTCCTTGGTTAACCTTGCCATAGACAACAAAAAATCTTAATTCTTTAAACTGTAGGTTTGATGTTATTTCTGTACATATTTCTCACCCATTTCGTTTCAGCCTTTACCTTTTATGAATTATCAAGGTTGCTGTCGACTGTCGATTATTATTCAAAAGATCCAGTTATGAATTCAATGAATGAACCTCTCAATTTCCATTCTAATGTTAGATAGTCTTGCGGGGCAAGTTGAGGGCTTGTTCAGCTTACCCTGCATGCCGTTTTTCCATGATTAGATAGTCATGACTATGGGGCTATCTGTAATGTCAAGCCCTGCACTAAAGTTTAACAGCTGATTATTTCTCTCAGATAAGCAGAAATGGAATACATAGATACATAGTGCAAATCATATGTTAAAATGCATATTTCGTAGATGCAAGTTCTGACCTCCAACCAATGTACTGTCCTTATATTCAATCAGAACACACAGCTTCACAAACAGGTTTATGTGATCAGCAGCAGCATGTGCTGCCCTCTTTCTGTGAACTTCATAACTGTTTAACTGATATCATCTTTACTGTTAAGCAAAATCTTGTCAGTTGTGATAAAAAAATATGTAATAAAATACTAAGGTATTAGGCTGTAAGCATAAGTGCTGTATGTTTTTTTCCCATGCAGTATTGCAAGTAGCATTATTATCTTGGATGAGATCTATCTAACCATTAAAAGTGTCATAACTGGCAGGGTTGACAAAACTTTCTATATTCTTTTTTATGACTAATTTTGCCAGGTACTTTGATCTCCTACACTGTTTACTATCTAAATTTAACTCAGAATGTCAGAAAAGTGAAAAAAAATATCAAAAGAATTTTTGCTTTTATTCATTGCTTGACAACTATGACCATCGTGTGTACATGATTTAATATGTACACACTTTCTATGGTCTTTCGCAGAGCATAGATGCAAGACGTAAAACAACTTGTATATATAAGATCTGTTGATCACTATCTAATGCAGATCTTGAGTGATTCAATAAACATATGTTATCTATTATATTCTATTGCTGTAGGTATTTCTTAAAATAACTACTTGTATTATAGGATATGTCAGTACTGAGGTGGAATAAAGCTCAAACAGACCTTGCACCATGTTGAAGAACACACAAAGACATAATAAACCAGGAATATATAGTCTCACTATGTGTTCCTGCAATAAACTGTGTAGGAAATAAACAACATAACCATAAAGTGTTCTTACCTGGGTGAGGTAAGCTGCCATTGTTGAAAAAATAAGTCCTTCCACAACAAAGAGGGCCTTTTGGTGATACCGATTGGACAATCTAAAAAAAAAAAAGAAAGAAAAATATCATGTAATTTTCACATTGCAGGTACAAATTTGGACACACATCAGGCAAAACTGTGATTAAAAAGTCCTTGTTAGCATTGACAAAGATATTAATGATCAAATAATAATATAAAAATGGGGCGAGATTAAGTCAACTGTGGATATACAGAACAGAATTTTCATTACATTCTTTAGACTGGTGATAATACCATAAAATGTAACTAGTGACCTGATATGAATGATATGACAGCCACAATAATAAACTAGCCCTACAAAATCTCCACTATTCCTATATTGAATGAACATAAAATTAATTAAGAGGAAAAAATAACTAATTAGTTACAGGATTACTGTTGGCATGCTGGGATGCGACAATTTGGATTTTAACATCTTACTTATCAATGCTAACCCTACCACTTTTTTCAAATACCTAGGAAATGTTAAAATTGATGATAATTATTGAAAATAAACTGAAGCTTCTCTAGCCAAAAGGGCAAGTTAATTTTAACCTGATCATTCTTGTAGCACTCAAAAGTGACTATTTTGGTATCCTTTTTTGTGACCAGAACAGTGTAGATTAAGGACAGTATTTAAAGAGAAATGTGAATATGCAACTCACAAGTCTCTAACAACACAAATACCTAACTTTCCTTGTTTACCAAAAGTATCATAGATCTAGGCAATGGATTTCAAGAGCAGCTCCAGGCATAATAGGTTAGATTAAGCAGACTCATTCAGAGCAGATAAATGCTCCATCCTTCGCTTCTATACTATGTAGTGATAGGACTCGCCCAAATTTTCTGACTCAAGCACTCGGCCGAATTATAGACTGAGCGCTCTAGTTTTTCCGAGTTTCGAGGGTACGTGACTCAAAAACACAAGCCGGTACCGGACATGCACACATGTTGATGCGCATTGGCTTCAGTCACATGGAAGGAGTTTTTTATTACATTTTTTGACATCAATAACAGATAAATAACAGCAGAAGATGGAGTAGATAACTTTATTTCAGAAACGAGCGTGTTTTCAACAATTTCCCGAGCGCTCATCAAAATTTGAGTTTAATTTTTTTGATTCAAGCGCTCAGATGGGGCTGGAGTTTGAGTGATAACTCGAGCTTTCAAGCAATCGTACCATCAGTAATACTAAGCATCTAGTTGTTTTTCTGTCTTATCATTTGTTTCTTATACATTTAGAAGTCTCCCATGTACTTACCATGTGCTGGGCTATTTCACCATCAGCCCCTGTTTCAAGCAGACTGTTATTGGTGGTTGTGCCCTTCAATTGGGCAGCCAAAACACTCTCCTTGGATGTATTACTCCCAAACAAGACAAAGGGCTGACGCATGCCTCTGCTGCAAAGAAAGATAGAGTTTACACTAAACAATCAGACACACCTTGCATATGAAAATGTTAGATTTCCAAGGTAAATAAGCCACTTTTCTTTCATTTTGAAACACTAAAAAATGAATCTCCCACTCTCATCTCCTGTGTTCCCACAGGTGATTTTTGGGAGCCATGGGCGTCTTTTTCCAACATTAAACCCTTTCAGCCCTGCAGCAGCCAACATCGGACTGATGAATTTGATGATGTCTTGCTGTTGAAAGCATATTTTGAAGCATAAAAAGTTTGAAGAAGATATGTCAATTGGAATATGACCAACAACTCCTCTTCAAATAGTTTGCACCTTCGTAGTTTATTATTGCAAAAGCATTAAGGTTTTAGATGCCATTCTGCAATGGAACACTAAGCATGACTGGGTTAAATACTGCACTGTAAGTTTTAATTTAAAATAAAGTAAATTCAAAAGAAATATCATGAATTATCAATGAAAATAACATCAAGACAGTACCGAAGACGATATCAATTAATTGCTGCAAATTAATTTGACATTTTATTTTTAATGTCTTTTTCCATTTAAAAATCTTGATTTTGGTTATCCTTTATTTATAGAATTGTTAGTCTATGAGTGGTTAATGTGTTTGAATGAATCCAATCTCCCACCAGACATGATATTTTCCATAAACTTGGAAAGCAGAATTTGTTACTTTACAGATAATCTATAGCTGTAAAAATCACAGAAATCACTGTACCTTTCTTCCTTGCTAGAACCAACTCTTCCATGGCTGTAATAACTCATCAGAGGCTAAAAAGGAAAATGTATCATGTTTTACACTTAACAAAAACTTAATGCTTTTGTATAACTTGGAGGTCTCATTTCCCTCTTCCATTCTAATGTTTTATATCTGTACGGAAATTGCAGAGACAAGAATCTGACTATAGAAGAGAATGCAGTTATTATTACTCATGTGTATGTGCACATCCCAAAAAATCCTAATTAACTGAATCAGCAAGCATATACTTGCTTACATTGGCATAAAATTGAAACAGCATTTTAAAGTTTATTACCATTAAAAATCATGAAAGACATCAAAAGATAATTTCCTTAAGTTCCTGTCTATCAAGTGGTTACCAACAATATCGGATAAAATTTTATAAACTCAAACACACCTTTTATCTATGATACTCAAATCTTTTTTATGTAAAGTGAGATGAGAGTATGTGTACCTTGTTTTAAAGAGATGCAATGAGCAAAAAAAGTTTTCCAATTAAACAGAAAAGCTTACACACTCTTAATGAGTCACTGATATTTTGCATTACTGTACAATATAAAAGCATATGCTTACCTCAAAGACTTTCTTTTCAGTAAGAGTTTCAATTTTTTCAGGCCTGAAATGAACAAGTGAAATTACAAATTAACAGCAAGTTGAAATTGTACATTCATGGGGAAATTTAACATGCCTGATGCATGTTAACTTTGCTTGTAAGCAAAATATATGTAATGTAGTAAATGATCCAGATCAAAATTTTCTCTTTAGTAGGATTAATATTTTGCAGAAATGAGTTTAACAAATGAAAGAACTAAACATCAAGAATGAAAACATTGCAAATGCATAAAGGCCAACTTCATGCTGCAAAAAGAAGCCAAGGTGAAGTATCTAATCATTATTCATACAGAATTTCTAATCTGCCAAACCTTTTGTATTGCATCTATACAATCATAGTCAACACTTAAGATTGATTGCTAATCATGCTCAAAGACAAGAATACAAAAAGATATATTGTAAAGATAGCATGGTCATGGAACTTTGATTTAGACCAAATATTAAGAATCTCAGAAAATTGTAGGGCTCCTGTCTTAGAAGTCCGGTATTGAAAGCTTAATTGAGTTATCTACTCATTAACCCTTATGCTGGTGGTGGCTAACTTGGCCAATACAAAATGATCCAAAAAAGCTGAAAATGACTGAAACCCTGACATATGGGTACTCATCTGAGAGTACTCAGTGAGAGCTATCCAAAGAATACCAATATAACTAGGTTTAGATGGTTTTCAAAAATCTCGCAAAAAAAGCAAGCAACATCATAAAATAATATTAATAATAACAAAATGCTTGCCAATTAAGGCGAAACTACCCCCCCCCCCCAACCTTAACCCTAATGGATATATTACCTTGTCTTTTAGTATCTCTTTTAGTTATGATTACATCAGGAATAAGTGGTCATATCAAGCAACAGACATAATATGTCAACACCATCTTGTCTGTGCTTGATATTGCAAGTTATCACAAATTTGTGAAAATATTGATAGACAAATGGGAATTCACTTCAGTAAAAAATTGTACTGAGAATCAAATCTTTACCCTTCAACATCCACAAGAATCAGTACCGTCTTCCATTGTCTCTCAAAAAGTGAAAGTTGTTCCGTCACCATGGTCTCCAAGGCAACCATATCCATGACACTGTAGAGCTTAGCAACCAAAGAACTCAAATCCACCACCTCATGTTTCATTGTAAAGAAACCACCGCTAAAAAAGGCAAAAAATTCAATCAGTTTATATAACAGAATATTCAGCATAGATCGCAAGTGTAAATTCAGAGGGTAGTTTGACAGTTCAGTAAATGTTTTCATGCTTGGTGCAACATGGAAGTCTGACACAGCTGCAAAGATTTCACTAAAAATAGTTCTAGAAAATAATTCATTTTCCAATCAGGGAGAAAGAGGCATTTAAGTAGATGTTCTTATGAACAAAGTATCTTCTAATGCCTTTACCTGTAATTTTCACTGATACAGAAAATTGTTAATCAATGTTTTGAGCATCATAGGGGAAATTTCAATCAAGATAAATCTATATATGGTGAAAGCCAGAGACGGTCCAACTTGACTACATTGGGAACTATTTTAAATAAAACTTAACAAGCCCTATTCTTATTCAAAACTGAATGCGGAGTGTGAGGTCCACTTACTATGCAGTTATTCCATTCATGCCTGATGATTTTCGGTAAAAGTAATGTCTGGTCTTTTTTATGATACTTTTGAAATTTACTTAAGAATGAAGCATACATTTATAAAATATTGGAAGGGGAGTTGTCAATTTGGTTCTGAGCAATATTATTTCTTAATACATTCTTGAACAAAAAGGTCTGGTCACAAAAATGTCATCAAACTAGTAAGGAAATTCTAAATGTTATTGACATGAATGGATAAAAAGCCAGCATGTATTTTGTATGGGTCAAATGTGTGCCACTTTTGAAAATACTGATGAAATATCCACATTGGATACACATTGTAAATATTTTCCAAAAGTTTTTTTTTGACAGACACAATTTCATGATTTTAACCTTACCCTCCAAAGCCCTCCAATGCATATGCCTGAACTATAGGCCACTTTTCAACTGCCATCTTATCAAACTTGATGTCTTGAACTGCAAAAGAGAAGGTAGCATAAAAATAAAATGCAGTGGCCTGTACAGATATAACAGTAGAATAAAAATTAAAACCTGCATATGAGATTTAAAAAATCACTGTAATGGACTTAGCCAGGACCTGTCCTGCCTGTCTTTTGGACAGGCATTTTCCTGAAAACCTCCTTTTTGGACAGGCAAAAATTTCTATAAAGAATTTTCATTTTTCACTTTTTGAGGATAATAACCAAATATTATCCTAACAAACTATCTTTTAGGACATAACTGAAGTGTAAATAGCCTTTTTATACAATAGGCTATTAAATGTATTTGGTATAAGCAGACTAATAGCTAAATCTGGACTGGCAGAAATTTTAGAATTGCTGTATTGGACAGGTATTTTTGAAATCCTGGCTAAGATCCTGGTACCATGGATGAATTACCCATCCCTTTAATGTACATGTAATCAGGATAATGACACAATTGCAAAGGCATCAATGAGAATACTTTTATTGCAGGATACAAAGAGCTCAGGGTCTAATCATAGAGATCAGCATAAAATTATATTAAAAGAAACATAGATGTACATAGTTATGTTATCTACTAGAATCAAGCGAACAAAAATGGAATGTTAATGGCCAGAATGTTACAAATTGTTCTCAAAATGTGAAATGAACTTAAAAAATGACAACCTATGAAAATCCTTGATATGACTCCTCTGGTCTAGTAAATATCAAAGCCATCATCTTGCATTCATGGTAAGTACCCCTCTTGTATAATTGATAGTAACTGTCAAATCACCATTTGCAGTTGTAATAGAAAGAAAGAGTTTTATTGCATATATGGGTCTTATGTGTAGGAGAGAAATGACAAACATTGAAGAAAAAATTGTGAAAACATCCAAAACAAAAAAAGTTTTTTTTAATCATAGGGAAGGTCTGGTATCCTAAGGAAAATCTGGTAACCTGAAATCTGTCCCATTCCTTTTCTAAGTATCCCTAAATACTGGGGTCGACTAACCTGTACTGCAGTACGGGAGTCCAATGGTATGACAGTCCTGCACCATGGATATGAAACTGTGGATCTTGAATTCCTCTGCTGCTTCCAAATCTTCATACTGAAATAGCAATGATATAGTAAACATCAATGAAATGAAAAACATCTATTTTGAAATTGTTTTGGAGAATATTTGAAGAAGAAATATTGAGCAGAACCATACCGACAACTCTACAAAAGCTTTTTATTCGCGGTTTATTGTAAAGGTAGCTTCAAAAGAATTGAAGATTCAGACAAGGAAACAACCAAGCATGAATGGACACACTAATTCCAATATTTGATTCAGAAACAAATAAAAATCTTTCAATGTATATATTTTCGTATATCTTTTCTCTCTCTCTCACTCTCTCTCTGCTATTATTCCAGTGCGTATTTACCTCTGTCTCTGTCATGCAGTGTAAGCGTAGATTTCTCCAATGTGAAATGTATGGCAGCAGGTAACTGTAGTTGATGGGGTTACAGTATACATGGACACTGCTGGGCTTGATGAGGAATATGATATCTAACAATGCAAAAATTAATAAATAAAACAATACATAAAACACTGCAAGATATGCTGCTCTCTAGGAATCGAATCCATTTTTTTTATTTACAAATCTTTATAGTTCCATAGCAGGTGCAACCAATCTTTACTAAAATTAACAATGCAAAGAAGTGAATCTGAATTAAGCTGATGACTATGATTAATGAAATATATAAAAATAGAAGACAAGATGTTTTAACCCATTGCTAACATGTATTTTGATTTTTTTTCTGATCCTGTTATTATGTAAATGTTTAATCATAACCATAGATATTACTATAACATGTATTAGCTTTACACTGAGTGATATTTAGAATGCCACATCCTGTTTTTAGAGGATATCTAATGTGTGAAAAAGGGAGTTGCTTTCATTTCTGACATCACTCAACAAAGCTGAAACACAAGTGGGTCATTACTTTAGCCCATTTATACCTGTAGCGCCCAAATAAAGAAAAGCTACTATGTTTGAACTGTTTAAAACAAATATATGAGTTTACTTACCATCTATGACTTCCTCATCAATTCCTGATCTACAAAATATAGAAAAAGGCATGATTTTCTGACAGATATATCTATGACACATGACAATTTTAATCTAAAAAAAAACATCAAGAGGATTGCATTTTCTAACTTCTATCTCATCAGAAGTAGTTACAGGTACTTGTTGTAAGAATCAAAATCAATTGTTCTATGACACTCACAATAAATGCTCCAGAGAACCAAACATGTTTATGGTATGCAGGTTTTCAGTGTATTCATGTAAGTTTAATAAAATGGAATTATATTCAAAACATTACAATCTAAGGTATGGATTCTATAGATCAACTTTCCTCCAATATGTCTAGTAATACACACTCATAATACTCCCATAACTCTGACAAAGTAGACAGGCAAGTAAACACATAATTAAAGGCCTTGAAAATATGAACCGATAAAAGTTGTTTGGAATCAGTGTAAACAGCTCAAACAATTTCATTTCAACTTCTTTAGTCAGTCAAGTTATAATGAATCCATAACCTCGGGTGCTGATATCGGAGAAAAGAAAAAAGAAAAGAAGTTACCTTTCAATTTCATCTTTTCTAACATCAAAAAGGTCAAACAGGAGATAGTTGATCAGCTCCCTTGAACCATCATTGTATCTGCTATCAATACCTGAGGAGAGAAAATATTGTTTTTTAAAAGCAAAATGTCATTGGTCGTAAACAGGAATTTGAGAGCTTCACTGGAAGAATACAGCAACTGCAACTCATGGTGTGTCCAGATACAATTATTGCATCAAAGTTAGGGTTGGGAATCAGTTGCAATTTCATGATCGATAATCAGTTGCAGCCAACTGATCAATTATCAATCATAATCAGTTCTTCGCACTTTTGCAGTAATTGGGTACTAGAGGTAGAGAGCCTAATAATAAGTGATAGTCCATCACAATTACTTGATATTAGCACCAACCTTAACTTTTTTTAAGTGTTTTTGGAGCTTAATTTCATTGCAAGAAAGCTGACATCTTGCCTCTCATTTGGTTTATATTTTGCCACTAGGTGTCACCTTTTCCGATTATTATCGATTGCCAGTTTCATAAACGATAAATCAGTAAAAGGTAGGCAAACAATTGATTATCGATTATAATCGATGATCGTCCCAACCCTAATCAAAGTAATCTGTGAAAAAACTTAAATGTAGTAATCATGGTAATCACTTATACATAAAATTAATATATTGCAGAATTGTGCCAAATCATTTCACTTCCTTATAACTATTACAGAAAAAAAGAGAGATATTGAATTGAAATCCTCCCTAATTGTGGACTACCTTGTGTGTTGCTTAATAAAATACCCATGACCATCTTGGTATGGTACTTTAAATATTGTGGTTAGGATCTTTACTATTAAATATCTATTTCATTATATGGGTACCTAAAAATTAGCAGCACCCTTCTGTTATTGTAGGAGGTTGCAGGGGGAGAGGGGACAAAAGATAACTAGGGGTGTATCATTGATACAGACAAATATCATAGAATTATCATCAAAGATATGTCACTGGTGCAATATTTTGACAGAACAACTCTGCACATTAGTCTTGCAACTATAGAGAGAGAGAGCTATGTGATAAGATAATAGGATAAATACACACTAAACTTACCAAGGATACACAGCAATGAGTCAGGTCCATTCCCTCCACCTTTAGAGCCACCTTTAAGAAGAGACTGGACGTGTCTGATCCTAGCACAACTAGGTAAGAAATAATAAACAATAAGGTTAGTGTTTAATATGCGGGGAAGATTTTTGCGATGCGGGGAAGATTTTCAGGGTAGGGGAAGGGGGAGTAGTATTTTTTGTTACACTAGACCCACTCTGTGTAAGTAAATAGCCACTGAAATGATGTGCTCCATGATTTAAGAGCTTGGACCCCCCCGTCGTAAATAACATATAAGTTGCGTGAAAGCTTTAGACAAAGAACAATGATGGGACTCACAGCCGGCTGATCTTACCTGTGCGGACCTGGAGTAAGGGCCACACTTAGGGGATTAACTGGTAAACCTCACTCGCAGCCAGTAGACACACTACATTTTCGAGATACCTGTCCTTAAGGCTGTGAGTGCAGTGCTCACTGATTACACTAAGGTGAGTAATTGGAAGCTGGAGACTTCGTAACCAAACTCGTTCGTACCCAACAGCTTTCGTGACCACGATTTCGTACCCAAAGGAAATTGATTGAATTAGGTAATGGCCAATAAATCACATACTTTATAATTGAAGTCAGGTATAGATAGGTGGAAAATAAGGAATTTGTTGGGGAAAATTGTGTTCTTTACCTCTTGACAATCTTGTGTACGAAGTTAGCGGTCGATTTTCCATCTAGCTTTCGTTTCAATTGACAAGTAATATTGTAAGCATTGAAAGAAATGGTTAAATATGCGAAGTATCCGATTTGATTTTAGATTATAAACGAACATTTCTAGTGCCCCTATATCTGCCTTAGATGAGCAACCACTATCTATACTGGTCCAAATGTCTGCCAAACACGCTGGTCGTGAAACCGGAAGCAGCGCCATTTTGAAGGTATAGACTTTTTGAAAGTATAATTCAATGCGTAATTGGCTGATTGGCGTGCGGCAACAAGAATAAATAAGTTAACAACATATAAGGTAGGCAAGTTCCTTTATTAGTATCTATAGCAGAGGAATGTCAAATCAGGTAGGTGGATAATAAGTATTTTGTAGGGGGGAAATTGTGTTCTTGTGTGTGAAGTTAGCGATCAATTTTCCAGTCTTTCCATCTAGCTTTCGTTTCAATTCATAATATCGGCGAATTTCGGCCACGGTGTGTGAGCTTTGATCGCTATATTCTGAAAAATTCGGCCACCATCAGCCAACGAAAATCGTAATTAATTAATTGTCCGATATTTGCGAGACTAGATGGTTTTATTATGCAATGGTAACGAAATCTCTTGGGTGCGAAGCTACTTGGGTACGAACCAGTTTGGGTACGAACCAGTTTGGTTACGAAGTCTCCTGATTTCTGAGTAATTGACCCCTCTCTGCTTCTCCTAATATCTACCTCTATGTTAGAAAAAACAAATTTAAAGAACCACCACAAAAAAAAATTTGAATTAAGTTCTCAGACCTAAATATAGGCTAAATGTCAATGTGACATAATGTATAAAAAGCAATAATATCAGACATAATAAGTTTAAGTTGGGTCAATCTCCCCTCCCAAACCCCCTGACATATATGATATTTGTGTAGGCCTACACAAAACTCAGCCAATTGTCTTCTTCTACATGAACATGATGCTTGCAGTAATTTTAATACAGGGAGTGAACCTTATAAACCAGTTTCATATGAACATTAATGGGACTTCACGTTTGTTTTTTGTGGACGATTCGTGCAATCATTCGAACTTTGTCTAGCGTGGTCGTGTCAGTAGTGACAGTCTGCCTGTGCCTGTGGTAGTGTTTATGAAGCAGTCAAGTGCAAGCTCCAAGGAGTAGCGTGGTAGGCAACCAGTACAAAATCAGATCTTTTGCAAGCAACAGGGATCTAATAAACCTAAAACAGGGACCTACCTCACAAATGGTGAGAATGTCTCCTGTGTAATGCTCCTGCGAGCTGAGGATGGTCTTTTAATACGCCTTGAGGACATTTTTGTCAGTGAAGTTCTCCACTGCTAGGCAAAAACAATGTCCACCATCTTTGACTAGTCACGTGACTCCATGCAATTTCATTGGTGGAGAGAAAGCGCGCGAAGAAAAGAAGCAAGCCCACGCGCTGTGACCACCGACAAATAGCGAAATATGGCCAAGGGCTCAATTTATGAATACTAAATGTTTTATAAACACTAGAAAATCATATATGATCACTAAAGAACGATTTTTTAGTATTGATCGGAAAACCACTCACATTCATAAATACAAATAAATCATATACTATAGAATTCATAAATAATTTTCTTGTATTTATAACGAACTGAAATTATTTTCTGATATAGTATTTATAAAAGCAGCCATATCAAGATATTAGAAACAAGAAATGGATTTTAATCACTTTAAAAAGAATAAGATAACACTAAAAAAGAATAATTAATATTAAGAAATGGCTTCTTAATATCTACCGATAAAGGTTATTCATTAATACTAAAAAAATCAATTATAAATGTTAGATATTTCTAGTATTCACAATCATTTTCTAATATTCATAGACCATATAATAATATTTTATAAATATAAGAAATACTAGAAAATGCTTAATGAACTGAAAATGCTTGCCATAAATTTATAGTTCTAAGCAGGAGAATGGGCTATAGCTATGCATGAAGAAAGGGATGGATGAAGTAAACAATAGGGAAAACAACTAGAATTGATCAATAAATCATACATAGTTATCAAAATTAAAATTTATTATTTTGATAACTGTATGATTTAAATCGCCTTTTGATTAACATAGTTATAGCAGAGAGGTTTGATATTTGAATTTAATAAATAATCAATACGTATCAATATATGATCTTTGATTTATCCCACTCAGAAGCCTGCACTACGTGCGAATAACCCATAAAGATATGTTATCTTTTCACACTTGGTTCGCTGTTCAGGATAACGAATGGGTCATTCTGAAACCTGTAAAAGTAAGAATAAACATCAATGAAACTAATCGCCAGTGAATGTTCCGTTAAGTTCGGGCGTTCCCTAAAAGTTGATGACAAAATATGAACAATGAATATATTTTTAAAGGTGTTTTTTAGAAGGCATTATATTTGGACCTGGTAAATACGGACACTTTTCTAGTGCTCCAACAGAGGAAAGAGTCAACAATGACGCGCATGCACTTTGACAGCGGAAAACAAACGGTGCATGTCATAAGTCATAACACACCTGTCTAACCATTGTTGTTCAAACTAGTGCGTGGGTGGCCTTTTGCTGACTACTTTCACGGTAAACGCGTACAATTCTCCTTTCAATCATTCATGGGAGAAACAGGTTTCATCGGCAAGCCTCGTCCCAAGACACAAAACCACTTATTCATACAGTAGTTCTTATCACTTTCCCCGCTCGCGATGGAACCTCTTAACTATAATAGGAGGTCGTGTTAAAGACAAGTTCGGGAATTTCACGTCAAAAAATGAAAGTCCATTTAAAAAATACCCCGCAATAAGTTTCATGAAACCTTGTACAGGCTTCAATTGTCAGGTTCCCTTAAGCTTTGAATATCCAAAAAAAAGGGGGGTCACCTGTACTGCTGTCGATATCCCGGGGGAGGGGGGGGGGGGAGGGGCACTTGGGTATTTAGGGGGGGGGGGGGCGCATACGTTCGTTATCAAAATTGACAAATAGCCCTAAAGCACTGATTTCTGGCCAAAAAAGCACCCTTATTCTAATAAAACGCAGATTTTTTCCACTAATTAAACACCCTTTCTTTTATAAAAAAAACAACAACAACACTGACATTGGATGAACGGGAACACGTATTTTAACTAAATATATTATAATCCTCTGCTTGTTTAGCGGCAGCAAACTCGGAAGCCCAGTCACTGGTCACTTCGGGAGTCACTCGGCATCAGAGCCGCACATATTTCGTGGATTGTATGGGGATTTTGAACCCCATACTTCGTACCTGGATACAAAAAAGTACCCTTCTTTTACAAAATCGCGGACATGCGGAGGTCTTAAAAAAATACCCCTTCTTCCTCGAAATACGTAACGCAGGGAGCAAACAATAGCTTATGCAAAGTTTCATGGAATTCTTATTGCGGAATATATTTAAATGAATTTGAATGGATTTTCAATATTCCGCCGTTGGTGGCACTGGCTGTATTCCCCGACCTCGTCTTTAAGTAGGTGAAGTCTCAGGCCTGCCCTGATGTGGTCTAAGGCGTTTTCAAGGACAGCAAGATGTCTCTCAACACCTAATCAAGTGCGAATCACACCTGGTCATGTAAGAACATTTGCATTTGACTTGGGGGTTAGGTGGTGTTTTCTTAATGGTCATTTCGGTATGGCATGCCAGAATGATATTAATTCAACTCTCAAAATATCATGCAACTTTGTTAAATATATCGTGCAACTTTCAAAATTTGGTACAACTTTTAGAAATATATCATTCAACTCAGGAAGGGTGTATATTTTTTGGGAACATGTATAATGACCTCAGAGCAGTCATGGGTGTTGTGCCAGGTAATGCACTTGTAGTGGGGAAGGTCACTGGTAAAGGGGAAACTTACTTATTCTACCCACAATATAATATTACTTAAAGGGCAAATGCACCATCATAATGATTTAGGTTCAAAATGTGCCTATACGTGTCACCTTTCTAATAAGACCACCCGCAAGTCTGTCCTCCTCAGCACTCCTCAGATATGGCTTATGAAAGTTAGTAAAAAACTAGCCTGAGTCTGGGCATGGAGGCTGACATTGCAGGCCAATTAAGCCCAATTAAGCACAATCAGTGGTATGAAGTGACTGCCAGTGCTGCTTCTGATTGGTTGAGAGATATCAGTGACTGCCACTGATATCTCTCAACCAATCAGAAGCAGGGCTGGCAGTCACTTCATAAGCACCACTTCTGATAATGGCAGCCTCTATATACCCAGACTCAGGCTAGTTTTTTACTAACTTTCATAAGCCATATCTGAGGAGTGCTGAGGAGGACAGACTTGCGGGTGGTCTTATTTGAAAGGTGACACATATAGGCACATTTTGAACCTAAATCATCATGATGGTGCATTTGCCCTTTAAGCCTGGAGCTTAATTATATATAAATAAATGTATAAATATATATATATATATATATATATATATATATATATATATATATATATATATTTTTTTTTTTATATATATATATATATATATATATATATATATATATATATATACATATGTATACATATCTACCTATATATTCAAATATATATATATATGTATATGTATATATGTATATATATACATATATATATATATATATATATATATAAACTACATATATATATATATATATATATATATATATATATATACACACACACACATATATATATATATATATATATATATATATAGAGAGAGAGAGAGAGAGAGAGAGAGAGAGAGAGAGAGAGAGATTGATTTATATATTTCTATCGCAAACTCTGAGAATAATGGGAGTAAAGTATGCTTGTCAACTACATCTACCATTTAAAGAAGCCCCTGCGTACACAAGTTGTCCTAATATTAGCAAATGATCCATGCAGCTTTGACTGAATGTGCCTATGTTCACTGTTTAATCGATAATGACTTCCTGACCACAGAGCTTTATATGTAAATCACTTCTCCAGCTGTGTCTGAAGTACTTGTTGACACCTACTCGGCCATCTTAATTTGCATTCAGAAAGGTCTGAAGGGTGACGTCACCTCAACCTGAGATGGGAGGTCCAGGGAGGGGCAGGTTAACCCTTGTAATGCTGAGGTCCAAATCACAAGGATGAAAAGATTTTTGAAAACCATGTAGACCCTGTCATGTTGGTATTCATTGGATATCTCTCACAGTACTTTCTGATGAGTACCCATGTGCTAGGGTTTTAGTCATTTTCAGTTTTTTTTAAATTGTTTTGTATTGACCAAATCAGACACCAGAAGCATAATTAGGGTTAACTCAATGACTCAGTGTCGACCAAATGACTCTATTTGACCCCCTCTATCCGGTAGGTTTTCTCCTTTACCACTGACCTTCCCCACTAAAAGTTTACAACCTGGTACAACACCCATGACTACTCTGAGGTCATTTTACATGTTCCCAAAAAATATACATCCTTCCTGAGTTGCACGATATATTTCTAAAAGTTGCACCATATTTTGAGAGTTGCATGATATATTTAACAAAGTTGAACAATATTTTGAAAGTTGCATGATATTTTGTGAAGTTGAATAAACATCATTTTGGCATGCCATAGATATATGTAGGAAAGATACTATTTATGTAGACATATTAGATAGATAAGTCTAAAATTTGCCCAAAAGGCATAAGCTTTAATCAAAAAAGAATTTCAAATGGAAAACCTTTTTCTTCATTTTAAGCCAAAAAAAAGTAACATTACCTAATTTCTCATTTTTGTGAATCGGTTTTTGGGAGTATTGTAGCGGAATGGGTCCTTGGCCGAAGGAAGGGTCCGACCGATCATACAGAATCACTTAACTTAGATAAAAGGTTTCTCCATTCTTGCTTGCAAAAAGGAAAGGAAGTACAATTGGGTGTCTCTTGCCCTAACGTGATAGCATTTAGTGTCAGCTTACAGGGAAGGATATGGGTGTAAAGTCAGAACTGGACAAGGAAGTACAAATGTTCAACGCAGAGCCTTTAATATTAGTCTTTCAAGATGGTATACATACAGCCGGTAGTCCCTTGGCTTAGTTTCTACTGTATTAGCATGTCGGTAGAGTCATACATCTCACAGAGGTTACTTGAACTCTCAAATTTTAAATTGATCCTGGGTAGATACTGTCTAACTCCGTGAAGTGCACATAATCCTTGTTACATCCCTTCTAGAGTACACAATCTCTTGCAGCTTCACTCCCACTCGTTTAGTGTCTTATTAGTGTTTACATGATCTTCAATAATCCCCAGTAACGGTAATCCAGGAACTCTCATAAAACACATATAACCTCTTTCATCATCCTTCAAGAACTGTGATCGTCTGTTTGTTGATAACGTTACACGCTCATGCTCACGCCACACACCTGATTTCCATGAGTGAAGCACAAGTGTCCCGCGGGATAACTAAAGAGATACACTTCTTGTGCTGTGTCGCAACAATGTATCACTAGTTCTGCTAAATCTAGAACAGTCAGAAATACTAGAGACGGCCTGGCCTACTCAGGCGTGTTGGCCGCTCTGTTTACATCAAAATACTTGACTGTGGCAGACCATACTCGTAATTTGTGGCCCTACGGTCAATGCGCCACAATATGTTAATCAAAATAAGATTTTTAATACGCAGATGCTTAATATCCAGGACAAACAAGTATTTAGGGCCTCAACATAACATTACGGGGCTACAAAAAATTAAAAAGTAATAAATATAAATAATTCCAGTTTTCATGTTCTGAAAAGTTCAACTTATAGGCAAATGAAGGGGGTCACCTTTCATTTTGCCTATTTAGAGAAAATCCCAGTGGAAACGGTTTTATTGCCAGGCAAAGTAGGGCAGAGTACTTCAGGAAAGGTTGAACATTAAGTTAGCATTTTTAGTTTATCCACTTGCCTTCAATGAAGCCTCTAATGAGCAATTAAATTTTTTCTTGAATGAATAGATGACAATTATGATTTTCGTTTCATATGGTAAGATGGTGGAGGGCAGAATAGGTGATAACCGAGTGGGGACATTTCTGAAATCATAGAACTTCTTTTATTGCGTGAGGTCATAGCCAAGTCACTGGAGAGGAATTGAAAGTGCCTTGTTGCCTTCATTACCTTGGCTAAGGCCTTTGATGCTGTTTGGATTGAGGGTCTCTTCTTTAATCTTTTTGAGCTAGGAAAAACTGGTAAGACATGTTAAAGTATAAGGTTGGTACATTGTTGTTCTTACCAAATAAAATCTGCATGTATTCCTAGCATGAAATAACATACCCTAGTCAACCCTGTTTCTGGAATGATTGTACTTTTGTCAGCCTTTTTGTGCATGCTTACCTCAAATCAAGAATATTGGTTATCATTCCATAGGTGATGGATTTAACCCATCTACATCTGAAGCACACACATGGCCTGGAAAAAATTGAAATATCTTTATGGTAGAGCAAAGGCCTAATTTGTGTAACAATAGAATCTCTTCAAAATGCTGTTCTGGCATAGAACTAAAGAATGAAAATCCTCTGACATTAAATGGAACCGGTAACTTACAGGTTCACATAGCCCTGGTATTACTTAAGACAGTGTTGGTTGTGTTGGTATCTAGTTAAAATGTGTTTGATTCAGAGATCAATGGAGACCTTCATGACCTTCAAAGCAAGATCTGTCTCTTTAATAATGATTGACTTTCCAACTTATCGACATCCACTCATTTACATCTACAGATATTGCCATGTGCTCTCCCTCTCTTTTCATAGATTATACATGCAGGGTGGAGGAGGATCTTCATAGCAGTGACCACTTACCTATCATTTTAGAAAGTCATTATCATCCTCCAGACAACAGACCACCAAAGTGGCAATTTCACAAAGCTGATTGTAACCTTTTTCAATATCTACGTTCGGTAGCCGTACAGAGGCCTTCCTTTGAGACAATCTCAAAGATGGTCTCCAACTGGAGACTTTTATAGACAAGCTTTGTGAAATTGCCAATGAAATTATACCAAAATCTAATCCCAAGCCAAAGATGCCACAGAGACCATAGTTCCCTGAGTTTAAGCAGGCCATTTTAGATTGAAAGCCATCTGTTAGAATTTTCAAAGGATATCCTACAAATGCAAATTTACAAGAATATCGCATGAAAAGGGCCAAAGCAAGACAGGTCATTCATGCCAAAAAAACAATAGTTAGCACAAATATGTATCGAAATTAAATGCCAGAACTTCATGAAAAAATGCTGGGATATGGTCTGTAAAATCAAAGGTAAGGGGGGGGGGGGGGGGTCTTTGAATAAAACATGTTAAATAAAATGGGCAGCAGTTAACACAGCCAAAGGATATTGCTAATACCATTTGAGAAACAATATCCCACAATTCATCTTCCGCACATTATTCAATGCATCAGAAAAAGACAAGAGAGATGGCCCCTTAGATTTCAATCCAACGACACAGAACCATATAAGCAACCTTTTTCAATGGATGAACTTGGTACTGCCCTTGGTAATGTGGTATTTATGGCACTGTGAGGTGCTGCCGCCTAGTGGCAAGCTAACACATTATATTGAAGGTCTCACAAGATCTCGGATATCGAGGTAAACCAATAAGATAAGCCAAGATACAACCCAAGTGTATCTCCGTTCAAACGTGAGTACTGTAAAAGTGCTGATAAACTTGTTAATAACATGTAACTGTAAATAATCCTGGCTGGCTATGATCACACTATAGCTAGGCGGCTTCTACAATGGCGGCACCTCCCGGGGAACCCTACGCTGGCGTGGCACCCTGCTCGCCTTATAAAATAATGGGGATGTGTGGATCTCCCTATGGATACCATGCATCTAAAAGATCCCTTGGTCCTCTTTGGATTTGAAGGCTCTACTCTTTCTCTTCCGCTATTTCTTCTTTCACATGCTTTGCCATTGTTCTTCAACAATGGCTAAGGACCACTTTACGAGAGAAAAAAGCTTTATGGCACTGAATGGCCTACTGTGCCTTTAAGTCCTCATTCATTCATTCTACAATGGCGTGGCTGGCAGGTTTAAGTGCCTTGCCAAAAAATAACATTGGGCTGGGGTCAGTCACATGGCCGCCATATTGAAAATGAAAAGTCCTGCGTATAACCTAAACGAAATAAGTTAACATTTCTTTAAACTATTACAACTTTGGATTATCTCTGAATAATTTACCAGAGATGGGTGTAATGAATGTTGATGTATTTTATTAGAATTTTTAACCCACAGAGCAGCACTGATTGTCTTGTGGTGCTGCCCTCTAGTTTGACCCTAACTGGTTTAGGTGGCTCTTCAGGGTTGGCGGGCACCTTTGGCCAGTCACATGACTGGCCACACCTAACTAGCCATTCTGCCACATGCCAAGCTTGAATCAAGACCTGGTTTCCTCACTCTGAAGAACAGGGAATGCAAGTAGGATTAAAAAGGTATATACTCTACTCTATTATATGTCTACTGAGTCAGCTATGCAATTTCAATAGTACTTTAAATATCATTATTGTTCATTTTCACTTTATCGTTATTCATTTCTGATAATTTACTTAAATGTTACATGGTACTTAGTACACTTTATTAGTCAACATGGGAAACATTGGAACTTGAGAATGAGAATTTGGGAAATAAAACATGCCCATATTATCCAGTGCACTTCTTCCTTGTCACTTTTCAACCCCTACCGACTGCTACAATGGGAATTGAAATAGTCTTTTCTATCATCTTTAAGTGGTCATGATCTGACTTTCAAAAATTAAATACAGTCTTCCTTGTTTTTTTGTCAATGTTGGATGACCGGCAACTCACATACGATGGAATTCTCTAGTGGAAATAAACTGTTTGTTTAGACCCGGTTGTAGTTGCCAAAATCTTTGTCTATAGTTAGTCGTTTTTCGATTCATAGGCAATATCTGCAAACGTTTCAGGATTTCTGATTTGCAATTTCTTACCCTGACCCTGACCCTGACTAGACAGAGTGAGTTGTCATCAGAAGTTCATTCCTTCTTCGTGAAGTGACAAAGTAAGCGCATATCTGTATTCCTGGCACCTAACCTAGAGTCAGTTGCCCCACAGATGCACTACATTATATGGATGGGTAGTCACAGGTAAGTGCCAATGTAATCCGCACCAGTTGGGTGGTGCGCACCAGCTTTTGGGTAAGGGCTATGTGTTTACTGATTTATCCTGTTTGTTTTGCTACATACTCCATGTATATCACTGTCCCCGTGTACTTTTCTTTCCCCAAGTTTCAATTGATTTTGTGTTTGTTACAGGGTTAAATTTTCAGTATCCTTTGGATTCCTCGAAAGGTAGGTTTCTCTGGACATTTGTGACTAATACATAACTGGTGAATAACTAATCTAAACATAATAAACAAACTACGGTATACTTATGTATGTCATCCCTAGAACTAAATAAACTCATCCCCACGGTCCGAGTTATCCTCTTCTACTTTTTCTAAAAATAACTAAAAAATACCCAATCCAATCATAGCACTGCTGTTATGGCTACCGCAAAATCACCCATATAGAGCACGCACACATAAATACTTATGTTTTTACCATCGCTGTAGAAGGTAACATTGGTTGCGGCAAGTTGTCGTCTCTGGAAACCTTAAACAACTTGTTGAATACTCAAATCTTTCTTGAGCCAGTTTCGAAATGGCAGAATTTTCGGAACTGTGACATACTCAAATTGATATACACGCCATCTGCATTTTTGACGTCTTTGCAGCACATCGTGACGAGGATATGCTGGGCCTTCTCAAGTCCAAGAATGTCAATGTCGTTTTCGTGCCTGCATCATGCACTGGGGAGCTGCAACCCCTCGATGCGTTGATCGAGGGTACGCTGCTGGAGGATATTGACGTCAACCTGAAGACGTCCGCCATAAATTCAATCCACGCCCGGTGGATTGTCAAAGGCCACACTGTGCTCAGTGAAAGTGTCGACAAACTCAAAGCTGCATGGACTACCACCGGAATCAAGGCAGCCGTTGCAAAGGCCCGAGAGCCTGAAAAATAAAGAAAAAGAACATAAGAAAATCTCCAAATTATGGAGCATAATTGTGCAAGTGCCATTGTGGCAATCTACATATTAATACCAAGTATTAATATGCCGCGTACCATCATTGCGACGTGCCGATTTATAATCACCACCATCCACTATGGCCGGTCCCTGCTACAGAAAATTTAATTCAATAAAGCATAAACAAATGTCCGCACACGAGGTGACATGACGTCGCAACACAAAAAGATCGTCAAAACTACAGAGAGAGGGTGGACGTGCAATCACATTATCAGCGGCGTCACATGCAAAGATTTTTTTGAAGAGACAATTGCCACATATCAGAGGAAAGGAGAATGGATCAATTCATGTGTATTTAGAACAATATACCTTAAAAATCCAACTCAAATGATTAAAGTCTCAGTAATATTTAAAAAAAAAATTTTTTCTTGTTTGATTGACTCCGTCCATACATTGTTAATAGCTTGATATACAATGTAACCGAATAAATGTTCCCTTAATATGAATTCGATGCCGGACCCTTTCCACCTGATGTTTTATGAGCAGGGTTTTTGCGCCAAAATTGCAGTCATATTGCCTGTATCACATGAAGAAATATGATCGAATTTAAAACTCCAAAAATCCATGGTAATATTTTCTCTGTATTCAATAAAAGGACATTACCAAACAGCTTGATAACTATTTCATTCTATAGGAAATGAGAGACCTTGTTAAATGAATGTAGATTGAATGATTGTATTTCGAGCTGTAAAAATCTTGCTCATGATAATATATTTCTATTGGTATGAATAAAAACAAAAAACAAAATATAAGCCACAATTTAATGCAATTATTGAAATAGTCATATATTTATATTAGCGTGAATGAACTTACAAAATATCTGAATCTTTATACACCCCGAGACAAAAATCAATGAATTTGTATATTTAAAAAAAAATTCTTTTTTAGTGAAATAGTCATATATTTACATTAGCGTGAATGAACTTATAAAATATTTGAATCTTTTTTCATCCCGAGATCAAAATCTAGGATTTCGTATATTTAAGAGATTTTACATTTATGCTAAATTTTTGTCAAAGTGATAATATATTTCTGTTTGTATGAAAAAAAAAACAAAAAAAAAATACAAGCCACAATTTAATGCAATCATTGAAATAGTCATATATTTATACTAGCGTGAATGAACTTACAAAATATCTGAATCTTTATACACCCTGATACCAAAATCAATGAATTTGTATATTTAAAAAACATTTAGTGAAAAAGTCATATATTTTCATTAACGTGAATGAACTTACAAAATATTTGAATCTTTTTTCATCCCGAGACCAAAATCCAGGATTTCGTATATTTAAGAGATTTTACATTTATGATAAATTTTTGTCAAAGTGATACTAGTAAAAAACTTTTCTTTTCTGCTTACAAGTTACAGTTACTATGGAATTATTGTAAGGAATCAAGATTAAATATGAAATTGTTTCGAAATAATTGTGGCTTGTGTAGTAGATACTTGTGAATTCAATAATTGGTATTAAAAACTATCAACTTATACTTCTATGCCTGAAATAGTATGTGAGCGTCATAAAGAAGTGATTTGAAGAGCGTTCGAAGACCGTAAATACACTGTTCTAACAACCCTTACTGAAGATACCACGTTTTTTATTCTTGCTATGAAAGTGAAAGTAGGGTCACTAGTCATACTCACTAGTCATACTTATGAGTTCTATCTTGGATTCATAATTTGGAGTCATACTCTGGGAAAGGATTAATTTTTCAGTTAAGAATATATATAATTTTTAAATGTAAGATGCTATATCTATGTATTGCATTGAATAAAAAGGGGGGTGGGCTGCGGGGTACGACGAAAGCTAACGTCGTAATCAGACAGAAAGATAAAGAATATCTTCTGATGATCAGTTTTCAGTAATTACCTGCGTTTTGGTAGAAAACTGTATACCTGTATATTTGGGGTTTTCTTTTTTCTTCTTTCTTTTTTTTTCTAATAATCACTGACATCTCTTTTGAGATTGTTTGAAGTGTAAAGATATTAGCATATCATATATTCTAAGGTGTTTAGCGTATAATATACCTATAAAAAATACTCTTGAACACTTCTGCTGATACTAATCAATACACCCAACACTAAATTCAAAAGTAAAATTGATTAGTACATTGGTGCTACATCTATTTTTTTGTCGAAAGGATAGCGCAGGGCTTGAACCATAAGGCGGACATCCAACTCAAAAGACTATAAATTCTGAGACAGGGTGGTGTATATTATTGCTTCTACTAATACTTACCTTTGAACGTTTGCTGAAACTCTGTTGTTTTTTTTGTTTTTTTATGGTCTTTGCAGTATGATGTATTATGAGATAACCCCCACGGGGGGTATTATGTTTGATTATGATTATGTTTATTATGAGATAAAAAAACATTCTCACAAGCACTGTTATTTTCATTCCTCAAGGCAAGCATACAAGCAAATAGTGTACAATATTACATACGATCTATACTACTTATTATATCAAATGAAAATACAGTCTATATTTTATAGATTGCATCCTGGGAGATCTTTGCGCTTAGTAATTTTGAAAAAAATTTAAAAAAATGATTTCTTTTCAAAGAAAACTCTTCCTACACAAGTATTATTCGAAGTCATCGGCAAAACAATACAGATAGAAACAATAAATTGTAGGGGTTTGAGAGATAGGGCCAAAAAAACTGATATCTTTGATAGGGCAGCTAGGGATCACATAGACATTCTTTGTTTGCAAGAGACACACATCACAGAAAAAGACCATAACGCTTTAAAATTAGAGTGGAATGTTAGATACATAATAGCAGGAACACAAACAAACGCAGTGGGGGTTTCAATCGCTATCAATAAATCTTTTGAATATATATTTCATAATCAATGGACAGATGAGGAAGGCAGATTCATAATTATTGATATACAGATACCAGATGTAGTTAGATTTTGACTTATCAACCTATATGCTCCTAATGAGGATAGTCCAAATTTCTTTTCATCTTTATTTGACAAAATTCAAGAATCTGACATTAAAAATATCATGAGTGGGGACCTGAATTTGGTAAATGATTTTGAAAAAGATACAATTAACTATAAAAAACTTAATAATCCTAAAGCTCGTGAAATCGTCAAATTTAATAAAGATAAATTAGACCTAATAGACATATGGAGACATGCCAATCCCACTAAATCACAATTCACGTGGAAACAGACTCTCTATAAAAAAATGGCACGTTTGGATTATATTTTAATTTCTGAAACAGTATTAGACGTATGTGAAAATTCCACAATAAAATATAGTTATAAATCGGACCATTCTCCAGTAAATCTAAAGCTACATATTAGTAAGCATAAACGGGGGCCTGAAGTTTGGAAACTAAATAATTCACTTTTATTAGATAAAACATTTCAAAAAATTGTCAAAAAGAAATAGAACTAGATATTAGTACTTATGTATGCACTCCATACAACCCGAAATTTGTTCAAGAAAACCTTAAGGATTACAATTTTGAATATATGATAGAAATAGAACTACTATGGGAGGTCTTAAACGCACAAATAAGAGGTAGAATAATAACTTTCGCATCAAATAAAAAACGAAAAACCAACTTAGAAGAAAATAAACTAAAAAAAGAAATAATATGGCTAGAAAAAGAATTACATAAAAACTTAATGAATGAAAACTGGATAAATAAGCTGAATGAAAAAAAAGATAAGTTAGAAGATATTAGAGAACATAAATTAAAGGGTGCATTTATCAGATCACGCTGGCAGTATACCAACATGGGAGAAAAACCCTCAAGCTATTTTTTAAATTTGGAAAATAAATTTTTTATTTCTAAGCACATAAGGGAACCCACTGTAGACAATGAATCAATAAAAAACCCAGAACAATTCTAGAAAAAATGAGACAGTTCTATGAGAATTTATACAAAGAGCAAAAAAATAGACATTGAAAACACATCACTCAACCCAATTAAAGAAAGACTTTAAAAAATAGATGAGGAAGAGAAAATGACTTTAGATAAGGATATAAGTATGGAAGAGTGGGGAAATATCGTAAAAAAATAGAAAAATAATAAAAGCCCTGGACCTGATGGTTTTACGAATGAGTTTTATAAAATATTCTGGCCTAATATCAAAAATCTTTTACTGAAACTGGTTAACATTTATAGACATAAAGGACAAATTAACCCAGCACAACTGGAAGGCATTATTACCTGCATCCCCAAAGGGGGGAAACTTAGAAATAATTTAAAAAATTGGAGGCCAATCACTCTGTTAAACTCTATTTGTAAATTCTATTCTGGAATACTGGCCGAAAGAATCAAAACAATCTTACCAAAAATTATACATAGTGATCAGAAGGGATTTATTAAGGGACGGTTCATAGGAGAAAACACCAGGCTCACATACGACATAATAGAAGCATGTAATAGGAAAAAAATTGAGGGGATTATTATATTAATTGATTTCGAGAAGGCCTTCGACTCGATATCATGGAAATTTATTCAAAAAACTTTACAAATGTTAAATTTTGGAAACAAAATCATTTCATGGGTAAAATCTCTACAAATTAATTCTTCTTCAAAAATATTACAAAATGGGAATTTATCAGGAAAAATAAAGTTAGGGCGGGGATGCAGGCAAGGAGATCCAGTATCACCCTATCTCTTTGTTATAGCCGCTGAAATTCTAGCGGAAGCTATCAGGTCAAACAAAAATATCGAGGGAATTACAATTTACAAAAAAGAGCATAAGATCTCCCAGTACACAGATGACACTACACTAATCACAAAAGCAAATGAAGCGTCAATCAGAAACTGTATGCTTGCCTTGAAGGAGTTTGAAAAAGTTAGTGGTTTAAGAATCAACAAGGAAAAAACTAAGGTAGCAAAAATTGGGGGGTGGGGAGACAGCGGGACAAATTTGTGTGATGATTTACTTTTAGACTGGACTCAGGAATTCACTGCACTAGGAATATCATATAATGTAAATAACATGGAACAAATTACAGAATTAAATATTGAAAATAAGATAATAGAAATACAAAAATTAATATATTTATGGAACGCCAGAAATTTAACGCCATATGGAAAAATCATCATTATCAAAAGTTTATTAATTTCAAAAATAACGCACGTCCTGTTGTCTCTACCATCCCCGAACCAGACTACTATTAACAAACTTGAGAATATGTTTGAAAACTTTCTATGGGGAAAAAAACCACCAAAGTTTAGAAAAAACATCTTGGAAAATCTAAATAACTAAGGAATGAAAATGACAAACTTGAAAAACTTTGATTACTCTTTGAAAATATCCTGGTTAAAAAGAATAACTACACAAACAGAAGGTTGGGTTGAATTCCCGATAGAAATGGGTATACAAAAAGTAATAAAATATGGTGACCAATATTTAACGAAATTGAAACATCAACTTGACAACAAATTTTGGATTGATATGATAAATGGAATACAAGTCTTAACCTTGAAGTTTAGAATTAAAAACGCACCACAGCTATATTCTATGCCGCTATGGCACAATAGCAGATTGCAGTTTGAGTATAGACAAGATTGGGAAAAAAAGGGTATCAAATACTGGGGAACATACTGAATAAAGATGGGATACTAATGTCTATGCAAGAACTAATAAAAATAAGGGGCTCAAAATCAACTTCCTTGATCACTTTTATCTGAAAAAAAGGGTTAATGATTTACAAATTGCACAACAACCAGTATCAAACAGCCCACATATCCCAAGAGTACTGTTTGAGGTGGGAATGGCAGAGAAGGGATGCAGTAGGATATACAACAAAATAATGGCCTATAATGGTAGTCTCTTAAAGGAAATAAAAGAAAAATGGGAACGCACGCTAAACGATAACTTAACATATGAGGTAATAGAAACTGCGTTTAAGAAATTAACAAAGATGAAAATTGGGCCTTATCAGAAATATTTTCAATTTAAACTTATACACAATCGAACAGTTACCAGGCAAAAACTTTATCGTATGGACATTGCAGACTCAAATATATGTAAAAACTGTTACTTAGAAATAGATACCATACAGCACACATTCCTTGACTGTCACAGCACAAAAGAGTTATGGTCTCAAGTGGAAACATGGTTGAAATCAGTATTTTCGCCTCATATAAAACTCACAGACATAGACAAAATCTTTGGTTATCAAACGAAAAACGAGTTCATAGACAAGGTAATACTAAATACAAAATTAACAATTTATAACAATAGGAAAGAAGGAAAGAATCATCACATTAAAGCAGTAAAACGTCTTTTATATAATCAATTCTGTATAGAACAATATGAGGCAAAAATGACCAATACAAAGGGGGAATTGGCTATGACTTGGTTAAGAATGGGGGAAGAACTTCAAGTATTATTTAACTATGAAGAAAAGTGTAAGTAACCGCTGAACAATATTCTCATGTGAGAGAAATGCAAAAGAACCACAAAGTGTAAATATGTGAGAGAGTGTACTATACTACAATATGTGTAAGAGAATGTAAATAAGGTATTATAAAAAGTATGATCAATGTATTATGTGTTACCAAAAAATGAATTGAATGAAAAACAGGAAAATAAAAAACAGCATTTGTTGCGAAATAAAAAAAAAGTTTTTTGGGACCTTTGGTCAGAGCTCCTGACAACTGCTAACTTTTTATACTATCCTCAGTATTCTGGGATGCTAGTAGTGTTTTGAGTCATACTTAAATGTTAAGTCATGTGTTTAATACTGAAACATGTCAAAGTCAAACTTGTTTAATACTGAAACATTTTTTTTATTAGAATGAATTTGTACCAGTGTCATATTTTAAGTCAAACTTGTTAAATAGTGAAACTTTTTTAATAGAATGAAATTGTTCAAGTTACCATGCACCAGTGCCAGATTTTAAGTCAAACTTGTTTAATAGTGATACTTTTTTAATATAATGAAATTGTTCAAGTTACCATGTACCAGTGTCTTATTTTAAGTCAAGCCTGTTCAATTTTTCAAGTTACCATGTATCAGTGTCCAATTTTAAGTCAAACATGTTGAATACTTTCAAGTCATGAATCATTGTGAATGAATGTCAATACATGATATGATACCAGTAATGTATAATGTATCATTTGATGTTCTTCCCCAACGAAAAACAAATTGCCAACCCCCACCCTCCCAACTACAGCCCCTGTTCCAAGTAAATGTCTCTCCTGAATAATAAGTGAATACCAAATAGAAATTGAATAAAGAAAGGTGCATGTGAGAGAATCTCGTAACACTTCAGGTTAAAGTATGTTCTACTAGTATATTGAATGAATGAGGAATTGAAATTAACTCCGTGTATATAGAAGACTTTCAAAACGAAGATGGTGTTAGGGATACTGTATAGAAATCGATATTGATATACTCGTATTCAAAAATGGTGATTTTTATTGGCCAAACACTGACTGAAAACAGTTGAAATGACCGTGAACTACAAGGCAACGGAGACGAATCAGAAACAAAATACATCCCCCCAATCTCTGTCAGTCACGTCTCTACTACTAGCTCAATAAATGAATACTTTAATGTCATACTTACGTAATGATTATATGTAATGGCCCCATCGCCTGTGCACAGGCCTCCAGGCGCGTTCTTGTGTTTGAAGGCCATGTGCACCAGCAGTGTATCAAGGCACGCCCGCCAAAATAATGCGCCACCTTTTGACCGTTTATCAAACCAGGTATTATAGTTTGAATATCTGTCGGCAGATGGCGCTTTTCGAGATGGCTCACATGCTAATATTACGATTCGTTAATATGGAAAAATGGATTAATTCGCTAAATTTAAGCACGCCAATATTTTGAACTTTACAGTATGTCGATCCACGTGGATGGAGTTTTCTATTTCAAAGCTACGTACAACTCACGATGCTGCAAAAAAATATACATGTAGCTTCATCTTGTAAATCACTATAGATTACTCTTCACTCATCATGGAAGCCCAAAGTGGCTTGCATAAAACAAGACGCACAATTAGTGGATCAACTTGTGCGTCTAGTAACTTTTGTAACAAAGGGATATTTAAATGGAGAAAATCTTTGACCTTGAAAAAGCACATGACACCGTTTGGAAATAACAAAATATGAAAGATGTATATGAGATGGTCCTTAGGGGACGTTTAACTCTGTTTTTTTCAAAACTATTTGCGAAAAAAAATTCCAGTCAGAGTAGGGACATCCCCCTCTCATCTTTATGACTAAAGAATGGGAGTTCCTCAGTGTAGCATTTTATCTGTCAACCTTTTTTTAGTTAATTTAAACAGCATTGTTGTAATGGCCGTTATGGTCACAAAAAGTTAACAGTAACTCACCCCTGTGACTGAGATATATGGCTCTCGCCAGACATCACCTCGCTGTACGTGAATATGCGAGATCACGGCTGGCAAGCGGCCCAACACACCACAACATTCCTCCCCCATTTGAAAAACGAGATCCTATACAAAAACGTGTCCCCCTAGAACTCGGGGAGACCTATACATATTTACATACACTCCCAAGCGGGCAGCGAACCAATCTTAATCCATATGTCCAACGAGAAATCGGGGTGACCTGTACACAGATGCTCCCTGAAACTGCAGGGCAGCAATCCAAAACTATTTACAAAGCTGTTCTGAACTACTGCTGTTTAAAGAGATTCCTCGAGTTGTCATCGCAGATCCTTAGAACCACCGCCAGGGACACCTGCACTTTCGACAGATATCTTGCCACTTGCAGCACCATATGCATCTGTGCACCATATGCACGTGCAACAGGTCCAGCACACCAAGAGTGGAAGAATCAAAGGAAACCTCAGAAGGATGGGCCCAGTGAGCAATATGTGGCTTGAGATGCACCATTGAGACAGCACACTCCTGGCACAACTGCGAACGCCTGCTTAGACTCTGTTTCTTGTTCAATGAAGCCTCCTCATACTTCAGGGCAGCACCGGAAACCGGTGTGGTATTTCCCGCACTATTCGATTTCTTGTACGTGGGTGCTTGGCAACGTGTGTTGTCATTGTTGGCGCGTGGGGAGATGCGACGCTCTGATGTTGACGTTGCTTCCGTTGTTGTTATCTAGAGACATCAGACGTTACGCATCATCCCTCTCGCCAACAACACCCTATTCCTACATCGTAAGTACTGTAATTAACATGTGTATATACTTCATCTGAAGATCTTGTGTTTGTGTCTTGAATTTCGTCTCCTCGTCACTTGTTTGATTTATGTCCTTTGTAAACTTGGTAAGCTCCGTAGGGTCAATGGTGGGCCCTGGAGTGTTGGATCCGGTTATACTACAACGGTGTCTCCAAAATGACTTTTTGTGTATCCGATGTAGTCTCTTCGACAACAACGACGTCCAGCTTTGGTCTTGTAGCCGACCTACCCTCCTCACTCTCCTCCTCAACCGAGATGCTATCTAGGAAAACAAAATCCTTCCAGAAGTCTGTGTCCTCCTCCTGGTCATACTTCTCCAAATAGCCTGGGATGAATTTAGCCTCGTCCTCCATGTCTGAAAGGCGGGAGTGAATCAAATCTGTCAAATCTTATAGCAAGCAGCCCATAACCTCTCTATGTGTGGTATTAAAGGTTAGTTGTTAAGGGCAAGGGAGCTCGTGCTTAATATTTCAATCCATTTTTCAATCCTGATACCGCACAGGACGTCTGGTTGACCTGCCGTGACGAGTCCTGTCTGAAACGAATGATGCAGTATCAACTTGAGAAGGAATTGATGAACAAGAATTGGCTGAAGCAGACGGAACAGTATCAAATGGGGCGTGATGATTGATGGCGAAATCAAGACCTTGATCCTCTAGATCCTGCTCCCATTGTTCAGAGCTCTCCTCTTCCGTACCACATGTGTTGTGTATTGAATCCTCGTTTAAATTGCAGTCATCTGTCAAAGCATGTGCAGCTGAAGACGATATTTTCCTCCATTTTAAACAGTGAGGATTCTCACACTGAACCCAGGTGAAACTCAAGGATCTGTATCGTTAAAGAGCCCTCTATAACACCATTTCCGTTGACTCCCTCATCGCTCTGATCTCCAGGCTCTGTGACCGGTGTAACAGAATTTTGCAATATTAGCGAAACTATATTTAGTGAATCGATCCGTTTTTCCTTAATAGCGGACCGTAATATTCGCGTGTGAACCATCTCAAAAGTGCCATCTGGGTAGTGGTATTCTAATTCATGTGCTAATCTACCACTCATGCCCGACGATATTGAGTAGACCTTGTTTCATTACGACTCAACCAAATAACAAGTGAAATTAAGGGTTCACGATAATCAAATCGAGCTATGAACGGTACGAGTGATCGTCAAAGTGGGTCTATTACAATCATAATTTCTTAGAACCATGTGACTTATATGCACTAAACTAGCATCGCCACACTGCTGTATCAAATTCACGTGTCACTGAAGGTCCGTCCCGATTGGTATATTGCAATGAAGGAACTCAGATCCACTGTAACTACGCGCATCATTCAAATTTGGTTGTATACCATGAGACATTTATATATCAGAACATGCATGTACGTGTGTCTATGTATGTAGGTATGGTTATCAACTGCCCATGTGTAATTGTGACTAGATACGCATTTTGAATACAAAATAGAACATATATTAACGGATTGTAATATTAGTGAAATCGGAAGCACTCCAGGGCACGAAGTTAACTTTTGCAACGACTTGCCCGGGCAAGTGCGATTCAATTTTCACTTGCCCTACTCCAAATTTCATTTGCCCTTGAAAAATTGTGTATAACAATTTTATAATATTTCATTTAAAATCAAGTAGAACATGGTTCTGGCATGTGAAAGCATATTTTGTAGGACAAGCTTGGATGGCAGACCACGAAACACATTCTCAAAAGTAAACCTGAAATATACAAAACGTACTTTCCCAGTGGGGCAAGCTAGATGCAGTTTTCACTTGCCCCCACAGGTATAATTTACAAATTCTACTTGCCCCGGGCAACGGGGCAAGCACCAATGTCGAGCCCTGCACTCGTTAAAGTCGCTAAGGCGACCGTTACTTGATTCATTGGTTCCCGGATCCTTCCCAGACCAATTTTACAGGGTCGGGAGGGAGGTAATTAAAGATAAAGTTGATTTAAAAAAAAAAGTTAACACACAGAAATCTAGGTAAGCAAACAGTCAGGGGGGAGGTAAAAAAATAAAGTGATTTATGGGCTAGTACTGAAATACATACTTTAACCATATTTTTAAATATTAAAAGAATGATTTGTTAATAAGATGATGCATTTCAACAACAATGTATTGCATTGCTATTGTAATGTTGAATTGCTCTGGTATTAATATTCTTGTAATTGTGTAGTTTTATTACCATCCATGGTAAATTAATTGTAGGTTTGGTGTACATGTTTTTACTTACAGCTTGGCAGCAAAGCACAAAATAAGGTTGGGGGGATTGCATTTATTTTTCCATCGGGTCTATTCTACTTTGATTAGCGGTTGCGGGAACCAATGAATCAAGTAAACGTCGCCTCATAATACTTCCACATTAATACTTCAAACTTGAAGTAATGTTGGTATAGGGGTAATGAGAAGGCAGATGCTGCTGCCAAATCTGGCTTTTTTAGAAGAGTTACAAATATTTCCATTCCTTATGGTGATTTTAAGAAACACATCAATGTCTTTGTATAACTCAAATGGCAGTCTAATTGGGATGAAGCAGTCTGCTGATCAAAGTGGAATGGTTCCGACGGAAAAATAAATGTAATCGCCCCACTTTATTTTGTGCTCTGCTGCCAAGCCATAAGTAGGTTCACTGAGCTAACAATAAATTTACCATATATGGTAATAAAACAACAAATAATAATATAACTTTATAATAGCAATGCAATACAGCGTTGTGGAGATGCACCATCTCACTAAAATTCATTCTTTTAATATTTAAATTTTTTGTTAAAGAATGTTTTCAAATACTGGCCGAAATCACTTTATTTTTTTATATCCCTCCCGACTGTTAACAGCCTATTCAACATTTCCATGTGTAAAATAAAAAAGTAAAAAATCAACATTATTTAAATTTACCTACCTCCCGACTCTATAAAATTGGTCTGGGAAAGATCCAGGAAACAATAAATCAAATAACCTTCGCCTGAGGAAAGTGTCTTAGCAAGAATAAGAATTGGCCATACACACTTGACTCACTCCTTCCTTTAGAATAAGGATGATCCTCCCCAATGTATAGACTGCGATTGCCGTTTGACTGTCAAACTTATTCTATTTGATTGTGTTGGTTGTATTGAATCCACAAATAAACATTTTAATGTAAATAACTTTAAAGAACATTTTGAGAAAGTACCTCCAGACAGCATTTTATCCTATTTACATAAGATTGGTCTGTCTATTATACAGATTATGAAACATTTTAAGACTTAAACTTCTTTTCGAACAGTATTTCTATTTGTTTATTGCTTTGTTGTTGTATTATGTATTACGCATGTATTTCGCGGAAGCAAGGGTCTTTTTCAAGACCTCCGCATGTCCGCGATTTTGTAAAAGAAGGGTACTTTTTTGTACCCAGGTACGAAGAATGGGGATTGAAAATCTCCTTACAATCCACGAAATATACGCGGCTCAGACGCCGAGTGACTCCCGAAGTGACTGGGCTTCTGAGTCTGCTGCCGCTAAACAGGCAGAGAATTATAACATCAAAAGTTAAATTTGTGTTCCCGTTCATCCAATGTCAGTGTTTTGATATTTAAAGAAGGGGTGTTTTTTTACTGGAATAAGTCAGCGATTTTTTTAAAAATAAGGGTGCTTTTTGGGCCTGAAATCAGTGCTTTAAGGGTATTTTTAAATTTTGATAACGAGCATATGCGCCCCCTTAAATACCGAAGTGAAAAACGGGCTGTTCTCAAAATTGTATGACATGGGGATCAGGGGAGACGTTGGGGTATTTACAACCTTTAGTGTAGAGTCAGAGTTGAAAGGGAAATATCGGAGTAGAACCTGATGAAATCCATCAGAAGGTTCTGGATCCACCATGGCCTAGTGGTTACCATGCCTGGCTCTCAGGCATGAGTTTGCAGGTTAGGGTAACCGCTGGACTCCCACTTTGCCTGGTTGCTATATAAATGAGCGGCAAAATATGGTGCAACTTTTAGAAATATATCATGCAACTCAGGAAGGATGTATATTTTTTGGGAACATGTATAATGACCTCCGAAAAATCATGGGTGTTGGTCCAGGTTGTACACTTTTACGGGAGAAGGTCGCAAACATACATGAGTACATACTATCCACCTAATCAACGAAAGGATCAATTTCTAAAGAATTCCTGTATTCATGCTGAATCTATTCAGGCTTGTTCCATCCAAAAAAGGCTCTATATGTTCTGTAACATAGTTGACTTGATTCCAGTAGTGCCGCCATCTATTGACAAGTACTATACCCGTTCCAGTATTCTAAACCTGTCCTGGACTATCTACAGTGCCACACCCGGTCTATTGAATAAAGCTGTCATTCTATGACTTGTAGCCTGAGTAGTTGCCTGTTATTTTAAGTCCATTACATGTTCAGTGATATTTTTCTGAATAATACAAAATATGAACAGTGAAAGATAAATGGTCATTAAACCGTCATTTCTCTTTCAAATATTTATTAAATGTCTGCTTTATTGTCAAATACATTCAAAGGTGTCAGCGCTTACAGATAAAAATGCCATAGGAGCTAAAGGCAGGAAGGAATGGGTTTTTACATCACTTTCAACAGCTTGGGTCTTATTCTGACGAGATAGAAACCTGTAACCGGAGAGAAATTCCCTTCTCTTCACAAATAGTTCGGAGAGGTCTTTCAGAAGGACCATAGACAGCCCTCCACAATGCCGTACCTTTATATAGCAACCAGACCATAGGAGCTCTAGAGGATTGTTAATGGCTAAAGTTATGAAAGGTCAGTGCTACCTTTCATCAAACAGGAAACAATACAAGTCTAATGAAATGAGTAAATAAAAGATGACCAGCCAGTAATTCCTACCTAGCCTTGATTCCTGAATTCCCTTTCTTTAAATTCTCTGCAAAGCAGATGTTTTTTATTAATCAAGAGATTCATTCATTATTCAAGAGATTAAATCAAACATAAACCATTCAAGTACCTCCACTTACGATGGTGCAAGTGTGAACGGAAGAAAAAAAAAATTCAAATTCTTTTTCTCAACCGTTTTTTCAAAAACAGCAGAAAATAATTTTTTAATTTTTTTTAACTACAGGCCAGTTCACAAATATACATACATACGGGCCAGTTACAATGGTTGTTATCTAAAACGCAAAAGTATGATATGAGGAGGAGTAGATATATTTTCATAAAAGGATTTTACATCAGCAATACATTCCCATTTGTAGGTAAATTTTTGCATTTCATTGTTGAGAAGAGCCTTATATTCTTCAAATTCCATTTGGTTAAGGAGCCTCTTCTTCACTCATATTTACCCTTAAGCTGCTGGTGGCTAATTTGGCAAACACCAAATGATGCAAAAAAAACCTGAAAAATGATCAAAACCCTGGCATATGGTACTCATCTGAGAGAACTCAGCGAGACAAGCTCTATTTAGTTGACAGCAGACCACAAGCAATCAATTCTTTTCACACAATTAAAAAAGAAACAAACTAAATTGCACCTTCTTTTACAAACTAATGGACCATTTATTCTTGAATCATGATCTTGTTCATTTTTTGGCTCTATGAGCTGCTTAATTTAGTTTACAATAGATCTCAAGGAAACACTTCTTTTCATGCATTTCAAAAACTGAAAAGAAACAAACTGTATTACACCTTTTACAAACTCTTGGATCATTCATAATCATTCTTATGATTTTGTACATGTTTTGGTTATATGACCCTAACTAATTAATTCACAATCTACAGTAATTTATAACTTTTATGGACAGACTATTTTCTAAAAGTCATTTGACCCCTACCCAGGGATCAGGGCCAGAAATTGCACTAGTCGAATAAGCCTTTCCTTGTACTATTACAATAAATATCAAAGTGGAAATACTGAACGTTGTAGAAGTGGTAATAATAAAATTGGTTGACTGGTGTATTCCAGGCCTCCAGTAGAGGTGTTCTGAGGAATAGATGAATAATTCCTAGGAGAAAGTGCAACTGTATGAAACACACATGATAACCACACTTATTACCAATGATAAAAATTGTAATATTGTTTTTTAGAGTTTTTTTACTGGAATTTTGAGTAGGGCCAGTAGATTTCAGGGGCTAAGAGCACTAATGGTCCAGAGGAACTTTATGGTCTTTATCAAAGCCAGTGGATATTAATGGCAGTTTATATCAATGGCATTAGGCAGCTGGAGGTCTCATGAAGTTCCCAATGATAGTTATAGTGACAGCACTGTGCAGCTGGAGGTCTCATGATTCACTGAAATACACATAAGTTTCCAATGATAGTTATAGTGACAGCACTGTGCAGCTGGAGGTCTCACCATTCACTAAAATACACTTAAGGTCACAGTGGTAGTTGTAGGAACGACACTTTGTAGAGGTCTCATAATTCACTCAAATACACTAAAGGTCACAATGATAATTATAGGTATGGCATTGTCCATCTAACAACCTCATGATTCACTTAAATACACAAAAGGTAACAATGGCGCTGTGCAACTAAAAGTCTCATGAATCACTTAAACACACCTAAGATCATAGGTAACACCACAATCCAAGGACTATTGCTTTATATGAATAAACAATATGATCAGGTGCTTCTTTTCACCTTGTTTCAGTACATGTCCTAAGGAACATAGTCTTAGCCAGCAGGGCATCTGGGTGTCATTTGGACACTCTCAAATATCATCCTCTATAGGGCTGTCATTGATAAGAAATATTTATCGATTCGATAATCGACAAAATTATTAACGATACGCTACTTTGATTCGATTCAGCAAATCAAATTCAAAATGAATGAAAACCAGCAATATGCTCAAGAGGAATGGTTGTGGTTTGCATGTGGGGGCGATTTTTTGACCTATTGATCACAGCCCTAACACATACACATTCATCTGTGTGAATTTTGGGATAAATGGAATGGAAGCACACATTTGTCTCGGGGAGTTAATGCTGTTGAAGCTGTGTTTTCCTAAAAAAATATTTATTTACCTAATATGCATATGAATCGATATCTTGTACCTTTTTCGATATCGATAATCGATAAGTTTTTTTTATCGATTCATCGATACGGACGGTATCAATGACAGCCCTAATCCTCTAGGACACCCAACAATTTTTGTGAGGAATTTCTAAAAATGTAAAATTTAAGCAAATAATTGAATAATTTTCACCTCAATATACTTCCCATGGCATTGTATATGGACATTATGCTTTATTTCATTAAGTAAATACAGGTGAACTTGGATATGACAGACTCAATGGGACCAGGAAAAATGGTCCGTCATATGCAAAATCCGTCGTATACATATGACAAATACTTGATATGCATCGGACTGGGACCAAGCATATCGTCCGTCATATGCAAAAATCTGTCGTACAGTGGTTCGTCATATCCAAGTTCACCTGTACATGTTTATGGTTGTAATCTGAGTATATTGCTGTCTCCCTTGAAAAATTGGGTGCCCATAAGTTTTACAATTGCCAATTTTGAACACCAGGCCTTGACATTAACTTTTTGAGGCACTTGCCCTGCGGGCAAGTGCCATGAGGTTTTCACTTGCCCAGGCTAAGTTTCACTTGTCCGCTGGGCAAGTAGCCGGGAGGTTTCACTTGCCCGGAGAAAATTTCACTTGTCCGCAGAAAATTTTTGTTGGGGGTAAAAGTAATTGTATAAACCACAAGAACATACTTCTCTATTCTAATTCTAGATGTTTTTTGTATAATTTGTTTAAGTCTGTAATAATACACTTGTGTACCCTAGGCCTTCAGGAGCTAGAGGGTATAAATGGTCTGAGATGCATTCTCAGGCCAATCCTGCAAGCAAAATTAGTGATATGGGAGGGCCACTTGATATATCTTATTGTTCATATAATGACAAAAAATTTGAACTTTTCACTTTTAGAATATATTATTGAAGGAAACTTCTAAGGATCAATACAGGCAACCCACTATATTCACTCTAGATAATATGTGTTAGAAGTGTTTAAAGGGTATAACATAATGCATGGCAGTGTTTATTCATGAATACAAATAGCTACAAATAACACAAATAACAGCAGAGATAGAATGGATTAAATCATTTAATATAAACATTGTCCAAGGGCCATTGAATTGTTTATTAACCACCTCAGGCCACTCCAATTTAATTACTTGTCTTACGAGCTTTTTTGAAAAAAAAAATCCTGTCAGACTCCAAAAAAAAAAAAAAGTTGATTTTGGTGTCAAGGTTACGGACGAAAGTGGTTTAGAAATTTTCTGTCAGACTAAAAAAAAAGCTTTTAAAATATTCATTGTAAGGACCAAGTATTTTGGATGAAATACATGATAAACTTTCAAATAATGACCTGTGTATCATGAATACCAGCTGTAGTCATCATCATAAGTCATACAAGTTATTTCATGAAGGTGATTTAATCAACTACACTGCTACAGGAATGTATCAATGCTGTAGCAGAGCCTCAGATTTGAAGATGTATATTTCCCACCCTTCAGGCTAGGGGGATGTAAATCCATTGGCAAAGTATTTTTATTTTCATATTCTAAGGCAAAATTCTATCATCTTATGGCTATGTTACTACTATGCATTGATAAGTGAAGGAGTATGAATGCAATGAAAACTGACAAAATTAATCTTCATCAAAACAATACTGAGATCTAAGTAGGGGCTCCCTCTATTGATATATATATTTTATTGTTACCTTCACATGCACATACACATGTTGTCATGTATGAATGAAGAACTTGCTATCCGTTCGCCACAGCTGACAGCACGTGTGCAGACAAAGAGAGCGTTCATTTTCACAAAACCATTCCCCTTTGTGCCTATTCAGCGTGCGTGAAGCCCATTAATTGCCTGCCGGTTAGGCCGGCTGGTCTTTGATATGAACCCGCATAACATGTGAAGAGGCTTATATTGTCTGCAGAAGTGTGACCATGCTGTGCGTGAATAGTCGGGAGGAAACTAATAGGTCACCACCGTAGTTAAGCAGTCTGAAGCGTGAGTAGTGCCGGCCACTTGACCCTAATCACTTGCCCGGGCGTTACCAGACTGATTTTGCCACTGTACAGCCGGAACAGTGGCTGGACAAAAGCACTTGTCCGTAGGTCAAGTCCACTCGTCTCGGACGAGCGGACAGTGCTTAATGTCGAGCCCTGAACACCCACTTTTTAAATCCTGGCTAAGTCCCTGCAAGGAAGGGGAAGTTCCTGGCACATTCTGGCTGTCCTCGAAGCTCCATCAATGCAAGACATCAAACCAGTGAAAGCATGCATCAGCACTAAGACATGTCTCACATTCCCACAACTTTCTGACTGGTGCTGCTCCAGCGCATTCAAAAAAGAGTTGGTAGGACTTTCACACATTTGTGCTGAGATCAGTCGAATCCTTGCCAGTCGCTCTGTTCAGAATCTTCCTCCACATCTATGCCTGTACACTTAATGCCAGTTTTCAGAGAGGGCGTCCCTTTTCCTTTTCCTGAAATTGGAAAGATAAAAAGTTAGCATGTGGCAAGAGAAAACAAAAAGAGAAAGAGTGTAAAACAAGAGAGTATGTGTATGCCAGATAACAAAGAAGTTATCAGAATTTTTTTTTTATTTTAGGTTTTTTGTTGTACATTTGGAATAAACTTCCAAGATTTTTCAATGTTTCTAAACAAGCCAGGCCACTTCAAGAATTTTTTTTTTCCATATTGCAATCAAACCTATAAATGAGTTAACTTGCTGTGAGAGAGGGCATAATTATTGCTAATTCAAACTAACAATGAGTGATAGTACAAGTTCAGGAGTATAGTCCATTCACTCTGCACAAAAGATCGATAGACCCTACAGGTGGACGTGTGACCTCTACATGTCCACTTGTAAAGTATACAGATGGGTCTTGCCAGTAGCCAAGTAAGTTCTCTGGGTCACAGAGTAGGGAGGCTCTCCAGGGGTATCATATCTCAAGTACCACAATCTCTGCATCTTATTTAGACTACTAGTGTCCCGTGTACAAATTGCCCCTTTAGTTCCCCCTATGTTCTAGTTCTCCACACCCAGTGAATGCTAACCACAAACTGACCCAGCATTCTATAAGTGGACAGATGTGTTTGGCCTGAACAGAAATAGAGGACTAACCTGTTCTTACAGGCACACAGTTGAAACTAACAAACCCATTTGCTTTGCTCATTGTTAGCTTGAATTAGCTATAAATGGATTAAGGCACTAAGTATCTAGCAACCACTAAACTATGCTAAATTTTTTAATCTTTTTTAATCTAACTACAGAGTACACACATTTTTAATGGTAGAATTCTTTCTGTATTTTTAGCAAGTCTGTGTTTTAACACCAGGAGGTTGGGTTCAATATGCCTATGGTACAAAAAATAACATTCCAAAGTACTACTCCATAGGTACATACTGACAGATTCATGCCAGTATGTATATAAGTATATAGCCAGAAAACCAGCAGGTTTACTTCACTTTTGCTTCCATAGGTACATACTGACAGATTCATGCCAGTATGTATATAAGTATTTAGCCAGAAAACCAGCAGGTTTACTTCACTTTTGCTTCCCTTTTGTATTGCTGACAGTTTCATGACAGTAATATAACTGTAGAGCCAGTAAACCAGCAGAGATCCACTTATCTGTTCTTCTGCAGGTACATACTGACTGTTTTCTACCAGTATGTGTATACGTATATAGTCAGAGGTTTACTTAATACTTGGAATTTCACAGCTAAATATTGGCAATTTCAAATCTGGAATAATAAATTCTGAGAGACCCACATTTTCCCCTGTTCTCTTACCTAGCACTCTTGAATGGAGGGAGATGGTGAGAGATTTGTTGACGTCTAAGACACTTGTGATGGTGATCTCCTCCCTCATCAGTTTCTCCTTATGAGCCTTCAGGTCCAGCAGCAAATCATGACCTTCCCCTAGGACAACAAGGGAATCAGCATCATTCACATGTAATCTCAATATCAATTCATGTAAAGAACAGGCGGTTGGTAAATACCCAAAATAGCAGAAAATGTAGGTATTAACTCAACTGACTTTGTTTATACATTATCTTTAAAAGATTCATGATCAGGAACAATCTAACATATCACACAGGTATGTGTGAAATTACTTTGCATCAGAAAAAGGCAGAAATGGACAATCAGCTCTTGGCTTATTGCTTTTCTTTTGGTAGTAAAACATTACTCTATTTAACATTATGAACAGCAAATGAACATACAAATATTAGAAGCTATAAAACAACAAATAAAATGCTGTTTGACAGTATATACATACATGTATATAATTATATATATATATATATATATATATATATATATATATATATATATATATATATATATATATGTATATATGTATATATGTATATGTATATATATATATATATATATATATATATATATATATATATATATATATATATATATATATATATATATATATATATATATATATATACACATATATATGTGTGTGTGTGTGTCGGAGAGACTGGCACATTTGTATTGGTGTTAATATTTTGAACAATAGATAGGGAAAAAGCATAGTACATGTATCATTGCCAAATACATTTAAACATAGAGTGTTGTATTAGCAATAGGTAAAGAGTCTCCAGAGCAATACAAAGGCCTGTGGCCCCCAGCCAGGTTGATAATGATGACTTCTGAGTCCAATCCATCAAGCATTTGTCTCAGGCAATCCCTGTAACCATAACATACTTCCTCCAGAGCATAGGCTGAATACACAATTAGAGAGGCTTTCCTGTTGTAATGTAATGTAATGAGCTCAAAAAGAAAATCCCTTACACAATTTTATCTTCAGAATATTGAAAGAGGGATTATTTCTCTTGATAGAACATTCAACAGCGTTCATTCAAATATTCTAATTGGATTTATCAGGAATTTCAAGGTATTTAGATTGGCGTCAGACCACCTAGTTGCTATGGAGACAAGTGGGTTTTGTTGCATGTCTAGTACCCTGGAGGTGGATAGTGGGTGGAAATGATGAGAAATCAGAGAGACAATAAATTAGAAAGGGATCCTGTCATAATATCTGACTAAGGGGAAGTGTTCTACAAGAGATGAGTTTATGATGAGGATTTATAACACCTTAGGATTAGGGCAGGATTAATAACCTGTGTCTAATTACGCTATACAGCAACATGCATATTAACCCATTCATGCTTAAGGGTGGCTCTAGAAGTTGTTGCCTGGATCTATGATACTTTTGACAATAACTTGGATGTTAAGAATGATTTTACAAAATAGTTAATGGAAAGTTGAAGGTGATGTTCAGATGAGCGTTTCTCCTTCAAATATTTTCTCAACTATGCTTTCACTGGAAGGATCTTACCAAAATTACCAGGCTGCTTTTGGCTGCTGTAAGCATTAATGGGTTAACCCATTCATGCTAAACCCCTCTAATGTTGAGGCTACTTTTGTCCAAAACACAAAGGCAAAGAATTTTTTAAATCATCTTAACCCTGTCATATTGGTATTCATTGGATAGCACTCGCTGAGTACTCTCAGATGAGTACCCATATGCCAGGGTTTCAGTCATTGTGTTCAGGTTTTTTGCATCATTTTTTTTAATTGGCCAAATTTTTTCCAACTTTGCTATTGCCAGTAAGATTTCAATATAACTGTTGTGCTGCTTTTGGCACCTACAGGCATTGGTGGGTTAAGAGACAACCTGAATAGGCATTGCAGAGTAAAAACACCACTAGTTATAACAAATTACCTAACATTTACTCGTGTCACTAGTTAGTTTTCGAATCGTTAATGGAATCACGTTTGTTCTTTCTAATCTGGAAAATTGTTGATCAAGCAACATGATCTACTAGACCTGAATATCTCAATCATTGCCCAGCTGGGGAAACACAATATCCCTATTTGCTGCAAAGCTAATCACAATGGCCCCGCCTAATTAATTTCACAACAACAACTTAGTGCGTTTAACCCATTCATACTCCAAAAATATGTTTGGATCAATAATACATTTGAAAATATGAATACATGCAGAGAGAACTAGAGCATGATATCTTAAAATACCTAAAGAAGTATTATTAGTGAAGTTCTGATTATGATTTTAAAATATTTTCCGTTAAATTTTTTCCAGATAATCCTTTGTTTAACCCATTAATACTTAAGAGTTCATCCAGGAATTGTCATCTGGATCGATGATACTTTTGACGATAGCTTTGGAATTGAGAATGATTTTAAAAGAAGGAGAGTTGTTGGTAATGTTCTGATCAACATTTCTCCTTCAAATATTTTGCCAATTGTACTAAAACCTGAAAGATTTCATCAAAATTGTCAGGCCAGTTTTGGCCGCTGTGAGCAGTAATTGGTTAAGATATCAGCATAGACAGCTGCCCCGGGCATGGATGGGTTTAACCATTCCCATCTGAAGTGCACACATGGTCTGACAACTAACTCAACTAACTGAATATAACTCATCGACTATAAAATCTTTTTTCACAATTACCTAGAGAGACTTTGTTAGACCTAACAGGAATAGCAAATCTCATTCAAATATTTTCTTCAAATATTACTTTTTTGTCAAGATTCCTTTTACAATTACCTGGAGAGATTTTGTTAGACTTATTAGGAATAACAAATCTCATTCAAATATTTTCTTCAAATATTACATTTTTGTCAAGATTTTTCTGTCAATGTCAGATCATAGGGTTCAGATGTAAATGGGTAATAAGGATTGGCACTTTCACGATACATAACAATATTGATATTTGCTTAACGATACATCTTAACAATATTTCTGACGATACGAGCGACTTAAATTAGTAAAATGTATCACAGCCAGTCTAAGAAATTTCACTAATAAATAGCGAACGACCTTTGTGTGGAGATGTCCAGGTAGTTGTTAAGTCTAGTGTATATTGTTTAGCAGTATCGGTACAACAGATATTAAATGATACAGTACTTTTTCCTATTCCTTATCAATATTTGGTATCGCATTCAGTACCGGTACCGTTCCCAATTGTGTAAAACCTGACTACTCACCATCCTCCGAAGGCATGACCTCCAGTATTTTAAGATATAGATTTTGTAAGGGGTCAAAGGTCACTTCCTCCCCCAGAGTATCTTTGATTGTGACCTGAACCTCATAGTGGTGGTGAATCTGTAGGAAACCGAGGTGGACCGTTACGCGATCTCCCTCGCCCTCTCCCCGGACGATGATCTCTGAATCATGGTCGCTGATCTGCTCCTCAGGAAAATGAACTCTAGACATCTGATGGTCTGGAAATACAAGAAATACAATGAATATGTAGGTCATACGTTAACAACTTACTGATTCAAAACTTACTGTACAGTATACAATCCAGCATGCGCAAATTATGACCTGTTGATTGACAAAACCTGTTGATAGAAATAAGCATTTATTTTCTCCTCCATGTGAAATGCCAGTCTCAAAGGGCCATTTTGGCATGCCATCAGTAGTTCCTTGAACAGGGCAGATTGTATTTTTAGGCAACTATGAGTCTGGGATATAGAACAATAGAAGAAAACAAAGTTTCAGAGGTAGATGACTATAGGTAACCAAACTGAAGTCTAAAAGTACTTTAATATCTACTTAAGACCTCTTTTGGATTTTTCAAAAAAACACAAGTGGAATTTAACACTTGAGTTAACCCTTCCAATGCTAAGGCTACTTTCACCCAAAGCACAATGGTGCAAAAATATTTGAAAATCATCTAAACCCTGTAATGTTTGTATTCATTGGAAAGCTCTCGCTGAGTACTTTCGATAAGTACCCATTCGCCAAGGTTTCAGTCACTTTTTCAGTTTTTTTTTGCATCATTTTGTATTGGTCAAATTAGCCACCAGCAGCGTAAGGATTAACAACTCAACATGTTATGCTACTAGAAGTTCTCACTGACAAATTTGTGTCATCTGAAGGCAATAACACATATATATACCAAATGTTTGCAAAGTTGTTTCATTATCATCACTTTTTCTGCCATATGGAGGCTAAATCCTGACTATAGTCTGTCTGACTCGAGTTTTCCACTTTTTTGTCACAAAACGTTTGAGTTTCCCATCCAAACTTGGCAACCCTCTTTGGAGCACTACTACGTGTATGTACAAACATAATTTCTGTCTCAACTCCACAAAACTCGAGTCAGACAGACTTTAGCTAGTAGCTAGCAGTAAAAAGTGGAGGAAACCAGGGTACCTGGAAAAAAAACATTGCCTAAGTCACTTACAAATTGCTCACATACCCCAGCGATATTTCAACCTGTGCTGTGGCGAATGACAGACAGCACTACATGTGTTATCGGGGCAGGCTCCTTTGAAGGGTGATAGAAATTCACCTTTTGATATTTTAAAAAATATGCTTTGAACAGAGGTATGTAGACATCAAATAAGCAGGTTGCGATAGCAAAGTTGCTATGGTTTTTAACGGATACTCTGTAACTGGCAAGTCAAAATTTAGTCAATATATGGCAAGAATAGTAATGATAATCAAAATTCCAAATTTCAAAATAGGCATTTGTGAACCACAGACATAAATGGGTTAAGCAGCAAGTTTTGTCAGTAAAAACACAATATGTGGCTGTGAAAGAAGAAACACAATTTTATCCTTGTCACGATGGCATCTTAACTTAGCGAATACCTCATGCAACCCTGATTTGGCCTAATTAATTGGGTTGCTAGAGGAAAAATCAGGATATGCTTGCTAACCAAGGCATCCCCTACCATTTGTAACTTGGATAACCTTGATTTATCGCACCTTCTACTGGCATAAGCTTGTACAAAAAAGTTGTGATTTTCTTAAATTTTTGCTTGGAAAAGCTTATAGAGCATCAACTAGGTCACACGGTAATTCGGCCAGGATAAGGCAGGAAAAGTTGCGCCTCAAAGCCAAGGAAATCACAGCTTCTGGTTTATCCAAGCCAGCTAGTATATATCCAAGCTTCTAGTAGAAGCTGGTACTTCCCTGACTCAAAAATTGATAAAAGAATGTGAGGCAGCAAGGGAGTTTGAACCGGGATCTCCTGCGTCATGAGCAGCTGTGCTAACCATTACACTACTGAGATATTCTTGCTTATCTGAGACTCAAATTAAGTATAGGGTTAAAAGTTGTACATACTAAGCAGCAAATAATGTCTAAATAGCATCTAATGTGATACATGAATGAATTACCTGATTTAACATGAAGGATTTCCACAACTTAAATTTATACTATACAAATCCCATTTGGCATCAAAACCATTTAATTTGTACAAAATAGTACCGGTCTTGAGTATGAGACAAACACATTACACTTTTGGGGGGTCTTTAACTATTTAAACTAGTATGGCAAGTAAATATTCATAATTCAATATTTATAATTAATTATGAATATTTATGAATGAATTACAAATATCCATAATTCATTAATGAATATTCATAATTCATTTTTGAATATTTATTATCTATTTTTGGATATTCAAAGTTGTAGATATTCAAAAATGAATTATGAATATTCAAAAATGAATTTTGAATATTCATAATCCGGTAGTATTTATGAATATTCAGAAATGAAATTTAGATATTCATAATTCATTTTTAAATATTCCTTATTCAATTTTGAATATTAATAATTCATTTACAAATATTCACAATTCATAAGGGAATATTCATAAGTAAACTAAATTACAGAACTTGCTCTGTAAATGTCTCCCTGACAAAGAATTTCTAATACTCCTACCTAGGAAAAGTAGGTATTAAGAACTCATTCAAGATGAAAAAGTGAATCTCTAGCTGAGCTGAGTCCCCTATTGCAAACACATCTTTTGGAAAATGTGTCCCTTGACCCAAACCTTGTGGTCAAGACAGCTAAACTTTAAACTTGTGTAAGATTTTTCAGTTCTCTTTCACAATTATATAGTCCTGGATTTTGCAGCGAACTTTTATCAGTATTTAAAATGTTAAAGTAAAAACCTTTTCTTACTACAATACTGATAGATAGTAAAGTACTGGCTTTTACAGCTTAATCTAGCCTAAACTATAATCCAGAACTTCTCATTAAGTTAAGGCTTACCCCAGGTAATAGCAGCTTGCAACACAGCCAGTAGCAGCTAGTAGCAGCTATGACTTTTTGAAATACAATACTGATAGATATTAAAGTACTGGCTTTTACAGCTTAGTCTAGCCTAAACTAGAATCCAGAACTTCTCATTAAGTTCAGGCTTACCTCAGGTAATAGCAGCTTGCAACACAGCTAGTAGCGCAGCTAGTAGCAGCTATGACTTTTTGAAATATAAGTATCAGGCAAGCGCAGCTTATTCCAGCCTTTTCATGTGTAAGGTAGCTTGGACAAGTTTGTACCTACTAGGTAGTATTAGCTGAAGAAAAAACAAGCTTTATCCAAGATGAAAAGCTTTTACTCTAGCTGATACATCCTCACTAATACTAGTAAATATCCGAATCTGGCTTAGAGCTTGGATCTGGAATGGTAAGGGATATTAACCCATTGATACCTGTGGCAGCCAAAACCATTTTATTAGTGTAATGAGCATATTTCTCAAACAAAAGTAATAATTAGAAAGTATTTCAAGGAGAGCTGTATCTACAACTCTCCTTCAAAAATAGTTTGGGAATCAATGCTCCATTCAGGAATCACTGTCAAGTCATCAAGTAGATCTCCAGGGCATCCAGGCTGGAATAATAGACTGGGTCTTAACCCTTCTGCTGCTGGGGTTAACTTTCGTCCAATGCATAAAAAAGCAAAATATTATGAAAATCACATGTCATGCTGGAATTCATTGGAAAGCTCTTGATGAGTTCTATCAGATGAGTACCCATTTGCCATGGTTTCGGTCACTTCTCAGCTTTTTGTCATCATTTCATATTGACCAAATTAGCAACCAGCAGCGAAAGGGTTAAAACCAGTAAATGCACCTTGCCACACAGAGCAGATGCATCCTGTTACACGGTCTAGCCCTTCTATTCCGGTTGGGGACTGCTCAGACCATTAGATTCCATTCAGAACACGTTTTACTAGTAGCAGCAGAACTCTTATCTCTGCATGTGACCTCAGGCCAATATGTCTTTTCCATCTCCCTTTTTGCTATCTATGTGGTGCCACACTGCACTAACTCATTTTACCCTTCGAGTTCCAATGTGGAGTCTACTTTCATCCAAAGCACAAGGACACAAAATTTTTTGTAAACCATCTAAACCCTGTCATGTTGGTATTCATTAGATAGCTCTCACTGAGTGCTCTCAGATGAGTGCCCATATGCCAGGGTTTCAGTCATTTTCAGCATTTTTGTGTCATTTTCTATTGGCAAAATTAACCACCTGCAACATAAGGGTTAACCCTTTTATGCATGGATATACTCTTAAATAGAATAGTCTGTATCTACAATAATCTTCCAAATAACAACTTAGGGAGCCAGACATAAATTGGAAAATTATCTGAAGGAGAGTTGTACATAATTTTTTGCTAACCATTTCTCCTCCTAATATTTTCTATGAACTGCCTTTTTTACAGGTGGTTTTGGGCAATAAAGGCATGAATCGGTTAATCCATTTATTTTAAAAGCAGCTTATATTCATCTCTAAGAGGTCCTTTAGATATAGTCTTTGACACTTTTGTCAATGACTTGGGAATTAAAGAGTAATTTTACAAAATAAGGGGAGTTGTTGGTAGTGTTCTCATTTACTTTTCTCCTTCAAATACTTTTCAAAATAAGCTTTTTCTGAAAGCTTACTCAAACATTATCAGACATTTTTGGCCACTCTGAGCAATGATTGGCTAAATAGGCTGGACTATTTGTGATCTGTTCTGAAATATTTGAATTCAACCAAAAACATTTTTTTATATTTATTTATCAATTTTTCAACATGTCAACGAGTACAGTTACAGGGCCAATGTTTAGAATACTGAAATTACCAGCAAACATTGGAATAATATGTGAATGTCATGAATACATATTAATGCGATGGTAGATAGTTGTTTCATTTTTCAAAAATTTGTAAGAAATGAGTACTTTCTTTCAAGTTGTTTTTGCGACCTTTCACGCAGAATCTGTATTTTTTCTAATAAGAGATTTTTCATTTCGCTCTTCACTGCAGCTATGTACCTTTTCAACACTTACCTTTTCAGATATTTTGCTACTATGTGCTTCCCTCCAAAATATTTAGAAAAATATCATTGCACCATGTACCTAGCATCTTGATTACAATTTCATAAAGATATTGATGCTTGCAGCAGTCAAATAAGCTTGACATATAAGGTGAAAACTTTCAGGGAATACATAATTGGTGAAATATTTGAAGGGGAATGTTAACCAGAGAACTATCGACAATTCACCTCCAAATTTATGTAGAATGATTCTTACTAATAAAAAAATCATTGATAATAGCATAGATCCAGACAACAATTTCTTAGGTGTACCAATTAATGCTTGAGACCAAAAACAGCCAGGCTTTTTTGATGAAATATTTCATAATTTCAGACTTAGGCACAACTGGGAAAATATTTAATGGACTAATGTTAATAAGAATGTTACCAAAAACTCTCCTTCAAATATTTTGTAAAATCATTTTCAATTGCAAAGTAACAGTCAAAAGTATTACAGATCCAGACGACAATTTCTAGAGTAACTCTTGAGCAAGAATGGGTTAAACATAAATGATTTAAGCTGACTTCCCTACTCTCCTGCTAAGAGTCTAGAAAGTGCTCAGGCAGAAACCTGCCTTCAACAATTTATAACTGCAGTGGAACCCCTGCACGGTTTCTGAACAAATGATTTACCAGTGCCTTTTGTAGCAGGGATTTAACTAGGATTCTGAAAAGGGGTGGCAAAAATGGACCATCATGGCATGTTGGGTTGTCCACCAACCATAATCATGTACAGTGTACTCACTCATTGAGAAAATGCTTAGCTTCTATCAGTGATGTTTTAGCAATTACATGCAAGTGTATCAAATAAATTCATACATTTGTTTTAGATTGCCAATTGTAGAAATATTGCCAAAAACATTTTAGTAGGTATATGATGTATATTTTTCAAGGATTTGAGTATCCATATTGCAGATGATGCATGTTTTATGAGGGGATTAATTTGGGAATTTATCTTATTAGACAGGTGGTTTGTTCTCTCTCTTAAGAGATGGTCTACAAAGCAAGTTGGTTTTGACAATAGTGCCATTATTAGATTTTATTCTCCAATTCCTAGTTCATCAATGTCAGAAGCTGCTTATCTGATTACTCTATCACACGAAATGTTACTATCATTTGCAATCAGATAGTAAGGCGTATATACTGCATTAACTAGGGAAAAATGTGATAAGTTTGTTGCAAATATTGAAAAATTATATTGTGGTATATAGTAGGATATGACTATGAACATTTTTCTCATGGGGGGGGGGGGGGGAGGGGGGGATCTCACTTTGGGCTTATTAGCCTTAAATTCCTTAATTGTCATTATCCACTCACTAAGGCTAAACCAATGTGAGTCCCTTTTTTCCATTCAGAATACAAAAAATAAGACTTTATTCCAATTTCTAGGCAGAAAAGCACAATAATCTCACAATTACTGAATTGTGCTTAACTCAAGCCAACAATCAATACCGACAAACAGTAACAGTATTACCATGGCAATAGTTTCAGGTCAACTAGCAAGTCATTAGCTGAAATACATTTATCCGACAATGATGAACTGTGTGAATTGTGTCTATCCATTTACATTATGTCTTGATTAACATAGCCTAATCTTCTTCAGACTTAGTAACAGCGATCAGTAACAGCATTATCATGGCAAGATCTATGCCTCTAAGCAAACTATTTGACCAATAAGGGATGTTAGAGGTTAACATGCCCTACCTACAATGGATGTGGAATGGAAACCTCAAAGATTGCTTATTTCTTTTGGAAGGGTTTCAGAAATCAGGTGTTTGACTCCAAAAGAATGAGAGATAGGTAAAGTGGAAAGACTCGATCTCTCTCTCTCTCTCTCTCTCTCTCTCTCTCTCTCTCTCTCTCTCTCTCTCTCTCTCTCTCTCTCTCTCTCTCTCTCTCTCTCTCTCTCTCTCCATCTCTCTCTCAAAAAAGTAGCTGCAAAGAATTTAGCTGTAAAAACTTTTTTGTTCAGCCAACAAAACCCTTCCTCTGGAATGGTAAACCTACCCCCACATAAGTAATCAATAAAACGCATATCAGAAATCAGTGACAATATCCAGGAACTGTCACTGTAACCCTCTTTCATCTTTCTAATATAAATGGCAATATCAAGACACTGATTTGCACAACAAACCTTGCGTTGTTTTCACACCACTCCAAAATGTATGAACAGATCTAGATAAGCAGAGTCAATGATGTCATTTCCATATTGCAGATGGAATTTCTCATCCTAGAAGCAAAGGAAGCCCTCTCTGCATTGGACATGAATGACCTCCATTAGGGTGCAGTAATCTTGTCAGATTCCTGACTCTCTAAGACCAGCTGTTTGCTATCCCTGTAATGAGTGTGTGCAATCAAAGAACGCATCTAAGCCAAATAAAGGTGTATGTAGAAGTTCTTGTGCTGAGCCAGTTTAAGAGGAGCATACTCCAGGCTAATGCCCCAACAACAGAGTGGTTATAGGTCTGGCAACTGGGACATTCCTGTCTCAAATCACACTAGTTCAAATTCATCTTAGGGTAAGTAAGAAAGTTGACAGCGACTTCCTCTATGAACAACTTAATCTCAACCATTTCATTTAAATATAGCTCTCATCCTTAAGTGCCTTGAGTCTTACAACAGGCACCAACGTAAATACTTGCCCGCTTGCCCCAGCAGGTGAATTTTTGAACTAAGAGCTTTCGGCCAAGTCCATTTTACTTTTCACTTGCCCAAATGGGCAAGCTGATTGTCTGAACACTAACAAATTTTGATATAGGAAATGGCACAAATACCCAGAAATATGCAAACTAAATAAAACGAAGAAGGTTTTTTTCAAATCATTAAATCCATTATATATGATACATGAAATTATAGCATATGTTATATAACTATTTTCGGGGTATTATTCGCGATAGGATAAAATATTTCCCTAACGATACAATATATCAACAATATTTTCAACAATATTGTCTGCCTCCCAGGGACATCATTTTCTTTTAAAGGTTAGAATTGTCAGCTTCAGAATTTTTACTATTCAATAACAAACTGCCTTAGTGGAGAGATATCCAGGTAGCAGTTAAATGATCCTAAACCATTATTCGATACCGGTACAACAGTTCTTAAACAAAAGTATACTTTTTCCATTTGATATTGGTATCTGGTATTGTTAGTTACACCATGTTAGAAAGTGTGGTCTGGTCTGATATCCAGCCAAAGTCACCCATATTCGATACGAATGACTGAGCAAGAATAGCTGGCCTGACCACACTTTCTAACAGGGTGTAACAAATTTATCACCTGCTCTACCATGGTTATTAAAAAAAATCAAATATATCACATTGCTAGCTAACACATGATACCAATAATGGCCTTGCGCTAAGAGGTAATATGAAATTTAGAAGTTTGAGCAGGTGATAATGTATCAAGTACCAGAACTAATACCCTTACCCTTCAGAGCCTTGTCTTACAAATAGGCCATACGCAACCCTAAAACCATTTATCAGAGATGGATGGAGAAAATGATTGGACCAGAAATTGTGCTGTAACCCCATAGCAGAATGCCCAGATTATTCTATTAGTGTTGACGTCACACAGTTAAAGGTTGTTAAATGAAATGTGACAGTTTCCACTGAAGCTATTATCTGTAAAAAAAATGCTGCAGGATTTACCTACGCCCATTGACGATGAGGGTATATTACATTATGCCAGAACAGATGATCTTCCTGTAAATCTAATAGGTCCATTAGGGAGAAATGTGAACCGTTAAGGCTATTCAAGTAGCCAGATCATTCCCTAAGGATAAGGATATATAGCCTATGCGAAAAAAAGCACTGTATGGTAAATAAGCTACCTTAACAGGGCATTGCAGTTGTATATTCATTGAATATTGCAGAGCATAAAAATAGAGTTACATCTAGATAATATATTGTAATACTTGTAATATAACTGATAAACAAAATATCATTATCAGAATATAATGTTACATAATTATTATTAACCCATTCACACTCAGAGTTCCTATAGAAAGTATCGTCTGCTACAGGCACCGACATAAGTACTAGCCCGCTTGCCCCGGCAAGTGATTTTTGGAAAAAAGGGCCTTCGGGCAAGTGCATTTTAGTTTTCACTTGCCCGAATGGACAAGCTGATTTTCTGAACACTACACACATTTCTTTTATAGTGAATGGCCCAAATACACAGAAATGTGCAAACTATGGAACAAAACTGAAAAGGAAATGGATTTCAAATTAGAGCTGCACTCACGGAGGGAGATCAACTCATGAGCTCACCACCCGTTTGACTCGTGAGCTCATGAGCTCACGGACGTTCCGATTTTCCAAAAGAATAATTATTTTCCACCCCAGCTATTAAGATATGAATATTTATTGGCGAAGATTCATTAACATTGCCATGTTTATTTAATTTTAAAACGTGTTGACGAGGTACAAAGGTCAGAATAACACTAAACACCGCTTGAATGCATACATTGGAGATTGTAAAGAAGACATGACCGCGATAAGCAGTTATGTATGTTTATAATGTGTCTTAGGTGCTCTGTGTTACGTTTGTGTTCCCAACATAGACGAGCTCACGATTTGAACACTCGAGCATGGCGAGTTTGGACCACGGCTCGAGCCACTCGAGTTCGTGAGTGGTGAGTGCAGCTCTATTTCAAATATTGAAATCCATGAAAAACAATACATGCCTTTCTAGCATATGTTATAACTTATTTCGGGCAAGTAAAAATGTATTTCGGGCAAGTCAAAACCATTAACTACTTGCCCGGCATGGCAAGTTAGTTCTGAAAATTATGTTGGTGCCTGTGCTACTCCTATACTTTTGAAAATAACTCTGAAATAAAGCAAAAGTTCACAAAATATTTGAAGGAGAGTCGTTATTTGGTTTCTGATTAACATTTCTCCTTTAAATATTTTCCAAAAAATGCTTTTGTTAGAAAAGTATATGCAAAATTGTCAGGCCTTTTTTTGGCTACTCTTGAGTGTGACTGGATTAAATAAACAAATTGCCTGCAATTAATATTATGCCAGAGGTTACATCTCTATCTCATAAGTCCTTTGGATAGTAGCGGTCCTTCTCAGTCCTATGCACCCTTGTGTTATAACCACTTCAGTGGAACTTCAGTGTAAATAATTTACCTGATAGTGTTTCGGGTGTGAATGAGTTACTATAGGTAAATAAAGCCAACTTTAACTACACATTATTTATGGAGTAAGTAAGCCAGTATACTGCAGGAGTGTAACTTGCTAATTCACCCGATAGTGTGTCAGGTTTGAATGAGTTACTATAGGTAAATAAAGCCAACTAAACCTATGCAGTATTTAATCATTTAAAGAGTAAGTGAGCCTGCTTCATGCCAAGATATTTTTTAAAAGAATCAGGGATATGTAATTAACTTTAACCAAGCAGTTTTGAGTTAATCAATCAAACAAATGCAAAAGAATGAATGTTGTGTTTGTAGTTCAATATATACAAATGAGAGATATTTAAGATATTTTTCAAAATATGATTTGTTCTGAAAAATAACCAAAACAATCTGGTGTTATTGGATGCAGATTAATAGATTAAAGGCAACACAGACACTTACAACAGCAAACACCATAGTCGCCTTACCCACCAAATTGATTTAGCACACACTACCTAGCCTATAAATTCTAGACTAATCAAGCGATCTTTAAGTAGAGAGATCTAACCTATTCTAATTGCAATAGACACCCAATGATCTAAAGTTCAAGAAAATCAGCAATCACTTGATGAAGAAGATAGATTACCTGCAGGCATCCTAGCAAAATGCCTTAACCCATTCAAGCCTGTAGTGCCAAAAATGTCCTCATTAATTGGGTGATATCTTTAAGCACTGTCAATTTCCAAGAAAAATATTGTATGAGAAATGTTGATCAGAACCTTACTAATTACTCCCCCATACATACCCTATAACTATGTCTAAATTCAGAAGCTATCAGCATACATATCATAGGTCCAGCACAGGAGATATTTAGACATGTATGGTTAAGATCAATGTCTCACAGAGAAGTTTCTACATTCAAGTTGGTCTCCTAAGTAATACGTATGAACTACCCAGTAACCCCAGAAGCACCAATTTACAGATGGTGGAGAAATCTGTCACTTAGCAATGATCCAGAATTGATTATACATGTAAGATAAATCACATCATCAATACAGACAGACTGAGGTACCCTGTATTTTTCAATTAAGCACTACCAAGTGCAAGGCCATATGTGAGAGCTGCCTTAGAGCAATCCAGCAACTACACAACTTATCTATGCCGCCTAGAGTGTTCATCGTGGATCTCTGGGTTTTTGAAAATGACTTAAGAATCAAACAAAGATTATTTTTTTTTAAATCCTGCAATTCCGTTTTCTCATCTTTATTTTTACAAGATCAGGACCACCAAACCACATGAGACCAAGACTTCAGATATGTGTCTCTGAACACTATTTTGGTGCTTTGACCATAATCCTTTGACATATGAATGAATAATGACTAAAGATAAGAAGTACATGTTGGCTATAAATACAGAGTATATTTCTAGGAAGGATCAGGTTACACGGCACATGTATGTAGTTAATAAAGGAGTTAGTATCGCTTACTCCATCGACAACCCAGATTCCTGAGGAGGGTCATCTGGGTAATTACAGGCACTTGTACCATCAGCACAAGGGTCTGAAAGTAACTCACTCTATCTATACCCCATTCCCTACATAGCAATATCAATAAAACTAAATGTCAAGCACTGTAATGGGCTTGACTTGTAATTGGTTGCATGGTGGCTAAAAATCCCTTACCTATCTATATCTTATTCCCTTACATCAGAGCTTAACTTCAAGCTCTGTGATGTATGGTACACTTTAAGGGGAGTGTAAGGTTACACAATGACACTCTTACTTTCTTTAACCAAATCATTCCTTAAAATTTCTTAGACAAGTATCAAGTAGACCAATGACATTGGTGAAAATAATCATGAATTGAAAGATTATATTAAGAGAGCTAGCTTCTTATCAACATTTCTTCCTTAAATATTTTTCTTTTAAATATTATTTTGTTATTACAGGTGAACTCGGATATGACAGACCAAGTGGGACCAGGAAAATGTGCCCGTCATATGCAAAATCTGTCATATGCATATGACGGACTCAGTCCGTCATATGCAAGTGTGTATGCTATTGCATTGGGGACCTCATTTGATAGGTATAAAAGTTCAAAAACAGTGATAGAATATGCCTGGCTGGACCTTTATTAGGCCTAAAAAAAAGTTGTTTGTTTCCTGTAACCCTAACCTAACAAGTTTTTATTCAAAAAAATCCCTACCCTAAAGTTTTTTCCGCCCTCCCAACTCCTAATCAACGTAAAACATGCATAAAACACACATTTTTGACAAAAAAAATAATGCAAAAATATTTTTTTTGCCGACCTACCTACCCTATTTTTTTCAGACTGTTACAGGAAACAAACAATTTCTTTTTTTAGGCCTTACACATGTATGTGTCTGCTACGAACTACCAGACGGTGCGAACCGAGTGCTGTCTGGCCGAACGTAACTCAGCACATGTCTTAGTCTCGGCGTGAATAAGCGGGCTGCTAGACACGTATTTGTCCGGCATACACAATGCTAATTACACAGAAAATAGCATCGTGTGTGTCTTGATATTCGTCCGTGGTAGCCGAGTTCTGGCATATGGAACCCGGCCTACGCCCAGTCGCATGGTCATATACACGTACTTGATATGCATAGGACTGGGACCAAGCATATTGTCTGTGATAGCCAAAAGTCTGGCGTGCAGTGGTCCGTCATATCCTAGTTCACCTGTAGTAAGATTTCACCATATTGGTCAGGCGTATGTGGGCATAAATCAGTTAAGTTAAGGCAAATTCACTAAGTGCTTGGAATCAATCACCAAATTCATAATTTTATTTCCAAACCTTAATGTCAAGCCCTTAGTCATGTGTAAAGCACATACCTTGAAGGTTTCAAATTACTAACTCTCACCTAATTTTAGGCCTAGTAGGGTTAAATGAGGACTTGGTATAACATACATGCAGTCTCAGATGCAGTCACCTTTCAATACAACCCCTGTAATAAAAAGTATTTCTAGGAAGGGTCAGGTTACAGTACTATCAGTTTGGGCCCAATTCAATCTGAATGGCCTCTCTAAAAAAAACACGTAATTTTGATTCCTGCCACTTTGCAACCACGTAGCGTTGAAATGAATGGATCAAAATAACCTTAATTTCTTAATTCAAGCCTTACACCTTCACAAATAGTTAATACAGGTCTTACATACCTTTAAATGTGTTTTCCTGGTAATATTTCAATTTCAAGCCATCGCATGTAGTAACCACCTAATATTGTGTGGACCAAAATATATTTTTATGAAAATACCTTAATTTCAACTCTTGCCATATCATAATAATCTTGTTTAAAGTGGAAAAAAGGTTTGAAAGGAGCATAAGGAAGTATGTTCACACAGCTAGTACACATTTTGCACAGGGAAGCTAAAAAATAGATTTTATATTTAAAAGTTATTGTTGAGCCCTTAGATCCTTAAAACATTTACAAGTCAGCGACTAACAATGACGAACATAAATAAAAAAAACATCAAGTATCTCATTCATCAACTCCTCAAAAAACCTATGTGTCTTTTCCACTGGCCCTGAATAGAGTGTTTATGTATTACACAACAGAAGGTGGCTGCTATCACTAGGACATTATAACCAGATTGCATAATATGTCGCCTTATTAACCCACTCATGATGGGAGTTGACTCTAGAAAAGGTATTCTGGACGTACAATCATAAAAAATATCTGATGAAAAAAGCATAATCGCAAAAATATTTGAAGTGTAATTGTTGGTTGAGTTCTGGTGAACGCTTCTCCAATAAATATCTTACAAATGATGCTTTAGTCAAAAAGATATCACCATAATAGTGAAGACATAAATCGGTTAACAATGTCTGGACTACTTTGCTACAGATTGCCAATTAATCAGCAAAGACCACAATTAGTGGACTGATTATCAAGCTGATGTTTTCTATTTATATGTGTCAACCCATTCATGCAGTAGGATCTCCTCGACACGTGTATTCCAGAGATACAGCACTTGTGAAAATGAAAATGACTAAAAAATAAAGGTTGGATTCACAAAATATTTTTTAAGAGAGTTGTTGGCTGGGTACTGCTCAACACTTTTTGTTTGAATATTTACAATAAATTCTCTCGTAAAAAGATTCCATCAGGTAAAAACAAAATAGTTACAGCGTGCAACATGACCACTTGCCCCGTCGCAAGTTGCAAGTGAATTCGGCAAGAAACAGCAATGGGGCAAGCAGAACAAGACCCTAACTTGCCCTGCTCAGCAAGTAATGTTTTGGGCAGAGTCTAACTCACCCTTGTTATATAACAGTGGTGGGGCAAGTGGAAGTGCAGGCAGGGCAAGTAAACTTTAGAAAATAATTTTTTAGAGCACTGCTTGTAAATTTCCAGGGAAATTATCTAAAATGCAATATTGTTCCTCTGCACTGAAGAAACGAATACTAAACTTAAATTTGATTTTTTTTTGAAAGTTAAAAAAGAAGGGTAATTTCTCTTCAAAGGAAGCCAACCAATAACTCTGCAGATAATAGCAAAGCTATTTCAGTGTGTACAGTGTAGTTCATTAACAATTCAAGTCTGGGAATTAAAAAACTGTCATTTAAGTTGGAAGATAATCATTTTTTAGTTTATATCACCATGATTTTTATTGTGCCTCAGCTTTAATGATATATTTCATTTCAAGACAAATGCCAAATAGTCATTTTCTAATCAATCAAAACAATCATTTACCTTATCTTCACTACTTAATTGGTCCATTGCATAATTAATGCTGATTTCTTTCAGCAGATCCTACATTTGCTAAATACTATAGTAAATTCTAAGTAATATTATTATGGGACACTTTCTTTTTATCAATTATGATTTTTGTGGGTTGATGGTGCCCCATGTTTTCATAAAGTACCGACGAAGCAGAGTAATCGTGGCCCAGATTTCCCAAATAGACTCAACTGCCATGATCAAGTGACCAGTGAGATTTGGCAGGTGAGATTGTGGCAAGTATATTATGATTGTAATTGTCCCTCAACAAAAGTGACTGTAATTTTAATTTCATAGCAATCAGAAGCATTCTAGCTTTTACAACAGCGAGATGCAAGATTAACAATGATTGCAACTGCTCTAAAATTGATTACAATAAATTGTGAATGTGGCCCACCATCTTGTTCGATCATATGACGTAATTGTCTCGAAATTTCGAAAATAAATTCTGATGTTGTTGCAAAACATGTTATGGTTAGGTTTTAATACATCAGCGAGATTTACAGCCTGGTCCATATTATGTGACATGATGCCTGGCGGTAGATTGAGGGTGGCCTAGATTTCCCAATAAATATTTCGTAAAATAAATATAGTGGCCCAAATTCCTAGGGTGGTCAATATTTCTGAGAATTTACGGTAACCACTAGCTGTGCTGACAGAATATCATTAGCACATGGTGTACACAGTTAATATATAATCAACCAACCAACCAACCAACCAACACATCCAGGTTTAGCATGTTCTGCAGAAGGGGCAGTGGTAAAATTTGGTGCAAATAAAGTGACACTTTTAATTTACTTACTTGTTATGGACCCATTTCAGAAATTCCTGACCAAAACATTTGGTAGTCATGGTACATGTTTTTCATGCATAAGATTTTACAAATGATACTCTTCAAGCTTCGGCTCTTTATGTACATGCAAATATAACCGTTTTGGTTTCAGGACCAATAACATTGACTAATAACAGTATGCGAGGTCAACTTAGCTCTGCAGACACAGATTCTCAAATTACAAATGAGTAAAACGCTATCAATGTGACCCGTTTTTGTTAAAAACACTAACATCCTTACCTACAAACCTCATTTCTTACTAAATATTGTTACACTTTAATATCGGATGTTTGGTAAATATTTGTGACACACTTAAATTCTTAACTGAAGAAAAGATCATTGACCTACAAAAAATGTAGTTTAAGATGATTGGCTAAACTCAAACATTACGTTTCCATGGGACAAATACCAGGGAGAGGAATATGAACATAAATCATGCCACAAAGAACATTTTTGTATTTTTATCTCCTCTTCTTTTTGTTATCCTTAGTTACTTGCGTGGAATGTTTCTTTGTGAGCAATTAACAATGTGCACAGCTAGTGGGAAATGTTATTACATTTACACTGAAACCTCTGAGATGTGAACATTTTGGAACAACAGGACAAGCATGTTCACATTAGGAGGTACTTATATCTCAGGGGTATTCTTACAAAGTAAGAATACAAACATAAACAGGACTGGGACACAGGGAATTGTAAACCAATTTTTTAGACATGCAAAAATCTCTTTGAAGAATTATGACTTTGTGTGGTAATAAAGAAATGTATTTGTAATAAATCAATGGCTTGTAAGCTTGACTCAGTGAATGCTAAGCCAGTTAGTCCTAACCCCTCAGTGCTCATCCTAGCTAGCAAATTTTTAATCTGTCCAAAGAATGTGTGTATTTCATGTTGCCCTCTCCACCTGTCAAGTTTCCCATGCTTGATGGGATCGAGAGACTAGATCTGCTTTCCTCACTCTGTTCTTCATCCCTCACTGATGCCATCTCAGTGACAATGCACACCTGTAACGGGCTCCCTGTTAGTATAAAACCAGGGGCGGATCCAAGCTTTCGGAAGGGGGGGGGGTCAATTAGTCAATTTAGTTCCAAAAAGTGACACTGGGGTCGCCACTAAAATGATTTCTGAAAACACCACCAGCGCACACCAGCAGAAAGTTAAATCAAAGGGCTCCATGAGATATGTTACACCATAATAATGCTATGAAGTAAGAATGAAATTTCGATTAGATTTCCAGGTTTGATATCAGCTATCTCATGCAAAATCAGATTTGGGATTGCCCACATATAGCCTATTGTTTTGGTCAGCAGAATGGACCTCTTGCCACTTGCACTTTCAAACATGATAATTTAAAAAAAGATTTCACCTTAGGGAGAGATTCAACAATCTAGGACATCCTGGGGATGAAGGTGAAAACTTTTGTTTACTAAGCTTAATTGATGTTAGCGTAATTGCAATGCATGTATTGTTGGGGGGGGGGGGGGGGGGGCGTGTTCGTTTGGAGACAGACTCATTCACCAGTCATGACAGTCATTCAGTAAGCATAATTTAGGTTCAGTTAAAACTGGTTTGACATGCATCAAGATGCTAACACACATATGTGTTATCCATTTCACCCTATAAACATACTTAAAATTGTTAGTTTCTGACATTTTGACCAGCCCAGTAGGGGAGGTTAGGCAAACATCAGTTAAACATGCATAGTCAACTTATAACAAATTAGTAATCAGCCTCATTCCTAGAATGCCCAGATTGTTAAGCCTCCTCAAAAGCTTGGGGTAAAATACATTTTTAAAGTTTAAATGTGGCTTTTTATACATATGTATTGACAAACAACTTATTCTTAATGAGAAGCAGGTCCAGGAAATAAAATCTTTAATTATTTTCTAGTTGTCTCTGGCGCGCCCCTCTAGTGTGCAGTCATAAGTGGCTAGTGGTTAGATAATTCATTAGGATTTGGAGGAATCAAATGATCTAGAAATTTGAGAGGCAGACAACCCCCCCCCCCCCCATAATTCTATATCTGCCTATCAATTACAGCAGATAATCACCTCAAACAGGATGTCCATCCATTCAGGGCCCATCCCTGTCCAACACCAATCAACCTGTTGCCTCTTGAATTGCGATTGCAACTGGAGCGGTGGCTAGAAAACATTTAGTTCTGATGTTTGTCCACAAGTGGCGTGGTGGTGAAAAGTGACTCACCAGTTTCTTAAATTTCTGTGTCAGTTGCATGTCACCCATTATTTTGGTGCACTGATTCTCAGAATTGCTGCGGTAAACTGTAGACTAGTGGTCGGACGATTAAGCGAGAACTCGACGGTTGAGCTGAGGCCGACTGGACCCGTTCGAACAGCATTTGAAATAATCGATTATTTCAAATGTGAATTTCTGAAGAAATTTTGTGAAATTACGCAGCCAAAACTGACAAAACATTAGAACTTTTGTTAAATGACACAAAACGACTCTGTGTCAACACTCAACAGTAAACAAATCTATAGCGCCATATTTGGTGCACCGATTCATCAAGTGTCGCAGTACACCGCATGTGTGCCTGGCATGTGCCGGCGTATGCCGCGGCACAATAATGTTTAAAATGGTTTGCCTTAACATTACCAGATTATGGCAATGTGGCTGTAAAACTCGAACCGAATCGATTAATTGTTCTAAATATTTTTCGATCAATCGATTCAAAAAATCTCTTCGCATCCGAACCCTAGTAAACTGTATGCGTGCCTGGCATGTGGCAGCGCATGTCGAGGCACAATATTTTAAATTGTTTGCCTTAGAACTATGTCAATGTGGCTGGAAAACTCGAACAGAATCCATAATTTTTTTCCGATTAAGCAACGCAAAAAAAATCTTCTCATCCAAACCCTAATTGTTATTACTAAATTAGTACTAATTAGTTTAAAGTGATTACAAATACAATAACAGTACTTACCAGAGACACTGTTTCCCTCACAAACTTCTGTCATGATTGCATTCAGTAACACACAGGTAAGGGGATTGGACCATGCATCCAAAGAAAGTACTCACACCTCACGATAACCTAGAAGAGTTTCTAAACTTAAGAAGACCTCAAGAGCCTTGAGAACAGGCTTGCTATATGCTCTGAGATTATCAACCAATGCCAACAAATGCTGTCTGCTAAATGAAATAGTTGCGCATTTGATTCATTAAATTGATTTTATCAATAAATTACTGTACTGATATTTTAAACTCAACACTTCGCAAATTCTACATGCATATCGGAAATGGTGGATATCAATCAAAATTGATGTTTATTTGATTATTAATAAATTATACATTAGAATACAGTAGGGTAGATTCATTACCGTTTTATCGGTTCTATAATATGAATGCGATAATTTTCTCTCAGCGCCGGTAGATGGCGCTCCGATAAATTTTCCGGTCATGCGCAGTGGCCGTTTGAGAGCAACACGTGAAATGTTACATGCTGTTTAGAAGTCTAAACAAACTTCAAACGAATGATTAGTTATTGTATAGGATCTAAACAAGGACAAGATGCAACACGATGATGTAGGCCTCATTTATCTTATCATGTGTTTATTCTAGTCGAACTCTCTCTCTCTCTCTCTCTCTCTCTCTCTCTCTCTCTCTCTCTCTCTCTCTCTCTCTCTCTCTCTCTCTCTCTCTCTCTCTCTCTCTCTCTCTCTCTCTCTCTCTCTCTCTCTCTCTCTCTCTCTCTCTCTCTCTCTCTCTCTCTCCACAGTGACCGGCATTCTTAACAGGAGAGTCCAAATGTTAGTCCTTAAGCACAGACAATCAGAACTTGAGGCTCCAGGCTGGAGCACATAATTTTTTAGGGGGCGCTTTGGAAAAATGTTAATTTGAACATACTCACCAGGTGGCAATACTTATAGCTCGTGCAGCGAACTGTGTGGATCACCGCCACAAGCGCCACTCAGGAAACTGGCACACTGATATCTTGATTATTGTTTTGGCACTCCCAGAGGTTCATTTGGACCAAATCTGTCTTGTGCGCAAGTAGTCTGCGCCAAATAAGGCGGCGACCTCTATTGGCGGAGCGTGGAAAAGAGTACGATGTCATGGTACACATCGATACCTCGATTATTGTGTTGCCACTCCTGGAGGTTCATTTCAACGAAAAATGTCTTTTCTACAGTATCGGTAGTCTGCACAACAAAGACAGTGACCGCTATTGAATACAGACCTTCCAGCCAGGGTCTTAGCCATGATTTGGAAACACGTCCAAACTGAGGTTTTGTAGACATGAAATAAACCTTATATATCTACATATTTTGCTTTTTAGGCCAGTAACTGCCTTGTTTGTATTGTAGCTCCTGAGTGACACTACATCAGGGTCTTAGCCAGGATTTCAAAAATGCCTGTCCAAAAGAGCAATTTCAAAATTTCTGCCCGGCCAGATTTAGCTACTTATCTAGTACTTCAAATCCTTATACCATGTCTCAAAAAGAGCAATTTACACCTCAGTTATGTCCCAGAAGAGGGTATGTTAGGATAATATGTGTTTATCACCCCCCAAAAGTCAAAATTGAAATTTTTTTGCCTGTCCAAACTGGAGGTTTTCAGGAAACTACCTGTCCAAAAGAAAGTCCTGGCTAAGTCCCTGTACTACATGCACTATCCTCTAGAATTGTCATCATCAGCAAATCCTGACCTAAACTTTTGGGTGTCCAAACTGTCAAAAAACAGTGTTCTGGGTGTCCAAATGACACGCTGGATGCATATGTGGCTAAGCCCCTGCTTCGGACCTGTTTTCTACCGACCCCTCGTTTCACCGACTGCTACCGTACTGGCTTCTATCAAAATTACATATTCTATGCACATTTCCCTGCACATTTATTAGTAAACTAAAAAGGAAACATGTCCGCACTACTCACATCGACTTTAATGAAGGAACTAATTTAATGACTACTTTAATGAAGGAAATGATGGAGTGATGACTTAATCTCGGCCGGCCATGAAATGAGTTAGGCCTAAAAAAAAAAAGTTGTTTGTTTCCTGTAACCCTACCCTAACAAGATTTTATTCAAAAAAATTCCTACCCTAAAGTTTTTTCCACCCTCCCAAGTCCCAATAATCGTAAGACATGCATAAATCACACATTTTTGACCAAAAAATACTGAAAAAAAAATCTTAACGACCTACCTACCCCATTTTTTTTCAGACCATTGCAGGAAACAAACAATTTTTTTTTCTTGGCCTTATCAAACTACCGCCGTGAAAGGAATTATCAAACTACGTCCAACAGTTTATGTACTGATATTTTTAACCTATCTATGTACTGATATATTCAATAAAAGGAATCAAATAAAATATGTTGTTTATTGCTACTTTAAATTTTAAAAAATGCTGGGCGGCCCGTTAAGGAGCCGCTCGAGGAGGGGTCGGAAGGTGGGTAATAAACCTCTATCGGCGGAATATGGCAAAAAATGCTGTCATGGTAAATGACAAGAATTGACAACATCCTGCCACAGATTACCAAGTCGTTAATTCAATGTTCACGGTAAAAAGAAATTACTAACCTTTCCGAATCAATTTCAATGCTATTATTGATTATAATTTTACTTTTTTCGCCACATTACTATTCATATAGCTGCTAAAACTACTCAACTATTTGTCGCCCAAAGCTTCTTTTGGCCACCAAAACTCAGCTCAATAGCCTTGTGGGTAGGGGTCCATACCGTTATAATTATACGGTATGGTAGGGGTACGGTATATTTTATACGGTTCCAGTATTCTAACGGTATCGATACTGGTTACTTTCTCTACTTCGTCGATGTTTTCTAAATTCTGTCGCGCGCGTTAGTGCTTGGAAAAGTGTGGTGGGGCTGGACTAGCACCATGTAAAATACATAGCGTGGCCCTCTTCACACTTTTCCAAGTACTACTGCGCGCGTTAGTGTCTATCGTGGTACAGTTAAAATGGCGGCCGCCACTGGATGACGCGATCGCGATGTGTTTTCCCGCTGATCCCGCGTCTCTGCACTCTTTTCCGCCTTGCCTGCTACATCAGCAGAGAGGCATTTTTAATCATAGTACCGGTAAAAAAGTACCGGCTACTTTTAATACGGTTTGACACCGGTATTTTTCGCCGTTGTATCGGTACCCTCACGGTACTGTCGTACCGGTGTGGACCCCTACTTGTGGGCCATCAAGATTTTATAAACTGAGTCTGGACTTCTAATTTGTAATGTTCATGCTTTTTTTATTATATTGTAGGTAATATGGAGTATCATAAATGGATCTTTTTGTTCATTCAAAACGCGGTGAGTACTCATATGTCTTGTTTGTTTTTTCATTGTTAGAATTTAGTCTGTTCCACAAAATTGATGCATAATTGTGAGTTTGGGATGTCATTGATAGTCGATAAATCAACATTTTCACTTTGCAAATTAAATTGAATCTAATGGTTGGGTATTGAATCTAAATAATCGATATTCTATATACCCCAATAATGCCGTGTCATCATTAATAAAAAGTACACTTTTCCCAGACATTTTCCTGTTAAACTAACGCAAAGTGAAACTCTGACTAAATATTGAAGTATTTTCTATGGCTTTTGTAAGAGAAGTTGGAAGGAGTGGTGTACTTTACTCAGGCATATGGCCAAGACACAGATTATCGAATCGATATATCAGAAAAAGTATAGCAATTATTCAAATAAAAAAAGGGATATCAATGACATCCCTATAAATAATTGTGCCCTACAAGCATGTTACAGCGTATCGAATGGAATGGAATCGAAAAATATATCAATTAATTGAATCGATAAAATTTCATATCAATGACATCACTATTGTGAGTCCTCATCTACCTTGTTTGTTTTTTCATTGTTAGAATTTAGAATTTTCCACAAAATTGGTGCATAATGACCGACCAGTGGTGAAAATAGACAGTAGCACACTGGTCCGTTTCTAGCAAAAAATTTAATGGGCTAGTTAAAGTCTATGTTAACATGCCCAGAAAGTCTACTAAAAATTCTGACCACATTAATCGTAGTAAGCATCACGTCCAGTTTCTCGTCTTCTACTTATAACTGTCACAATTCATCAGGGTTGGATTTCTTCTGGAAGAAACATATTTCTTCCACGACGGCAGAAGAAACCTTCCGGTTTCTTCCAGAAGAAATGGATGAATCTTATAGATCGTAAATTTATGAATTGAATTCATAAATTTAGCACTATTAACCATGAATTTTCAGTTATGAAATTGCTGTTGGCTATCAAAAATTATATGGACCCCTAATTTATCTGTTGGACCACTAAACTATTCATTTTGATGGACCGTTTGACCACCAAGGCTTAGCAAACTGTTTTCAGCACTGGACCGAACTATAAAACCTTATCACAATGGCTGTGATTTCTAGCATTACTCGTAAAATATTTAAGGGAGTTTTCAATCACTCCATGTCATGATTTAAGAGAAATAATGATGCATTTGTTTATACATCAGTGACTTCTCATCTCTTGATTTAAGTGTTGTTTCCGAAATTCCGATATGTATCGGAATTTCGTAATGTACATGTACATTTTACTGTCAGGTTAATGAATCAAAATTGGAAGTGCATGTATTCACAACTTGTATTGAAATGTGTTTTGCAAAAAAAAGAAATTGTTTTTATCTTATTTTTGCATTTAAGATCAAGTATTATCTCAATTGGATCATCTTCTTTAATGCATTCAATTTGATTCTTTCAGGGTAAAATCACAGAAATTCTGCAGGAATGAATTCAACTTGACAGGTTTATGTAACAGATCAGCATGTCCTTTAGCAAACAGCCAGTACGCAACTATCAGAGAGGAAAAGGGTAGGTTGAAAAGAGAAAATTTATGTTAAATTCTTTCTCATTAATATTGCAGATCTTATTGTTTTCCTGTTCATAGAGGGATTGCTTATGTACAACAGAATTTATCCCAAATTAGCAAGTGTGTTATGAGTTCTCTAACTCTTCATCAAATCATTTTGTGTTTACAAGTCAAATAGCTGTTGATATCATTTTTAATAAGTGGTGTTTGGTAGATATCTTAGATATGTCCACAGAATCAGGTGGTCAAACAGGACTGGAACTAGTATTAACATGATGCCATTAAAAGAATGATAAATGGATGACGAAAAAAACTCATTTGAATGTTTTGTTCTCAAATTTCATATTTACAAGAAAAGCTCAGAGAATGTTAATTCATTTTTAGGACATATGATGTCAACACTGTTAAGACATTATTAGATATCAGCTTTGTACTACTCACTTATAATTTCTTACGTGGAGAAGATATTACTTGATAATATTAAAAAAAATTTCTTTTGTTTGAAGCAAGAAAGTAGTTAGTAATGTAATCAAGGAGCCACTATAGATGCCATCATGGGAGTGCAATTTGATAGCAAATGCTCTGTTGAAATGTTTTGATTCTTTATTGTTGTTTGCATTTATCATTTGGCTGTTTCTTTTATCCAGGTGTAGTATATCTTTACATGAAAACAATAGAGAGGGCTGCATTTCCAGCCCGAATGTGGGAGAAGGTGAAACTGTCACGCAATTATGAGAAGGCTCTCAAACAGATCGATGAGAACTTATTATATTGGCCAGGGTAAGTTTTTGATCACATCAACTAGGATTTATTAATTAAGTTGCGCAAAGTATGGTCTTCTTTAAAGCTTCTGATAAACGTTCCTGAAAGCAGCTGTTCTATTTTTGCTATGCAATAAGCTTATATTTAGATTAGAGTAAACTGATATCACTGAAACCTTATATTTCCTAATAGGTAGTGGTGGGAGTCAGTTGAATTTTCCCAACCGATCATCAGTCAGCTAGGCCAACCGACTATCACCGATTAATCGGTTCATCGCACTTTCATGAGAATGTTTGCTTGTCAAAGCTTAAGTTTAGCATGTTAACACTTATTATAATATTGTACTATTTCAAATTATCTATTCTATCTTGGCATCAAACTTTATCAAGTGTTTTTGATTTATGCTATGAAGGATTATACATGTAAACAGTGCAGGTTAGATATACTTGTATGTTTTCTTTCTTATTTTTATTCAGTAACTTAGAGACAAATTACCAGTATTCTAATAAATCAAAATACTTTTTACAATATGTATGAAGGCATTAAAAGATGTCTTTAGAAAAATAATGAAAGACACATCATAGAACACATTTCATCCAACTCATATTTCTACATTTAGAAGGAATCTGAAATATCTAGTTTGCTCAGTACCCCAGTTTTTATCAGAGTCAGTAGGTATTTACTTCTTGGTATGCTATTACTTACTACTTGCATGACCCATACTAGACCTATTACACTTTACAGTGCTGGCTCTTAGAAGGTATAAACAGGCCAGTAGGTCAGTACGTGAGACAAGCAACTTTCTCTGTAGGATATCTGGCAAGGAACCCTTTGACCTTAGAGGATGGGGGCTGGCTTAATGGGCTATTATACCGACTAACAATTAGGTGTAAAGTCTCCAGCCGATTAATTGGTTACTGTTAACTTGCTGACGACTTTCGACTACAGTTGATCATCGTCCCATCACTACTAATAGGCATTCTGTAAATAAGACAATCTGCCTCCAAAGAGCATTTTGAACTTGTCCCATGAGTGGTCTTTCTCAGTAGGCTTGACTGTAATTTTACTCAATTGATCATTTCAGAAATATTATTAGTATTGACTTCTTATTAAATGGTAGCTTTAATGCGGTATATTGAGTGTGAAATACAGAAAATTGTAATTGGTGGCAACAAATCAGTTTAAAAATGGTCCTATTTACGAACTCAGTGGAAACTTTTAAATGCTCAATCTATAATAAATGTGGAATGCCTTACCCTGTATTTTTCGGATGTTTATATCTAATCATGGTGTTATTTCAGGTATATCAAACACAAATGCAAACAGCGGTTTACCAAGGTTACACAGTACCTTATTAGGATACGTAAACTCACATTGAAAAGACAGTAAGTCATTCTCTTTATTTTGGGGGAATGCCAGGAGAAGGGGTTTGAGGAATAGTGGTGGTATCTTACCCCATTCATACCTAGAGTATTAATTCCTGACAAGTGTCAACTGGATTTATTTTCTTAGGAAAATAACTTACGAATGACATATTTAAACAAAAACTAAATGTTAAAGAGGTGGGCGGTGGTTAGATGAGTTTTGATGTATTTCGGAATTGGTTAGTTGAGATTTGATGTATTTCGGAATAATGCTTCTATTTTAGATATTTTATGAAAGAAGCTTGTTTGTGAATTATGACTTGTAAACTAGTTGACTGTTTTGATATACTGTAGGCACAAATGGGTTTAATGACATAGTGCTTGAGTAAAATGTATTTCAATATGTATAGACTGAAATTCAGTCACTGAATGTGATCTTCAAAAATTTGCTTCTTGTATATTCATGACCACCAGACACTTTTATACTCATCATAGATAAAACAGAGAAAAGAGTAGAATATTTCATCCACCTTTCCTAGAACAAGAGGGTGACCATTAGTGGTGGGAGTCAGTTGAAATTTCCTAACCGATCATCAGTCAGCTAGGCCAACCGACTATCACCGATTAATCGGTTCATCGCACTTTCATGACACTGTTTGCTTGTCGAAGCTTAAGTTCTGCATTTTTACACTCGTTATTATATTGTACTATTTCAAATTATCTTTTCTATTCTATTCTATCTTGGTATCAAACTTTCTCAAGTGTTTTTGATTCATGCTATGAAGGATTCTACATGTAAACTGTGCAGGTTAGGTGTACTTGTATGTCTTCTTTCTTAGTTTTTTTCAGTAACTTAGAGACAAATTACCAGTATTCTAATAAATCAAAATACTTTTATTGCAATATGTATGAAGGCATTAAAAGATGTCTTTAGAAAAATAATGAAAGACACATCATGGAACACATTTCATCCAACTCATGTTTAGAACTACATTTAGAAGGAATCTGAAATATCTAGTTTGCTCAGTACCCCAGTTTTTATCAGTCAGTAGGTATACTACTTGGTATACTTAAATTACTCACTACTTGCATGACCCACCCCAGACCTATTACACTGCTGGCTCTTAGAAGGTATAAACAGGCCAGTGGGTCAGTACATGAAACATATCTATAAAAGATCTCGGACGAGTTCGGATTCTGGTGACCTTAAGGTCAAGGTCACAGGCCATTTCTTCTGAAAATCTTGTTACCACGATAACTCAAGAAGGAAGTCACGTAGGCTTCTCAAATTTATACCAAGCGTGTATCTATAAAAGATCTCGGACGAGTTCGGATTCTGGGGACCTTGACCTCAAGGTCAAGGTCACAGGCCATTTCTTCTGAAAATCTTGTTACCACGATAACTCAAGAAGGAAGTCACGTAGGCTTCTCAAATTTATACCAAGCGTGTATCTATAAAAGATCTCGGACGAGTTCTGATTCTGGTAACCTTGACCTCAAGGTCAAGGTCTCGGACAAGTTCGGATTCTGGTGACCTTGATCTCAAGGTCAAGGTCACAGGCCATTTCTTCTGAAAATCTTGTTACCACGATAACTCAAGAAGGAAGTCAGCTGGCTTCTCAAATTTATACCAAGCGTGTTTCTATAAAAGATCTCGGACGAGTTCGGATTCTGGTGACCTTGACCTCAAGGTCACAGGCCATTTCTTCTGGAAATCTTGTTTCCACGATAACTCAAGAAGGAAGTCACGTAGGCTTCTCAAATTTATACCAAGCGTGTATCTATAAAAGATCTCAGACGAGTTCGGATTCTGGTGACCTTGACCTCAAGGTCAAGGTCACAGGCCATTTCTTCTGGAAATCTTGTTTCCACGATAACTCAAGAAGGAAGTCACGTAGGCTTCTCAAATTTATACCAAGCGTGTATCTATAAAAGATCTCAGACGAGTTCGGATTCTGGTGACCTTGACCTCAAAGTCAAGGTCACAGGCCATTTTTGGTGAAAATCTTGTGATTGCGATAACTCTATAGGCTTCTCAAATTTATACCAAAGGTGTATCTATAATTGATCTCGGACGAGTTTGGATTCTGGTGACCTTGACCTCAAGGTCAGGGTCACAGGCCATTTTTTTTGAAAATCTTGTGATCGTGTTTACTCAATAACGAAGTCACGTAGTCACATTTATACCAAAAATGTATCTATAAAAGATCTCAGACAAATTCACATTTCCGGTGACCTTGACCCACTTTTCAAGATCAGAAGTCAAATTCTTCAAAAGGCAGCGGGGGACTCCTGCAGCGTTCGGCTTGTTTTATCTTAGAAATGATAAGGCAATAATGAGGTTTTAAAATCATAACTTTTGGAAGGCTGTGATTAGGATTTTTGTGACACTGTGATGGTGAATTTTGAAATGTAATGCCCTTTTATTTTGTTTTTTACAGAAAGAAAATAGTACCATTAAGCAAAAAGGTTGAGAGAAGGGAAACGAGACGTGAGGTAAATACAATAATATCACTATTGCAGTTCACACAAATAAAAATATCAAGTACCTTTTATTGTGACGCTCTTTAGTGGAATGGATATTGTATGTAATTCTATGTTTTAATTATCTACTGAAAGTTTACATTAATTTCATGTAGTTAGTATTTGGAATAAGTCCCCAGCTCAGCATGTTGAACAGTTTTTGAACATAGCATTTTGGATATCTTATTGTAGCCTTGAAGAATGTATGGTTCAATGTTCCTGCAGTGTGTGACACTAAAGTGACAGTTTAAAACCCCTTTTAGTGAGGGAAAATAAATAAAATAAAAAAGTGTGTTGTTATGATACCATATACAGTATTATTGTTGATTGATATGTGGTCCTATTTCTTTTCCAGGAAAAAGCTCTGGTTGCTGCGCGATTAGACAATGCCATTGAAAAAGAGCTCCTTGAGAGGTTGCAGAAAGGAACGGTAAGAACGGATATTTATCCAGGCAGATAGGAGTTTTTATTTTTTTCACATTCCATGCGGTTCTAAGCTAAATTGTGGCTAGTAATTAGTTAATATTGGGATGGTTAGTCTCTAGCAATAATAGAAATTTTGCAATGCTTCAATACGCCATACACAGCAAAACATGTTGTATGATATGGTATTTGACAAGGTGACAGTAGCATCTAAAACTTGAAATCTATTTGAAATAAACCCCACACTTAAAAATCAATTAAACTTTGCTCAGGTAATTATAAACCTACTTGTCTATCTTATTTCAGTATGGTGACATCTACAACTTCCCCCAGAGTGCATTCAACACAGTGATGGAGGATGAGGGCGCTTCAGAAAGTGAAGCGGAAACAGAGAAAGAAAAGGAGGGTGAGAACGGAGAAAAGATAAAGGAAGAAGAATACGAAGAGGAAGAGGTAAGTTTGATGACTTTGTATTCTCATAACCTCAGACATAGGCCCATATGAAGTGTGTTTTAGGTTATCAAATCCTATAAAGATGAGTAGAGGAAATAGTGTTGTTCCATTTGTCTAGGAGACCATACATTTATCCCTCTTTGAACTTTGATAGCTTGGTTTGAATAACTAACCTGTTTTTTGACCCAAATTCGAAATTAAATTAATGGAAACAATGACCACTTGATTTGAAAACGAAATACTATTTTTTGTCCAGACAATGGATGTACAGGGTTTTCAAGGCAATAGCCAAGTGTTATCAGATATGAAGGAGAAAATTTAGTTATTTATAACAAGATGCCCGGTATCTTTTGAGTTTTTCTGATCATGTTCAATGCTAAGGACGCTTTGCTCATACATGCCCTATGCCTGGAAACTACAATTTTGAGCCAATGTTCTCATTGTATACTCAAAATCCATCCCTGAGTATTAGTTAATTAGTATTCTCAGAAAATTGTTACATAAAAATCTAACATATGATGACAAATTGCTCACAGAAAACTAACATATTATGATAAACCGTCTATGTCTACTTGTATTAAATATATAACATTTTCATGTACAGGAGGAAGAGAATGAGGTGGAATATGTTGCAGAAGAGGATTTTGAAGAAAGTGATTATTCAGATATGGAGGTAATTATTAGATTTGTGTCTGTCTTTTACTTATCTTATTTGTACAAACAAAAGAAATGTGTAAAACCCATCAAGGAAAAGATTTGTTGGTACTTACGGAAACAAATAAATCTGGAATGGTGAACTTTAGTCATTAGAATTTTAATCAGAAAAGCAAATTCATTGGGGACTACTTGGGAAATGGTACAGCACCTGATTCAATACCAATATCAAATGAGAGGAGTATTATTTGACATCAGTTACAAAAGTACTCCTGATTATCATAAAATTTGACTTACATGCTGGCCGGAAGTTTGCGTAAAGGCAGGACTCCCAATATTAACAACATAAGTTTAACAAATTAAGGTGCATGGGATGCAGACAGAGTCTCTAACAAGATATTGTATCGATAAGGAATTATAGATAGTGTTGTATTGCAAAAAAACAATACAACACAATATATATTATGCAGACAGTATTATTAAGATATCCTATCGATAAGGAAATATCGATATTGTGTTGTATTGCACAAACTTTCTTGGTTCCCAACTTCAAGTTCTGGTGTGGGTTGACTTTTTATAAGGGTTATTTATTCAAATGTGTAGTTTTCTTGTTGCTTAGTTTCACATATACACATGCTTTTTTTTTCAGGATCTTGACCTGGATCACCTTGGAGCAGAGGATTATTCTTCAGACAGTTCTTCAGAAGATGAGGGTACCAAAAAGAAGCCCAAGAAAAAGATTCAAAAGAAGAAGCGACCACATGTAGAAATCGAATATGAAAAGGAAATTGACCAACCCTCCACATCTAAGGCGGCAAAAGCTGCCAATTTTTAGACAAATAAATAATATTTGAACCATTTAGTCATGTCTCTATCATATATCATTTTCCCATTTACATTTTACTGAATATCTGAGGAGTCGTATGGAAATGAAGTATACCTTCATCCTTAATTATCAGATACATTTATAAATATGTACATTTTAAGGATAGATTCATAGATATTTTCGGGACTCTTTTTGGAATTCAATTCAGCAATTTTGTTTGAATGCTGTTTTATCAATATTTTTGTAGTTCTATAAATTGATAAATAATTATACAAAATAGATATCATAACAACTGTATGATGTACTGTATACTCTGTTAATATTGTGTCAGTTTGATTAATGCATACTTTGCAAACGCCTGGAGTCCCAATTTTATTTAATTGCACCATTATTGAGACATGTGATCCCTATGCTTGTATCCTATAAGGCACTGACATGATAGCTCCTCATATCAACACTTGTATGGAAAAATTAAATTGTGCTTCAAAGACAGCTGCCTACTGAGGGCATTTCTGTACAAGTTCAAAATTAACAAGGTACAAAATAATCAATTCGAAAAGTGAGTTGTTTCAAGGAAGACGCCAAAGGTCCTAAGATAGATTGCTATGATTTTTGTCTACCAGTTGTTCTAATATGACATGCAAAGGTTTTAATCTCATCTTAAAATGCATTATATCCCAAGACTTGAGTCAGATGATTGAAATTGGGAATCAAGAATTAAATTAATCTTCATTCTTACTTATCTTTCTTGTACAAACCAAAAAAGGTAAAATCCATCAAGGAAAAGATTTTATTTAGGTTGAGTAGATTACGAACTTGGGGAGGTCATCTTTAGATAGAATATATTGAAGTGAGGACTGCATTCATCAAAATATGTGGTTGTATCATCAACAAAGAAGTCCCCTTACATTGTTAAGATCTCACAGCAATGTGAGAATTTTTTTCTTTTCAAATATCAACTTGTATTGACATATACTTTTGTGGTTACTTTTGTCTTCCATGTATGGTTAAATGATGATTATATATGGAGGAAATTTGAATGAGGACAGCCTTTCCAAACTTTTATTGATCAGGCCCGTACTGATAAGCATGTAGAGCGAATATGAAATAAACCTCTATATTCAATTCTAGCCATCTGTCTCAATTACTTATATAGCCATTCTGAATGTCTCATGATACGAGTGTAGAATCATGTTTGGACAAGCGTTTTTCATTAGTATAGCAGCATGCATTACTCCTGAACTAATAACACATGAGCTTAACCAGCTGGGGCTGATTGTCTACGCAAGCAGGGTGTCTTGGCGTCATTTTGGCACTCAGAAATAGAACACCCAAATTTTTCAGTAGGCAATTTCTTAACATGTTTATTTAAAGAATATAATTAGGTTTTTCCACCTCAATACAATTCCTGTGACATTGTATGAAGCTATTATGCATTATTCCAATAAGTAAATACATATTTTTGGTGGTAATCTGAGTATGTTGTGAAAAAATAGGAGGAACCAAAATATAACATATGCCAATTTTCAGCACCCAGAAAGGCTTAATTCAAGAGGTGAAATTTTGGATTGAGGGTATTATGTTTTGGTAGGATACGCAAAGTTGTGCGGAGACAGGGCGCCCCGCGACTGCACGTCAGATGGAGAAGAAATATGTCAATTTCACTTAACTGATACCCTACCACCCCTCACACACACCCTGTTGTTATCGAAAATATTCAATTAAATATAACCAAAAAGAGCGGGAGAAATCGACCTTGCACAAATCATGACTTTTAAAGGTAAGTTCCTAAATCCTAGCCAAAGCCCTGGTGGGGCTCCTCAACTTTGTCTCTTCGTCATTTTATCAAATCTGAAGGTATACTTGGGGATAGCCTAGTTTATTTCATTCAGTATAGGATCTGCGTTGACACTGACTGCTCACTATCTCTCACCACTGCCTGGGTCCAAATCCTGACTGGGGGCATGAGAAAATTACCAGTGAGTAGCAGTTAAGCATTGATTTTTGCTGGGAACTAGCTTCCTTCACCACTTACCACAGCCAGGCTAGTCATAAATTAACCTAAATCAGGCCAAAAAATTAACAATAGTCGAAATTCCAAATCCAAATATCTACATTATGGTAAAGAATTTGGACAAACCAGATGTTGAAAGCCCTACAGCATTTTTGGCGGGAGACCCCTTTAAGGATGCCCGCACCAGTTTTATTTTTGTCCTCAGAATTTTCTAATTTTTGGATATGTTATACCCTGTGGCCTGTGGGATAAAACTAAAGGAAATATCAAAAGAAATTCGCTGTTTGGCCGATATTTTTTGCTAGAGACAAATTTGTGATTTTTGAAAAGTGGCCATTTTAGAGAAAAGAAGCCGCCACGTCGCACATTTTAAAAATTTTAGCTCATTGGGGGTTGTTTGCCCAAAGAAAAATAAATTGTGGATCTTTATGAGTGTTAATTTGCTTGCAGGTAATGGAGTAGGTCCTCTTTCTGCTTGCGCAAACTGCATTTCAATACCAACTGCATCTTTTGCATAGCCTAAGATTAAATTGGAGGGGTTGAGTCAAAAATTATCACTTTTTTTCAAAAATGGACGCAAATATAGGGCAATTTATCGCACATAATGAATTGTTAAAAAAAATTTAGTCCAGAGAATTTTTTTATTTTTTGATATGTTCTTGCCCTGTAAATTAGCATTCTATATGCGAAATAAAATTGGGGGTGTTTCGAGTTACTTTTTCTGCTACAGAGCTATGATTGAAAGGGTACGTTTTTTGCTATTATATGACATGAAAAGACAATGACGCTGCCTTTGTTTCCCTATTGTTGTGGCAACAAAAGGGGGAAAATTCCTTTGTTGGAGTCGTATCCGCTTGCCAGGACGAATTATGTCACACATAATAAATTGTAAAAAGAAAATTAGTCCAGAGAATTTTTTTATTTTTTGATATATTCTTGCTCTGTAAATTTGCTTTCAGTATACCAAAAAATAATGGGGGTGTTCCAAGTTACTTTTCTTGCTACAGAGCTACGAGTGATAGGGCACGCTCTTTGCCTTTCGCAAATAAAATGGCAATGTCCCGTGACAACAATAAGGTAATTCCCTTTGTTGGAGTCGCCCGTGTTGTTAATCACGACGAGCGTGCGACATGGACTTCAAAACACACAGGCCAAAAATAAAAGCGCTGTTTAACCTGGCAAATTTTCGCTAAACATAACCAATATAACCTATTATATATTTCACTTTTTGGTAGAAATTGTATTCAAACTCCCAGTGAACTCAATTTAGTAAAAATATCAATTGAATGTTCTGGGTCTTAACTGTTGCAATAAGGGCTAATATAATAGTGCAACCCGGTTACAATATTCACAGCTTTTATCGAACCACAGCCACCAGAAATTGCTGTGTTCTAGGACGTATTGAATGTGCTTCAGAACCAAAATATTTATATACCCCTGATTCTGCTTCGGACTGTTCCAAAATATAATCAGACTAGTATTTATTGTTGAATAATGGGTGTCTAGTATGGCCCACTCTCAAAAATGCTTATACTTCCTCAGTTGTTCTGACCCTTTAAACCGTTAACCATTTTAGTAGTTAGGGTCCTACGATACATTTAACCTGACACTTTTGCCAATTTTGAAACGTTGGTACAAAAACAGACATTTATCAAATATATAACATTATGACTATACCTGCCTATTCTAAATATCCTTAAAACATGTTTTAACACTGAATGTTTTGGATAGAGTAATCTTCATATTCTTTGTAATTGATGATTTGAAACATTTTCAGAAAATATGTATAATCAATCATTTATGTATAAAGTGGGGTTCTCTTGCTAAACAATATCTCATTTAAAAATGAGCAAATACGTTACCAAGTGGTAACTCTTCTGTACCATTTTTATGAAAATCTGCCAAAAAAATTCTATTTCACAAATTTAACATCTGTGGTGCGAAAACTAACCTAAAAATCTGTCCTTTTTCTTTTTGTCTTCTTGTTAAAAGCACTGAATAGATAGTTTAGATAAGTATTTGGGAAAGTTAAACTCGGCAATTCGGCAGTTACAATATCTCTGCAAGGATGAAAGTAGCAAAGAACAATACCAGGTAGGGAGAATAAGATGTTCATGACATAAATTACACTATTTTTTCAAAAAAATTGTGAAAAACACGAAGTCGATGAGTGCATGAATAAAAAATTGTTTTTGAAGATCATTGCGTTTTGTTCTTTACTCATGCGAAATTTCAGCAAAATTAAACTCAAATTTCTAAACTTTTCGGAAGACTTGAATTTGAATGGCGAACAACACTGCATAAAAGCGTAATTTATCCACCCCTGTCACGCACATATATGGTTTTATGTCCATGTTTTATAACGGAAAATTTTGTTGCCTTTGTATGCAGGCAGAGTAATTCCTCTATCCCTTAACAGTACGCAACGGCGATAGTAATGTCCTACCCATCCCTGACTTTCATGTCATTCATGCCTGACCCCCGTAATATGCGCAACAATGGGACGTCTGCAACAATCGAAAAATAAACTGGTGCGGGCATCCTTAATGTGGAAAAACATGCAGTCTCTTGATAAGCCAAATGACAAACGGCGAAAAAAGTGTCGATTTGATTATTTGCTAATATGTTGCTCATGAGGTCCTTTCCTTTGAAACAGGCTGATTGAGGCTCTACCTAAAATATTTTCCTAAAGCTTATGGACCATTACAATTATGAAAAGGCTTATATCACTAATAAAATATGGTTTTCAATCAGCAATTTGTCGTAGGTCAACATTACAACAGATCTCTTGCAGTCAAAATTGGTTGCTCTGACATTATGTGTGGCATCTTGTCTTGCAAATACTCTTAAGTTCCCACTCCCGTCGAAGCATAATTGCATACACTGATATAAAAGCTTTTAGTCTAGTGAGTAGAGTTTGTGAAAAATAACCTTTTTAAGGATATCAGTTATGATATAAAATTCTCATACCAGCGAAGAAAGAGAGACAAAGAAATTCAACAGTTGAACCATTTTATTCAATGTTTGCAATAAAAGAATCTGTACACTCCAATTAGGCAGGTAGATTCTACCAAAGAGTTCCCTGAATCAAGTCATAGTGATTCTTTATGGGATGTTTTAGGATATTGATGTGGATTCCTACAAGGATTCTTTTGTTTGGTCTGCAGTGCAGTAAGCGGTCCAGCACAGCTTTATTATGATTGCTGGTGTGATCTTTATAAATTGTCTATTCTGGTGCTAAAGTCCATGTTGGTTACTTGGCGGTAACTGCAGGCTTGCTCTTCTTAATGAACTTGAAGTAGCACACTAGAAGTCCAACGGTACCATAGGTGGCCATCACAAACTGAAATACAAATAAAATAATTTCGTCAACTACTTCAAAATGATGAAAACAAACCGCCAAATTAATAATCATTCTTCGTATGACAACTATTAATAAACCGGGACAAAGAAAGTTTTGAATTGAGGGCCATAAGATGTTCGGAATCCTTCTTAAGGGACAGACAACAATATTTTTTGGCCTCTTGAAGTTTTTGGGTGTCCTGTTTTTGAAGGGAAGATGCAACAATATGTCCATCTAACAATAATAAATATATATGTGCTTGAGAAAATAAATACATTATAGCTTCAGGTTTTGTCATAGCAATGAGTTCTAGCTGAAAATTTTAAATGTTTTTTTCTAAATGAAATTGAGGTTTTTAGGAATCTCCACTTGAGAATATGAGTGTCTTGAGGTTTGACTTCTGTGGGTTTAGGTGCCTAAATGTCACTGATGCCCTCATTGGCCTGCTGGCAAGGATGGTGGAGCTAATGATTATTTGATATATTTAACATTACATTTTCATATGAATCGGTAAATAAAAAAAAGAAGATTTATTTCATGAATGTTTCAATTCATATTTCATAATTTAATTTGGCAAGCTGGACAAGTCGAGTATGATTTCCACGTGCCTGACAGTCAATTCATTTCAGAAATTGTTTCCCACTACAAAACTTACATTTAGTCTGCCTCTCTGTGTGTAGGTGTTGAAGTACTTGTTTATGCCAGTAAACTTGTACTGTGATTCATCGACGCCACCCATCGTGCCTACAAAACAAACAGAAATGTTCAATAAAATTCTTGCAAAAAAATCAATGTGAAAGCCATATAGGGAGTCCGAGACCATGGCTTATGAAAAGAAATTCTTATAGGGACCAACTTCTGATTTTTTTTTTAGTTCAAGACACTAACCAATGGTGAACAAGAATTGTACATTCAGACATATACCAAAAAGTGCATTTTTTTCTCTTTCAGATTAACTTTTGAACAAAATCTGAATTGGAAAAAAAATGTGATACTATTCCCTCCAAAAACCTGCTTGTGTGCAAGCCTATCAGTATGAAAGCCTAGATCTGTAAAAGTTTGTCTCATTCTGCTCTATGATGGACTAGACATTCAGGGTTGATCTGATATAAATGGGGAAAATGGTGTGGGATTTCACACATGTAAAAATCTCAAAATGACTGATATTCAAAAATTAATAAGCCACCTGAAGCATGCGGGTGAATCTAACCACCAGTAACCAGGACAGAGTTGTGCAGGTTGACGGTACTTCTAAGTTTGTTGGTGCTCAAGATAGAGTACTTGCAAGTGTCTCCTCCAAATTTCTAAGGAGCTGCTTTACTCGTTAGTCTTCCAAGTAGTTAGTACTATATGTGTTGAGCCCTTACACACTAGGAAGTTCCAACAAGCTGGAAAGATACTCTGTCCTAGTTAGATTCGCCCTGTAATTAGTAGGGATGTCATCGATAGTCGACAAATCGATAAATCGACATTTTCACTTTGTCAATTAAATCGAATCAAATGGTTGGGTATCGAATCGAAATAATCAATATTCTGTAACCCAATAATGGTGTATGATTATGAATGAAAAATACTCTTTTCCCAGACATTTTCCTGTTAAACCAATGCAAAGTGAAACTCTGACTAAATATTTAAGTATTTTTATTGCTTTTTTAGGGGAAATTGGAAGGAATGGTGTGCTTTACTCAGGCATATGGCCAGGACACAGGGTATCCAACAAAGAAAAGGGATATCAATGACATATTTATAAATAATTGTGCCCTACGAGCACTTTACGGCGTATCGAATCGTATCGATAAAATTTCATATCAATGACATCTCTAGAAGTAATTAGTGTAAAGTACAAGATAAAATATAAAAGAAAGACAACCTATAAAATGCAAAGTTTTTGGGCCTTAATACAAACAGAATTTGGAATGCTTTGATCTATGTCATTGAAGTATAAGCCCACAACATGTCAAAGGGTTAAACTTTAAAATAGTGGAAATAGAGGTCAAGAAACCTTGAGGTCAAATTGAAAGAATATACATGTCAAACTGTCAATGACAGTTTTCCAAAAGTTTCAATTGGGTGAATCTTTTAAGAAATTATGATAAAAAGAGGAGTCAATCTTGACATGTATGAATCAAATGAATAATGGCTTTTTGTTGGTGAACCCCTGCCCCAGACAGGACTCAAACTTCAAACTTTTACTCAATATTCCTTAAACTTGGTCGTAGGGGAAAAGAGGGCACCGCAAAATGGTCCACTCATCTTTTGTCCCGCGCAATAAATCCATGGTACAAATTACAAAATCACTTTTACATACACAATTATGATTATTGCTCTGAAGGTTAATCATTCACTGAAAAATAAAAGCTGAAAAGAACACTGGCAGTTCAAGACTTGACTATGAGCGATAATAGGTGATCTTGATTTGGTGAGAACTACCGGCTATCAACTCCATGGAATTATACCTAACTCGCTGACTGTTGGAGCTATATAAACATCTTTATTCAAAAAGATTGTATTTCTTAATCAAATTACGCAGGTCTATAAACCAAGATTACCTTCTTTTTAGAATAATCGGCGATATAACTCCCTGACCTTGACGACGTTCCGCAAGCTAGTCAAGATGGCCGATAAATTGGACGGTTGTTGTATTCCACGAATTATACGTCATGCGGAAAAAATCGTTTTGAATTTGTTGATTTCTTGGAATCAAAAACTGTGAAATAGCAAATATATAAACAGTTCAGTATTGTATTGAATTATTTATAACAAGTAATGATAATTACTTTCAAAATATATATTCAAAATTAAATATTCCTTGTGTTGTTTTCACTAGGTGTTTTACAATAACCCGTTGCAACATGGAGGTGGAGAGCACATGTTGAGACTCAAGATTGTAGCTTTACTTAAAACTGATTGAGTTGTGGTATTCAGGCGTACCGTAAGTTTGCAATTTTTTGTCTGGATTAATTTTATTTATATTCTTTGATCTGATCAAGTCCTGATTGTTGTCAGGGAAGCATAGGTCCAGATGTTGGAACCAACCCCTGATAGTGCTGGTACTGTAAACTTGGCAATGCCAAGGCAATGGTGTTTTCAACTGTTGACTACCAGACTATTGTAATTTCTACCAAAGATACATGTTTGATTTAGAATAATTGAAGCCCATCAGGATTTCATTCATAAGGGCCTTATCTGATAATTGTTCTCTCTCTCTCTCTCTCTCTCTCTCTCTCTCTCTCTCTCTCTCTCTCTCTCTCTCTCTCTCTCTCTCTCTCTCTCTCTCTCTCTCTCTCTCTCTCTCTCTCTATATATATATATATATATATATATATATATATATATATATATATATATATATATGTGTGTGTGTGTGTGTATATATATAGCATATGTGTGTGTGTATATATATATGTATATATATATATATATATATATATATATATATATATATATATATATATATATATATATATATGTCGTGTACTATACCAGAAGTCGATCCGTACCAATCGACGATTGTAGCTATGCTGTACCAGAAGTCGATCGACTCCTGGTACAGCTATTACCTGTACCAGAAGTCGATCGACTTCTGGTACAGCTATTACCTGTACCAAAAGTCGATCGACTTCTGGTACAGCTATTACCTGTACATACCAAAAGTCGATCGACTTCTGGTACAGCATTAAGCAGTACCAAAAGTCGATCGACTTCTGGGACAACCATTCATTTATGAGGGTCATGTACCAAAACTCGATCTGTACCAAAAGTCGATTGTGAAATTGTCAGTCAATTCAGTGTACTGTATTAAACATGTATGTTTCACAAACTGATTTTTATAGTGAACACATTATTTCAAATTGTTTTGTTTTTGTCTAATGGAATATAGTTCAACGAATTTGCCTATCTAAGGCCATCAATTCACCTTTTTTACTCAAAATCATTTTCTCCTTTTTTCTATTTTTTTTTCTTTTTTGGAGGAGGATGTTTGACAGACTTTTTTGTAATAAACATAAGTCCAATTTTCTTTTTCAACTTATTAGATTCTATGTCTTTGATTAAAGAAAAAATGAAAGGGGTGACAGAGCATCCCTTTTGAAATAATGATGACCATTTTCCTTTGCTAATGATCGGAGTAATTCAGGTGTTCACCTTTATATTTTAGTTTAAAACCTTTAGGGAAATATGTCCAATAGCCCAGGTGAACTCTTTGATTTTGATTTAATTGCATTTATTGATAGTTGAGTAAATATGGTTTTAATTTAAACCTCTAGCATGCATTATTTATCACGATTATTTGCACAATGTTCATCTTAATACAATACACTGAATATATATTTTAGAAATTGATGAAAATGTGTATTGAGTAGTTGAAGTCTTGAAGAGAAGTAATATTTTGCTTCTATAATTAAAACAACAGCCCCTCCCTATTAAATTTTTAAAAAGTGATGTTAAAAAACAATACACTTATTATCAATACCCAGGACTCAGATCTGAAATAAGCCTGTACCAATCGTTGATTGGTACAGGCTTAAAGGCTGTCCCAAAAGTCGATCGACTTCTAGTACAATTAATGCTGTCCCAAAAGTCGATCGACTTCTGGTACAGCTAAATGCTGTCCCAAAAGTCGATCGACTTCTGGTACAGTTAGTGGTGTACCAGAAGTCGATCGACTTTTGGTACAGGTAATAGCTGTACCAGAAGTCGATCGACTTCTGGTACAGCATAGCTGTACCAATCGTCGATTGGTACGGATCGACTTCTGGTACACGACATATGTCTATATATATATATATATATATATATATATATATATATATATATATATATATATATATATATATATATATATATATATATATATATATATATATATATATATATATATATATATATATATATATATATATATATATATATATATATATATATATATATATATATATATATATATATATATATATATATATATATATATATATATATATATATATATATATATATATATATATATATATATATATATATATATATATATATATATATATATATATATATATATATATATATATATATATATATATATATATATATATATATATATATATATATATATATATATATATATATATATATATATATATATATATATATATATATATATATATACATATACATATACATATACATATACATATACATATACATATACATATATATATATATATATATATATATATGTATATATATATTTTATATATATATATATATATATATATATATATATATATATATATATATTTTATATATATATATATATATATATATATATATATATATATTAATATATATATATATATATATATATATATATATATATATATATATATATATATATATATATATATATATATATATATATATGATATATATATGATTATGCCAATCATGGGCACCCACTTTCTACTATTTTCTAGATCCTGGCTCAAGTAAAGGGGAGTATATACTTGGTATCATTATGGGTGTTTTGAGAGTACATCCTAGGCCCTGTCTGAGTATTTTTCAGACTAAGCTGTGCATACCAGGGTTCGACATTCCCAGGGGCCCGGGGGCATATGCCCCTAGATTTTGCTGTGGGCCCCTAGATTTTTCAGGCTAGGGGCCCAAAATAGTATGAAAAACAACCAGAAATCCTGTTTTTGACCACTAATTTTTATTGAAAGACCTTTTCGGGCCCCTAGTCTGAAATCTAAGTGTCAGACCCTGCATACTCATAAAAAGTTGTAAAATAGATGTCACAGCACCTCACAATGAGATATATTTTGATTGACCAATTTGAATAATTCCTAGCTGCATTTATTTTGTTAAAATTTTAAAATTCCATTAAGATGTCTTCAGAGTTCTAAGCATTATTAAGATATTCAAATTGTTGTAATTTCTTTAACTATTTCCCACTTTGAGTATGTAAGTGAAACTTTCTTTTTAATTGGTAGTTTTATTGTTTATTACTATACCCATTTTTTTTTCTATTACAGATCCATATAAATTTAGTGTAGCACCATGCTTAAAGGCAAGAAAACAGAAGAGGGGTACTTCCCAAGAGGTGGCTCCTCTGGTGAGACTAAGCAGAAAAGACAGACCCAGGATGCTCCAGAAAGGAATCTTTTTGAGGTAAGCAGGAATTGACTTGTCTACCTGTCCTACTTGTCATGGTTAGTGAAATTGTCTGCAGGGTAAGTAGATTTATTTGAAAACTTCTCATAAACTAAAATGCTGGGACATAGCTTTACAAGACGATTATATTTTTAAGTATATTGTTACTCATTGTGAACATCTTAGAAATGTCAACACCCCTTACTGTGAACACAATTTCCGAGGCCTATTTGTATCTTTGACATTCAGATAGAAAAGACCACTGAGATATGAACAACTTTCTCGCCCTGGTTCTAAGGTGCGTACATCTCTTAGGTTTTTATAGGTACATACATTTTATGATTATCATCTGAACATTTAATTGTTTTCTTTTAAACGCATGAGTGCGGCATGACATCTTGAAATAATATTTTTACCATTGTTGGACTCCCACGAAATCCTACCTGTGCCCCTAACCTCAGGCACGCTTATATCTTCCATGTGTAGATTGGAATACAGTATTTTATATTCTATGTATATTGTCTGTTCAATTTGAATTTTAGACCCCTGCAGTTGGCAAGAAGAAGGAATTGAAACGGAAGGGAAATAAAGAAGCTCAGTTAAAGAAGGCCAAGCAAAGGAGAATTGAGAGTGAGAGGCTTGTCAGTCAAGATGCCAACCATGTGGATCTCTTGACTTATACGGTAAGTCTACATTCATAATGCCTTATTTTTAGCCCATTTATGCTCGGAAATTGTTTGTATCTATGAAACCTATGACAATAACTTGGGAATTAAGAAGGACTTTATAAATTGTTTATATGGTATTTGTTGGAAGTGTACTCATGAACATATCTCCTTTGAATAATATTCAACTATGCTTTCGCCTACAAGATTTCACCAAAATTATCAAGCTGCTCTTGACTTCTCTTAGCATTGAAGGTTTTAAGTTTATTGGGTGAAAAAATCCCTCTTGGGTATTATTGAGAAGTATTCATATTAAAATATGAGAGTAAGAAGTAGTGTACAGAGTGAAAATGAAGGGGTTTTAAAGAATGCAAAGTTTTAAAATAATCTGCCTTGTTACTGAGTATAACTTGTGACATTTTATGTTTTGGCCCGTAAATGGTACTTTGTCAAATAGTGCATTTTGCGTTGTAAGGTAGTTTACATAGATAGTATGATAGCATTTATCATTTACCGTAATTTCGCATGTATAAGACGCACTTTTTTACACTTATTTTTACACTTAAATCGGGGGTGCGTCTTATACACAAAGCTAGAAATCTAGGGTGTTTTACATCGAGTTACCGGGCCACTCGGAGATCGCCAATTACAATTATAATGCGGCCAAGACAATGCCCATCGATGTTTGCCTCGTCATTGATGAATTGTAATTACCGACTGACCCTCCGCTAGAATTTACTGATTACAATCCATGTGACTTCCCTAGGACAATGGGTAGTGAGTACCGACACAGGGTGATACGCATTGATGTCACGGGGATGTCACATTTCACTCATCTCAATATGCGTTTTACAGTCTTTCTAGCGTTATTCATGAGGAGTTGATTTCCCACAATAATTCCGAAAAGGGGGTGCGCACTATACACAAAGCTAAGGTATATACATCATTTTAAAGACCTGGACAAGGGGTGCGTTTTATATACGGGTGCGTCTTATACACGCGAAATTACGGTAATTGGACTTGGCCTGGGTAAACTAGTCACACTAAACTATTGTTGCTATTTATCAGGGACAATCTATTTATAAATAGACCTCTCTGTATTTATTGAATGAAATGTCAAACATGCCTTCAGTTGTTCTGAAAATTGATATATATACTCTTTGATTTATAGAATATTCCTGAGGGGATGTTGGTTCTGGGTTGTGTGAAGGCTATTCAGGATTTTAGCTTGGAAATCTCGCTTCCCAATGGCCTCCAAGGCTCAGTGTCCATCACCGAGATCTCAGACGCCTACACACAACTCCTGCAGAGACTCTCAGAGGGAGACGATGGAAACACAGCAGAGGTGAGTCTCGCTATGCGCATGCAGGGCACATAATGAGCTGGAGCCGAGTGCCAAGGACTACCTTGAATTCTCCAGCGGCTCCCTCAAATTTCCGCAGGGAGTGCAAAGATGTACTGGTTTCTATACACAACAGAAGTAGCTTTTGAAGATGCAATTAGACTCCCTGGAAAATAAAACACTTAATTTTGAGTCCTGGAATGCTATTCTTAGCTAGCAGGATATCATTTAGCCACACAAACCCTCAAAAATCACATATCAGGAATGTTTTTTATGAGAAATGTTAATTAATGGTGGCTTAAGGGGTGGATTTGTGAATAAAGGGTCATTTTGAGATTTTTATATATGTTAAAGCCTTCATCCTTTTCCTCATAATCAGCTCAATTTTGAATGTCTAGGCAATAACCAACCAAGTCTCAAGGTGTCTACAATTCAAGATTTGTTTACTTATGTTAGAAAGCTTTTACTGAATAACTTATGGGAAAATATTCAAAAAAACAATGAGAAAAAAGAGCATAAAAAGATGGATAGGGCTGAAATCTTGCAATTGGGAAACTCAATCCTAATTTATCTTATTCAATGCCACTTCCAGATTTACAACATTTTCGCAAGTTCTTTTCACTTTTTACGCTGTAAATAATATACATAGCACTTTCTTTTAGACTACTGTACAATTGTATTATTTATTTCTGAATTCTAGGACTTTGGAAGTCTTCATGATCTGTTCAGAGTAGGACAGATTGTCAGGTGCAAGGTGATTCATGTTAATGAGGAAAGGAAGCCAAGTCTCAAGTGCATTAAACTGTCGATCAAAGCTGCCCTTGTCAATGATGGTCTACAGTCTGGATCTCTCAAACAAGGAATGGTAAGTAATACATTTAATGCCTGTAGTTTAATTGGTAAGCTATCATTGAAACTGCCCTTACGGTGAGTAAATGAGCTAATATGTGTACCGTATTACCCCGCATACAACACGCACTTTTATACACTGCAGCACCTACGTCAAGGAAGGGGTGCGTGTTATCAACGGGTACATGAACCAGAACTTTTTACATCGATGCTATGGACTCGTGAGGCATGATCGAAAATACTTTGGTGGATTCCTATTGTCTATTGGCCTGTCACCATGACGACGTTATGATGATTGCCACTCTGACACCCTGGATGTACCAGCTCATGTTTAAAAATAAACTTTTCCCGTACTGTTAATTGGTATCACTTGCACAGAGACTCTGAGCACTATAAACACTGTAAGATTTAAGCCTCTAAATCTCTGAATAAGAGTCAACGCGGGATACGATACTGGGGTCAAGTACTTAACCCGACATTCCCCACTCCACAACTCCGCCTGCGTGTTATAAACAGGGCATTGTATTTTACATATGGGAAAGGGACTTGGGGAGGGGGTGCGTATTATCTATGGGGTGCGTGTTGTATGCGGGGTAATACGGTACTTCTATTGGTATTTGGAGAAATATTTGATGGAAAAATGTTGACCTGTTAGGTTTAAAAAAGTAAATCTTGTGAAAGTGGAAGTAAAGTTAGAGTGAGGTTGGTGCATACTGCCCTTAGAGCCTGCTGGTTGGACAGTATGAGCCGGTACAGGCATGAGACTGATACATTGTTTCTTCCAGGTTCTCAATGGATCAGTTTCCAGCAGAGAAGACCACGGCTATGCACTGGACATAGGAGTAAAATCTATCCAGGCATTCCTGAAAAATAAAGCCGCAGAGAAATATCTCGCTGCATACAATGACGGTAAGTCAAACTCCTCATAGTGTGTCAAAAATGATGTACCAGGTATTCTTTTTGGGATAAGGATTTCCATTTTTGAGGACCTTACCTAAACACTAAAATGCATTGCTTGGATATAATCTGTAATAATGTCTTTGTGTACAATAAAAAAATAAACATTTTTTACCTGAATTTAAAAAAAAAATTGCTTATTTGTGCTATATTAGTCCATTGCCATTTAACTTTTTAAATGGCAAGGCATTTGTATCACGCTTTTGATGGGGAGCCCACAAATAATAAGGCCCAGATTTGTTGAAATGTATTTTTGCTATTATGCAGTGCATTTTCTGGATAGAGGTTTAATGTTGATTAGGTACTAACTGATGATGATGAAAGTTTGATGAAACTTCCACAATTCTTTTTACTCATATTGAAGATTGATCAGTTCCTTCCTGTTTCTCTAAAGGACACAGGTATACTGATTATAATAAATGATTAATGAAATACCAGTCATAATGATATGTTACTGTAACCACTTGTAGGTATGCCATTGAAGATCGGCCAGTTCCTACCTGTTTCTCTGAAGGACACGGGAATGCTTGAAGTTCTGACTGGGGAGAACAGAGTTCTCCATGTTACAGCTGCCCCTGCCAAAACCATGAAGGAAAATGCTGAAGTAAGTTACCAGTCTGCCAAAGTCGGAGTTCGTATTAGTTTTCTAAGAATCAATTTTTTAATAGTAGAATGAGTTAAAACCTCTAGTTTTTTTATACTTATATATGTCCTTTTATAAGATTTTCTTTCGGCATATCTGTCAGAGAAATGGCACGGCTATTATTCAACTCATATTGATGTGTATCTTTTGCAAACAACTGAGGAAAGAACAGCTAAAATATTTTATATTCAGTTATTTCATAAGTTGTTATTTTTCCTACTGTATGATTATGAGCATGTAATATAATGGTGATAAGTATGAAGTCACATGTGCTATGATAACAGTTTCTACTGCTTTCTATCTTTATTGTTGGACATTTGGTCAATAAAAATGACTACTTTATACGGCTTAAATTTGGAGTGCTAAAAATTTAATTTTACAACCCTGCTGGAGGTTATTTGTGCTACTTTAAATTAGCGCATTCAAGCACTCAAACTATAATTTATTATTTTATAAATATTTATATGGAGAATGTTATTTTGGCGCTATCGTGGAGAGCGTGAAAAAAGTTAAATTTAAAATGCCTGTAAAAATACCAGATATACAGTATTGTGATATAACTCTTTCTCTCTTAGGCTCGGGCTGATTGGCAGCTGCCACTTATCAACATGCTGCCAGGGATGATCGTCACAGGAAAGGTCACACATGTAAGTAGAATTATAACGGGATAGCTACCAGTATTTGGGACTGGTGGGTAATCAATTCAGCAAAGGCTCAAGTTATCTTCCTTATTTGCTGGGAGTTTCAGCATTCAGCCAGAAAAGATAATCATAAATAAGAAAAATGAGCAACAGCGTGAATAAAAAAGATGCTGACTACTTTGTCTTGTCAATAATGGCATTTTTTTTTGATAAATCACAAAACCAGAGGAAAAGTTACAAATATACCTTTTTGAAGTGCTAACTGTGGATTGCGTCAATTTAACATTGAATTCATGTTCCTGATTTTTCCATGGTGGTAGAGGTCGGGAACAAAAAAAATTGATAATTTAAACACTATAACTTGTAGCAAAGGTCGTAAAACTATACAAGTTACAGATTTAATGAATTTTTTTATCAAAAATACTAGTAAGTGTGTTCCATTTTCAGGCGTCATCGGAAGGTGTTGTAGTGAGGTTCTTCAAATACAAGGGTAGTATCCACAAACGCCACCTTCAGGGTAATCCCACTAAATACCAACAGGGACAAGAGGTAAGTCTCTTACTATATGATTATAATGTTGATAATAATAATAATAATGATAATTACCATTTGATATAGCACCCTATCCACCTACAATCGCTTTATACAGAATAGTCAGTGGACAGGTGTCTATGGTCCATATAATAGGGATATTACTATATACCAGTACTATTATTCACAAATGCAGAGCTGACAATTGCAGATGGTCATTGCTAAAAATGCTTTAAAGTGTTTTTCACATAATATTTATCCCATTCAAACAATACTAAAATACAGTGTTCATAGATTAATAAGCACATAAAAAGGTGAAATGGGAAAGAGGGTCTATACATACCCATCATAGCAATGTATTATTCATTATGTTTGAAAATTTTCACAGTTGTGATAGGGCACCACGGGATACCTATCTCTGCATGTTTTCAATCATATTCTCCCACCCATGGCAGTCTTAATAAATGAAGAAATGAAATTGAGACAAACTGGCTTTTGAACATCCAAATACTGTTAAAGAACAGCTAAAAGAATTGCTATGATTGTTTTCATTGCTGAATTGTCTATTTTTTTTCAGATCAAGTGCTGCATTTTGTTTATCCATCCGGTCACCAAATCGGTAGCCCTGTCAGCGTTGCCACATATACTTGATTCCGGAGCCACCAGGGCAGTGACCAACTTTGACGACCTCGCTAAGGGTGACATTGTCAAGGACGCAGTGGTCATCAAGGTGGACAAGCTGAAGGGGGTCTATCTTAAGCTAAACGATGCAAGGGGATATGTGCCTGTAAGTACATTGCTTTTCATCCTCACAACAAGATACCTGTATCTGTAGCACAAAATTTAATCTTTCTTCTTTTCTTCGACTGACCTGTTGTACAAGAGAAATCAGGAATTATATCTATTGAGTATTTTTTAAAACCAGTGAGGCAGATAAATAATAAAAGCTTATCCATCCATGTGTTGCCTTATCATTTGTCTCAGTTTAGCACCTTTTCTTTCATTCTTTCTTTGCACAGCACACTAGTTGTACATTACTTGCAGGTTCAGCGGTTACAACACTATTTGGTAATCTGTGGAGTTACAAGATAAAGATACTAGGACTGGTATTGACTTGTTTTTTTTAGGCTCAAGATTGGCATCACTATTATTATGATACCAATCCTGATTCCGAGCCTTAGCGTCGTTTTGGAAGTTGCTGGGATTTATTTACATATATACATCATCTTCAAAAATTATTTACATCTACTACAATAATTTGAGTTTCATTTTTGGTCTCATACTACAGATTTTTTTTTTCCTCAAGGCATTCTCATTTGAATGATAAGATAGAAGTTGCCACTTTAATTTTCAATTACATTTAATTTTCAATTAAATCCTAATTAAGATATGTTATTATTCATATTAAATATATTCATATACATTTGAATTTTTTTGTCAGGTGTTACAGGGCATAAAATATTCAAATAATAATGATAACAACACTAATAATAAGAAGAAGAAACTTTGTTTCATGAAGTTAATACAGTAAACTACATGGTTAGGTTAATGTATAGGAAAATGTTTATCTGATAAATTTTAGTCTACATGGATGTAAATCCTTTTTCAAGGCATGGGCATTTTCATATTTTTGAGGAAAGTTCATTGTAAGTAATAGTGACTATGCAATGATAAGTAAATGAATGCCGGCACTCCCACAGTGCTAATCGGTCTCCCAGAGTGGGTGCCTCCCGGAGTGCGTGGAACAACAATGGCTTCCTGTATGCCGGCATGTCAGTCGCTACCAGTCTTTAATGGGAGTTTTATATTCCTTGAGCGTTTTATGGGAGTGTGAAGTACTATTTAGAAGTACTCATCTTAGGATCGAGTTGTATTGAAATGCCCTATGCCGATTCGATCAATAATGCAAGATTCGAATCACAGTTGATCGGTACGTCTCGATACCAGTTCTAAAAGATACTAAAAACTTCTTTTGCAATATATTACGTTGTCACTGTAATCAGCTCTTTTGCCTTGTATGTGTCCAGGTTTCAGGGATCTCGGACAAGAAGGAAGTCAAGACCGTACCAGCAACCATGCAAAAGGGGACCCAGCATTCCTGTCGCATTCTGGATTTTGATCACATGGATAACATGGTCATTGCTTCCACTAAGCAGTAAGTAAACCACAAGCAGTCACAGTGTAAACCTCTTTAATGTATACTTGATGTATATTTTATGTATGCATTAGCTATGGGCCAATGCTAGACTAGAATTGAAAATCGGTTGATTTCCTTCACTGAACCAAGCCCTTGATATTGGGAAATCACTATGTATTGTAGACAGGTGAACAAAAAAAATCCAAATTATGAAATGCAATTTCTGATGAAAATGATCTCCCTCCAGGCAGCTCCTAGGCATGGTAATTAATAGTAATGAGTAATGAATGGGAGATCTCACAAACAAAAAGAGAAGTGACTAAAAAGTGATAAAAAAAACTTAGGGGATGTATCAAGTTTTTTATATGAAGTTCATTTTAAAGTTCAAAGGAAATTCAATAAGCATTAATGGAACAATTCAGAGTTATGTGATTTTACCTTTGTATGATGTTTATCTAATCATTCTTTTGTATCTTTTGAAAGAAGCATACATGCATTAAAAATGTTTGTACACAAATAGCACATCTTCAAACAAGCACTTCAGATCAATGATATTTCATTTTGCAGGAGTGTATTGGAGCGGCAATTCCTAACCTTGAGTGATGTTAAACCCAGCATGATTGTTGAGGTAAGCTGACTATTCATTTGACCCCATTGTTCCCAAACCCATTGTTCCAAACCCATTGTTCCCAAATAACTCAGACATAGTTGGGAAATAAAATAAAATCATCCAAATGACTTATTCTAAACTTAATCACTAAATGGTTCTGATTCTTGTGATATTTTTCCAATCCCCCTCTTTCCCACCCTTGCAAATAGTGCAGAAGAACTTGATTGCTTTTGGCTGATTTTAAGTTGCAAAAACTGAGAAACAGTTTTTTGTGTTATGAGTTAAACCCCTGCCTCCTGAGAAAGCTAAAAAGCTTATTCTTTGCTGATGTCTTAAAATGACTTTTACTGGTTTATATGTAAATTTACCCACCCTACCTCGTGAGCAACATAATCTGAATGTATATTCTGTCATCTTTCAGGGCAAAATAAAGAAGTTTTTGCCTAGTGGTATTCTGGTTGATATTAGCCAGAAGATCACAGGCTTCGTGGCTGTGCTGCACACAGGAGATGTGCCACTGCATCATCCGGAGAAGAAGTACTCGGTCGGGGACAAGGTCAAGTGCAGGGTAGGTAGTAACTTGTACATATTGCTTAGGAAATTGATTGAAATTTCATTGTTTTTCTTTTCTTCTTTTTGGTATTGGCAATTCGTTTGTAACCTGCAACTTGTTCATATTTCTTCTTTACATTTTCATGTCTTTTTGTGTTATTTTCTTAATAACTTTTGTGGTTATTTTAGTATTTTATGAAATCTGGTTATTATTTTGATAACACTATATACTTGCACATTTCTATTGTGTTTATCTTACATTAAAAGCTACACCTTTCATTTTGGAATAATGCAGTTTTGTACTGTGTTGTTATTTCTACATATTGTTATATATATATATATATATATATATATATATATATATATATATATATATATATATATATATATATATATATAGATAGATAGATAGATAGATAGATAGATAGATAGATAGATAGATAGATAGAAAGATATGTGTGTGTGTATGTATATGCATGTGTTTAACCAGGAAGTTTTTTGTTTTTCAAGGTTCTTCATGTCGATGTAGAGAAAAAAAAGCTTGCCTTGACCTTAAAGAAATCACTGGTAAATACCAAGCTGCCAATCCTGAGCACCTACTCAGATGCCAAGACAGACATGGTAGTAGAAGGCTTCATCAGCAAGATACAGGAAAACGGCGTGCTTGTCAATTTTTTCAATAGGATTAAGGTATGTAGTTTTCATGGGAATTACCTGCCCCAACAACCTAATTTTTTTACTCAATTCCCATATGGCAGACCAATAAGCTAGTTGAAATTTTTGTATGCCAGACAATTTATTGCTTTCCATTATCATTTAGGCACAATATTGGCTTTTTTTCAGATGGTCTTTTTTTGATTGATTTGTCGGACAGGTATGAGTGTGAGGTACATTCGAAGAACCGCCTTTGCAATTCAAACCGTTGACTTTCTTGCAAAGAATTATATCTTTTCTTAAATTATGCTCTAAACCGTTCGGTTAGTCCTACCCCTCTGTTGAAATTGACCCCCATCCAACAGAACAAAGCCCCTTCAGAAACTCTTAACATAGAAAACCTGTATCTGCAACTAATGAAAGAGAATTTTGGAGGGCAATTGCTTTTATTGAATACAGTACCTTTTTGCCCCAACAATATTTTTAGCAGTATTTATAAGATATATACCATTGGTTAAAAGATGAAATTGTCATATTTTGTACGGCACCCTGCAAAACACTCTTTACACTCTAAATTTTCTTGTCAGGGCTGGGTGAAGAAGTCTGAGCTCAGTGACGAGCCCATCGAGTACCCTGAAAAGGTGTTCTACCCCGGCCAGGTGGTCCAGTGTACCATCAAGTACTGCTTGGCAGAAGAGGAGAAACTCATGCTCTCTTTCAAGGTGGGTACATTCTTATACTATATTGAACTAGTGTGTATGTGATAAGGTCATATACCCATACATGCTTAAAATTTCCCTTAAAATAATAGTCTGCATGTTATTTTAATTTCTATATTACTTATGAATAAAGCATCAGTTCACATAAATATGTGGCGAAAAATTGTGAGACTGCCATATTAGGGATACAAGGCAGAATTATCTCCTGGTGAAATGGCAAAGTAAAATGTTAAGACATCAATTTGTCAGCTCAAGCTACGGACCACACACACTGTACAGCTGGTCCAGAGGTTCCTCATAATTTGTGTGTCTTTATAACTATACTATACTGAAGTCATTCACATTACCCTATTCATATTTACAGTTTCCCTTGAAAATTATTATTTGGACTTAGTAGACCTTCTGAAATAGAATATTTAGCATACATTTACCAAAAAGGAGAGAAAGATGTAGCTTAGGTTCTGATTAATATTCCTCTATCAAGTGCTTTTGAAAAAGTGGTCAGGAAAGTACCACCAAAATAACTACTGTAGAACAGGCAAAGTTCGCGAGTGCGATTATTTCGCGAATACGCGAACTAGCATCGCACTCGCGAACTTAGCGCACGCGATCAATTAGATACGTAGTTACGCTTCCCACCACTGGAGGTGGTGGCGCGTCGATCGGTGAATTTCAATTGAATTGTTGCCAATTTACTGTTTATTTGCAGTTGACGAGTATATACCGGCATAGCGTGATTCTCACTCGTAGCCGGTCGAGGCTGAAACGAAGAAAAATACGTCCAATAACTTCCCGAAGCTATCATAATATGATACATTGGTAACTTATGAATAAGTTACCAAGATATCATAACATAATTTGCATTCTTACATGTCCAATTTTAAGGATATCTGGGCCAAGCTATGGATTTCTTACGAGAAACAAGATGGCTGCCACCATTGTTTGATAGAAAGGGAGACTCGGACAGGTGTTGCGATGGAAACATTTGATGATTATCAACATACATACATGTGTATGTTGATAATTATCAGAATAATGTATATGATAAAGAATACTGATATTGTTCCTGACTCGAATTGAATTGTTGCCAATTTACTGTTTATTTGCAGTTGACGAGTATATACCGGCATAGCGTGTTTCTCACTCGTAGCCGGTCCGAGGCTGAAATGAAGAAAAGTACGTCCAATAACTTCCCAAAGCTAGCGTAATATGATACATTGGTAACTTATGAATAAGTTACCCATGTATCATAACATAATTCGCATTTTTACATGTACAATTTCTAGGACACCTGAGCTATGGATTTCTTACGAGAAACAAGATGGCTGCCACCATTGTTTGATAGAAAGGGAGACTCGGACAGGTGTTGCGATGGAACCATTTGATAATTATCAACATACATACATTTGTATGTTGATAATTATCAGAATAATGTATATGATAAAGGGATAATGATATTGTTCCTGACTCGAATTGAATTGTTGCCAATTAACTGTTTAAGGCCAGACGTGTATTTGCATTTGATGAGTATATACCGGCATAGCATGATTCCCCATTGTAGCCGGTCCAAGGTTAAAACAAAGAGAAATACATGCCATAACTTCACAAAGTCATTATAATATGACACATAGGTAACTTATGAAAAAGTTACCAAGGTATCATATTATAAATCGCATATTTACCAGTCCAATTTTGTTAAAACCTTTGCCAGATTATGGCCGCGAGATGGCCGCCGAATGTTTGCATTTTTTAAATTACTGTTTTGTTCAATAGATGGCGATGTAGAACACGCTCACTCGCGAAATAAAGCACACGCGAAAAACCGAAAAATCGGCTTTTCGCGAATTTTTTGTAACGCGATATATACCTATTCTACAGTATGCCTTTTTAGACACTCGCCAATATATTCTACTCTATATTGTTCTCAATAATAGTAATATGTCTTTATAATTTTAGATAAGTGGAAGGATGACTTTTGGCAGCAAAAAAGCAGCTCTTCCAGATGATTTTGAGATAGGAAAGGTAAGAACTGGGGCAGAAAACTCAAACACATACCATGTATTTGCATGTATGTATGGACAGATGTATGTATTTATTTATATCTATTTGTGTATATATATATATATATATATATATATATATATATATATATATATATATATATATTTGTGTGTGTGTGTGTGTTTATATGTGTGTTTGTGTGTGTAAGTTTGTGTGAATGTATAAATGTAATGTATGTATGCATGTATGTTACTTTATTCTTACATTAAAAATGTGTTGTATACCTTTAACCAGACTATTTGCTGTGTCTAGGCTTCATATGGACTATTATGTACTATTATAAACATAATTCACAGCAGCAAAAAGTTTGGGTCAGAAATTTTCTTCATGTGTGAGTTTCCTGGAAAATAATAAAACATTCACATGTACTTCCATATTAAAATCTGATATATTAAGTGATATGCTATACCTTGATTTTAACTTTATGAAAATCATTGTATTTCAGTTGGTTGATTGTCGAGTTGTGAAGAAGACAGAAGGTGGACTTGACGTGAAAGTTCTTCCATCAGAGAAGGACGCCTTTCTCCCGGTCAAGCAGTTATCTGACCACCTGGATCTGTGTCCCGCCCTCCTGGACATGTACAGAGACGGAGACATCATCAAGGACGCCATGTACTTCAGTCATGGAACAAACATTGTATCCTTTAACTCATTCATACTTACAAGTTCCCTCAAAAATAGTCATCTGGATTTTGGATATTTTTGACAAAAGCTTTGGAATTGAAAAAAATTATAAGAAATGTAGTTGGCAGTGTTCTGATTAGCATTTCTTTTCACATATTTTCCTACTATGATATAGCCAGAAATATTTCACCCCAATCTTCAGGTTGTATTCAGACACAAGTAGTACATGTACTAATGCGTTAATCATATCAATCTCTGCTGCCGCCTACTGCTTAAGTGGTTTGAAACTTTGAATTAGATGTTTTGTCTGAAGTTGCATTGCATTTTATTGTTTTCCCTAACCAGTATTTTAGGTGCTGACTAAAAAACCCAGCTTTATCAAGGAATCGAAGAATGGGACTCTGATAACTGATTTCTCCCAGATAACTGTAAGTCACATAGGTTATTAATTGCTTTCAGAAATCAAGGTAGATATATTTCATTAGGGTATTATATATTATGTGAGTGTGATTGTTTATCCCCATCATGGCAGAAGTCCCTTCTCACAATACAAAGGTCTCATCATAAATCAAGATGGATCCCTTTAACATAAATGCAGTGATGATAATAATAATAATGACAATCATAATAGTAATAATGTCAATAATATGTTTATGGCACAGTATGATGAGACTAATAATTTGTATAGTTTGGTTTTGATTATTTGTTAATCATTAGTATATGCATTGATTAAACATAAAAACAAACTATTGCAATTAAAATATGTTTGACCAATCAATTATAAATCAAAACGATTGATAGCTGTCTCAGACTAATCATAGGGATATGGAGGGGATTTTAATTATTGTAAACTATGATTGCTTAATGACTAACAATCAAAATAACAATTGTGGTTGGGTAAATGACTGACAACTAGGGTAGGAGAGCCAAATTAGTGAGATATCATTATAGTCAAGGATTGGTGAACTTTTGATAATTAGGATAGCATAACAAAATGAGTGAGCTTTGTTAGAAATCATTGATCGGTCTAATGCACTTGAGAAGTTGAGTCTGAGATCTGATATTTCATTTTCTTGTTTTAACTTTTCAGTTTGGTCTGACCCTACCCTGTGTAGTGAGTAAATGCATGGACTATGGTGTCTTCTGCCAACTCAGCAACAGACTCATGGGATTGGCACCCAATAAGGTATTTACTTGGAGATCATTGTCAAACGGAAAGGTTCTTGACCCACCAATTAGTACTATACAATTAACTTGTGATGTTTATCATGTATATAGGCAATTCACCAACAGGTGAGTTGGCAATGTAAAGGGTAGCCTTCAGCTGAATACTGCATTGTGTGTGTATTATAACTGAAATATTGACTGTATGATTTCATGTTTAATTTGTTCAAATAATGTTTTGATCTGACACTATTCAAATGCCTGTTACATAGCTATAAACAATCTGTTTATGTATATATGTATATATATATATATATATATATATATATATATATATATATATATATATATATATATATATATATATATATATATATATATATATATATATATATATATATATATATATTCATTCCTAAATGTAGCTTATGTTTTCTTATATGCTTCCTTTTCTTCAAGTTCATCATGGACAGGATCGCACCTAACTTATCAAGCTTGTTTGCACCTGGCCAATCTCTGGTTGCTAAGGTAGTGGAGGTGGATGAGGAGAAGAAGAGATTCCTGCTGAACCTCAGGATGCGGGACACTTTCCAAGGAGACACAGAAACAGGGCTTGACTTGTTAGAGCGATACCTGGATGAGAGGAAGGCAATTTTGGAAAAACTGGAGTTGAGAAAAGGTTTGTTTTCTTAGATTTTGTACTTCATTTTGAAACATAAACCTTAACTTTTGATTTGAAAAATCTGGAGTTGAGAAAATGTTCATTTTCTTAGATTTTGCACTTTATTTCAAAAAATAAAACTTAACTTTCATCCGATCTCTGGAGTTTCTCTCAAATCATAACTTAACCTATTCTCCATGCATTGAAAGGAAAGTTTTTTATGTGTGCTGGCACTGGTTCCTTTTGAATCATGTTGAATTTAATGAAGGTTTCAAGTGTTGAGTTAACCCGTTTTTGATATAGATTTGAAATATAACCTTTTATTTCTAAACTATTCTCAAAGACGCCAAAAAATAATATTATTTGGGCACTGACTTTTACGGAACTCCTTCGCAGCTCTAAAAAGTGTGTTCCACTCAGTAATAATGTATTTATGAGAATGGGAGAGAGAGAGACTGTTACGCTGACAGAGAGAGAAAGAAATGTCATGTCATGTCTTCTTCTTTTATGATGGCCTATAAAATTCTTTACCTACATCCATGTTCATTTCTTTTGTGTGAAAGAAATGCATTGTAGGACCTTCATGTTGTGTATCTCAGGTTAAACCTTTTCTAGCATACATCAACACATTCATTTTGTAGGTGCGAAACAGAAGGCTCTGTCGCAGTGTAAAGTTGGTGACATCAAGGAAGTGACAGTCTCTGCGCTCACTGACCAGGGGGCGCTGTGTGAAATAGGAAACAACGTAAAAGCCGTTCTCGTCACGGACCACATGGAAGGTAAGGAAGTACATTTTGTATAATTCATGCATGATTTGTTCAAATATTTTTTCATCTAAAAAATTATTCAAATACTAGGAAATAAGGTAAAAGCCATTCTTGTAGCGGACTACATGGAAGGTAAGGATGCACAGGAAAGTGTTTGGATTGAGGGGATAGAATAGATAGTGGAAAAATGCATTTTCTTGAATGGCTCAATAACTTCATGTACCTTATTTCAATGTCCTTTTAATTACTTTTCTGTAGTTTATCGATTGAACCATTTCAACCTCTGGGGAGCATATAACCTTTGCAGCCATATCAGTGTTCATATGTTAATCAACCACACAAGGCCTGTATGGGACCACATGATCAGGGAAATACCCCTATATCATTAATTCTCTGTTGACCCATTCACACTTAGAGTTTCTCTAGAAAGTGTCGTCTGCTACTCTCATACTTTTGAAAATATCTTTCGAATAAAGCAAAAATTCACAAAATATTTGAAGGAGAGCTCTTGTCTGACTTGTTATCAACATTTCTCCTTCAAATATTTTCAAGAAAATGTGTTTAAGTTAAATATTTCCAAAATCGTCAGGCCTCTTAAGGTTGCTCTGAGTGTTAATGGGTTAAATATTATTAGTTATCCTTATTGTGAAAATGGTATACAGCAAGATGTCTGGGAGAAGCCAGGAGTATAGCACCAGGCTGTTAGGCCGCGTGTTATACTCCTGGCTGAATGCTGACATCAGCTGTATACCACATTAACAACAGGGATAACAAATTTATCAGTCCAGTACAACAAAGAAATTGACCAATGAGCTGCTAGAATCAAAATGGTGCTGATGATATTGTATTGTATCCATTTTCAGGTGTCCAGTGTGAAGTTGGGGATAAGCTTGAAGCTGTCGTGTTGTATTTGGACACAGTGGCCAAGTGTGTGGAACATACTGCCTGGATGGTACCATATTATCAGGAAAAAAAATATATCATTAAATGTCTGTTCAATATTGTATTGTTTCTGTTTTCAGGTGTCCAATGCAAGGTTGGGGATAAGCTTGAGGCTGTCGTGCTGTATGTGGACACTGTAGCCAAATGTGTGGAACATACTGCCTGTATGGTACCATATAATTCTCTGTTCAATATTGTATTTTATCTGTTTTCAGGTGTCCAATGCAAGGTTGGGGATACGCTTGAGGCTGTCGTGCTGTATGTAGACACAGTAGCCAAGTGTGTGGAACTCTCTGCCATCCCAGAAGTTGTAGATGCTATCAAACATAGACAGGAGAACAAGTTCAGCAAAGTAAGTTCTTAAAATCTAGATAGAGATGGAAGAGGTCTTCTAGATAGAGAAGGAGGAGGTCTTCTTTTATAGCCAAGTGGTCTAATGCTTTATGTTGTCAAATCTACCATCCCAGAAGTCATAGACGCTATCAAACATAGACAGGAAAACAAGTTCAGCAAAGTAAGTTCTTAAAATATAGATAGAGATGGAAGAGGTCTTCTTTTATAGCTAAGTGGTCTAATGCTTAATGTTGTCAAATCTACCATCCCAGAAGTCATAGACGCTATCAAACATAGACAGGAAAACATGTTTAGCAAAGTAAGTTCTAAACATCTAGATAGGAATGGGAGTGGTCTTCTTTTATAGCCAAGTGGTCTGATGCTTAATGTTGTCAAATCTACCATCCCAGAAGTCATTGACGCTATCAAACATGGACAGGAAAACAAGTTCAGCAAAGTAAGTTCTTACAATATAGATAGAGATGGAAGAGGTCTTCTTTTATAGTCAAGTGGTATAATGCTTAATGTTGTCCAATCTGCCATCCCAAAAGTTGTAGAGGCTGTCCTGGTTGAAAAACAAGTGCACCAATATAGGGATGGAAGAGGCCTTCATCTATGGTCAAATGGTCTAACTTGGCTTAGTCTAATGTGTTGAACTCTCTGCCCTCCCAGAAGTCATAAAGGCTGATCCAGTTGAGAAACAAGTTCAGCAAAGTAAGTTCATAGCCAAGATAGGGATATAAGAGGGCTGCCTGTATGGTCATCTGGCCTAACACAGTGTGCACCCACTGCTTGCTATATATTCACAGTGGACAGGCTCTGAGAATTCAACTCCTAATGCTGGCATGTGAGAAAGTCACCATTGACTTTGTTTGTTGGAACTTTTTCTCAAGACAAACTACACTAGATTTTCATAACCAGGTCTTGCTATGGCCAAAAAATGATGATAATCACTATTTTAATGTCAAGTTATGTATGGGGAGGACTTATGGTGATATTATACTTGTCTGTGCTGTTAAAAAAGCATGGCTTTATTCTGGTAACCTGTGATATCAATAACATAATTGAAGTATGTTATGTTTGTGAAAATAGTGTAAATGTTTTCATATCTCTTTTCAGGTGCTTGTCACTCAGTTGATCAAGTCTGAGGTGCTCTTGGTGAAGCCTGGCTTCATTCTGGTATTGCTCAAGGGACATGCCAAGGGAGCACTAGCCTATCTGCCTGCTATCAGGGTAAGTGTGTGTGTGTGTGGGATTATTATTATTGAAATTATTATTATTATTATTATTATTATTCAGTGTTTTACAAAATTAGATATGAATGTATTTTCATGCTTATGCAAAATATTGTGGCCTTCTGTTCGCTTTTTAGTTCACACAATTGCCATATGAGGGGGCTGTACACGCAGCATATTTACAACTACTCATAAGTACAGCACAGTGCCACCTATCCCACACGATGAAATCTGAATAAGGCCTGAGAGACAAATTTACTCATTAGTTATCTCATGAACATATAGTGTTTCTGGTTATCTACACTTTAATAAAGGAAATAATCGACCTGATACCTGAAACCTCCAGTTCCTTGTTATGATACTACTGTAGAGCATCATTTAGGTATTAGTAGAAGTTTTATTATGTTTTGATTGGAAGGTGGGGGAAGGAAAGAATTCATAGGTGATCTGGGATATAAGATATATTCCTTACCATATTACTTGCCATCTTACAGCTTCTTATATGTCAGCTGTGTTTATATTGAATGTATTTTCTTTTCTTTATAGCATCCTAATGACCTGTTTGGTAGAAATGAGTTCCA